>CM031242.1:166011536-167211536 GCA_018340775.1 Taxus wallichiana var. yunnanensis | reverse complement strand
CTCTCATGATGAACGGAAGGGCTACATGACCTCTCCCACCTCGGTGTATCATGCTCTAGCGGCTCTGAATGCGCGTCCTCGCCTATCGGCTCCTCGTCTCCCAAAGGTATCTCCTCTCTCGCCTCCTACGGTGGTGGTAGATGCTGCTCCACAATGCCTATTAGTTGGTGCAAGGCCTCTAATATCTGAGGCCCCAATTCAGGTACAGTGGCTCCTGCGTAGGTGCACTATGCCCCAAACCTCTAGCTGATTGTCCTCGCTTGGGTGCCATCCTGTGCACGGGGTGAGCGAAGAAGTTATTAATTTAAAATTTAATGGTTGCGGATGATTTTTAACTATTTATTTTTATTCATTTATTTATTTTAATGTTATTAAAATTACCATTAACTATTTTAATTAGTTACCCCGAGTGGTCCACATGTGTGTGCGAGCCTCGCTCACGATACCAAGCTGTAGTGCCCGTCCTCGGGACATCGGGAAAAAGGTAAAAAAAAATTGGTAATTTTTTTTTTTTTTTGAAATGTTAAGACAATACTTTCCAACACCTTGCTTAACCATATCCCGTTAATAGTTAATTGATATAAATTTAATTTACCAAAAATTAAATAACTCCAGTCTAATAACATCATAATTATTTTTATTCTATTAAATTTCCTAGGTCCTATATATATATATATATATATATATATATATATATATATATATATATTTTAAAAGTCTACATCCCCCTTGATATTTAATTAGATTTTATCTACCCACATACAAACCCCCTAAACTTTATTTTCCCATTCACATTTTAAAAACATTAGGCCCCAAAAGAGTGTAGGGTTAATTTTGAGCCCTAGGATCTAACCAATCTCAACCCTAGATCTAATTTTGACCTAAATCCCTTTATCTCATTCTTTTCTTTTCATTTCCATGTTATTTGCTCTCATTTGCATTGTTTGTTATTTGCAGGTAGAGGACAGGCCATGGAAGCTTGAAAATTCCTTATGTTTTCCCCCTTTGGTGATAGCCACCTCCCACCATTATTTTCTTCTTTGTTTTTGAAATAGATATATGTATTTATGTATGTATTTTTGTTTGTTTGTATGGGGGGGGGGGAGATCTAGGGAAGGTGAGATGCATGAGGGTGGAATGAGGAGGGGCGGTGAGGGTTGAAGGGACGGGCGCGGTGGATGAAGGAGGCGATCGGTGGAGGGATAGGGCAAGGAGGCCGTAGGTTCAAGGAGGAGGGCGGTGGCGGGGAGGTGGACCGTGTAAGGCTGCGGGGATGGGTTTGTGGGGGTAGCGCCCTCGTGGGACCGATGGGCAGTGGGGGGTGGGGGTTTGACTCCCCCCGGTTTGCTTGGATTTGGATTTTTTTGTGTTTACATTTTGCAAGCGTGGGGGGTTCGCCCCCATAATTTATTATTATTATTTTTAATTATATATATATATGTATAATATAAGAATTATTATATGGGTATTATAATACATGATTAAATTATTACCTATTTACAATATATATATATATGAACACATGAATAATACATATTATGTTATCATTTAAAGAGAATTAGGTATAAAATTGTATATGGATGTATATTTTACTTCACACTCCTAAATCTGCAAAATAGAGTTTTATTGACATAACAATTTAATTATGATTTGATACTTAACTAAAATGTAGTTGTCATTTAAAACAAAAACACATTAGATACATGCTGATTTTACATACTTTTGTATATCATGATATAGATTGTTTAATAAGAGCAAAAACATCCAACTCCTCATGGAAATGAAAACTAAAATTTCAACTTTCAGTTCATGTATTAACATTATCAACATTTACAAGAAAGGAACATATTGCAAGAAGGAGAGTGTTTTTGTTTAATAACAGTCACATGATTCCATAGCCAAAATAAAACAATTAGATTTCTAAATAACATCTTTCCTTAAGTTTTCACAAAACAAGAAAGTGCAAGAAAATAACAGATTTCTTTTCTTGACATAATACTATCAATGTTTGCAAGGAAACAAAGGGCTAAGGCAAACCAAAACCTTCAACAAACTATGTTTCTTTTGTAAATATAAATACAAGAGTTACATCAAGATTCAAATAGATAGATCATTTACTACAATACTTCACCTCCACAAGCTTGGGCTATATGTGTGTTAAATCTCAAGTGACAACAAATCAAAAATTTCTAAGACAAGTTTCCAAGTGATACAAAATGTACAAAATGGAGGGTTTACAAGGAGATGTAACTTCTTACATAACTACATTCAAAAGAGGGTTACAATGCAAGAAAGTGTCACAAGGAAGGAAAAGAACAATGAGAGCCCAAGATGCCACCAATTCCAACTTGAGAGCCAACCTCCATGTCTTCACGAAATCCATGCAAGGAGAAAAGATCTTGTTTACCACCCAACCATAGGCATCATTACATGCCTCTCCCAAGGTTGGGATGCATGCTATCCTCCCCCAAGCCCATGGGAAAGAGAACAACTAGCCAAAACTTACACAAGATGGAGGGTGAACTAACAATGATACAAGCACACAAAAATTAGACAAAAAATAAAACAAGACTCCAAAAATTTACAAGGAGGAGAACCCGTGTCCCCTCAAAAGTGGGGAAGAGAGGAGAAAGTTCTCCAATAGTTATATTCCAAATTGCTTGCATAAAACAAAAATCTCCATACCATCCTTATTGCTCCTAAATTCAATCAAAACCCTCCTTATTCCTCCACCCTTTCTCTAAGTCCTTCTTGGAAGGATTTTCAAACCCCAAAGGGGTTTCCTTACCAAGAATGGGGAAGGAGATTCAAGCCAAATGAATCAACTTCCCCACCTCAACCATTTGAGGGGAAACACTAAGACCCTACAAGGCTTGTCCATCAAGCCTTGAGGATTGAGAGGAAAAATTCCCTCTCTCTTCCCCCACAACTCCAAAACTCCATCATGCCATATGATGGAGGGAGTAAAACAAGAAAACAACCAAAATCTACATACAACAATAAAAATTTCAAGCAACCAATCTAATAACTAAAAAGAAAAAAACACAACAATAAGACATAAGAGCCTACCTTAAGGAGAACTCTCCAAAAAGCTTTCCAACTTAAAATTTCTCCACTCTTGATTCAAGAAAATCACAAGTTCCAAATCACCCAAGCATCCAAGCAAGAAGTTCCAAAGAAAAAAGTCCCTCTCTTTTCCCATGAATGGGAATTTGAAGAGGAGCAAGCAAGCATCCTCACAAATTAGGGGTGACATGTGTCAGCCATCTCCTTCTTCAAGGTCAAAGATGCCAAAACAAAAGAGAGAAAGGGTAAAATTTTCTTTTTGCCCTCTTCTCCCAAATTCCCCTAAATGTTAGCAAGACAAAATTAGTGAAACTTTTAATAAGCACTCAAATCCACACCCCTTACATGGATGTGACCAAACAAGAGGTAAAAATAGAGGGAAAACTCCCTCTAGCCTTGAAAATAAGCCACCCTACACATTAGGTAGGGTCCAAGGGCTCATTTTTATGTTAGGGGAACTCCCAAGCTAAAAAGGGGTCCTTAAAAATTCCCAAAATAACCTAATTTCGGGTTTTGCATTTTTGGCACAAGATTAGAGGGTGTGGGGACCACCCAAGGGTCTCACATGTGACCCTAAACCCTTGTGATTAAGTGACTCATTAAACAAAAATCAAAATTTAATGAAAGTGGGATTATTAATTCCCAAAACAAGTTTACAACTCCACTAATAACCCTAAACAAAATTAATAATTCAAGGCACAATACATTACAAAAATTAGGGTCACTCATAGTGCCCCAAAATAATAATTTCCTATACTAAGGCTTCACACAATGAACATGGCTAGGACTCAGCCCGTGGGCTACTTGTGCAAGATTGTGTAGCTAGCCTAAATCCCACGTTCTCCTGTAAACCTGTCACCTGCACACTCATTGCACACATTAAATGTACTTGTCTGATAAAATATAAAACAATGAAACAATAAGATATCAATAAGTTATAAACTAGCCTAACATCCTACTAAAATCAAAATGCGAGAACATGCACAATTATACTCAATATTCCAAAAGTTAGACAAGATGATAAGGTGACATATAACCTTGAAATTTCCACCTACAACAACTATCCATCAATATAATTATGTTCCAAACACAACATCATATCCATTAGTATCCATGACATCATAAGAAAATGTGACAACATAGAAATTAAGCTAAATTGGCGCTATACACCTGAATGTCCACACATGTCTAATAAGATCAAATCCCTAATATAATGTCCATGATATAACAAAACTTTGTCAAAACATGTTTATGAGTAAAAAAAAACAAGCTCTTGAGCTACAAAGTGTGGGCACTACGGTTATCATTCCTTTGAAAGATGGTTAGTCAACACCCTATATTGAGCTGTTAGGAGAGAAATACCTAGACAAAATTTACGTGTGCACTATCTAGGACACTTAAGTTGTGCAACCAACAAAGGAGGGTGTTATTCAATGGGAAGATGCTCAATCTATAAGTGATACAACTAGTGTGGCATATGAAAATTGGGCACACGGGACATATGAGTTTGTTGGAAGAAAGTTAAGAGGCTCTGTGGACGAGAGTAACAAAGGAGTGCTCATTCAAGCACCTAGGAGGAATCCAATTTATTCGGGAGGAGCCAACCCTAATTTTTTCCTATGAGAAATGGAGACCTAGTGGAGAAGTGAGATTGAAAGGAGAAGGATTCTCAGCTATAACTTACTTGTTACCATAACACGTTGGTGGGAGACCCATCATGATAGCCTTATAGAGTGACACAAAATGAGAATCACGTTCTTTGTTAGGTTTTCTGAATCAATGCACCTACTATCATTCAATATTATCATGGGAAGGAACCCACCTCGTTTCACATCCAAGCATGTGAGAAGGCTTAGATGGCAGGTGAAAAAGCCTTTCTACCTTCTTTATAGGTTCATAAGTTATACTCCACCTTACAAGGTTACGTGCACATGGTACATTCACTCAGATATGAACCATCAGACAAGAAAATGGAAGGAGTTGATAGTTGACCTCCTTCAATATTTCAAATATCAGAGTACCAAGACATCAGTGGATGAGGCGTTGCAAGTTGTTAAGCACCTAACTATGGGAGATAGTACCATGAAGGAGGATATAATATTGGAATTACTTGGTGAACTTGGCTTAGAAGTGTGATTTGATGAGGAAGAATCAGAGGAGATACAACTTGAGCACGCATGCATGGAGAAAGAAAAAGAAAAATGGTCTAAGCAATCAATTGTGAAGAAGTGGAAAATATGGATGTTAAACATACATGTAGGTATGTGTGAATTACGAGATAGTGTTGTTGAGAAAATGCACTCCTACCATGAACACCTGAAAACCTAGAAGGTTAAAATTGGTTCTAATTTGAACCTAAAGAGGCTATTATTGGGGACTATTGGTTAGAAAAGGAGGTTTCAAATATCATTGATTTGTTGTATGAATTTAAAGACTTATTTCCATGTAGGTACCATGAGCTTAAAGGCGTTCACCACTCCTTAAGGGAAATGAAAATCAATTTAAAATAAGGTGCATGCCCAATTTGGAAGATACCTTATTTAATGACTACGAATCTTCACATTAAATTCGAGGAGATTGACAAGATGATCGCATTAGGCATTATTGAGGTTATTCAAGAATCATAATGGATAAGAATGATGGTCATCGGTATTAAGAAGGATGGGAGGATAAGGAAGCTGTGTTGATTATAGAGATTTAAATGTGGTATGTGTTATCGACCCTTTTCTAACCCCCTTCACCGAGGAGATCTGGAAGGGAGTTGGGCATGAGATCTATTCTTTCACAGATGGATTCTCAAGAAATAATCAAGTTAGGATTGAAAAGGAGGACCAAGAAAAGACAACTTTCACCATTGAATGGGGAATATTTTCCTACACAGATCATGGCTTTTGGGCTAAAGAATGCACCACGATGTGTTTTCATGTGTTGTGGTGCAAGCATTTCATGATTTTATCCATAAGTTCCTTCAGGTATACCTTGATGATTAGATGATATATGGATTAGTGAGGGATCATTGTGATAACTTGCGGTTAATTTTCGAGAGATGCCGATAGTTGCAAATATCCCTCAACATCAAGAAATATATCTTTATTACTCCACTTGGAAACCTTTTGGGGAATATCATATATAAGGAAGGCTTGCTAGTGGATCCTACCAAAGTTTTTGTTATTATGGGATTGGGGGAACTTACCAGCTAGAGCGTAGTGCAAGGATTCCTTGGGATTACAAGGTATTATCAGAAATTTATTAAGGGGTATGCCAAGATCGCCACACCATTGGAAGAGTTATTGAAACAAAAAATGGCATTTAACTAGGGAGAGGCACAACAGATGGCATTTGATACATTGAATAATAATCTTATCAATGCACCCATATTACAATTTCCTTCTTGGGATAAGCCATTCCGTGTACATGTTGATGCTTTGGAGATGATGATTGGGAAATCCTAGCACAACCTAGAGAAGGAATTATTGACCACCCCTTATGTTTTTCTAGTAGTAAGTTGACAAAGAATAAATCGAACTATAATACCACTTTGAGCATGAAGCATTTTCCATGATCTATGTGTTGCAAAAATTTAGGAAATATCTTTTGGAAACACCCTTTATCTTCTACATGGACCACATGTCATTGAAGTACCTAGTAAACAAGATCATTTTATAGGAGTGCATATGCCGGTGGGTCTTGTTGTTTCAAGAATTCATGTTTACTGTAGTTTTGAAACCAGGTAAGAGTAATTTGGAACCCGATAATTTATTGAGGATTGACTCGGGGGTGGACACACGTAGAGTATTGAGGATATAATGCCAGATGCACAAATGTTTATATTTTGGCATGTGCCCTACGACTTGGAAGTTATTTTTGTATTTCTCAAGACAGGTGTGGCACTAGAAGGAATGAAGACTTTGGAGAGAAAGTAGTTAGCTATACGTTTCATGCCCTACATGTTAATTGGTGGAGACTTATAAAATCTAGGCCACGATGAGGTTTTGCGTCGGTGCATGTTAGAGCATGAACACATTGCAATCATGGAGGAAGCACATGGTGGAATTGTAGGAGGAAACTATACGGGGACGCAACTACGTGCAAGATCTTTCTAATGAGGATTTTGTGGGAAAACATCTACCATGATTATATTTAGTTTTTCAAGTCTGCTACGATTTCCGAGTGCCTTGGAAAACCAAGAAGAAGAGATGATATGCCCTTGAGACTCGATAGATAATGCAAAACCATTTAACAAATGAGAAATATATTTTGTAGGACTAATTTCACGTGCCGCACAAAGGACTGGTCCATGCTATATAATTACATGAAAAAATTATATTATGAAGTGGGAAGAAGCAACGCTATAAGGGATTGCACAATGGAAATAACAACTACGTTATTGTGGGAAACTATAATCAATAATTATGGATGTCCAATGATTTTAACAAGTGGTAGGGGTACTCATTTCTTGAATGAGACAATTAGAATCTTGTTTGCAAAATTCATGTTAGCTCACCACAAGACTACCCATTATCACCCCGAAGCTAATGGAACCGCTAAGGAATTTAGAAAATCTTGAGTCACATGCTTTGACCAAAATTTATGATGTAAGAAGAAGAGATTGGGATGATAAAATTTTTGTTGTGTTATGGTCATACCAAACTAATTATACAAGATTAAATAAGGACACACCTTTTAATTTGTGTTTAGCATGGAATTGGTTTTACTTATTGAATTTATGTTACCATAACTATGTATAGAGCATGTAGGTGGATTAGATAATGAAGAAGTGCGCAGGAGGATTAGATAATGATCAAGTGCTTGAGGAGAGGATTGATAAGTTAATGCGGTTAGATGAGAGGCGAACTATTGCTCATTGGAGTTAGAAAATAGAAAACGAAAGGCGAGAAGGTATGACATGATAGAAACATCAAGAACAAAATATTTGAGGTGGGGAAGATGGTTCTATTATATGACTCCATGTTTCTACGCCATCTTGGGAAATTCAAAGTCCATTAGATGGGCTTATACATTGTATGTTATATACTTGATTAAGGAAATTTCTAGTTACAAGTGGTGGATGGAAAATGATTGCAAGAAATTTTAATGGGAGTAGGTTGAATCCCTACTATAAACAAGTTTTCCTTGTGTTTATAAATAAGGAAGTATTTCCATTTTTCCTAGGATTTCCCTTAATGCATTTCCTTTCTTTGTGTTTCCCTTTATCATTGATTTCTCCCATTGTTTTGTGTGCATGTTGTATGCCGATAGCCACTTACAATTTAAAAAAATCTATGCGCAGAGGACCGCACATCTATTTTTGTGTGGGGTGGAGTTATGTGACAAGTACGGGAAGTTTGGTAGACTAAGTTGTGTTTTGGTGGCTCGGGTTGATGGGTCAAAAGCACGTAGTTTCAAAGAGCAAGTGTAGAAAATGTGAACATAAGGAGTTTGGTGTCATGAAGGCTTTACAAAAACCGTGTACAAGGGTGAAAATCACTCTGGAACAACATGAGATAGGTGATGTCAAAAATAAGGGTAAGGAAAAAGAAGTTCCTTTGGTGCTGCAAGTGCACATGTAAGGATCTTTGATTAGTAAGTGGTTTTTGAATGAAAGAAGGTTGTACGGGTTTTCATGCATGATTGGACTTGGGGTAAAAGCACTGAAGG
This sequence comes from Taxus wallichiana var. yunnanensis, assembly GCA_018340775.1. NCBI lineage: Eukaryota > Viridiplantae > Streptophyta > Pinopsida > Cupressales > Taxaceae > Taxus > Taxus wallichiana. The sequence goes on along the minus strand of CM031242.1, from coordinate 167,202,812 downwards.
TTGGATTTAGAATAAAAAGTCACCTTTATTGCAAAGGTATGTTAGTAGGCAACATGAGATTTATTGTGGAAAAAGGAAAAGGCTTGTTATCCTAATTTTGTTCCCAAATAAAATTGGTTAAACACAACCCCACACAGAAGAAAACCTAAGGATGAGCTCTGTCATGAGAAATCACATTCAAATCCAATAATCAAGTAATAGCAGGACTCTAAAATGGAGGATCAGGGTCTGCAAAGGATCAAACAACCCCACCCAAAAGAAATCTAAGGGTCACTTCCATCGCACGAGCCCACATTTCAAATCTAACAATTAGGTTGCAGGCGGGCTCAAAAAATGGAGAAGCATGTTTGGCTAAGGAGGAAAATAGTGTCAAAGAAACCAGAGGGTCTTAGGAGAGAAACGGGGAAAAGCATCAAATTATTTGGGATTTACAAATGATTCGGAGCGGGTCCAAATTGGCTAAGTATGGAAGAGTCAGTGGAAGGTGCCAAGTGTCGACTCGGCACAACTTTAAAAATAGAATCCCAAAGCAGAGACTCAAACAAGCGTAGGGTTCCACGTGTCTAGGGTTTGAAAAAGGCATCAGCCCAAAATGACCAATAGAGATCCCGCGCAGAAGGCGCCACGTGTCTCCCTCACATTCATTTACCCTCTCGGGTAACCTGGGGCACATTTGCATTACCACCGCCCCTTGGGGTATTATTCAATTTGTGATTTAAACACCTATCCTAAGTTTAATTCACCCCATTATGTTTTACCCATGAGTAATTAAATATTAACTATTTAATTACACCTTTTTACATGTATCCTAACCACTTATCTACCCCATATCTATTCTATCCATATATCCCCCCTATTTCTCCTCCTCCCAAACCAAGCAGTGGGATATTTCCCGTATTTGAGGTGGAGGGATCACTCTCATCTTTCCAGAAATCACTCCTTTTGGCCATTTCGGGAGTCTGTTCCATGATCGGCGCCGACCGGTACTCGGTCGACGCCAATTTTTGGAACGGCACCGATTTAATCTCGGTCGGCGCCGATTACAAATAGAAGCCCAGAACTCAGTTCTGGTTAGACACAGATTGTGAGAGAGATAGTTAGATGGTGAGATAGACAGTGAGTTAGACAGAGAGAATGAGAGAGTTTTGAGCATCAAGTCTGAGCATTATCTATCAAGTGAGAGTGAATCCTATCCAAATCAATCCCTGAGAGGAGCACCATTACTCTGCTCTTACCACATCGACATCGCGAGTCTCCATTGATTTTCTGGTGACTTTGTTCCTGCATCCAGCACAGGTGGAGCCTTTCCAGTATCTCTACGGCTTCTGCAGATCCAGCGGACGTTGACGATCTTGCCTTCATTTTCCATTTCCCAAACCTTCTTGCAGTTTGTCTCGGATCGACGCCGATCAAAACAAGTCGACGCCGATCTATATCAGTCGACGCCGATCTGAACCAGTGGATGCCGATTTTACATAATCGACGCCGATCATCCTGCAGACAGGTAAAAGAACTCAGGTAACACAAATCCAGCATTGTTTTCATAGTTTCCTATTTTCTGTTGCTTTTTGTCCACTGTTTAGATTCTATTTATTACTTTGATCAGAAAATCTAGTCCTTTACATACATCTTTTATCATGTATGCTTCTTTACTTAATTGAAAACGTGGACTGACATCCGCCGAGGGAGCTTATCACTTCCCGGACCCACTTCTCGGGCAGTCCACCTAAATATCTTTTAACGTGGTCTTTTTCTGTCAAGCATCGGTGTCTCGCAGGTTTCTTGGATCTACTGTGTAGGATCACTCGTGTGTGCCCATCTTATCTACATCGGCTTCCTTATCCATCTACATCTTCGGATCTTGTCCATCAGGTATCGATTTCATTTGAGTTTTTTAAGGTTTTTGTGTTTAGTTTGGTACATTAACTTGGACAGGTAACAAGCGTGAAATTCTTGATCAACATTCTGGCATGCCCGGTGGGACCCAACCAAAGTCCCTTATTGGTAAGTTCATCTCTTTTCTAGTTTTGAGCTTTGTTCTTTTTCTTCACTGATTTTTATCAGTTCTGCTTAAGCATTTCCTTTCATCATTTCAGTCTTGCTTCTTTCATTTCTGAATTTGCAAAGTTAGGTCCTTTTTTTTGCAAATTTCAATTCCAATTTCTATTTATAAAATTAGTAAATATTTCATTTTGATTTCAAGATTGCATGTTTGATCCATCTCTTTATGCAAAATTGTTATTTCTTTGAAATTTTTCTAATCCCTTAAATAGAAATTTTCATTTTGCTATTATCTGGATATATCTTTCTGGGTTGGTTTGTGTGTTTGCTTAACCTTTTCTTGTGGAGCACTTTGCTTGTTCATGGGATTTTTCGAGGGGAAGAGCTCAACAACGTGCTTTTTGAAGTCCACACACCTTGGAGAGCTAAATCTATAGGTATTTCTCTTTTACGGTGTTTTCCCTTTTTAGGAACTAAAAAAAAAAAAAAAAGAGACTTTGTTTGTTTGTTTTCTATCACATTCGAACATTTCGATTTTGGTGCTTAAAAAGAATTTAATCGCATTTGGGAAAGAATCTGTTTGACTTGTCTTCATCGAAATCAAACACTTCATTTTTAAGTGCTTAAAAAGAACTCTTTCTTTATCATTTTATGTTGTATGTTTTCATCTAGTTTTAATTAGGTTGGAAAATTGATCAAAATCGGTAGTGACACTATTTGATTTTTATTTTTCACCCTTGCACACAAAGCCAAAATCACTAGGTATAAAGCATTTAAACAAAAATTCCTCCCCTGGCCTCACCTACTTGGAAGTGATATCCAAGAGGAAGAGCCTACGCGGTACTCGGGCCGCGCTATAAATTCATGGAAGTTCTGGTATATATTGGCAAAGCACCGACTCCCTTATCGCAGCGGTGTGTGAAGTGTGGGGTAGGCCCCTATATCAAGCCACGTACCATTATTTTACTGAAGTGCCTTCGGGACTCCTCACCAAAACATTCCCAAACCATCCTTAGTTTGGCTATTTGAGTAGTTCCTATTCTAAAAAGCCTTCCCTAACATTTTCTTTCTTAAAAGCATAAAAATTTAAAAGAGATAATCACCTACGCTGCTTGAATTGTTTGTGCATTAGTTAGGTCAATCTTTTTTTTTTCTATATTTCGGTTTGTTTATGATGGTCATCACTCGATTACAATCTAGAAGAATGGCTCAACTGGCCCCTTCTTCCTCCGAGATCACCACTAGTGTGGATGTTTCGGCACCCCCCGGGTCTTCCTCGGGACCGCTGTTAGTTGGTTCCCCATCCTGGTCATATAATCCTTTTTATCAGGCCAAAGCAACCCCATCACGTCCAGCTACCCCTAGTCCTTCAGAAATATCATCCGCTTCTGATATGGAGTATGTTCCTCGTGGGGATCCTGAATTTCAGGTGCTCCTTGATCGCAATCCGGTAGCCCTTATGGACTACCTAGTACACAAGTCTATTCGAATATCTGATCAGGGACCACCAATCCAACAAGTTTACGATTATCCTCGTGAACCATCCCAAGATTTTGTAGAATAGTTAGCATCCTTTTTTTCACCTCGAACCACGGAGAGAGGGTGGCGCACCTGTGCCTCCTTTTTCTCTTCCACCGACCATGTCGACTAGTTCTCAAATAGTCTTGCCCATTCCTAATGCCGCAGTTACCTCGACTATTCCACAACCTACTTCTGAGAAGTCCTCTTCTCTGGCTATAATGGGCACGTCTGCGCACCCACAGATTGTTGTTAATTCATCTATGCCATCCATTGCATCCCAGGGTCAGTACCTCTTTATGAGTCAACCTCCTTTGACGAGTCAGTTGGTTCCTGCTTCTCATCCTCCAGTTGGTTTTTCTTCCAATGTTCCAGCAACAGTGACCTTCACCCATCCTCTAGCGTCAGCACCCTTAATAACTAATCCGGTAGTAAAAATCCTCTTTCAGACCTTATTCCCCACCATGTCCAATCAAATCGACACCCATGTTCCTCAATCCATTCCGATTCAGTCAACAAGCATAGGAGTCCACCAATCACAGGCTCCGTCTGTCATCCAACCTTCTTTTTCTCAACCACTTGTCATCTCACAGCCTGTCTATACACAGGCTCCTTCACAACAAATACCACACCAGGTGTCACCCAGAATGCCTGGTTACTCCTCTTATCATCCTATCAATCAACAGATGAATCCCCCATTGACACCTCAACAACATCCACCATTTGCTTCTTATGTAGGACATGCCAACATGCCTCCTCCTCAATCTGACGTGGTCCAAATTCTTTTCAAGAAAATTACAGACTTAGAAGCCTCCACCAAAGGGGCTCATCCTTCATACTCTTTTGAAGAAGTGTGTAATGAACCCATTCACCCATCAGTGGCTTTTAAGCCTTATCCTCCCCAATGGGAACTTCCTAAATTTTCAAAATTTCATAGTCGAGAGGACCCTCAACAGCATCTATGAGCATTCAAACATGCTTGCTACCTTATAGTCCAGGATCAGGAGCTTATGCTCCGTACTTTTCCTATGTCTCTAGCAGGTCCTGCTTTAGACTGGTACAATAACATTCCTCAACATTCCTTGTTTTCTTTCTCTCAATTGGCCTAGATGTTTGTTGAAAACTTTTCAATAAATATCACGCATAAGATCTCGATTACAGATCTTTATAACATTCATCAATTTGATGATGAGTCTATTGCAGACTTTGTCGCTCGTTGGAGAGGGATAATAAACCAATTGTCTTTCTCCCTTCCTCAATCCCAACAGATCGAGTTGTTTACTCGATCTTGTGCTAATCATATTTCTTCCACTTTAAGGATCCAGACCTTTCATACATTTGAAGAAGCCTTTACGATGGCGCAAACTTGAGTCTCACGCCATTGAACAAGGGAAGTTAAAACTTCACTCTAAATCTAAACCAGATTTTTCTCGGTTTACCAAATCAAACCCTTCCACTTCTAAAGACAAGAATCAGGGATCCACCAATGCTATCATATTAAAAACATCACGAGTCGATAACACTTCTAATCAAACACCATGGAGAGACTCCTCATCTTCTCGAAAAGGATCCTCATCATCTCGATCTTTCACTTCGTTGGGGGAATCATATGCTTCTATCCGGAGAAAAATGTTGGAAGTTCACATGATCGAACTTCCCCCCATTAGGAATATTGATGAAAGCCAAGAACGTCCATTCTGGTATAGGGAAAATGACTTCTGTCATTATCATAGAACCAAAGGTCATGACATTGAACGATGTCAAACCTTCAAAAATCTTGTCCAGAAATTCATTGATAAAGGCGAGCTCATTCTGGATAACCCAAATGCTCCCCCAAATCAAGTGCTTGATGTTTTTAAACAACCTTTTCCCAATCATTCCCCAAACCATGATGCTTCAGAGTCTCAAAAACCAAACACTCATACTATCAGCTTCATCTCTACTGAAGAATCTTCTTCTAAACCTAAGCCATCTCATGAACACATCGACCGAATCAGAACCTCCTTCCACTTCGTTAATCATTGGGATTCCACCATCTTCAGATAGCCCATCTTTGAATATTCCAACATTGTTAGATATGGATTCATCTCTCTCTGCTTCTTTTTCTGATCTTCCATCCATACCCGAGATAGTATCATCCTCATCTATCTCATCATCAGATATTCTTTCAATGCTCGAGGTAATTACATCCCTTCGAGTTTCCACCGTGGATACATCTACTTCTGTTTCTCCCATTTTTGCTGTGACTATGCCATTGGTAAACGTACCTATAGTTGTACCAACTTTGATGGAAGCGTCTTTGATTTTGACTCTTCCCGTTTCCTTTCCTACAGTAGTCTCACCCACAATTACTGTACCAGAAGTAGTTCCCTCGCAAGGAACTGCTTCTTCATCACTCACTTCTTCCATCACCGATGCTACTTTTCCTATTAAGGGAAAATCTAAAGAAGTAGCACCAGCACCCACACTCTTGGTGCCTGAACTTAGACCGAGACAACTGAAATCTAACATTTGTGTCATCAGTACCTCCCCATTTTCTTCCCCGAAAAGGTTACAATCACCTTATGTGGTTGAAATTGTCACCATCCCTGAAAAAGGAAAGCCCATATTTCGAACCATCAAGACTCTTGGTGCTTTCCCACAAAAATCTCTCTCTGCGCCTCATAAAAGATTGGATTTGTCCACTGAGAAGGCATCTTCTTCTGCAAACTTATCAAAACCATCATCTTCTTCTACAACACATTCTTCACCAGCACCTCGAAAAGTGGACTTACCTACTAGAAAGACGTCACCTCTTTTATCAGAATCATCATCTTCATTACCAAAACAGGGCACCCTCTGTTCCTCCAACCAAACCTACTTTGGGAGCTCCTCCCTCATCTAAATCGACATTATCTAAATCATCATTAGTTTCGACCAAGCAGCCTCCCTTATCTCTGAAGACCACAACACTTGTCACATCTCCATCATCTTCAAAATCTATTTTAGGGGCTCCTCCTCCATCGAAATCAATCATGTCTCACTTACTTCCATCTCAAGTGCCCAAAGCTGCTCCTCCAGATGTCGAAAAAATAAGACGATCCCTAAAGAGACTGTCAAACCTAACATGCAGGTTCTTTTACCTCGGTAGTCTGTTAAAGTAAAAGAGGTGCCTTCATCATCTCTGTCCTCATCTTTGTCTACCGATTCTATACTGAAATCCTCCGCCAACTTATCCAATCTTCATCCATATCTCTTCCTCCGATTAAACCCTATAACCCTAAAGGAGTAAAACCTTCCTGGTTTAACTCTGATTTGATTTGTGCTTACCACCGTACTCCGGGTCATGACACCGAGGGATGTAAAGCTCTTCAATCTGTCATCAACAGTCTTTTGGAAGAAAGTGATCTTTTGCTGGAAGAGGAGGAGGAACAAGTATCTCCTATCATCTTAGCTCCATCTGAGCCCCAACGATCTACTCAGACCTCTACTTCTAGTGATTCCACTCCAGATGGTCTTCCACCTTCTCAAATTGACACAATTCATATCGCCACTAGAACCCAACAGTATGATAATCCATCATCATCTACAACATCTCGACCATGGGTTGTCATTTCTATAGCCCCCGAAGGAGTTCTTCCTTCCTCATTAGCCCCGAGACCTCGGGTCTCTATTCGTGCTGCACCTCGGGCTCAAATTCCCGTGTCAGTTGAGGAGAGTGTTATGAAACAACTCACCCAGGCTCCGGTCAAAATGTCTCTTTTTGACCTCATTCAATCCTCTCCGCAACATCGCCAGGCTCTGATTGATAATCTGCGTCACATCGCAGTGAATTCAGATGAGCCCCAGCCCTTCGAGATGGTTGTTGGATTGAATAGACCATCAACCACCATTTCTTTTGAAGATTCAGAAATTCCTTCCCTTTCTTCCGAGGATTTGGAGGCTCCCCTCTTTATCACAGTCCAAATCAACAACACTACATTAAAATGCACTATGATCGACAGTGGTGCTGCACTCAACGTCATCTCCTCACACACATTCGAGCAACTTAAGTTACCGAAGAACGTAGTGTCACCCCCGCCTTTCGCTCTTCGATCATTTAACGATCAGCTAGCAGTTACTTTAGGAACTGTGGTCCTGCCCATTCGAGTAGGTAAGAAGTTGCTTCACGAACTCTTTTACATTGTTGAAGGGAAATTCCACTACAATATGATCCTCGGACGCTCCTGGATTCATGCAATGCATTGTGTCCCATCCACCCTCCATCGATGCTTAAAATATCAATATGAGGGCAAAATCTATACTCATCCAGGAGATCCTTTTCCTTCCGCACAATGCGACATGACCACAGGGTCTGCCCCTCTAAAGGAGAATGCTTGTTCTCCTGACAAGGCCTCATCCTCTTCCATACCTGCAACTAAACTACCGGACTTACAAAATCTAGAAGAGACATTGCAGCGTTTCTCACTAGGAGAGCTTCCTCTCCTTTCTTTTGATGCCCATCTCAAACCTAACGAGTATGGTAGACCAGAAAAACAACCTGAATATCAGCCAGGTCTCGGTAGCATCATCACCATTGGTCTACCCAATCAACAGACTAATTTCATTTATGGTGGTCTTGATATACCTCACTATCACCTGGATTCTCCTCCTAGGGCCAAGCCCTATTCAGCAGGATTCGATTGTCTACAGAATCCCACGTTTGCAAAAACTTATTTATATCGATGCGCGTGGAAGGGATTTGGCTTGGGAAAATATGAACAAGGTGTGCATGACCTCACGTCCATTCCAACTCTCAAGCCACATCAAAAATTTGGTTTAGGATTTAAACCTCTTTCAAAAGCCACCATCACTATTCTCGATGAGCCTCTTCCTATTGAGGAACCATCTTCTCCCGCTAGGTCAGAAGCATCACTTGATGTGGATGACGCCATTTCCATCCCATCTAACTTTTTTTTTTAGTCAATACCATTTCCTTAGGGCCACTAACCTATAAGACTAATGACAAGTCCACTTCCATACCGTTAATTTTCCCTGAAATAGTTGGAGATGACTCTCCTACTATCAACACTATCCACTGTGCGGATGATGATTCTATCCTCACCTATCTGGGGGCAGAGGATTCCTATCTTCCTAAAACCATTCCTTCTGACACGTCTACGCTTCTCAACGAAGCCACTATCGACCTTAATATAGGGACTTCTAAAGACCCTCGCATCATTAAGGTCGGCCAATCCCTTAATCCACAGGAGTTAGGAGACTTTACCACTTTTCTTTCCAACCATCATCAAGCCTTTGCTTGGTCATATGAGGATATGCCAGGACTCGATCCCGATATCGTGGTCCACAATATCGTTACTCTTCCCGACATCAAACCGGTTAAACAAAAATTGCGTAAAATGCACCCTAGAGTAGCCCTTCTTGTTAAAGAAGAGTTGCAGTGCTTGCTCTCGGCTAACTTCATCCAACCCATCGATTATCCACAATGGGTTTCCAATGTAGTACCAGTAACTAAAGCTACTGGGAAAATTTGAATTTGTACCGACTTCCGGGATCTTAATCTTGCTTGTCCAAAAGATGATTTTCCTCTACCTAATATCGACCAACTCGTGGATTTAACTATGGGTCATGAGATGCTTTCTCTTATGGATGGTTTCTCTGGGTATAATCAAATTCTCATCGCACCAGAGGACCAACATAAGACTTCCTTCATAACTCCTTGGGGGACCTTTTGTTATCGTGTCATGCCTTTCGGTCTTAAGAATGCAGGAGCAACCTATCAGCGAGCAATGACCTACATCTTCCATGATCTCTTACACAAAACTATGGAAGATTACGTCGATGATCTCCTCGGTAAATCCAAAATGCCATCAGGATCATATTTTCATTCTTGCACCTCTCTTTGAGAGGCTTATTCACTTTTGTCTTCACCTAAATCCATCTAAGTGTGTGTTTGGCGTTCTCACTGGTAAACTCTTAGGCTTTATCATTTCTATTAGGGGTATTGAAGTAGACCCCACAAAAATAAAAGCTATCCTTGAGATGCCTCCCCCTTCTAACTTAAAGCAACTCCGCAGTCTTCAAGGACGCCTTCAATCAGTGTGTCATTTTATCTCGCAACTGTCGGACCGTTGTCAACCTTTTCATCATCTCCTTCGTAAGAATGTTCATTTTGAATGGGATGAGCATTGCCAAAAAGCCTTTGATGATCTCAAAGCTTATCTTCTTTCTCCACCTGTGCTTACACCTCCACGCGAGGGGGAGCCTTTCTATCTTTATATCTCTATGACTGACCATGCTCTGGGAGCCATGATCTCACATCGGGATGCTTGTGGTAAAGAACAAGCCATCTATTACATTAGTCGCACTCTCCATGAGTATGAAACACGTTATTCCAAAGCTGAAAAGCTGTGTTGTGCTCTCTTCTTCGCAACTTCTAAGCTTCGTCACTACCTCCTTAATCACAAAACTTACATTGTCACAAGTGTCAATCCACTCAAGACAATACATGCGAAGCCTTATCACAATGATCGTATCACTCGTTGGCTCATGCTTATGATAGAATTTGATCTCGAGTTTATCCACAAAAGTCTATCAAGGGTCAGGTCATTGCAGATCAATTAGCTGATGCTCCTCTTCCGGACACTCAAGTCCCCCTTGCTCAATTCCCGATGAATATATCCAACAAATTGATTTTGGTCTATCTCCATTTAAAGTAAAACTCTTCTTTGATGGATCCAAATGCCAGCAAGGGGGAGGTGCGGGTTTCGTGATGATTCCTCCTTGGGGTGTGCCTATCCCAGTTGCACACAAATTAAACTTTGAGTGCACCAATAATATGGCTGAATATGAAGCTCTTGTTTTGGGTCTTCAAAATGCCATTAATCTCGGTGCTCGCCATATCGACATCTTTGGTGACTCTGAACTCATCGTTAATCAAGTCACGGGTGTCTATCAATGCAAGAATGACATCCTTCAAAAATATCATGATATCATTCTCTTTCAACTCCAATCTTTCGATAAATTCACTATCCAAGCTATTCCTCACACTGCGAATCGATTCGCAGATACAATGGCTTCATTAGCCTCACTTATTCCACCTTTTACCGAGGACTCGCGACTTTATGTGGTTGTGCAATGATTAGATCAACCATCTCATCTTAGGCAACTAACTTCAATCAATGCCATCACAACCAATACTCAGGATGAGTGGTATCAACAGATCGTTGATTATCTATCTCATTCAGTGCTTCCTCCAGATCTGACTTCCAATGGTAGAAGATCTTTTATCCTACGCGCTAATCGCTATACTATTCTAGGTGGGATCCTCTACAAACGTGGCTTTGATGGTATTTTCTTCGATGCCTCAAAACCCCTGAATCATCTAAAGCTATCCAGGAGGTCCATGACGGTATCTGTGGTGGACATTTTAGTGGTTTGGCCGTAGCTAAACGCATCTTACGCTTAGGCTATTATTGGCCTTCTCTTAATCGAGATTGTTGTGAATACACTAAGAAATGTGTCAAATGCCAACAACATTCCAATCTTACACATATCCCTAGTCAAGCTTTGCAACCTGTGACAGATTTGTGGCCTTTTTCGCAATGGGGTCTTGATCTCATTGGTCTTATCAATCCCCGTTCTTCACAGCATCATCATTCTATCATTACTGCCACTGAATACTTTACTAAGTGGGTGGAAGCTATTCCTCTTTCTTCAACAAAAGCTAAACCGATTGTTGACTTTGTCTATCAACACATCATTTGTCGCTTTGGTGTTCCACACAAACTCATCACAGACAATGGTAAGTCTTTCAAGAACGTCGATTTGCAGAACCTCTGCGACATGCTTTCAATATCAAACTCAGCTTTTCTTCTCCATACTATCCCCAAGCTAATGGCCAGGCCAAAGCTTCCAATAAAACTTTGCGTAATATCCTCGCAAAGGTAACTAGTCGAGCTGGTAGGGATTGGCATTTACATATCCCTTTTGCTCTCTGGGCTTATCGGACTAGCATTCGTACTCCTACTGGTGCTACTCCCTTCTCTCTCATCTATGGGTCTGAGGTTGTTCTTCCTTTGGAAGTCCAAATCCCATCTCTCGTGTTTCTCTCAGAGAATTTGTCTCTGATGAGGATTATCGTCAAAATCATCTAGCACAACTTGAATTATTAGATGAGCGGCATCTCAATGCTCTTGAGCATCATCAAGTCTATCTTGAGCGTGTCAAACGTGCTTATAACAAGCACTTGCAGCACCGTGACTTCAAAGTTGGTGATCTTGTTCTTAAAGAAAACCAAAATGTCACTACACTAGAAAGGAGTCAGCGTGGTAAGTTTGCTCCCAACTGGATGGGACCATACGTCGTCACTCATAAATATGGGTCTGGGGCTTATCATCTATCTTCCATGGATGGTGTACCTGAAATGGAACCTCTTAATGCCTTGCATCTAAGGCCCTTCTACTGTTAAAATCTATCTTACACAAATTTAGTCGCAAGACAAGATCTTTCATCCATCTAACAACCAGTCATATACTTTCGTGGTGATTCGAAACTATGTGGTTCTCCACGTATTGTCTTTTTTTACCTTAAATATGAGTATCGCGGCTCTACTCATAGCATTTTTCTTATGGATATGTTCCTCCTCATGGTAGGAATACCTTAATCACTGCTTCATCTGTCCCAAGTGTTTATCTTAATCGGATCTACTCGGGGCATGAGTACGTGCTCTTTATACGTTTTCTTCCCCTCTATCTGATCTATCTAGGTCTAAACTCAGCTTCTTTCAAAAAGCTCCAAAAAAAAAAAAAAAAGAAGAAGAAGAGATGCTATCCAAAATTCCTAAAAGATAGACTGATCCCTTGAAGGACAGCTATCCATGCATTATCAAATGAATCAAAAGATATAGACCATGCCCTCGAAGGATGGCTATCATTAAAATTCAAAATACAGACCACTCCCTTGAAGGATGGCTGTTTCTCAAAGGAATTCCCAAGGCTTCTCACATTGATCAGCCTTTCAGTCAGTTTATACACTTTTTAGCATCACTGAAAGACTTCCCGTATTGATCAGTCTTTCCATATCTAGCAAACTTCCCGCATTGATCAGTTTGCTTTTCTACCAGAAATAATGAAGCTGAGATATAAGACCTTTTGTCGATCATATGGAGAATCCTATTTTCCCAGTATGAACATGTATTCTGTCCCTTGTAAATTTGACAAGATACCTACTTACTGCTCCTTCCGTTTCCCTCCTAGATCTGGTTTGCGGCTAGTTAGTGTCAGGTTTATTTTAACCTCATATATGGCCTTGTATGCATGATCTTTTGGTTTCCTATCAAAGTTTCTATTTATGGTCGGTTAGGAGCCCAACTCACCATTCTTTTTCTTATCTGGGTGTATTTCCTTTATTTCTAATCAAGGTCGTTTCATTACGTCCTTGGCTCTCATGAGAGAGTATTTCCCATTATTTCATCCGGTTAAATTGACATTTAACATGTTAATTTAATCAAACTCTATCATTTATCTAATTTCATCTGATCTACTTTGTCCAAAACACACATCATAGCATCTATTATGAACACATGTGGGTCTATCTATCTATTTTCATCAAAATTTAATTAACATCTCAAAAATATCAAATCTATCAAAACTATCAAATCCCATCTATCCATCACATCATCTAAACACTTGTACATCCAAGTAACATTACATCTATCTATATCTATTTCTCATCCAAATTAAATCCACATATCAATCACATCAAATCACATCTATTTATATCCTCTACATCTATGTCTATCCAATCACATCTATTCATCATCTATCGGTCTATGTCTATATCCATCATAATTACGCTACATCTATCCATGTATATCAAAATTAAAAGCATGAGAACAATCATATGACAAAGGAAATGATGAATCTATATATATACATGAGTATCTGTACAACAAAAAATGGGTGGCTTTCAATCAAGCCATCTATAAAATGCCTTCCAATCGAGGCTACATCAATACATTGATACAAAAATACATCAGTCTCTATATCGTGAAATCTGATAGGTGGAAGACACTATCTCCTCCACCCTCCTCTGGACCAGGTTGTCTCTCCTGGCCGCCGCCTATCAAGCTAGACACACCTACTGCTGGGGGCCTCCGTCCACCTCAGTCTCTCCCGGTGCTCCCTCCCTCGATGCACCACTCAGCTGTGGTATGTCTGTCGCTGATCTCCTCCTCGCCCATAATGAGGCACATCGGGGCATGCTTTGTGCTAGAGCATCCTCATAGTATCTCACCTCAGTGAGGAGAGACTGATATGTACTCGGGCTCATGGTACAGGTGTGCTCAGTAGTGTCGCTTTCTTTGCGGTGCTACTTGGTGGTGGCCCTCCTATGGTCGTGCCCTGTGTCCCAGACTCTGATGTGGTACCTGTATCACCATATTTGGCCCTGAGGGCCTCCATGTCGATGGTAGCGATCCCTCTCTCTTTGGATCACTGTATCTCACTCCTGGCGAGTGGTATCTCTCTCCAATATCAGGGCATCCCTCTCCTCTCGTCGAGCTCGATCTCCTCAAGAGAAACTGGTGTGTATGCGTCGCGAGTATGGCATGCTCTCCTCCATCTCTCTCCAAAGACTTTGTAGCCATATCCTCCTCATCAAGCATCTATAGATGCTGGCAGGTGTCGTGGTAGCTCTGTCGAATACCATGCCGCATAACCATCATCCACTCCGGCATCATCATCACTATCTAGTGGAGGTGGGGCCTCCCTCAATGGATCTACCGAGATCAAAATCGGCAGATCAGTCTCTCTGTTGTCTCACCTATAAGGCCTGTAGGTAGTCGGCACTATCTGCACTAGGCCGAACTATCTCAATACCCGTATAAACGGGACATGCTCCCACATATCAGGCCTGTGGCCCCTAACCACCCTGCTCCGTCTCAATCCCACCAGGTGAGCATCCTGACCGGCCCATGTCGGAAATACCCGATACGGTCTCCAGATGACCTGCTCTGGTGTCAGCATCCTGAAACGCTCGGCATACCAATCTCATGGATCTCCCTGTATCTCCCGGGGCCATATCGGCCCGCCATCGCTGGAATGTAATCAATAGCCCCCACTGCTGGCATCCAAGGAAGCCCGGATGGCCTGATCACTGCTATGTGCTCATATGCCCAGCAATGGAGCACAAAACTGACATCAATGCCTATCCTCCGGCCAGTGGTATACATCCATAACTCATAATATATCTGCGCTATCAAGGCATCAGCAAATGTGAACACCTGTCTAAACTGCAGGATGTCACAAACGTAATCTAGTAATAATAATGGGAATCTCCACCTTTCGAATCTGGTAGAGCAAAGTAGGAGATTGCCATCTGAATCAACACTATCCATCTACTCCTGGGATCATCCTGTCTGTACTGTGAGGCTATCCTCACTGCCCCGGACACTATCTCTGAATCATCCACCTGTCTCCATACAATCGACCTAGGGCCCTCTGCTGCTGCTTCTCTCGTGGCGTAATCTCTATCGGGTCCCCAGTGATCGGTAGCCTCAAGATCTTGTATATGTCCTCGTGGGTGATGGTCATCTCACCCATCCTGAACCAAAAAGTGCAAGTCTGGCTATCCCATCATCGCACTAGTGCTCGCATCAACTCTACATCTCGCGGCACTCATCTATAGTACCGAAAGCCCCCGAGCCCGGCTAACTCTAAGTGGCGCCAATCAATGCGTCAGTGACATCGGGGAGAATGGTCTCCAGTAGCTCAGAATCACATCCCTCATGTGTAATACCTCTCGTGCCTACATCCATGACATCAAGAGCAATGTTAGCTTCATATTTATCCAAATCCGAACATCCAAAACACATTTTATCATTTTTATCCACATATTATTGTCAATCGGCATCGATTAATTACAATCGGTCGATCGATCATATATATTAATCGATCATTCGATTGAATTCAATCGGTGCCGCTTTCATTAAATCGGCGTCGATTCTCTCAATCGACACCGACAAGGTGCAAGTAACGTGTCAAAACACTCTGGCCTCCCACCAAAAAAAAAATAAAAAAAAAAAATAAAAATAAATAAATAAGATAATGATGAGTTCAGGAGGAACCACTTACCCCAGGTCGTGTCCTCCTCCACTTTTGACCGCTTCCAGAGGCTTCCATGGTGCTCAAATCCAATTTTTGACTCTCTCTGAATCAATCATCACGGTGTAAATAAATCGTTCACGTTTTCCATTCACATATTTATATGTGCTGGGCATGGTCGGCACCGATTTTTGTGGTGGCACCGATTATTCGATCGGCCGATTGATTTTCTAATCGCGCGATTTTCTTCTCACATCACTTTCTTCCATCTCCTAATCTTCTTGCCATAGTGTTGATGCTTGGCTTATTTATCTGGTCATTATTCTGCCCTGAGTGTTGCCTTTTGGCACATACTTTTTGATATTATCATCCATTTTGAGTTTGTTCCCTTTGCATGGGGCACTCGCATTTTTTTGGCAGCTTAGAGTTAACGGGTCTATAGGCACTAACGTCGTCTACTTTGCAGACCGTCTGGTTGTCCCTACCAATGTGTCTCTCTTTAGGTGCTGACTATTTTGCAGCCCTCCTTACACTCATGGGTCTGTAGGTACTAACGTCGTCTCATGAGGAGACCGTCTAGACTACCCTACCAATGTGAGTTCCTTAGGTTGCTGCCTCTTTATTTATTTTTGTGTGTCATTAATGATCAGATCTACTCCAGACATCTAGCTGGGGCATCCTGCATTTTCATCTACCTTTTTCAAACTTGGGATCATTTGTTCTATCACCCATCCCATCCCTAGTTTGAGGGGGATCACATCATCACTTTTTCTTCCTTTCTTCCACCTCCTTGTTTTTGTCTTGCAACTTTGCTTATCGCAAGTTACTCAACAAAAAGGGGCAAAATGTAGACACCTAAAATTGGTTACCCAATTTCATGTCCCTCACATTCGTTTACCCTCTCGGGTAACCTGGGGCACGTTTGCATTACCACTGCCCCCTTGGGGTATTATTCAATTTGTGATTTAAACACCTATCCTAAGTTTAATTCACCCCATTATGTTTTACCCGTGAGTAATTAAATATTAACTATTTAATTACACCTTTTTACATGTATCCTAACCACTTATCTACCCCATATCTATTCTATCCATATATCCCCCCTATTTCTCCTCCTCCCAAACCAAGCAGTGGGATATTTCCCATATTTGAGGTGGAGGGATCACTCTCATCTTTCCAGAAATCACTCCTTTTGGCCATTTCGGGAGTCTGTTCCATGATCGGCGCCGACCGGTACTCGGTCGACGCCGATTTTTTAGAACGGCACCGATTTAATCTCGGTCGGCGCCGATTACAAATAGAAGCCAAAACTCGATTACGGTTAGACTGATTGTGAGAGAGAGACAGTTAGATGTGAGTGAGATAGATAGTGAGTTAGACGAGAGAGAATGAGAGAGTTTTGAGCATCAAGTCTGAGCATTATCTATCAAGTGAGAGTGAATCTTGTCCAAATCAATCCCTGAGAGGAGCACCATTACTCTGCTCTTACCACATCGACATCGCGAGTCTCCATTGATTTTTTGGTGACTCTGTTCCTACATCCAGCACAGGTGGAGCCTTTCCAGTATCTCTACGGCTTCTACAGATCTAGCGGACGTTGATGATCTTGCCTTCATTTTCCATTTCCCAAACCTTCTTGCAGTTTTTCTCGGATCGACGTTGATCAAAACAAGTCAACCGATCTATATCGATCGATCGCCGATCGACGAACGAACCGATCGACGCCGATTTTACATAATCGACACCGATCATCCTGCAGACAGGTAAAAGAACTCAGGTAACACAAATCCAGCATTGTTTTCACAGTTTCCTATTTTCTGTTGCTTTCATCCAGCTGTTTAGATTCTGTTTATTACTTTGATCAGAAAATCTAGTCCTTTACGTACATCTTTTATCATGTATGCTTCTTTACTTAATTGAAAACGTGGACTGACATCCGCCGAGGGAGCTTATCGCTTCCCGGACCCGCTTCTCAGGCAGTCCACCTAAATATCTTTTAACGTGGTCTTTTTCTATCAAGCATTGGTGTCTCGCAGGTTTCTTGGATCTACTGTATGCAGGATCACTCGTGTGCGCCCATCTTATCTACATCGGCTTCCTTATCCATCTACATCTTCGGATCTTGTCCATCAGGTATCGATTTCATTTGATTTTTTTAAGGTTTTGTGTTTAGTTTCATATATTTCAATCCAGTGCTTAAAATTTAACAAATTTGGCACCGTTGGAAAGGTCTCCACCTCGTCTATGCCATGGGAGCTTGAAAATTTAAATTTTATGAGGTTTGGTGGGTGGAAATTGGTAAAATTCTTTCAGGCCATTGTCTGAGAATCCAATCGCTTCAACTACTAGATCATATTTGATTCGATCCACCATTCTTCCTTCTTTAACATGCCAAATAGACATAGAGCGTGCAGACTTGATAGATTTGGGGAAGATTCTTAGGGGAATTGATGGTTAGTGGTTGAACTTTAAGAGTAGGATCAAGCTTCTCTATTTTCCCTTTGATTTTCACCGTCTATATATTGTAACACTTCTCATTTGAGAAGGGGGAGACATTCTAAGATGTGGGGAAACTCTGTAAAAGTTGTTTCCTGACTCCATTTGAGGTTTAATTATTTTTTCATTCACGGAGATTGTATTTGTTCCTTTGAGCACCCATGTAATAGTCTGTGCACCTTATAGAGCAATAAAATCTTGTTTCATGGCATCTTTCAACCCTTGGAATTGTTTTTGTTTCTTTGTGCCTCTTTATCTTGTGTTTTCTCCCTGTGTATGTATTTCACATTTGTAGGTGTAAAATGTCATGCTTCGTGGAGTTTTGATGGTGTATATGGATTTGGGTCTATGTCGAGTTTTGTCGACCTCCCTCAATCCCCTTTTCCTTGTTCATTCTCCCTCAACAGAGTATCTCACCACTTCCTTTTCTGGTGTATCACCACTTAGTGTAGGCTCTTTCACCCCTCTCTCTCTCTCTCTCTCTCTCTCTCTCTCTCTCTCTCTTTCTCTCCTTGGAATGGTTAGATTAGGATAGATTAGATTCTACCTACTTTGGAGTACCTTGTGGCGAGGGTAGATTAGGAAGAAAGGAACCAACCTTCACTAAAAGTCCATCTCAAGTTTTGCAAGTCCCATAGCTTGAGAGATGGTCCAATGTTATGCAATCACACCGAATGCCCCACTCACAACCAAGGCCATTTGGGGGTGCTATGATTCTACACTAACAAGGATATAAGTAGAATGTCGGGTACATTATTGTTTACCTTACATTTTTATATTGAAGAGCTCTTGCGAACTAGGGCATCCTTGAAGAAAATTTGTGTGAAAAAGGGTTGTGAAGATTTGAGTGCATAAATAGTTTGATTAGTGAAGTGGAGTGGAAAAAGAGTATACATGTGTGAGGGAGAAATTAGGATAATTTTTTGAATCTCATGGGTGAATACATTGTCTTTTAGAAAGAATGGTTTTCCAAGTTAGGGTTCCACAACTAGGGCATAGGATTGAAGGGATTTTCATAAAGGGGTAGAGCCACAGAGTTGAGAAGAGCCAGGATTAGGAGAAAGAAAGAACTTTTAGTGACCCGACGGAGAAATGGCACCAAGGAAAGTAGAAAATGTTTCACCAAATAAGGGCAAGGGCAAAGGGAAAGAAGTTTTTCCACCAACTCCAATGAGGAATTGTATGAGGAGATGTAATACCTCGATGATGTATTTCTTGGAAAAGAAAGGGTGTCTCACATTAGAAAGATGGTCGTGAGTGACTATAACCATCAAATGCACACCACAAAGAATGAGATGGCATTAGAAGCTGGTTTGCCCTATAGATTAAAGGAAACCGGATGAAATGCCTATCTATGATGATGAGGTAAAGGTGAAGATGGAGAAGGTGGGGCTATTGCAACTCTATGATTTTCCTATTTGAGAAACTCGATTGATTATACCGGTGGTTAATGTCATATGTACATGAAGACCATTTATCCTTTGTAGGATGAAGGATGTGGATATCTCCCCAACTAGTTTCTAAATTTCTTGGTATTAAGCTGCGAGGAGAATCTTTTGATGATGACTTGGAAAATAAGGAGGCTATACACCCAAAATTGCATGTGCTACATTTTCAAAAAATGGTTACAAAATTACCCAATGATGATTCATGTCCTTTTAGAAGATGTTCAAGCTCATAAACCCATTCACAGTGTATATTTATAGCCTAGACATCCTTACTCAACTTTTCCATAATTTTTTCCAACTTCTTGCTTCATTCTGTGCATGTTTTTTCCTTTAGTGCCAAGACTACCACCCTGCCTAGGCGGAAGTTCAAACCGCCACCCGGGTAGGGCAGCGGTCTTGAGTGCTTTTTCTAGAATCCATCATGCATGTTTTTGACATGCGATGATTCACTTAACTTTTAGGATGCGTTTGTGAACCAAATTTCCTAAAAATAGTCTTGATTGCTTAGTTTTCCTTCCCTCTTCTATTTTTAAATATATTTAATTAGTTTGAATTGCCTCTTCTTTCCTTGTGCATGAAGGCACATCCCAACCAATTCTTATATATTCCATGCTTGTATTCAAGCAAAAGGACTGAGAAATTTTTGTATCTTGCATTTTTGTGTTGCCATAATCTTGTTGGAAATTTCATAGCCAAGATCTGTTCACTTGTGTTATCCCTCTTCCACCTATATTACAACATAACTACCTTTAAGCTACCATTTCTCAAGCGCATTATATTATTGCTACCTTTTCATTCCCAATTCCTTTAACTCATATGGACACACACGAGAAAGAAAGGATAAATTGAGTAGATAAATTACGACACGAGGTGTATTTACCTTTGTTTTGTGAATTCAGGTTGGATATGTTATTTGATTTCCTTCATTCCTACAATTTATCATTATTACATCATATCAAATAGAGTAGAAATCAATTTCCTTTCATTTTCAAGTAATTAGTTAATTTCCAAGAGGGTTTGAATCTTTCATAGAAGCTCCGGTGATGGATCCTCTTCTTCCCATCCCTGTGGATCTGAAGGAGATAATATCTATAGGAGGTTGTCAATAGATCATTAATCATTTGGAAAAGTTCTTGTTTTAAGCTAGTTTAGTTTTAATACACTCAGAATAGGGAATAACCACACCGGGTTATCTCACTTGTTTAGTTATAGTGTAGAAATATTTTAATTGTTTAGAATAGAAGTAAATTGTTGTTTGTGATTGTAATATTTCAGTTTTGTGATTTGTTTAGATTATTTTCCCTTTCAGCAGTATTATAGATTTTTAATTTCATTTAGTTTACATGGACACTTTAAACTAGATCAACACTTAGATCCAAGTTAGGAAAATAAACCATAGGGAATTTATGTTACCTGTTCATAGCCTCTAAATCTCCCCTTTGCCAACTTAGCTACCAGGAGATCACACTACGGGATCCTAGTCAGCGATCCTCCTACCTTTAGTTATACACATTCAACATTGGATGCTCTAACATGACCTCGGGGGGTTGAGTGCGGTTGAAGGTTGCATGTCAATTTTCATTTGTATAAATTAGTGAACTGACACGAATCGATTAGTTCCTTCTTGTTTCCTTTTCTTTCATTTATAGTATCTCATATTTCCATTTCTTCCCCTATTTTGGTAGGTATTTTATACTATGTAAAATATGTTTGGAAGAGAGTTTGGTGAGCTATTTGGATCTAATAGATATTACACCAATGTGTAACCATAATGATCCCCTTCTCTTTTGAGACGGGGTGATAATTACACAAGAAACATCCAAAACTCTCCTAGTTACACTTTAAACCCCATTAGTAATGTAAGAATGGAGGAGGTTGATCAACTTTTAAACATGCAATATAGTCAACCCAATGCAAACCACATTCTTATAAAAAATGGAACATGTTCTTACCATAGAGTCTTGTCAAGACCTCATATTTCCATGCAATGAATAGAAGATGATACATTCGCACAAATAGAAAATCATCTTCATTAGATAGATGAGTCTTTGGATATAATGAAGGCTACAACCTCTAAGATTTTGAATACCTATCCTAAGATTCTTACTTATGAGGAAGACAAGAATTATAACACTAAACAATTCATGACAGGTATCATGTGCCTTCTTAATCGGACCCTACACCACATGAACCCCAAAAGGGACTAAATCCTCTCTCAATGACCTCATTTATACTTTATTAGGGAGGATTAGAGAACTTGAAAGTGACCAAAATTCACAACCAACACATGTAGTAGGGAAGAACATGGGGTATCCAGTTGACGACAAAGGATACATCCCTTCTAATGAGAAACCAACACAATATCATGTATAACAAGGTTATCCATCTCATTCAAATCCATGTGATCTTCTCACAAGGTTATACACACTAGGGATGGGTCATCATCCTTCTCAATCTTATCCTACACAAGGGTTGGTCGAAAGTGTGTTCTTGAATGCCACCATAACAAGAAATGTGATGTTCCGAGTTTTACGCTCGTTATTCCTTATCTGCTAATATCCCACCTTATATTAAAATGTATTCAAAAACTCCATGCAGATGTACCCATATACCATTCCTTATCCCTACATGCAATATCAAGGGACCCCATACGTTCTCATTAATTGTTATAATGTAGCTTATCCAACTCCTCCTCCTCCACCTCCTCATCAAGGATCTTCAATGGTGGAATCTTACACAATGGGTACATACGATGAGTACTTAAAAGGATCCTCTTCACTTCACCATATGTGGTGTCATGCTTCCATGCTCATTGCTAGATCTTCCAAAATTTAAGGGAGAAGGAGACCCAAACGCTCATATCAAGGCCTACACTACTAATATCACAAAATTGCTTCGTTGGGATGTTATAATGGCTAACATATTTCCAAAGACTATCAAAGGAATCATATTGGATGTGTGTTACCATATTCCTTAAGCTTCTATACATTCCTTTAAATAACTTATTTCCAATTTCATCAAAGCATTTGACACGAACAAGTTGTTTTGTACAAGGATTAGGGAGTTCTGCATATTAGATAGGAACAAAATGAATCTTTTACCCATTTCATCTAGAGATGGTGCCAATTTCTCTATTCCTCTACAAGTGCACCCAACATGGACCAAATGGAACTTTGCAATATTTTCCTTCATTCACTCAATCAAGAGACAAGGGAGGAGGTCCAAAAGTTTCCTTTCCATAGTTATGAGGAAGTTTTGGAAGGTGCGCTTCAAATTGACCAATCTTTAATTGATAGTGGGCATAAGATCTATGGTCCCAATGGGAAATTGGTATCCCCAAATCAAAATAATGCAAATCATCAAAATAATGGTTCCAACAACCGAGGACCTAAGGGCGTGAATCACAATCATGGTGCTACCACAAATAGAGTTGTTGATCAAGCCAAGAATGTTGGTTTTCTAAACAATGGTAACAATAATAATACCAAAATCTTGGGCAATCAAAGAGGCCCTAACACTATTTCATTTTTCAAAAAAATTGACATAAACTATCCCCACAAAAAAAAAAATCAAACCCAAGGTCCAAACCAATATAAAAACTCTCGCTTGGGAAAAAATCATGGTTATAACAACCAATTTCAAAATTATAACTGAGTTTATAATCAACAATAACAAGAGGCTTATCAAAGGCCAAGAGATTATGACCCTAGCCTATTATGTGGTTTCCAAAGGTTCGAGGTCATGACGATACGACTTTATGCGATTGCAACAAGTTTTTGTAGAGACTTCGCAAAAACTAAAGGTAACTCTTTGTATACATGTTCCTAGAAAATCATGAAACAAACCCTCAACCTAGTCATAGTTGACTGTCACACCCAAAAATGTAAACTCTAAACATCCTAAGGATTCCCAAGTGAATCCTTAGAACATAAACGAGGGTATTCCTAAAGAAAAAAACAACCATAAAGCCTCAACTTCGACAACTCTCGGGTTTCTCTTAACCTTGGTTCAAATGATAATACAAACATCTTGGGATTAATTGAGATAGAGGTCGAGATAGAAATTAATGCAATAAATCGAGACAAGGAGTATGTTTCACAACCCTTACCTACTCTTTCCTTCCTGTAGGATGACATTCCTATAATCACTGAAAACCAGTAGGAGCCTATGATTTAATATCGGATTTGAACAAGAACTTTTCTCACATTTCATTTCTAGATTTGTTGAAGAATTCTCCTGTGCATCATTGTGTGTTACTTAATGCACTAGGTATTTTTCATTTAATCCATGTTACGTCACCTCCTAGTGCTCAAATAAATCATATTGAATTTGACATACATCCTCCAAGATAGAATGATAGGGATACTAAGTTTTTTTTTCGATATAGACAAGATGCCATATGATCTTTGAACTTTCTTGAAGAGGTAATCCCACCTTATTTTTACAATTCTGGGTTTATAAAAATTACATCAAGAAAGACATTATTGATGATGGGCATGTTGTAAATGTGGTTCCCTTCTCTTTCTTGAAGAATTTGGAATATGGAGAGAAAAATATTCCTCTACAAGAAACACGTTACGAGGGTATGATAGTCTTAAAGTGACCTCAATTGGAACCATAGTTCTTCTAGTCATGCTTGGCCCAAAACCATCTTGACAAAGTTTTACATTATCGATAGGAAATAATTTATAACATGATTCTTGGGATGCTCTGGATTCATCGAATGAAGTCTATCCTCTCCATCTTATTCCAAGAGATTAGATTCCTACATTTGGGGAAGGTATTCATTACTCAAGGGGATCCTAAGCCCTTTGATATACACTTAAAAACCTCAAGAATAAAAATGTAACAATCCCATTTTAAGACTTTAGAAATAAGGAATATATATATATATATATATATATATATATATATATGCACAATGTTCTCTATTCTAAATTAACATAATTTAGAACACACATTCAAAGCCAATCAATATCATAACAGAAAACCATATGCGCTATAAATGACTCAATGAAAATTGATCTCTCATTGGATGACTTGGTATGATACTGATCTCTCATGTTAACTTAATCATGTGTATACCATGTATACTTAGTTCTTTAACCCTTTTAGAGATATCAAGTGTTTTGTTTAAGAGGCTTATCCGAGTATCTCATACCGATATTTATCGAAATCCCTCTTCTTAAACTAGGTGACATAGGACAATGTAACCAACAACTTGCGATACTTTGGCCAAATATTTTTAAACATATTATTCATGTTTATATTCCTAGATGGCATACTCGTCAAATGGAATACATCCTTCACCCGACTTGATCTATTATCTAGAATGGTCTTCAATGACTTGTGTTAGTCCACTTAATCAAGGTTTACTCCTAGCCAAGGTTAGCAACATGGCCTAGTGTGGAGGACTACTTACGGTGACTAAGGATATTTAGACATACTCAATCAAATTATGTCGATTAGGTGTGTCTATTTATCCTAAGTCAACATGAGTTGACCTCAACACTAGGTCATGCCCCTATCTCTACCTAGGGAAAAATATGATCAAGTTAGAATTTATGTTAGTCTAGATGAATAAACTCAAAAGGGTGTTGAAACATGTCAATTGTAACATAGTATCCTCATGAGTACCCTAGTCTTCTGAAGGTAATGTCTGTAGTTGGCATGTGTCAACATCTGCCCGAGGTTTCCTCTTACGGAAAAACATACCTTAGATATAAAGTTAATGACTGATTAATTACCCCATTAAGGATTAATTTCAGTAATCCTAACGAGCAATTAGTTTCATTGATCATTAGGGTTCTAAGTTAAAACGGCAATAGAAGTAGGTATGTAGATACATCTTATCCCTAACCATTTCATAAGTTATGTTTTTATACCATTAACATTTTGATTTATGTTTTACATAACAGATCCAACACACATTAAAGAGATGTTTGCTTACTTACTTACCCAATCCTTAGCTTACATAAGTTCTAAGTAAGTTCTTTTTATATTAGACTTCAATGGAATGAAGTATCCATTTATTTTCCTTTCCTACATTCCTATTCTTGTTAAGGAATTCTTCAAGAGGAATCACACCTTCCACTATCCAAAGATAACATTTGGATTCATTCCCAAAAAGGTATTAAGAAAAGTCTATGATAAATTACATGGGAGTTGTCTTCCCTTTTCCTTATAGAGGGTTAATGTTTATTTAAAACCTCATAGTACATTATAAATCAACATCAAGTTTTATTCTCATTCAAACATTTGAATTAAACATATTCATAGTGTTATAGTTGGATAACAATGCAAGAATGACAACTTATTAAGTTGCATTTTCACTAGAGAGGGTAGCACATCTAGCACCCCTTATCTCTATTTATTCTATTCCAAACCATAAGAGTATGTTACTGACAGAAAAGTAGAGAATTTCCACACACTGAATGCCAAAAGGAAATACATCAAGTACAATAAATTTCACATATATTTTATTCATCAAGAGGATTCATACATTTACAAGTCCAAACACTTCAGACATTCCTAATGTCAAACAACAATAACAAGATCAATTTCAAGTACAACTTTATTTTCCATCAAATACATTTCAGTAATGAACCATATTTCATCATAAAAAGATCCAGTCTCTTTGATAAACAAATGTAACTTCCTATAAATCTTTTCTCCTTTCATCACTTATGAAGTCCATCTAAAAATTTTCTATCATGGGCCAGTTCATTGAGGCCGAGCATGATAAGCACTAAACATTAAAACAAAGTGTACTTTTAGCTAACTATTTCATAAAAAGAACTTTGTTGTTATGAAATAGTCCTAAGAAATTCAAAAAGACATCCATAGGAGTTACCATACTCAAATAAAAGAGAGAGAAAAAGTGATAAACCATAACAAAAGTAAGATTAGGTCCTAAAATAAACAACTTCAACATTCCATACTATTGTCTTTTATCAAAAGAATTAAAACAGTAATTCAGATAAGTAACATTTCATCACAATCCCAATATTATTTTCATACATTAATTTACATGTTTCCCTTCTCAGTTAAACCTATTTAACTAGAAGAATATAACTATCCTAACTATCTTTTAGGCATAGTTCAGCAGTAGGTGATCACAACAAAACTTCCATCTCAAAATTTCATTCACCTAAATTCATCCTAAAATCTGAGATGCCAAATCAAAATAAGAAACATAAGAATAAGTTTAGGATGATCCAAACATCATAACCTAAAATGTGTCTCTGATTTGAGTATCCTAATACTCAAACTCAAAATTAGAATCCAATTTAAGTTAAAATCCAGCAACTAAAAATAGGCATCATCAGAGGGTAAGATCAAGTTAGCAAGAAAATGAGACTACACTCAATCCCAAAAAGATACAACAATAATATCGTTAAGTCAAGAGAGTAGAATGGAAAGGTTTATCATTCAGCTCCAACTCAATTAACCATCTAAATATTTTCTACCAATCACAAAGATATATTCATAATATTTCCAATTAACATAATATTCCATCCAATTATTTTCAACTTCATCTATTCTTCCCTAACACAATTTGAAATCAATCTTACCAAACAAGTCCAGGATTTGAATAATGGAGTAGACAAAAGAAGGACATCACCTTCATATAGTTTGAAGAAGAAAGAAGATTAAAGGAAAGAGATAGAGATTAATTCCTCGTAGTTCTAAGCATGATTAGGAAGAGACCATTAGATAACCAAGAAAAATTACTGACAAGCTCGGTCTCTATCATCCCATACCATAATCCCAAATAGAGAACTAATCAGGGATTAAATTGAATAAACACAAACTAGGAGAAAGGAGAGAAACGAAAAAAACTAACCTTCCTTACCTTTCATCATTCAAGGAATGTAAATATAGCTTCAATATCCATAAAGACAACAAGTAATTCTTCCCCAAGTACTCAGAAAGGAACGAAAAAGATGACAAAAGGATAATTCTAAGATAGAATCATAAAACCAGATTCTTGAAGAGAATACATGAGCACAAATTTATAGCTAATCCCCGAGCACATATTCCTTTTTCACAAAGATACATTTTCCTTAGTTCATAAAATAACTAAAAATGAGTTTGATGGCCCATGGCCAAAAAAAAGGCTAAGTACATCAAAACAAGGTCCAAATAACTACCAAGAAAATCAAATTGATAACAACAAGTGAAAAACAATAAAATAATACCTAAGCAAGTTTTCCCCTATTGGCATAAAATGCCATAACTTTCATTAGTTACCCAAAAACCCTGCAAAGTAGAAAATTGAGTAACATTTCCCTTATGGGTTCCAATAATCAGGCTTTGTGAACCGAACAATTCATGAAAGAGTGGAAGTATATATTGTAGTCTATTAATAATAGCTGAAAGAACTTAACAAGTCCATGAAATTTTAAACACTTTCCAAACAACACCCAATAATTAATATTTCCTCAATAACCACTAGGGTAGATGATTGCAACAGGGAGGTTAAAAACAAAACCCATAATTACAATCATAGAAGTGATAAGAAAGTAGATACTTTATCAAATTTTGATCATTCCATCATAACTTAGAAGAATATGTTAAAGCCAGAGTCACATGAGTTTATTCCCCAAAAAGGATTCATGTAAGGTTAAATAATAGTCAAGATATTTAAATAGTTTATCCTCTGAAGTGTTCTCACAGTGGTGATACAAGATCTCATAAAATAAGTTCCACAAATTTAAGCAACCGAGTTACTTACAAGTTTAACACATCTCAAAAAAGATTACAAATAATTTCGAATTCATATCAAGTTCATGCAGAAGGATTAAAGCATATCACATCAAATCAAATCAAGAAGAATGAAAACTAGATCACACTTTTCCTCATACAAGTGGAGTCGAAAAATTGTTTACATAAAACAACACAAAAATCACATGCAGAGATGATCTAATCAACCAAGTAAAAACTAAATTATTCCCAAGAGCAGAGTTGTTTTAATGAATCATTTAATTAAAATCAAAACAAATTAATGGGTAGAGCCTATCATGCCTGATAGAGCTTCTCCTTCACTGATTTGCATAATATCTCTAAGAAGAACTTCAATAGCTTCTTCCTCTCCATGAAACGTCAATAGAACCTTCAACACTTCCCCTTTATTTTTATAGTTTTCATAGTGTCCAATAATATTTATATGCTATGAAAGAATAACATTCATGCAAGAATTGAACTGGAGGTTTGAAGAGCAGAAACAACCTCATGCAAAACTTGGGATCGAAAATGAACCAAAAGATCAAAACAACCAAAACCCCTCATGCACCTTCCTAGGCTAGTTTTTGCCAAATTCAAAAACATTAAATGCAAAGGACTATTAGTTCCCTCCAATTCCCATGCCACTACCATCTCCATATTTATAAATGACTAAATTCAAATTTTGCATGCAACTAAACTCGGTGGAGGTGCCAACTCAGCCTTCCCTATATTTTCTCATGCCCATGCCAAAGTTGGCAGCACCAAGGATAAGACTGCTTTAACTCACAATAAATGTCTAGAAAATGATGCCACCGACCAACCCAATTACCATGTCATCCCTTAGGCCCCCTTAGGTTATCCATTCCCATAGTTAGGTTAACATTAATTTAGGAAATTAACATAGGTCCATAGGTAGGTCCTTAGTTTAAGTCATAACATCCTAATTAATAAAAGATTGCAAAGACATAGGTTAGACTTAGCTTTAGGATAAAGTCACTTAACATTAGAACATAGTTAAAATAGGTTCCCGATAAAAGAAAGCATTGCATTCTACTAATCAAAAGAAGAACCAACCATATCATCAAAATTCAAATATACAACAAGATCTAAAGACTTCATTCTTTCCTCAACACAGTCAGAATCTAAAGATCACCTAATCTATCTGACTTGGTCATTATGACCACAAAGTCATGAATTAAAATCATACCTTGGATCAATGGAATTGATCCAAGGTAATGTTGTTCTGAAAGAATAATTTATGAAAACATAAACCAAATTTCTCAATTCAAACAACGAATTAATTTTGCATAAGGAGGTGGATTGCTCCATTAAATTCAGCAAAAACACGACAGAATGTACATGTTCAATAGATGAATTATTTTCTACTACAAACATGATTTCCAAAGTCATAAGAGTACACCGTCTTAAGAAAAATCACCTTTCAACATTTTTACCTTCTAAAGTAGAAGTTATCATAGGTACCGTCATGTTGGAGGCATTATGGAGTCCATACGGAGTATGAACTTCTGCGAATCAATTGGTAAAACCACCTCCATCAAAATATTTAGCCCAGTCACCCCAAGCATTCTAAAGGCTGAATTCATTGACCCAAAAACATTTGAGGTGGTAAGTAAAGATAAAGGTAAATCAATATCTATGGAAGTAGTGTCCACTAAAACCACAATGAAAATTCTAAAATTTTTGGAGAGTGACAATCTGATTTTCCTTTTATTTGAACCATTGGGGATGGGTAGTCTTATTAGTTTAGAAACTCTTCCCTCTGATGACCTAGGTCTAGGTGTAAACATGATAGAATTAACACATGAGGAAGGGAAATTTGATATTGAAATGATTCCCATCAAAACCATCTCTTAGGTTTGTCCTATTCTAAACCTCGGTTTCAACCTATGTGCGTCGAAACTAAGTTTTTCATATAAATGGGGCAAGGCCTCATCATTCAACAAGGGTCACAAGTAAACACAAAGCTCTACATAAGAAACAAGGTAGAGTAGCATAGTCATGCTTACCATACACCATGTCACAAGAATGTGACAAGGAGGTTCACAAATGCCTCCTTGGACAAATGATTTTAATGATTAGACATATACACTTCCAGGAAAGGGTTGTAAGTTTTAAACCCAAAATGGTAGGCCCTTTTCAAAAGAATGGAAATTTTGAGGATCATGGTTCTCTATTGTGTACTTTTAGGGTTGAAGAATTTGATATTTGTCAAATTTCTTCACCTTAGACATTATGACATGTAGTTTCACCTACATTTCCATATGTATAGTACTACATCCGCATTGCATTTTCATCTGCCAGTTTATTTTGTAAAGTTTGTCATTAAGGGAATTATACTTATAGCAATTCTTATAAACTTCTGAAAACATTTGTAAAAATTTCAAATCATGTCTCTACAAGTCTTCACAGTGTCATCAATTGTTTCTGAATCATTACATCAATTCAAGCAAGATAAGACAAAGCTTTGACAATAATCATACCAAGTCTTGCATACTTAGTTCTGCTTATAGTTTCTTCTAGGTTAGGTTTCTTTTCTTATATTTTGTTCTAGAAGCTTCATGGTGTTGCATCTATCCCATAAACATATTTTTGGAAATAAGAACATTCTAGACATTTTTCCTAGTTAAATAAGTAAAATGAAAATCCACGGAAAATTTTATTTTACACATTTTTCCCTACCAACCTTCGGTGTTGAGCCTGCATCTCTTACTAGTGATGTAGGGTTGGGAAAGGAGAGAAATTCCCTTACTCTCATATGCCTTGCCCATGGTGATGAGTCCATACTTCCGACTGGTAGTGTGGGGCAAGGTGTAGGGGGTCTCTTTGATAAACTTGAAAATTAGAAATAGCTCATTAAAATGTTGTGAAATCATAAATCAAAACAAAGTGAGTTAGATTTCTAAAATTCTAAAAGATTTTAAAACCTTAAAACCATATTTTTTCAACCAAGTGGCCATCTATGGATCTAAGTCTAGATAAACTGGAAAGTAATTCACATTCTAAGATATGAAGCAAACTTAAGTAGAATGAGGTTGTTGTGTCTCCATTTTTTTTTTCTGAATCCTTTTCTTTATCTCTTCATTACCATTCAAAAAATTTCTATAACTTATGCCCCTTCTATCTCTTGGTGTTGAGCCCTCGCATCTTACTAGTTGCATGGAGTTATGAGTGGGGTAAGATCATTCACTTATCATATCACTCTTTCACCATGTTTTTCCAAAACAATACGAAGTACCAAAAATTGCTTAGAGAAACTAAAGTTCAACATTACAATGTGATTGCATTATCATATATCAACATTACAAAACAAAAAGAGAGAGAAACCATTATGTTAGCATTCATATCCACTATATAAATTCTGAAAAGCATATTAAAAATGGAAGTTTTAAAACATATAGAGTACACATGTGAAGTGAGCTAAGAGGAAGTCAACTCAGATATAAAGAATTACCAAACCAAAAAGAATATTTTGTATATCATAATAAGTCAAGTTTGTGTACAATGCCATCATGCGCTAGGCATGGTCAAAATGCTCGCAATGAGCCCGAAATATACAAAAACGTATAATGCCCAAAAAATGGAAACAAAGAAATAAAAGGCCCAATGATGCGTCGGTCCATATGGGATCCCTTAGATGGTGCACGTTGCATCCATGACTCCTATTACGGCTACAACAATGAGAACAGATGAATGGTGGTAGTTCTTGTGGTGGCGACCACTAGCCATGTTCTCACTATGAGAGAGACTCCACATAATCAATCTCTC
The DNA here is from genome assembly GCA_018340775.1 of Taxus wallichiana var. yunnanensis. Taxonomy (NCBI): domain Eukaryota; kingdom Viridiplantae; phylum Streptophyta; class Pinopsida; order Cupressales; family Taxaceae; genus Taxus; species Taxus wallichiana. The sequence continues at coordinate 167,170,753 of CM031242.1, read as the reverse complement.
AACTTCCTCATACCCATCCAACTAAGTATGAAGAGAGGTCATCACCTCTGTTGTTCTCCAACCAGTGTAAACACATCGGTGTGTCTCGTCACCTACAAGTGGTTGGCTTAAATCCTCAATCATCTTGGCTCGGGTCTTCCCTAAAGAAATCAATAGGGTGTCCATGCACACCGTCAAATAAGATCTCACCACTCCTATGCAATCGTTGCAAGAAAGAAACAAATAATAAACAATGAGTTAGAAAATTATAAAAACAAAACAAAAATAAATACCAAATAAAATTTCCAATGAACAAATTCAAGGGAAGAGTATCAATGTACTTGGACCTCCAGGCATCCAAGTATGGTCAGTGGCTACTCTTTGTTGGTGGCTGTGAGGCCTCCCCAAAGCTAGAGGTGAGACATTGTCCTATCACGGACTCATCATCTCCATCTTCATCTCGAGGAAGTGGTCCCTTTGAGACCAAGGTCTCTCTCTCTCCATGCTCGCCTCCTCCCGCTCTTCTCTCAACATATCCTAAGTGTCATGCCACTCAAGGTCGCTCTCCTCCACCTCCATGTGAGTTTTCCCACTAGCCTCACCATTTAACCCCTCATCACTTTTCCCCTCTCTAACCGAATCATCCTTGGTCTCATATCCTATGTACTTCTCAAATTCAGAGTCTACATCAATGGTCTCATCCTCCTCTCCACTGGGAGTGGGAGTGACCTCAATCTAGATTATGGGTGCTCAAGGGGCATTGACTACCCATTGGGCATGAGCCACCTACCTAACTATAATGGGAACCCCTAGAGTAACCACCTTCCAGCTAGGATCTCCTCTAGGGCCCTTCCAGGACCTCTGAATGGTCCTATACACAGGTCACATGGGAGGAAGCATGTCAATGTAGGGAAGGCCAAACTGCTAAGGAACCCAGACGAATGGGTGAATCTTGAACCTCCCGATCACAACCAACTGACCAATAGTGGAACAAACTACCACTGTGGTCACCTCTTGCCCCCATAACCCTATCATATCTTGATAGGGTGTGAAAACCATGTCTGTTTTAGTCAAGGAATCCACCGAGATAATGTGGCATCTGAAGAACTGACATCGTTGTCCACCTAGCTACTTGGATAGCCCTCGGGTCCTACACTAGTATTCCCATCCCATAAGGGGTAATATGCTTGTATACCTAGCTCATGGCTTGTGTGGGATGGCTCAATGAATGTCCTTGTAACCTGACAAACCTGTATAGATCATGGTAGGTGGTCCCAAGGATGTCTACTCCCTAAGCATAGATATGGCCATGTCCCTCAATCTGTGTAATGATGGGAGCCTAATAGTAAAGAAGAGTGTCACCTCCCTTGTCCCCGATCAACCATGAGGACAAGATACCCATGATGGATTTGTGAATGAAAGGAATGGGAGTAGTAGTAATAGATCATAATTTCATTCCCTTCTTCGAGCCAAGTGATACAACAACATCCCCCATGTAAGTGGCCCATTGAGTCATCGTAGACCTATATCCTACTCTCTCTAAGTTTATTCCCCTCCCGAGTATCGAAAGCCCAAGAATATGATACATCTCCTTCAAGGTGATAATCCACTTGCCCCCGACACTGGTAACTAGAAAGTGTTCCGGTATGCATCCCAAGTAGGAAAATAAGTCACACAATATGTGACTCATTAGATTAACATGAGGCACCCATGAAATCCACCATATCCCTACTCTCTGGAGGATATCTATCTCATCCTGAGTCAGCTAGTCAAAAATCTATAGGAGCTAATCACATTCCCTCTCACAACTCTAGTGGATATTTTCCTCCTTCTCGCATCCACCAAAACATAGAAAAATAAAAAGTTTGTAATGTATTTCAAGAAATAATCTCAACAAACACATGACAAGATATCAAAAATTCAAAAAAATCAAGTTAAGCATAGGTTTTTGTCATTCTACTCAAAAGCGCCACCAAGTGCAGGGTGGCGGTCCTAGATAAATTTTCCAAATGGGTTTATAACCCTATAACCTTATGGGCACATCCCCTAGAGACTCATTTAAAAAAAGAAATTTTAAAAATGACCCCACCTAGGTAACTTTTGAACATTTTTACATTTTACTCTTAAAAATGCAAAAACAAAAAAACCAACCTTAGACAACGTAGGTTGATATCCCACTCACAGAGGCATGATCATGATCTTACAATGAATGTTTTAACTATTCTCTCGATGAAAACAGTCACCGTAGGTCCAGAGCTCAAAAATCACCAAACCGATATGCACAAATGAATTGAAAAATGAGTTTGTTTTGATATATATATGTTGTTTTGACCTCATTTTGAGTGTATGTGTTTACAGGGCTGGAGTGTTGGCACATGTATATTTCTATATCCCCACACAAATGGTAAGTTCTCTTGTTGTTTTAATTTAGTGTTTATTTTTTGATAATTTATTTATCTTCACTTGAGTCTTCTTTTCGTTTACTGAGGTAAAAAGAGTTTGGACAACAAAAATTTGACACACGGGCATGTCTCGGTATAGCTTCTAACTCCCCATTTTGGGAAAGCCATTCTCAAAGTCTATGTTTTATGCCTTTACATGACTAAGATACTTCACCTATGGGGAAATATGTACGCACCCAAAATTATATGTGTTACATTTTGAAAAATGATTACAAAAGTCTCTAATGATGATTCATGTCCTTTCAAAAGATTTTTGAGCTCCTAAACCCATTTGCAGTGTATATTTGTAGCCTAGACATCCTTAATAGCTTTTCCACACTTTTTTCCATCTTCTAACTTCATTTTGTGTCTGTTTTGGCCTTTAGTGCCGAGATCGCTGCCCTGCTTGGGCAGCATTTGAAAAACTACCACCGGTAGGGTGGCGATCTGAGTGTTTTTTCTAGAGTTCTTCCTGCATATTTTTGACATGTGACACTTAACTTAAATTAATTTTTAGGATGTGTTTTTGAACCAAATTTCCTAAAAATAGTCTTGATTTCTTAGTTTTCCTTTCCTCTTCTATTTTTAAATAGATTCAATTAGTTTAAGTTACCTCTTCTTGCCTTGGGCATAAAGGCACATCCTAGCCAATTGTTAGACATTCTATGCTTTTATTCAAGAAAAAGGGCCTAATAATTTTGTGTATCTTACATTCTATTACTATTATAATCTTGTAGGAAATTGCATAGCCAAGCTTTGTTCACTTGTGGTTTCTCTTTTCCCCGCATTCTGCAAACAGATTGCCTTTAAGCTTCCATTTTGAAGAACCTTCTCTTTTTGTTGTCTTTGCATTCCCAATTCCTTGGACTCATATGGACACATAGAGAAAGAAAGGATAAACCTGCATGGAAAAATTACTACACAATTGGATTTACCTATATTCTGTGAATTTCAGGTTAGATTTGTTATATGATTTCCTTCATTCCTACAATTTATCATTATTACATCATATAAAATAGAGTAGAAATCAATTTCCTTTCATTTGCAAGTAATTAGTTAATTTCAAGAGGGTTTGAATCTTTAATAACAACTCCCGATGATGGATCCTCTTCTTCCCATCCCTGTGGATTTGAAGGAGAGAATATCTGTAGGAGGTTGTCTACATATCATAGATCATTTGGAAAAGTTCTAATTTTAAGTTATTTTTGTTTCAATACACTCGTAGAAATATTTTAATTATTTAGAATAGAAGCAAATTGTTGTTTATGATTGTAATATTTCAGTTTTGTGATTTGTTTAGATTAGTTTCCCTTTGAGCAGTAGCATAGATTGTTAATTTCATTCATTTTACATGGACACTACAAATTAGATAAACATTTAGATCCAAGTTAGGAAGACAAACCATAGGGAATTTTTGCTACCCATACATAGCCTCTAAATCTCCCCTTTACCAACTCAGCTACTAGGAGATCACAATACCGAGATCCTAGTCACCGATCCTCTTATAGTTATCTACACACATTCAATATCTACTTCTCCGGCATGACATCGGGGGTCGAGTGCGGTTGAAGGTTGCATGTCAATTTTCATCTATATAGAGGCCATCAAGAATACTTTGTTGAAGCCTATGACTACAAGAAGGGGTCACGATACTTTGACATCTCTGTGATTTTTGACCTAGTTATGAGGATGGCCATGTGCTTGATCACAAAAATAAATAGGAAAGAGAGATGAACATAGATCAATAAGGCTTGGTTGAACATTTTCTGAAATATCTCAAAGGGGACCATGGATAACTTCTCGTTTTTCATAGCGAGAATAAATCATCAATGTTATGTGCGATGGAGAAAAGATCATGTTTTGTAATGTCCTCCTTACCATCATCATTTCAGAGATTGGAGTGCCCGATGGGCTACATAATTTTATTTGGGAGTACCAGACAAGAACCCTTCCCCTACCAAAATATTTGAGAAGTACACTTATGACACCATGACGTCCACCCACAAGGTGCACCTAGAAAAATGGTATAAATAGATGTGTGACGCATTCGGTGTTGAGTGGAGAATACTTGAGCAATTACTTGTTTTACTACAAGGCGAGGTTGAATTCACTTGTATACTAAAATTTATGTATTGGTTACTTTACTCTACCCAGATGGAACCAAGGGTCCTTGGTGTAAATTTCCATTCTCCTTCACAACACAATACTTCGGGATGAAGTTATTAGATTCAAAGAGGCAAAGAAACTAAGGTTTGACCTCATAGTGGTAGATGAGGATTACTTGTGATTTGTGCATGACATTGATATATCTAAAGAAGCGCGCTTATGTGGAAAAGTATGTCTCCCATGACATACATATGTTAAAGCAAGAATAACATTGCATGTTGTTGGGAGGACCGTAATAAGGTTATACCTATGCATAAGGTCAAAGTATGAGAAGGGTACTTACATTAAGAATGATTTCTCTATCCCGAACGACCCCACCCTAAGAAAGAAGGCTGCTTTTGTAGTGCCCACTTCCATTTGACACTTTTAGATACTAATCCTGATACTGTTGATCATATTATGGACACTATTATGTCTTGTGTTAGTATGATGGTTAGATGTTAGATCATGGATTATTATTGATATAGATTCAGTTAGTATGCATGATGATTACTAGATACATTTCCCTTATGTGGATGATGATATATTGTTTGACATGGACATATTATAGATGTTGAATTGGACTTGTGACATTTGATATTTTCAGTAGACCTAGTATGGAATAGTATAGATGATGATATAGTTGATTTATGAATTAAAAATGATAAATCGAATTCTTGTTATTGTTGTGATTCATGTGTATAGATATTTTTGAAATGGTTTTTATATCATTTTGGATGTTTAGGTGCATGCCCCACCTCCCGCCTTATTTAGAAGTAGCTTGTAACTGGCCCTGCCCTTACATCTTAACATGGACATGAGGCTGAAGGAGGTATTTGCATTTTTGTAGGTTAAAAATCACAACAATGTCAAGGGACTGGATACTAACCATATTAGAATTTTGGGTGAAATCAACAAGGTCACCGTATGCGTACCCAAAATTGTAAGGTATCTTTATCTTCTTTGGAATAGTGTAACAAATGCCCCAATGATAATACTGAGTCTCCTCGCAAGGTGTTCGGGATCCGGAAAAGGCTCTCCGAGTGTGCGTTAACATCCCGCATGCCTTGCTTAGCCCTCGCATCCTTTGTTTTCCTTTTTCCCTATTTTCTTGCCCTTTTTCTCTTTAGTTTAAAGCGCCACCTTGCACTCGGTGGCGGCGGTCTCGTGACCGCCGCCCTAATCAGGGTGGAGGTCCTGTAACCGCCACCCTGCTCAGAGTGGCGGTCCTTTACACATTTTCCAGAAAGTGTTTTGACGCGACTCACGTAAAGATCAATGTTTCACCAGCTTTTCCTTGCCGACTTGGGCTTGCATTTATGTTTTTGGTCCCCTAGAATAGTGTTTGGCCATTGTTTATAGTTTTTAGGGTTCAGTTTGGTTTTGATCTTTGGGTGAATGAAAGCTATAAATAAGTGGCTTGTGCTCAAGCAAATGGCCCTGAAGTTTGTCTCTGAATTTCTCTTTGCAATAGACTTAGCTTTCATTTTGCTTAGAGTGCTTGGTTTAGTTCATTATATGTCTAGTTAGCATTGTTCAACTATTGGTAAGCCACATATCCAGCTTGTGCAAACAGTGTTGTTGTTTTATCCAATCCATTGGAGTAGAATTGCTTAGGAAGCCATTAAAGTTACAGGTTTTTCTCTTCAAACAGGATAGTTTCAGGTTCTGGACACTTTATGTTGCATGACTCGTAGTAAATCCCGCTAGGAATTGCATAAGCCAAGCTCTATACTCTTGCGCTATCCCTCTCCTACTCGCATTATATTCAGTCTGCATTCTGAGTTGTCCTTGTCCCAATATCTACTTCTGTCGATGCTAGCATTACATGCTTTTCTGGATCCATGTGAATACGAAAGAATGAGGAGATCACATTGAGGGGACAAGATATCACACACCATTAGATTTGCCACTGTTCTGTGGAATCCAGGTTTTAAATTTCAAAGTTCTAGTTAGAATCATATCAAATAAAGTAGTTAATTACTTCATTTCAGTAAATTCTATTCTCGATATTACCAGGGAAGCTGTGGGGATTGATAGTTTCTGAGAAACTATGATTCACTCCTCACTTCGAGGTAGGATCAAGAAATTACAGATAGATTAGATGAGCTATTTTATTTGTTTAGAATAAATCTACAAATTACACAGGCAAATAACTACACTCGGTTATCTTGTTTGTTTTAAATTGTTATTTAGTTGTTATTTCTAGATACGTTTAAATAGCTGCTTTTCTTAAATTCTTAGAAAGTCTCGTAGAGAAATAGAAGTTATATATGTTTTAGATTTATTCCACATAGTTAGAATTTTCTTTATTATAGTTAGATTTACATTTTGTTTTGTATGACAATCACGGGACCTAGGGAGCCCAGGGAATACGTATTTGAGCCAATCGTGCCTCAGCCCAACCTTGTCACAGCAATAGTTGACATAGACCAGAACCTTAGAATACAAGTCTTCCAAACAACAACAGATTTACAACTAATCAGTTCTCAGTTGAGAGGGTTAAATATAGAAGACGACCAAGCACACATGTTTTGGTCAAATCAACTGAACTACAGATTTCCCTAGGCAAAACATTCACATGACTGTAGAAGGGTTTGAAAGAGAACAAACCTTTGGTTGTGATCCTTTGGTCCCACAGCCAGATGCAGGAGACATTCTCACAGACATAGATACTAGTTTAAGAATCCAGGTTGCACGAACGCCTGTGAGGTATTATGAGAAAATCATGTAGTTATTAAGTCTAAACATAGAAGCTGAGAAAGCGTATGATTACTGGATACTAGGGATAAGGACTTGATTTTGTACATGACCATAGGAGGACCGCAACAACCAAGAGTCTATGGTTGTGATCCAAAATCCCACAACCTAACGAATCCATAAGTCAATCGGATATAGAAAGCGGCCTATGCATGTTAGTATTCCAGTCCACTCCACTTCCACCCATCATCATCGAACAATTTGTCCTTACTAGATATAGCGGCTAATAAAGCTAGAGAATTCTGGACTAGGCCAGAGAATCATCCGTAGAGTCAATTGTATTCATTACCCACCATATGACCTTATCTGGAGATGTACACGAAACTATCCTAGGTCATTTTCCACGTATTCCACAACCCATAGATCGAATCACGCTAGAACTTGATATTGATTGGAGCCTTCAAGCAGTCATCCTTGCTGATCGATCTATCACACCAGTCCAAGTTAGAAGGGCCTTCTTTGCCTTAGATTCGTAAATTCCATTAGTGCGTGTCGAAGACATTAGATTTCCTAACTAGTTCGTTTGCATCCCACGCATATTCCATCCCCACTGGCTGTCTCGGCACAACCTCAGGTGGTCAAGTACGCGAAAGAGTTACCTGTAGACTCCCATGCTCACTTGTTGCTTTTTCGGCATACAAAATTGGTGAACCCGACGTGAACTAACAACTGTTTCACCTTCTCTTTGAGAAGTTTCATCTTATCTCAATCACCTTCGCTCCTTCCCATTATTCTGCGGGTATTCATATACCCCCCGAATATGTCGGGATTTGATGCATATGGCAGACCCCTCTTGGGTCTTGAGGCATACTACGCCCAAAAAAATAGGCAATCATCACCCTCGCTCTCAGTATGGGGTGACAACTATTCAACTAATCAGTTGTCAACACAAACCCCAAGAATCAGATATAATTCATCTTTTCAAACTGAGGAGTTAGATCAACCCCTCGAACATAAAAATAGAGCCTTTAGGCTCGAATAATATGACGTTCTTGGAGAATCAGTTCGTCTCCTCGAGATGCTACTTAGACCACAAATTAGTAGGCAATCTAACCCATACCTGGTCTTAGATAATGAACAGTCAATACGCTATCCTAGAAGTGAACAACACTCTTGGGGTATGTACCCATCTATAGGAGGTTTACAAATACAACCTGAGATCTCTTTTCAAGAAAATACCTCTATGCCACTACATATAGGAAATACTCTCGGAGAAACTTGACAAGATAGTGATTAGTTGTGACAGGATATCACATGCCTATACAACACCAGGGTATACAACAAACGCCGCTAAGGAAAAGCACCATGACTTCACCAAATGAAGTCATTTCAACGTTAGTAGAAAAAGTGAGAGGGTTAGAACTTGCTCAAGAAAGTCAAAATCCTTAGTTCATGCAAGTAGGAAGTTCCAATCCTCCTTACCACCCTGGCCAAGTAGATCTCCTCACAGGAGTAGGCACGTTAGGCATGCCTCCTCAGTATCCGCAACAAACGCCAACAAGGCCCATTATCTCTAACACTATTCCTCCGGTCTAGTATCAAACAATCCATTACTAGACAATACCCTGTCATACTTAAACATGTACTCCAAATCACCACAAGGAGATATGTTCTCCTCTCCCAGAATTTTGGCTCAAACGCAGGGACTCCCCTATGCCCCTGCCAATGCATACACTACGCCATATCAACAACCCACCCCACCATCACTCCCTCAGCAACCACCATCAATGGTCAAAAACTATGCAATAGGGACTTATTCAGAATATCTGAAAGAGCCCTTAGACTTCGCCATACGAAGCATCATGCTTCCAAGACCCCTTCCCAATTTACCCAAGTACAAAGGTGAGGGAGATCCAAACGCACATATCAAAGCTTACGCTACAGCCATACGTGAATTACTCCCTTGGGATGGGGTTGTTGCTAAAATATTCCCCAAAACCTTGGAAGGCATTGCTCTCGACTGGTATTATAGAATACCTGAAGCCTCCATCCATTCATTTAAACAACTCGTATCAGAGTTCATTAAGGCATTCGACATGAACAAACTGTTGAGAACAGGAATCAGGGAATTCTTGCACATCAAACAAGAACACAACGAATCTGTCGCCCATTTCATCTAGAGGTGGCGTACAGTTCTTTATTCTTCAGCAAGTGCTCCAAACATGGATCAGATGGAACTATGTGATTTATTCCTTCATTCTCTCAGCAGAGAGGTGAAGGAAGAAGTCCAAAAGTTCCCACTAAGAACTTACGATGAAGTACTTGAGAGCGCTCTTCGAATAGATCAAGCAGCGATAGATAGTGGTCATAAGACATATGGAGCAAACGGGAGGTTAATCACCTCCAGCCAGAACACTACAACTACCACAAACATCAATCAAGGACCTAAAATCCTTAACAAAAATCAGGGTGTAACAACGGATGGAGTAACCGACCAGCCCAAGAAGGTAAATGTGGTCAATACTCCATCACAAGCAAACAATCAGTGAAACAACAACTTTACCCCGACAATCAATATAGTGGATTTTAACCACCCACAACAACAACAACAATGGTGAAATCCTATACAAGGGCCAAGCCAAAACTCATTTGGTTATCAAAACCAAATCCAGAAACAAACGCAAAATTTTAATCCTAATAGGCAACAGTTTGATCAGAATTTTAGGCCACAATATACACCAAACCAACAAAACAGGAATTACAATCCCAATTCTTATTGTGGTTTCCACAAAATTTAGGGTCATGATACTAGAACATGTCATGACTACAATAAATTCATGCAACATTTTCCAGAAGAACAAAGACAGTTCTTCACAGATTTGTTTTTGGCAGATCCCGTGTCACCACCACCAAATACGCTCGCAGGGGTAGTTTCCCCTCAGAATGCTCCCCTCAAGATCTTTAATGATCCACTCCCAAATCATGATAGCAACAGGCTGAATCCAACTAGAACAAACAAAAGTGCAATGATGGGAAACAATGATCATGAAGCCTCGACTTCACTAAATCCATCAGTTGCGCCACAGTTAGGAAGTCAACCGAGACCCAAGATAGTCAGTTTGGTAGAATTAGACGCTGAACTACCTATCAAAGCTATAACAAGAACACGAGAATATTTCTCTCAACCGAGCCCAAGTCATCTGCCAGAAATGGATAAGAGTCAACAAATAGTAGAAAAACCCGTGGGTGCCTATGATTTAATTAGTGACCTAACAAAGACCTTCTCACACATTTCATTTTTGGATTTACTAAAGAACTCTCCTACTCACAGAGCTACTCTTTTAGAAGCATTAGGTCTAGGTCATCTAATTAACATCACTCCACCTCCTGAAACACAAGTAAATCACGTAGATTTTGATATCCACCCTCCGGGGCAGCCGGACAAGGATGTCGAATTCATATTCGAAATAAGTAAAATGCCTACAGATGCTGAGATCGCACACCGAGGTGATCCAGCCTTACACTTACAAGTATGGGTTTATAATAACTATGTAAAATGGGCAATGGTTGATGATGGGGCTGCAGTTAACATAGTCCCTTTCTCTTTCCTCCAAAAACTAGGATATGGGGAAACAAATTGTTCCACCACTCGAAATACATTGAGAGGCTATGATAGCCTTAAAGCCACTTCGATAGGAACTATAATACTGCCGGTCACCTTAGGACCCAAAACAATCCTGACTGAGTTTTATATTATAGATCGGGAAACTAATTATAATATGATACTCGGCTGACCATGGATACACCGAATGAAGGCAATCCCTTCTACGTTATTTCAAGAAGTAAGATTCTTGCATCTAGGAAAGGTATTTGTAGCCAAAGGTGATCCAAAACCTTTCGATTTGCACCTAGCTGATTTAAAGAAAAGACCAGGTGTGCACTTAGAATTTGAACTTCCGATAATCAATAAACCAAGCCGACCCAAAACCCGGAGGAAAAGTTGGTACCTACGACGGATCTTGAAACTATCAGCATAGCCAAAACAACCCCAACCCCCAAAGATAAGGCTATAGAAACGGTATCATTAAGGACTACTGAAAAAATCATTGAGTTAATAGAACAAGATTCACCAATGTTCTTACCATTTGATTCGGTAGGCATATGTGTTGGTTCCCTTCCAGCAGAGGACCTCTACATGGTAGAAGTTGAGTGCGCAAACACAAGCAGATATCCCAACATCTATACTCTGGCTAAATATTGGACTCTCCATTTCGATGGAGCTAAATGCCATTATGGAGCGGGGCGGGTATAATTCTTACTTACCAAGAGAAAGTCCTACCATTTGCCTTTAAGCTAAACTTTGAATGCACAAATAATGGCGCTGAGTACGAAGCCCTCCTCCTTGGCCTCACCTTAGCCAAAAGAATCGGTATTGATAACCTCAGAGTCTTAGGAGACTCGCAATTAGTGACAAACCAGGTTTCTGAGGTATACGAAACCAAAGCCGAACACTTACAGCTTTACAAAGAAGCCGTATTAGGTTTAAGCAAGGTGTTTAACTTCATATCCATTGAAGCAATCCTACGAGAGAAAAATCTTCTCGCCGATTCAATAACAACTTCAGCATCACGTTTTACTCCAAGCAATGAGTTAGAAGATACCCAGTTCACGGTGTCCATTCGTGATGAACCATTGATAAAAACAATGACAAATCCCCTTTCAAGTGGAAGTGAATCTACCATCCTAGACCGTATTGATAGTGATGCGGCTACTTTGGATTACTTAAACGCCTATGCAGCACTACATCTCTCCTATCATATGCTAGATTTATCCTTAATTCCACATTCGTCTTCTTACTTCGGAAATCCCGTGATGGATCTTCCCTCACAAATGGAACCTAGCATATACACAGTAGAAAATGGGGATGATTTGGATTTACCTCCAGCACCACCTGAGTTCGAAGAAGGTAATGCCTCTTTGATCAAAGAAACAATCGATGTCAACATCGGGACAGAAGATGAACCGAGAATATTGAAACTAGGATCCTTGTTAACCCCAGAAGAAGTAGAAATACATACTTAGATCCTCAAAGAACATCAGAAGGCGTTTGCATTTAATTATAAGGAGATGACAAGAGTCGCACCCCACATTGTGGTGCACAACCTCGTCACTAAATCAGATGCAAAGCCAGTTAAACAAAAATCCAGACCCATGAAGCCCAAGGTAGCTCTCATGATAAAAGAGGAAGTAATAAAACTCCTCCAAGTAGGATTTATCAAGCTAGTTGACTACTCCCAATGGGTATTGAACATCGTTCCCGTTCTCAAGAAGAATGGAAAGATACGCATCTGCATATATTTTCGAGACATCAACAAAGCATGTCCTAAGGATGACTTCCCATTACCATCCATAGATGTCATTGTTGATGCAACAGCTGGATTTGAACTTTTGTCTCTCATGGATGGATTCTCGGGATACAATCAAATCAAAATATCTGAGCAAGATCAAGCTAAAACTATGTTTATAACTCCTTGGGGAACCTATTGCTACGTTGTTATGCCATTCGGTCTCAAAAACGCTGGTGCTACCTACCAGCGAGCTATGACATATATATTCCATGATTTAATTCATAAAATCATGGAGTCCTATGTAGATGACTTATTGGCTAAGGCCAAGAAGCGTTGTGACCATCCGGAAGTACTCCGCATCATTCTTTCATGCCTAATAGAATACGGAGTCACACTAAATCCAGAGAAATGCATCTTTGGTGTAACAGGAGGAAAACTCCTAGGTTACATCATATCGTCACGAGGAATAGATGTTGATCCAACCAAAATTTGGGCTGTCCTCGAAATGGTCCCACCTTTGAATGAATCTAGAATCAGGTCATTTCTCAGAAAACTTGGTGCAATCCAAAGATTTATCCCAAACTTAAGCTTTGCCATTCATCCAATCAACAATTTACTCAAAAAGGATTATAGCATTGATTGGAACGAAAACTGTAATGAAGCCTTTAATGCAGTTAAGCGTTTCCTAATATCGCCACCTACGCTAATGCCACTAAAGCTAGATCACCCGTTAATTTTATATTCACGGGCTACCAATGTCTCGTTAGCTTGTATGTTGGCCCAAGAGGATGATGACAAGAAGGAACGTGTGATTTATTTCATCAGCCGAACACTGCTTGATTATGAAACACACTATACATAGGCAAAATGAGAATACCTTGCCATTGTCTTTGCTACTAAACGTCTAAGACATTATATGCTAAACCAAGAAACAAGGGTCATGGTAAAAACGGACCATTTACGAACTTTCCTCACACAAGGGTCCTTGTCTAAAAAGGCTGGACATTTTATAACCTTAATGGGAGAATTCGAATTAACATTTGTAAATCAGAAGTCAGTTAAGGGACAAATCATTGTGGATTGGTTAGCTGACAACCCATTAGACGGAGGTGATTTAGTAGATTTAGACTTTCCAGATGAGTGCGTATACTACATCAAAACCCGACCCTCTATCTCTGAGTGCCTTTGGTACATGGATATCATTAATTATATCATGGACCATACGTACCCAGAAGGAGTTACACCACAAAAAAGAAGGTGGTTATGCATTATCGTAGCTAAATATGTCATTATAGAGCAAGTGCTCTACCGAAAAGCATTCGATGGAATGCTCCTAAGATGTGTCAACACGGAAGAATCTAAGAAGATTCTCCATGAATCTCACAGTGGAATATGTGGAGGCCACTTTGGTGGCCATGCCACCACTCAAAAAATACATCGAATGGGCTATTTTTGGCCCACTCTAGAACATGACGTAATAGAGTTTGTACACAGGTGTCATAAGTGCCAAGAATTCTCCCATGAGATCCACATGTCGGCACAAGCTCTGCAACCAATCGCTACTCCATGGCCCTTTTCTACATGGGGTCTAGACTTAATAGGGAAATTCTCTCCCTCATCCATAGATGGCCATAATTTTATAATCATGGCCACTGAATATTTTACCAAATGGGTAGAGGCTATGCCTCTTACTACTATACCTGGTTCTGTAATCGCCAACTTCATTTTGAACCAAATCATTTGTAGGTACGGTATCCCACAAATCATTATCTCTGATAATGGAACTTCTTTTAAGAATGAAGAGGTTCGCGAACTATGCAATAAATTTAAGATAAGCCATCATACGGATTCCTTGTATTACCCCTAAGCCAACGGATAGGTTGAAGCCACAAACAAGACACTGAAAGCCATTCTCCTTAAAACGGTAAAAGAAAACAAACGAGATTGGCATTTGAAGTTATATCCGGCCTTGTGGGCCCACCGAACCTCAATAAGAACACCAACGGGAGTAACTCCTTTCTCGTTAGTATTTGGGGCAGAAGTAGTTCTCCCACTTGAGGTCAAAATACCCAGTCTCCGCATTTCACTACAAGGGATTCTGGATGAAGATGCTTATAGAGAAGCACGTCTTTCCCAACTAGAAATCCTAGATGAAACTAGGTTAGATGTTGAATAGTGGCATAGAGCTTATGCTGACCGAATGTGCCGGCAGTATAACAAGAAGGTCTATGAACGCAACATATACGAAGGTGATCTAGTTCTATGGCTAGACAGTCGGATCGACAAGAAGAGGCTGGCGAAGGAAGGAAATTCCGGCCCAAATGGTTGGGCTCGTGATCGAGTCATGAAAGACTACGGAAATGGTGCTTACCTCTTATGTACGCTAGAAGGTGAGGAATTTGGCAAAACAGTCAATTCCCTTCACCTCAAGCGGTTCTACGCATAAATGGCTAGACTACTTATAATTATCTACATTGCATCTTCATATAGATTAAGATCATTTTGTCCACTTGTTTCTAACATAAATGGTGATCAAGGAATCTATCCTCAAAATAATTCATTACAAACTCATGATGTTGTTAGCATAAACTTTCTAATCATACCTCTCCATTTTCGTGATATCATCAAATCATCTCAGAATCTTTTATCAAATAAAGTCAGACATGACGAAGTCTTAACGGTAACCATACCAAGATCTGCAAGTTTATTCTCACTTTGATTTCTTCTTAGGGTAGGTGTCTTACCTATGGTCTATTCTAGAAGCTTCATGGTGTCACATCTATCCCATATGTATATCTCTTTGGAAATAAGCACATACTGACATTTTACTCAAGAAAACAAGTCAACAAGTGATTAAACAGAAAATTTTATTTTTACACATTTCCTTGCCCCACCAACCTTCGGTGATGAGCTTGCATTTTTACTAGTGACGTAGGGTTGGGAAAGGATGGAAATTCCTTACTCTCCTATACCTTGCCCACGGTGATAAACCCATGCTTCTTACTAGTAGCATGGGGCAAAGTATAGGGGGTCCTCTGACAAAGCAAACGTTAAAAGTCATAAACAAACAATTCAAACTTTGAGTCAAAAATGAATGAATCAGATGTTCAAAATTCCAAGAGAGTTAAAATCCTAAAAACCCAGATTTTGTCTACTATGTGGCCATCTACGGATCTAAGTCTAGATAAACCGCAAAGTAAGTTGCATTCTAAACTATGAAGTCACTCGAGTAGAGTAAGCTTGTAGCTTCCAATTTGGTTCCACTAAAGCTTTGTCTGTCTTTCATCACTATCATTTCAACTACACCTCATAACTTGTGCCCTTTCTAGCTCTCGGTGATGAGCCCTCGCATCTTACTAGTTGTGTGGAGTTAGGAGTGGGGCAAGTTAATTTGTTCATCATACTGGTTATATTCATCACTTTGCAAAACAAACATGAGATATCAAAAATTGCTTACGGAAGCTAAGATTCAAAATCACATTGTATCTACATTGTCATATATCAGCATCATGAAATACAAAAGGAAACAAACATTTGCATCATTTGTTCTCCATTGCATACATTCTAAAAAGCATATAAACATACATCATAGTATACACAAAGAAACTGGAAATAGAAAAGAAACCATGAGTGCCAAGATTTTGATAAAAAAAAATGCATATATATAAATGATCAACGTTTATATACAATGCCATCAAGCACTAAGCATGGTCAAAATGCTCAAAGAGCCCGTGATATTCAAAGAAATATGTAATACAAAATACACAAGAGCCAAGTGGCCTCTCAATCCCTACGCGACCCCTCGAAGGTGCATGCCCACGCCTAGGACTCTGGCTACGCCGGCACTCACGATATACAGAGGGCTCAGGATCCCTAGGAGCAGCCGCGGTCTCACCATGAGAACGGATCCTTATAAGACACTCAGCTATCCTATAGCCCGCTAGCTCGGTGCAAAGGGTCGATACCATCCTCGGCCACATGCCGAGATCGGAGAAAAAGCGTGCGGTATGCCTACCGGCTCACCGAAGGCTCCCTAGCGTCCCACGAGATAGCTCTGCGCGAGTCCTATCCATGGGGATCATCAAGAAATTGGTACATACTTTGCGGATCAAATCCCGCCACTCATCAACAGTCTCTGCAAACAAAGGAGAAAACAAATTAGAAACTAAGCAAGAGGATAAAAGATACAAAATAACAACTAAGGAGAGCCTACAAATAAACATTAAAAGGGAGAAAGGGTAACTTACTCAGATCCCCAGGCCTCCAAGATGGGTCGCTGGGGCCGGCACCTGCCGCGGATGCCGCTACCGACTGAGGGGCTGCTCCTGTGGTAGGAGCAACATGTCACCCCGCAACTGACTCATCCTCTCCACCATGGCCCTGAGAGAGTGGCTCCTCTGAAACTAGAGTGTCCCTCTCTGCGCTCTACTCAGCCCTCTCTGCCTGCATGATATCCTGAGTGTCATGCCACTCAGGATCGCTGTCCTCGGTCTCCTCCTCTATCCCTCCCTCTGTAAACTCCTCGGACTTGGAGTCAATATCAATAGGGTCATCGCTGCTATGAGCAGGACCCGCAGCAATCTGAAGCAAAGGTGCCCGAGGTGCACCGGCTCTCCCTCTAGCATGAACTATCCTCCTGGCTGCAATAGGAATGCCAGGAGTAATCATTGTCCAACCTCGGCCTCTAGGCCCCCCTCTGGCCTCGCGAACTGATCTGTAAACTGGTGCCACTGGGGGAAGCATACCCGCGTATGGAAGGCCAAACTGCTGAGGAACTCGGCCAAAGGGGTGCACCTCCACTCGTCCCACTCGATCGATAAGCTGCCCTATGGTGGAGCAGGAAATCAAGGTAAGGGCCTCCTCGCCCCATATACCAGCCATGGTCTGGTATGGTGTCACCTCCATATCGGCGGTAGTCAGAGAGGCAACTGGCTGATGAGGTGCTCTAAGCACCGACATGTCTGACCATCTCGCTGCCCTAACAGCTCCAGGATCTGCCACCTCCACACCCCTGCCATAGGGGATGAAGTGCTCATAAACCCAACTCATGACTAGAGTCGGGTGGCTCAACGACTGCCCCTGTAAACGCACCACCCTATATAGATCATGGTAGGTGGTCCCAAGAATATCTGCTCCCCAAGCGTATATCTGGCCATGCCCCTCTATCTGTGCAATAATGGGGGCCCAACAGTATAATAATGTGTCCCCTCCCTTGTCCCCGATCAATCTCGAGGCAAGGATCCCCATGATGGCCTGACGAAATACGGGGATGGGCAAAGAAGGAATGGATCGAACTCTCACCCCCTTCTTCGACCCCGTGGAGATGGTTGCATCTCCCATATAAGTCACCCACTGGGTAATCTGTGCCCGTGAGCTTGCTGTCTCCAAAGTGAGTCGCCTCAGGATGATCGGGACCCCTGAATACGGTAGATGTCCTCCAATGTAATGGTCCACTCGCCACGGACCCCTAGCAATCGGAAGGTGTTCCGATCTGCATCCCAGTAAGGGAATAAGTCACAAAGGATGTGACTAGATGGTGTAACATGGGGCACGCGTGATATGCGCAGTATACC
Source organism: Taxus wallichiana var. yunnanensis (assembly GCA_018340775.1). Taxonomy (NCBI): domain Eukaryota; kingdom Viridiplantae; phylum Streptophyta; class Pinopsida; order Cupressales; family Taxaceae; genus Taxus; species Taxus wallichiana. Next base: position 167,152,567 of record CM031242.1, on the reverse strand, counting down.
AGCCCTCTGAAGTGTGTCCTCCTCATCCTGTGAAAGGGAATCTAATACCCCTGAGAGCCAATCACACTCTCTCTCTCTGCTCCATCGGATGTACTCTCTCACCTGCATACACTCAAAAACACAAAATAAACTATGTTAGCATCCAGGAAATCCGAGAAAGTCATAAAAACACGTAGAAATGCTAAAAATACAAACACAATCTTAAAAAAACAAGTTCTTTTTTTCATTCGTACAAAACCGCCGCCCGAGCAGGAGGCGGTTTCAGAACCACCGCCTTAAATGCGGTGGTCGTGGTAACCGCCGCCCGGCGGGCGGCGGTCGTGGTCCGAAAACCCACGCGGGATTTTAACCTAAAAAGGCCTAAAAGGTGCCGGAAAAGCGAGAAAATACCATTTTAACTAAAAACAAAGCCTACCAAAGTAGGTGCCCCCAGTGGACCTTTTGAACTTGGCATTTTCAAAAATGACCCCCATTACAAAGTATTTAGCATTTCAAAATTAAGGGGGAAAAACAATAAAGCGAAGAAAAATAACTGTGATTGTTGAGGTCGGTGTTTCACATGTGGAGGCCTCGATCACAATCTCGCCGCAAACGTTTCGACTCTACTCACGCAAGAAACCATCACCGTGGGTCCCAGAGCTCAAAATCAATCAAATCGACTCGCACAAATGAATAGGAAAATGGGCCCACTTTTTATATATATGGCACTCTGTTTCATTTTAAAAATAACTTTTCACAGGTTTGGAGCACTGATGGAGGTAAGTTCCTATCCCCGCACAAATGGTATGTTCTCATTCCCTATTATTCCTAGCGTTTATTTTTCAAACTATTGTATCTATCTGCACTTGAGTTCTCTTTTCATTTTGCAGGTAGCGGGAATTTTGATGGCGTCATTTCAACACACGGACGTGTCAGGTATAACTTCTAACTTCCCATTTCGGGACTACCATACTCGGACCCACCGTTTTACACCTCTTCATGGCTAAAACGCTTCTCCGAGGGGGCAATATGTACGTACCCAAAATTGTAAGGTACTGTACTGCCAGAACAGTGTAACAAATGCCCCAATGATGATACAGGTCTCCTCGCAAGGTGTTCGGGATCGGAAAAGGCTCTCCGAGTGTGCATTAACATCCCGCATGCCCCGCTTAGCCCCCGCATCCTTTGTTTTTCCTTTTTCCCCTCTTTTCTTGGCCTTTTGCTCTTCAGTGACTAAACCGCCGCCTGCTCGGGCGGTGGTCTTCAGTGACCGCCGCTCTAATCAGGGTGGCGGTCCTATAACCGCCGCCCTACTCAGAGTGGCGGTCCTTTACGCATTTTCCGAAAGCGTTTTGACGTGACTCATGTAAAGATCAATGTTTCACCAGCTTTTCCTTGCCGACTTGGGCTTGCATTTATGTTTTTGGTCCCCTGGAATAGTGTTTGGCCATTGTTTATAGTTTTTAGAGTTCAGTTTGGTTTTGATCTTTGGGTGAATGAAAGCTATAAATAAGTGGCTTGTGCTCAAGCAAATGGCCCTGAAGTTTGTCTCTGAATTTCTCTTTGCAATAGACTTAGCTTTCATTTTGCTTAGAGTGCTTGGTTTAGTTCATTATATGTCTAGTTAGCATTGTTCAACTGTTGGTAAGCCACATATCCAGCTTGTGCAAACGGTGTTGTTGTTTTATCCAATCCATTGGAGTAGAATAGCTTAGGAAGCCATTAAAGTTACAGGTTTTTCTCTTCAAACAGGATAGTTTCAGGTTCTGGACGCTTTATGTTGCATGACTCGCAGTAAATCCCGCTAGGAATTGCATAAGCCAAGCTCTGTACTCTTGCGCTATCCCTCTCCTACTCGCATTATATTCAGTCTGCATTCTGAGTTGTCCTTGTCCCAATATCTACTTCTGTCGATGCTAGCATTACACGCTTTTCTGGATCCATGTGAACACGAAAGAATGAGGAGATCACACTGAGGGGACAAGATCACACACACCATCAGATTTGCCACTGTTCTGTGGAATCCAGGTTTTAACTTTCAAAGTTCTAGTTAGAATCATATCAAATAAAGTAGTTAATTGCTTCATTTCAGTAAATTCTATTCTCGATATTACCAGGGAAGCTGTGGGGATTGATAGTTTCTGAGAAACTATGATTCACTCCTCACTTCTGAGGTAGGATCGAGAAATTACACATAGATGAGCTATTTCATTTGTTTAGAATAAATCTACAAATTACACAGGCAAATAACTACACTCGGTTATCTTGTTTGTTTTAAATTGTTATTTAGTTGTTATTTCTAGATACGTTTAAATAGCTGCTTTTCTTAAATTCTTAGAAAGTCTCGTAGAGAAATAGAAGTTATATATGTTTTAGATTTATTCCACATAGTTAGAATTTTCTTTATTACAGTTAGGTTTACATTTTGTTTTGTATGACAATCATGGGACCTAGGGAGCCCAGGGAATATGTATTTGAGCTGATCGTGCCTCAGCCCAACCTCATCACTCCAATAGTTGACATAGACCAGAACCTTAGAATACAAGTCTTCTAAACAACAACAAATTTACAACTAATCAGTTCTCAGTTGAGAGGGTTAAATATAGAAGACGACCAATCATACACGTTTTGGTCAAATCAACCGAACTACAGATTGCCTTAGACAAAACATTCACATGACTCAGAAGGGTTTGAAAGAGAACAAACCTTTGGTTGTGATCCTTTTGTCCCACAGCCAGATGCAGGAGACATTCTCACAGACATAGATACTAGTTTAAGAATCCAGGTTGCACGAACGCCTGTGAGGTATTCCGAGAAAATCACGCAGTTATTAAGTCTAAACATAAAATGCGAGAAAGTGTATGATTCTTTGGATACTAGGGATAAGTAATTGATTTCGTACATGACCATAGCAGGACCGCAATAACCAAGAGTCTACGGTTGTGATCCACAAATCCCACAACCTAACGAATCCATAAGTCAATCAGATATAGACACTGGCCTATGCACACGTTAGTATTCCAGTCCACTCCACTTCCACCCATCATCATCAAAAAATTGTCCTTACGAGATATAGTAGCTAATAAAGCTAGAGAATTCTGGACTAGTCCAGAGAATCATCCGTAGAGTCAATTGTATTCATTACCCACCATATGACCTTATCTGGAGATATACACGAAACTATCCCAGGTCATTTTCCACGTATTCCACAACCCATAGATCGAATCACGCTAGAACTCGATATTGATTGGAGCCTTCGAGCAGTCATCCTTGTTGATTGATCTATCACACCAGTCCAAGTTAGAAGGGCCTTCTTTGCCTTAGATTCACAAATTCCATTAGTGCGTGTCGAAGACATTAGATTTCCTAACTAGTTCGTTTGCATCCCACGCATATTCCATCCCCACCGGCTGTCTCGGCACGACCTCGGGAGGTCGGGTACGCAGAAGAGTTACCTGTAGATTCCCACGCTCGCTTGTCACTTTTCCGGCATACAGTCACCATGGCAACTATTTTTTGTGTGTGTTTGTTAGGGATTCCCATGGGGTATTTCCATTATATGTGACCATGGGATATGTATTTTATTATGTGTTCCTTTTTAATTATTGTTGTATGTATTTTATTAGTGATGTGTTCCTTCTTATAATTAATTTAAATGTGATAGATTAATGTGAGAGATCATATAGTTAAAATTTAATTAAATTAAATTGGGATATGGAATGTAATTAATGAAGTTGTTGATTTTAAATATTAATGTTGGAAGAGTGTGTAATAAATGTGTAAGAAGGTGTAAGAGTTATGTAAGATAGATTTTTGGAGTGTAAGACACTTCATCTCCTTAGGAATTCGAATTTGTCCTTGGAGGCCAAATTTTGAGGCTTGTGGGACAAGTTAAACTTGTCCCACACCTCTTAAAATGATTCACCAACCATACCTATGGTTTGGAGGTTAAAATTAGGCATTTTTATTGCTTTTTGAAATGACAATTTAGAAGTTTTAATTACACTTCTCTTACATATTTTTAATTCAGTCCTTTTGGAGTATGGGTCATTTTGGAGTATGTAAGTCATATTGTCATTTTATTTATTGTGATTTGGTGGTTGATGTTGATTTTCCTCTTGGGGTTGAGGAAGAATGATGTGGCATCCCACATGGATCCACATCATCCTCTTCTCTTCCCTCTCCTATAAAAGTGAAACTCCTTGCTTGTTTATGGTTGTTGGAACTTTGTTGATTTCCTCTTGGGGGCACATTTTTCTTGTTGTTTTGGAGCTTGTTGTGGAGGAAGTTTGGAGTCTTTTGCATGCTTGAACATTGCTGGTTTTGGACTGCACTTTGACAATTGGAAAGCTTGTGAGCTTGGAACAAACTCCAGTATGGAGAGGTAGGATCTTGAGCTTGTTTTTAAATGTTTTCTTTCTCTTGCATGCATGTTTGAAATGGTGATTGTGTTATGTGTTCTTGGCTAGCTAGGTAGATTTCTTAGGATATGGTATAGGATAAGGCTTTGGGGATTTCAATGGGGGCATAAGGGATTACCAACAACACCAATTTTATTGTGGAGGGAGTTTTGGATTGGGATCCACCTTGGAAAAGAAACTGCTTGCATTTCTTACTCTTGGGGGCATAAGGGAGAAATTTGGGGGGCATAAGGAGGGGTTGGGAGATATAAGGTTTATGGGATTTGATATGTTTATTGGCGGTATGATTTAGGTGGATGCCCAATTCCAAATAGGGAGGCATAAGTAGATTCCCCATAGTTCCTTGCTCTTGATGGCTTGCTTGATCAAGCCTATGTGTTGTGTGAATGGTTTCAAATGCAGTTGTGAACTGTTGTCCTTGTTTGGAATGTGTATCTTATTAATATGTGCATGTGAAAATGTTGCTTGTATGTTTGTGGAAGCCTTGTTTCCATGAGTTGATTCTCATTCTCTATTTCAATATGGTTGGGGCTCGGGGCCAATGAGGAAGGATGGCTTCTCCTTTCTCATTGGATGTCTTGGTTAGGTGGAGAGCATTGCCTTTCCCCTTCCTTGTTGTGATCAAAGATGAAAATATGGAGAAACTAGCATGTTGTTGTTTGGAGTAGGAATATATACAGTTTTGACAGTCCCAATCTTTTGAGAAAATTCATTGTAACCTTTCCCACCTTGAGTGGATGAGTTGTATAATGTTTGTAATGAGAAACCATTTGTATTGATGATGGAAGTTTGAATTTGAATTGAGAAATGTAAAGAGATGTATTCCAGTCTCTGTTTGTAAAGAAATGAAAAGAATGTATATGTATGGTTTATTTTATTTCAAAGTTAAAAGAAAGAGATAAATTGTAAATATGTTCTCTATTTGAATTCAATAAAGAAATTGCAAGCTCATTCTTATTCACATTGTTATAATTGAAATGGGAATATCAAATGGTGATTGAGGCTGTGTTTTATTGCAATGGAAAGAAAATATGTATGAGAAAGCTAAACTGTATTGTTCTCTTTTGAATTGTGCATTAGAATTGAAATCTAAACTGTAATTTAATTTAGAAATGAATGGTTGTTTTAATCAAGAAAATGTATTTGACTAAGTTTAGGAAACATATGCACATTCACAAGACAAAATTGATAAACCAATTTAAAGGAAACAGTTCACTGCCATAAACTTCATTCTGGCAATTCACATTTTAATAAAATGAACAGTTCAGACCTGCACTTAGTAATCAACTTAAAAATGTTACAAGTTAACATGCTAAGACATTTAGGAATCCAAATTGACAAAGAAAACTTGAGGAAACAATATAACCATTGCAAAATTTAATCAAATTCCTCCTTGGGTTGTTTTTCTGTCTATTGTTGGAGAAAAAATATTGAAATCAATTGGACAAATTAATCTTCCTAAAACACTCTAAACCCTCCCTAGACTAATCCTCCATGTCTGTTTGACATGTTGAGTGAAGGAGGAGTTCTAATTTAACCAAATTGAGAATTTGAAAACTACCAGTTCACTAATTAAAACCCTACATATTTTTTTCATTAAATTTACCTCTAAAACTTCATCAATTTCCAAAATTAATGATTCTTGTGTAAAGAGGGCATCGAGATCTTTCCAAAAAGTCCTCGTTTTCCCAAAACCAAGCTTTCTAGCTCAAGTTATGGCCATTTGAAGTTTTACTTCAATTTGGCATTCAAAAAAATAATAAGATTAACTTTAACTATAGAAAAATTTAAATTTTGACTTTGGAAAATTTTCCCAAAAAGGTCCGCGGCCCCCGCCATCCCGCAACCAATCGGGGCCTGCCATGTGGCACCCTAGGAGGGGCGGACAAATTTTTTAAAACTTATCCCTTTGAAAATTTTGCCTTGGGAAAATTTTCCCATTTTACCCCGCCACCCCACCGGCCTGCAACCAATCACATGCTGCCATGTGGCACGATGGATGGGTGGACTCCTTTCAAACTTAAAACTTATCCTTTTGAAAAAATTGCTTGGGAAAAAAATTCCATTTTTGCCCATCCCGTAGCCAATCGAGAGGGTGACACATGTACTCTAGTGGCTGAGGTGGAGGTGCGGCTTATTTTAACTTTTTGTCCATTTGAAAATTTTGGGGGAAATTATCCACTTTGGCTTCGTGGCCCACAACCAACAAGAAAGTGCCACGTGGCACTTTTGGGGTGACAACGGGTAGGGTGGAACCCCTTGTTTCTTTAGTTCACCCTTGGAAAAATTTTAAAATTTATCCCATGGCCCGCTTCTCCACCTTCCTCAAACTTTCTTCTTTCGCGGGTGCATGGACATGCACACCTTTTTCTTCCTTTCCTCCTTCATTGGGCACAAGGTGCTAAATCCACCCACCACTCTGACCTTCCCTTCTCCTTTCCTACTTGGCACTGGATTTGACACATGTCCACCTGAGGACTTGTGGGGGCATGGAATGCTTTGTGACTTTGAGCCATGTGATGGGAAAATTTCCCTATGCCACCCCGCGACCTACCAAACCACCCAAGGTGCATTCCCCCTCCTCTTGCCATGTGTCCCCTAAGGGAAAATTTTCCCTAGAAACTCCGCCCACTCATATCTTGAGTTCTACAAGGAGTTAGGAGGACTTATATCACCAGAAAGGTGAAATTTTTTTCTATCCATTGGGAATAGTTTAGGGAAATTTGTAAGCACTAAGTAAGAGAAAAATCTAGTTGAAACCCTGAGCTGTTAAAGAGTAGGCATGGGGGTAAACTACTCCCTAAAGCTAACTAAAGCATATAACCCTAAATTTTGAACCTTGTGAACTTGATATAAGTTAATAAAGGATACTTGTGTTTTGGTAAATAGGATTTGTTCCAGAACCTGTTAGTGTAAACTAATGTTTGGCAACTTGAATGTAGATACTTCCAAAAAAAATTATCCTATAATTTACTAGCTAACCCTAGGTTACTTCTTAAGTATAAAGTGGTTGTTTATACGGGCACTACAGTTTGGTATCAGAGTAGTGGTTCAAAGGCTTGAACCCTTGGGCACACTAGAAAACTTGAGACATGAAAACTTAAACCTAATACACCTTAAATCTAGAAAACAACTTAGCAAGAATTTGAATATTTTTAGTAAACATGGAAGCTATGTATAACTTAGAAAATGAACTAACTCTTGCTTTGGTCTATGTAGGAGGCTCAGACGGAGCGGGAGGAACACTCACGGAGACTCAGACCCACCACCACCACCAGATCAGGGTGTAGTAACCATTCTACCTCATATTTTACAGACCATTCAGTATGTCAATGTCACTCTACACGGAGGCTTAAGAGGAGGACATGCAGCTAGTCATGATAGAGCTCCTTCTATTGAGGTTCGAGTTATCTCCTTGACTCAGCGAGGAGCATAAACGACATAAATCCCATGTAAAGTTATTCGAGTAGAGTCACCACCTAGGAGACAGGGTGACAAAGTTCCAGAGCATAGAGAGAGGTCATGGAGCCCTAGGCTTAGGGATGAGCATGTAGAGAGACCTAGAGGCCGAAAAACAATAGCAGCAGATCACATTTGGGAGATCCTAAAGCTTTGGCCCTCACATTACTCAGGTGATATATGTGGATTTCAGGAAAAGGCTTGGCTAGTGATCTTGAGTGGTTACTTCAAGCTTTGTCCTTGTTACAGCAACACAAAAGCTCATGTTATGGTCCATCTTTGAGAAATGGAGCAAGATTATGGTGGAGGATGAAGGAGCAAAAATCTATGTAGATTTAGATATAGTGACCTAAGAGCTATTTGAGGAGAGATTTAGGATTAGATATCTATCATAGAGGTTCATCCAAAGCAGAGGATTGACAAGTTCCATGACCTCCGTCAGGCTTCTCTATCAAGTGGCAGTATGAGAGTAGCTTTCTAGATCTACTTTAGTATGTATAGCATATGCGGGATGAGAAGGTATGGATTTACATGTTCATCTAGGGCCTGAATTTGGATATTGGAGGTGCAGTGTGGATTCACTATCCACAGACTTTAGCTGAGACTATCGAGAAGGCCTATATTGTAAAGGAGACTTGGGGTAAAACCCAACAGGCTAGAGACCAAGTCAGGAGCCACATTCGGTAAATACGGGATGGTAGATCGAGAGGTTCATTACCTCTTCCTCATGGTGGCTAGGGACAACACGGTTATCCTTTAGGCCATAAAGCAGCATCAATAGTCTTGTCCACCTTATAGACCTCCACAGAGAGCTGATGCACAAAGAGGTCGAGCATGGGGCCTCCTCCTAGGGGTCCCATCAGGACATAGGGTGGACCTAGATCTCGTCCGCAGGAACTTGCCAACAAAGGCCACAATGCACTGAGACCACGGCCGGATCATCAAGATCCACACCACCAGGCTTCTTGGGAACCTCGAAGGTTATACTCCTTGGAGAGGATCAAGTGCTTGCTTTGGATGTGGAGTAGCTAGACATTTATGGAGAGATTGTCCTCAAAAACCTAACAAGGGTAAGGTAGAGGTTTTAGAGTGACAATTGGTGACATGGGACATAGTCACGGGATTTATACAAAGGTTGAGAACCGCTAGCTTGAGCACGAGCACGATCGTTGACACCTTTGTAGGTAGCATTGGTGGTATTCCTACCTCTGTATTGTTTGATTCTAGTTCTTTTGATTCTTTCATTGCACCATCTTTAGTAGAGCGATGCAGGCTAGTGGCAATTAGGTAGGGTCTTATTTGGGATGTCAAGATGGCTTCTGGAGCCAAGATCTCTGTGGACTCCTTAGTTAAGGAATGTGTTGTAGATTTGGGACCTTTCACCACCACCTCAGATCTCTGTATTCTTTCTTTGTGCTCATATGGAGTCATATTAGGTATGGATTGGCTATCTGCACACAAGGCTAGGATGGATTGTTATCATAATACTATAGCTTGTGCAGATGATTTAGGAGTTGATTCGGTGATCTCGGGGCAAGAGACCCGTTTCTATTTACACCATTTCCACTATGTAGCTTAAGCGGTGTGTGTACGACGGGGTTGTCAGATGTATGCTATTACAGTTAGTGACAGATCAGAGGATGGGTCTAGTGGACCATCACTAGATGATCATCCCATCTTGAGAGAGTTTTTGATGTATTTCTAGGGGAGCTACCGGGGATGCCACCCCATGTGAGATTGATTTCCATATAGATCTAGTTCCTAGAGCAGAGCCTATCTCATGGGCACCTTATCGGATGACCACCCCGAGCTCTATGAGCTCAAGTTGTAGCTTGAGGGCCTTTTGGAGAAGGTCCTTATTTGTTCTAGTGTATCCCCTTAGGGTACACTGGTGATCTTCATGAAGAAGAAGGATGGATCATTACGGTTGTGTATTGATTACCGCCAGTTCAACAAAGTAATGATCAAGAATCATTATCCTCTTCCTCGTATTAATGACTTGTTTGATTAGATGAAGGGAGCCATGGTGTTATCTAAGATTGTTCTCAAGTCAATCTACCATCAGTTGAGGATTTTGGAGGTGGACATTCATAAGACTACCTTCCACATGAGATATGGGCACTATGAGTTCACAGTGGTGCCTTTTGGGTTGCCGAATGCCCCCGCAGTATTTATGAGTTTGATGAATGGGGTATTCAGAACATTTTTAGATCACTTCATGCTCATCTTCCTAGATGAAATTTTGATATACTCATGTACATGTGAGGAGCATGAGGGGCACCTTCGATAGGTTCTTTAATGTCTTTGTCAAGAATGACTTTATAAGAACTTTGATAAGTGCACTTTATTTCAAACAGAGGTACAATATTTGGGTTATATCATTTCTAAGGAAGGTATCATAGTCAATCCTTCCAATATTAGAGCCATTATGGATTATCTAGCACCCACTATAGTGACCAAGGTGCACTGACTTCATGGGATTAGCAGGATATTACCAAATATTTGTTGGGACTTCTCTCGGATTTCACACCCTATCACTTCCCATCGGAGGAAAGTGAAGAAGTTTGTTTAGATGGACAGATGTGAGTAGAACTTTAGGAAGCGAAGGAGTGCCTCACTACAACACCCATTCTTGCGAGTACTAGACCCACGGGGTGAGTTCTTTGTTTACAGAGATGCTTCTTTAGCAGGGCTTAGAGGTTTGTTGATGCAGGATGGTAGGGTTGTAGCTTTTGAGTCTCACAAACTCAAGGATCATGAGCTTAATTATCCTACCCATGATCTTGATCTTGTGGAAGTTGTGCATGCTTTGGTTAGATGGAGACACTTTCTTCTTGGGCAAAGATTCAAACTCAGGACAGATCGTTTGAGTCTTCGCCACCTTTTCATGTAGCCCAATCTAGGATATGGAGATGGAGATAGAGCATGTGAAGGGGAAAGAGAATGTGGTAGCATATGCTCTCGTAGAGACAGAGACATGTGGTTATGGTCACCTCGGCGAGCCAGGATTCTTGGCGACTTCCTCTTGGCGGCTTCTACATGGCGGTACAAGCAGAGATCAAGGCACGAGACCCCTTGAGGGGAAGTTTGATGGTTTTTCCTTAGAGGCGGATGGTCAACCATAGAGGCGGGATATATGTTCCCCAGAGATGGAGGCTTGAGGCAAGACATCTTGGTAGAGGCACATTGTACACCCTATTTAGCCCATCCAGTAAAGAAGATGTACGCTACCTTGTGTGACAGTTATACCACTAAAGAGGACTTCGTCGAGATGTGGCTAAATTTGTGTCATGGTGTTTACGGTGCAGAGGGTTAAGGACCGAGCATCAACATCCAATAGGTCTTCTTTATCCTCATACCATACCGAGAATGGAAATGGTGTCGGAAATTGGACACCATTTCCATGGATTTCATTATTGGGCTACCTATGTTGAGATATCACCACGACGCCATTATGGTTATGGTTGATAAATTGAAAAAAGTGGCTCACTTTTCTCTAGTGAATACCACTTATACAACTAGAGTAGTGGCACAAGTTTATTTAGATGATATTGTCAGGTTACACGGGATTCTGTGGAAGATTATTTGTGACCGTGATCCTTTGTACACTTCACACTTTTAGAATACCATACTGAGTACATCCTCGGGATGAGGAGTAACTTCAGCACATCATATCACCCGAGATAGATGGACATCTTGAGTGAGTGAATCAAATTTTGGAGGATATGCTCGGGATGTATGTGATGGACTAGTAGTCTAGGTGGGAGGAGTACTGTACTTAGTGGAGTTTTCCTACAATAATAGTTTTTAGAGTTCTATAGGCATGGATCCTTTTCAGGCGTTATATGGTAGAGAGTGTAGGACACCCCTTAGGCTGGGACAAGTTGGAGGATAGAGTATCTCTTGGACTAGATCTTTTGAAGGACATGGAGGTAGAGATTGTAGGAGGCATAGGATAGGTTGGAAAAAGTATGCGAGATCAACATAGGATTGACGGTAGCTTTGATGTGAGCATGAAGGTGTTCATTCATGTTAGACCTCATAAGAGCCCTATCCATTATGGAAAAGGTTCTAAGTTAGCTCCTAGATTCATTGGTCCTTTTGAGATATTAGAGTGTATTAGCCTTTTGGCCTACCATCTAGCATTGCCACCCAACGTGTCTCATGTTTATGTCCTTAGGAGGTACATTGTAGATCCTTCTCATGTGTGGGACTAGACATCATTGCAGGTGTAGGATCAGGGGAAGGTGATGGTGGAGCCCATCCATATCATTGATTTTAGGACCCTGGGCCTTCGAGGTAGAGAGATTGATCAGGTACGGGTACAATGGGATAGATATGATGAGACTTCAGCCACCTTGGAGGATGCCATAGTATTACGAGTGTAGTTTCCACATTTTTTCCAATGAATTCTAGGAGGAAGTTGAGTCTAAGGGGAGGGGGATGTAGTTCCCACTTCCCTTTAATACTTTTAGATACTGATCCTAATACTATTGATCATATTATGGACACTATTATGTCTTGTGTTAGTATGATGGTTAGATGTTAGATCATGGATTATTATTGATCTGGATTCAGTTAGTATGCATGATGATTACTAGATACATTTTCCTTATTTGGATGATGATATATTATTCGACATGGACATATTATAGATGTTGATTTGGACTTGTGACATTTGATATTTTGAGTAGACCTAGTATGGAATAGTATAGATGATGATATAGTTGATTTATGAATTAAAAATGATAATGTTGAATTCTTGATATTGTTGTGATTCATGTGTTTAGATAATTTTGAAATGTTGTTTATATCATTTTGGATGTTCGACATGGCCATGAGGCCGAAGGATGTATTTTCATTTTTTTAGGTTAAAAATCACAACAATGTCGGGGGACTGGAGACTAACCATATTAGAATTCTAGGTGAAATCAACAAGGTCACCATGGTAACTATTTTTGTGTGTGTTTGTTAGGGATTCCCATGGGGGTATTTCCATTATATGTGACCATGGGATATGTATGTTATTATGGATTATTGTTGTATGTATTTTATTAGTGATGTGTTCCTTCTTGTAATTAATTTAAATGTGATAGATTAATGTGAGAGATCATATAGTTAAACTTTAATTAAATTAAATTGGGATATGGAATGTAATTAATGAAGTTGTTGATTTTAAATATTAATGTTGGAAGAGTGTGTAAGAAATGTGTAAGAAGGTGTAAGAGTTATGTAAGATAGATTTTTGGAGTGTAAAACACTTCATCTCCTTAGGAATTCGAATTTGTCCTTGGAGGCCAAATTTGGAGGCTTGTGGGACAAGTTAAACTTGTCCCACACCTCTTAAAATGATTCACCAACCATACCTATGGTTTGGAGGTTAAAATTAGGCATTTTTATTGCTTTTTTAAATGACAATTTGGAATTTTTAGTTACACTTCTCTTACATATTTTTAATTCAGTCCTTTTGGAGTATGGGTCATTTTGGAGTATATAAGTCGTATTTTCATTTTATTTATTGTAATTTGGTGGTTGATGTTGATTTTCCTCTTGGCATTGAGAAAGAATGATGTTGCATCCCACATGGATCCACATCATCCTCTTCTCTTCCCTCTCCTATAAAAGTGAAACTCCTTACTTGTTTATGGTTGTTGGAACTTTGTTGATTTCCTCTTGGGGGTGCATTTTTCTTGTTGTTTTGGAGCTTGTTGTGGAAGAAGTTTGGAGTCTTTTGCATGCTTGAACATTGCTGGTTTTGGACTGCACTTTGAGAATTGGAAAGCTTGTGAGCTTGGAACAAACTCCATTATGGAGAGGTAGGATCTTGAGCTTGTTTTTAAATGTCTTCTATCTCTTGCATGCATGTTTGAAATAGTGATTGTGTTATGTATTCTTGGCTAGCTAGGTAGATTTCTTAGGATATGGTATAGGATAAGGCTTTGGGGATTTCAATGGGGGCATAAGGGATTACCAACAACACCATTTTTATTGTGTACGGAGTTTTGGATTGGGATCCACCTTGGAAAAGAAACTACTTGCATTTATTACACTTGGGGGGTCATAAGGGAGAAACCTAGGGGGCATAAGGAGGGGTTGGGAGATATAAGGTTTATGGGATTTTATATGTTTATTGGCGGTATGATTTAGGTGGATGCCCAATTCCAAATAGGGAGGCATAAGTAGATTCCCATAGTTTCTTGCTCTTGATGGCTTAATTGATCAAGCCTATGTGTTGTTTGAATGGTTTTAAATGTAGTTGTGAACTACTTTCCTTGTTTATAATGTGCATCTTATTAATCATGTGCATGTGAAAATGTTTCTTGTATGTTTGTGGAAGCCTTGTTGCCATGAGTTGATTCTCATTCTCTATTTCAATATGGTTGGGGCTCAGGGGCCAATGAGGAAGGATGGATTCTCCTTTCTCATTGGATGTCTTGGTTGGGTGGAGAGCGTTTCCTTTCCCCCTTCCTTGTTGTGATCAAAGATGAAAATATGGAGAAACTAGCATGTTGTTGTTTGGAGCAGGAATATATACAATTTTGACAGTCCCAATCTTTTGAGAAAATTCATTGTAACCTTTCCCACCTTGAGTGGATGAGTTGTATAATGTTTGTAATGAGAAACCATTTGTATTGATGATGGAAGTTTGAATTTGAATTGAGAAATGTAAAGAGATGTATTCTAGTCTGTGTTTGTAAAGATATGAAAAGAATGTATATGTATGGTTTATTTTATTTCAAAGTTAAAAGAAAGAGATAAATTGTAAATATGTTCTCTATTTGAATTTAATAAATAAATTGCAAGCTCATTCTTATTCACATTGTTGTAATTGAAATGGGAATATCAAATGGTGATTGAGGCTTTGTTTTATTGCAATGGAAAGAAAACACATATGAGAAAGCTAAACTGTATTGTTTTCTTTTGAATTGTGCATTAAAATCGAAATATGAACTATAATTTAATTTAGAAATGAATGGTTGTTTTAATCAAGAAAATTTATTTGACTAAGTTTAGGAACCATATGCACATTCACAAGACAAAATTGATAAACCAATTTAAAGGAAACAATTCACTACCACAAACTTCATTATGGAAATTCACATTTTAATAAAATGAACAGTTTAAACTTGCACTTAGTAATCAACTTAAAAATTTTATAAGTTAACATGCTAAGACATTATTGAACCCAACTTGACAAAGAAAACTTGAGGAAACAATATAACCATTGCAAAATTTAATCAAATTCCTCAGTTCATTTTTTCTGTCTATTTTCGGAGAAATAAAATATTGAAATCAATTAGACAAATTAATCTTCCTAAAACACTCTAAACCCTCCCTAGACTAATCCTCCATGTCTGTTTGACATGTTGAGTGAAGGATAGGTTCAATTTTAACCAAATTGAGAATTTGAAAACTGCTAGTTCACTAATTAAAACCCTACAGATTGTTTTCATTAAATTGACCTCTAAAAATTCATCAATTTCCAAAATTACTGATTCATATAGAAAGAGGGCATTGAGAGATTTCTGAAAAGTCCTCGTTTGCCCAAAACTGGGCTTTCTAGCTCAAGTTATGGTCATTTGAAGTTTTACTTCAATTTGGCATTCAAAAAAAAAAAGATTAACTTCAACTATAGAAAAATTTAAATTTTGACTTTGGAAAAATTTCCCAAAAAGGTCTGTGGCCCCTGCTATCCCAAAACCAATCATATCCTGCCACGTAGTACCCTAAGAGGGGTAGACCATTTTTTTAAAAACTTATCCCTTTGAAAATTTTGCCTTGGGAAAAATTTCACATTTTACCCCACCACCCTGCCGGCCCGTAGCCAATCACATGCATGCCACATGGCACGTTTGATGGGTGGACTCCTTTTAAACTTAAAACTTATCCTTTTGAAAAATTATACTTGGGAAAAAAATTCCATTTTCTCACAACCCGCACCCTATGACCAATCGAGAGGGCGACACGTGTCCTCTAGGGGCTGAGGAGGCGTGGTTTGTTTTAATATTTTGTCCTTTTGAAAATTTTGGGGGAAAATTTTCCATTTTGGCCCGCAGCTAACATGAGTAACTAATGAGAAAGTGCCACGTGGCACTTTTGGGGTGATAGCGGGTAGGGCGGAACCCCTTTGTTTCTTTAGTTTTTTGCCCTTGGAAAAATTCTAAAATTTCTCCCATGGCCCGCTTCTCTGCCTTCCCCTTAGACTTTGTTCTTCCGCAGGTGTGTGGACCTGCAAACCTTTTTCTTCCTTTCTTCCTTCATTGGGCACAAGGCGCTAAATCCACCCACCGCTCTACCCTTCCCTTCTCCTTTCCCACTTGGCATGAGGATTTGAAACGTGTCTACAGGGACCCACGGGGCATGGAATACTTTGTGACTTTGAGCCATGTGATGGGAAAAATTTTCCTATACCACCCCCAACCTGCTAAACCACCCAAGGCACATTCCCCCTCCTATTGCCACGTGTCCCCTAAGGGAAATTTTTCCCTATAAACTCTACCCACTTATATGTTGAGTTATACAAGGAGTTAGGAGGACTTCCTTATATCACCGGAAAGGTGGGAAAATTTCCTATCCATTGGAAATACTTTAGGAAATTTTGGAAGTGCTAAGTAAGAGAAAAATCCATTTGAAACCTTGAGCCTGTTAGAGAGAAGGCATGGGGGTAAACTACTCCCTAAACCTAACTAAAGCATATAACCCTAAATTTTGAACCTTGTGAACTTTACATAAGTTAGTAAAGTAAACTTGTGTTTTGGTAAATAGGATTTATTCGGAACCTATTAGTGTAAGCGATGTTTGGAAACACGAATGTAGATACTTCCCAAAAAAAAAGTATCCTATAATTTTCTATCTAGCCCTAGGTTATTTCTTAGGTCTCAAATGGTTGTTTAAATGGGCACTAGAACTATGCCAAGGAAAAGGGAGAGAGAGGAGGCCCCTGAGAAAAAGGCACCAAGTATACAAACAACATAATTTGTAAGTGTGTAGGAGTTGAATGCAAAACAAAGAACCTATGTGTGAAGGAAGAAGTCCCTTGTAGAAGAGAAAGAGAAAACACACGAGGAAGAGGTGCGGACCAAGAGAAGTCCCCTACAAAAGAAGAGTTGGCGAGAAAGAAAGAAGTCATTTAGGGAAGAAGGAAAATAAAATTCTACTATATTGGAATCATCATTTAGGAAGAAGCAAAGAGTAACAGAAAAGGTGGACTCGGAGGAAATATAGAGTGTGGAGGCTGAAAAAGGTGATGAAGATGATGAATAGAATGATGAGGCTCGGGAACATCCTGTGTACAATGTACACAAGTCAGAGGAGGAGGGTAATGAAGAGAAGGATGAGGATGAGGGAGGTGCTCATGACAAGGGGGAAGTGAGGAAGTCAACATGAAGGATCAAAGGAATCCAAGCCTAACCAAGGAGTAGATAGAGGATGTCATGGAGAGGGAGGTAGTAGGCATCATAAAATACTTTGTGGATCAAGAGGTGGAGCACAATGCTGAATAAGTACTCAAGGAGATGGAGGAAAGAAATTTCTTAGAAAAGGAGTATGGAATCATGGGAAAATATCCCAGCCTAGTGGTAATATTCCCAAAGGTAGTGTATCTTGGTGGAAAGGGTATGTCAGCGGTGTAGGAAAAGGAATGACCTACATCAATGATCCAAATAAGGTACTACATGCATGTTTCCAAAGTATCGTCCCTTCAAACCAACTCCTTAAATGGTAATCTTTCGATGAAGAGGGTGCGTACCCACATAGAGGGAAGATTTTTTCTTGGGCTTTTGAGTCCCATGTTGATGAGCCCAAATTTAAGGTCAACCATGAGGCATTGAAGAAGATATCAGTTACCAAGGAAGTAAACCCTCTAGTGAATGCTCAACAACTATCATATGAGAAAGTTTGTAATACACTCAAAAAAATTTCAATGGAGGTTGAGGTGAGGATCTTGGGATAAATGATAGAGTAAGGGTCTTGGAGGAAGAGCTAGAAAAGAAAAAGGAAGAGATCATTGAAAAGGAACAAGTAGTTAAATCGGGAGGAGCTGATCGGCGCATAATTAAGGTGAAAATTAAGGGAGGAGAAGGAAAATATGCATGAGATTCATAAGAAAATAGAGATGATTTTGAATGCCATAATCTTGAAGCACACTGGATCTAGCCCCATCCGAGAAAACATATGATTTAAACATGCATTGCTTGGAATACTTGACCAACATCCTCACCATGGAAAGGAAACCACTCACATTGGAATCAACATAAGACGCATTGGTGTGCCAGAAGGAGGAAGAAAAAATCAAGATCGGGGAGATAGTTACTCGGTATTATGAGCTCCTTACCAGTGTAAAAACCACCACACAAATGGCTGAGGGTATATATGAAAATTGCACTAACAAATACGAGTAAGAAGCATACTAGTTACTACGCATGAGGCGGATCTAAAGGAGATCCAATAGAATAAAAAAGGAAATAGGGAAGAGTGGGATAATATCATAGCTGAGGTTGATAAAAATTTGTAAGTAATCAAAAACTTATGGGGTTTGGTTAAGAATGAGCTTAAGGAACTATATCCCTAGGTCACCCACAGAATGGACACACTGGATGATCTTAACAAATAGCTAGGACTTATAGATACGTTGAATGCTAACATTGACGAATTAATTTTTGATGAGGTGAGCACTCTAGTAGGTGACCTACTTCAGTAGGCATAGGGTGAGGTAGATGCTTATGAATAGATTGCGGCAACAGTGATGAAATAATTCCCACTCTTCCTCCAAAAGTAGAAGATTCTTCTATTATTTCATTCTTTATTCAGATTATCCCTGTTCCACTATTCTTTATTCTTTGAAGAAGTAGGATGTTTCAAGGATGGATAACATGCTTAGTGTGGGGTGATGTTAGGCCTGAAATATTGGCTAAGTACCAAAGGGTGCACACGCGTAGGACCAGTGAGAATAATGGTGCTTAGGGGGAAGCACGTAGGATAAAGGGTCTAAGAAGGGTTTAAAAGAAACTAGAAAGAGCATGGAAGGTAGAACATAGGTTCAAAATACTTAGCCATATTTGACATTATAGGGGAACTTGAGGAAAAATGTGAGGACTCGACTAGGCATGATAAGTGGATAAGGTGCTAGCCTAGAACCTTGGAGGTCAAGAAAAGGATATTCCCTACGGGAATATTTCCAAAAGACATCATTGCAGAGAGTGGAGGATTTGTAAAGGGATAATCATTCACCAATGGAGGACCACATCTAAACTTGGCACATGATCTGTTAATAAGAGAAGGCATGGAGGTGGGTGTTGATCCTATAAAAGAGATGCTTGGGCTAAAGACAAACATACACTAATGACGAAGAGATATAGAAAGATAGACATACATTAATGACGAAGAGATAGAGAAAGACAAAATACAAGAGATGGTGGGAGACAAAGATAATGCATAGAGAATAAGAAGAAAAGTAAGAAAGTGCTACATTAATGCTAGGGTTTAGAGGATTGAGTGATAGAGAGTTATAAAGTATGCCACAAGCATATATATATGGGTAATGGGATCTATAACAAGGGATAAAATGGGAAGAGTATAGTGAAGGTCTCATATCGAGAGATGTTGATAGGAGTTAAGTCCTTTTCATTTATTGTATATGGTTTGAGATGACCCTTTTGACTATAATGTGGCTACCTGTACTATGTTAAATCAATATATATATATATATATATATATATGGGTTCATTGTGTACATATTTTTATGGTTGTAAACCCTCATGATTTATAACTTATCATGGCTTAGATCCAGTTTATTATGCTTCTCACAATGTTATTTAGTTTACGTGATGCATTAATGTTAGATATGTTAGTTGCATATTCTACCTCTTTAAATTAATTAATTAATGTAATTTTGCTTATGTAAATCATCCTCCATTAATGGTGGAACCTTCTCCCAAAGCTCATATAAATGAGGGGCTTGACACCCACACATGCCTCGGGTGAGCACCCAATGTCCACTGGGTGATAGGCCAATGTGATTTGGGGTTATTAAAGGTATTAAGGATAAATAAATGACTAGAGTAAGTAATGTATTTCACTATTTGGGAGGACCATATATGCGATAGTCTTAAGTTGTAATATAGATATGATTCTTGTATGAATTTACATGCATGTTTCTAAGAGAGTATTGTGATGTATTCAACTACTATTTTGTGATGAATTAATATAATGGATCATTGTGGATGGATATTGGTTGTTGATGTATCTTTTCATGGTGGTTGCATGGTTAATTTGATCTTAATTGTTATCTGAACCTTTATGCTTTCTTTATTATGTGTGTTTCCAAATTGAGCTCATGGATCTGATTATTAGGATGGAATATACACTTTAGTAATGGTTATTATGGTTATGCATGCTAACATCTTGATAAGACAAAGATTACACAATAGGGACTTGGCAGCTTTGTTTGCTTTAGGTGAGCGTTCAAATCTCTTTGGATGAAGTGGTAGTGCACTTATGCATATGAGAATTAAAATAAAAGTGACATTTTGGTTCCATTACTCGGACCTCTTTTCAAACTATTTACCATGATCTTGCATGATGATGGCATATCGATTGACACTTGTGGCCATTAAATATTGGGTGATCGATGGAAAAGATCATTTTTCTTGAAGATAAAGTTACGGAGCTGATTTCAATGTGCGTAAGTGGGTGGAAGATCATCTATATTTTGAGATCTATGAAACATTCTTTTGTTAGTTTCAATATATTTGTACAAGTGGTTGTCCACATGCGCATCAAAGAATATATTGAGTTACAAACCAAGGGTTTGGATGCAAGAAGATTACGGACCTTGTTTGATGTAGATGGATCTTAGACACATGTTATAGATCATTGGTGGGTTGGTGTTGGCGCAGATTATACTTTTGAGTACACTATGTCTACGTATTCTTATCTGGAAGTTACTGAGTTTGAATTTTTTCATGAGCCCATAAGATCATACATTTGCGTTGTTCCTTTCAAAATTAAGATATTGATGGTGGTGCGAGTTTAGAGCACCTACATGTGGCTAGTTAAACATACCACCGGGAGTAGGGGAAGGAGAAAGTATGGTGAATATGGTGGACCTAGCGTGATCAAGGGAAAGGGAGGAAAGATGGCTTAAAGATAATGAAGCTTAGGAGAGGGAATTAGTGAAGCATCATGATATTGAGGAGCGTGGAGTTGTGGAGGATGATGTATCAAGAAGGATTTGAGGCTCAAATGGAAGAAATGGATCTAAAGCATCATGCTCTCCCCCAATTAGAATACATTAGTAGAGAATACCGTTAATATTTTGATGAGAGCATATCATAAGAGGAAATATTGAGGACCGTAGGTGTGTATATTATCCCACCTAGAAACCTATCCCTTGCACTTGGTGTTCTAGTTCGGATGTAATCATTGATAAGAAGGTGAATGTAGGTAATCCAAGTATCTTCACGTAAATATCATTTTCCTTTTGATATAGAATTACATTAGAAAACACATACACCTATGGTAGCATGACCATCATCTTTGTTATTTAGAGGCCCAATTGGAGGAGTATTTTCTAGCACATCATTGGGAAAGAGTGTGGGCGCAAAAACATTGTGAACTCATATGGAAGTACTAAAACTTCACTGATGTGGGAGTTAAATTTAGTATTGTTGTTAGGTCGTAAGGAAGTATATCCAATAGTTCAGCTCCCGTTGTTGGAGGATCAAGCATATTTGTAACACATATAACATGGTTGATAGCTATGATGAATTCTATTTTTGAATTTTCAAACGTTGACATGTGATTCTTGTTGAAGACGGTGTACACTTGTGAATCAAGAAATCATGTTTTCTGTAGATAATATGTTATTTTCCAAAATAGTTATAATTCTACCATGTTTATGCTTAATAGAAAATGATGTAATTCATCTCTTCTTATAATTCATTTCTTGGGAAATAATAAATTGATTCAGATAAACTAATCTATGAGTCTTTGTTGCACTCAAATTTGTGCTTCATTTTTCATAATTTTTGGATGCGAACTACACACCTTGGATCAATTTCCTTGATCTAAGGTATGCTTCTAATTCATGACCTTGTGGTCATAGTGACCAAGCTAGACATATCATCATGTGATCTCTGAATTCTTATTGTCTCAGAGTCGGATGATCTTTGTTGCTTCTGCTTCATATGTGATCTTGGATGGTAATTTAATTCTTCTTTAGTATGTTCATGATGTAATTTTTTCTATATACTAAGTAACCTAACTAAATTAATGTTCCTAAATTGGTAACCATATCCTAAAGTGGTAACCTATCCTAAGTTACTATGTTCTTTTTATTAGGATGGGATGTTAATAATTAAAGGACCTAGACTAAACTTTAAACATTACCTAAGGACCTATGTTAGTTCCTAAACTAATGTTGAACCTAACCTAAACATGGGATAACTTAAAGGGGCCTAAGGGATGACATGCAAAGGGCAAGTCAGTGGCACCATCTTCAAGGTATTTATGAGGAATTTGTGGACATTAAAAACTTTTTGTTTGGCCAAAATTGGTGAATGCAAGAAATTTGATAGGGAGGTTGAGTTGGCACCTCCGCCAAAGTGATTGTTGCATGAAATTTTAAATTTAGACCTAGCCAAATGCAAGTTGGCAGTGGTGGGAGATGTGGAAGGACTATCAGTCCTATTTCACATTTAATATTTTTGAAATGGTGAAAAACTACCTAGGAAGGAAGAAGATGGAAAGAAGAGGGTTTTTGTTTTGTTTTGATAATTTGGTATTTTTTGAGCTTTAGCTGTACATATGGTTTTTCTCTTTGAACCATAGTTTGAATCCTTGCATGAATTTTTTTCCTTACATGGCGTTAGAAGATGAAAATAACACTGTGAAACTATAATAAGAAGGAGAATAAGGTTTAGAGGAGTTTGTTGGTATTTCATGGAAAGGAATAAGTTGTTGAAGTTCTTCTTGGATTTTTACAGTGAGAAAGTGAAGACAGGAGATCTATTAGGCATGATAGGTCCTATCCATTAAGTCTTTTTCTTTTACTTAAATGCTTCATAAAAACAACTCTGCTCTTTGTGGAAATATTATGGTTCGATTTTATGATTGATTATTTTTGTTTCATTTATGTTGTTTCATTTCTTCAGATGCTACTGGTTCTTCATTGTTGAAAACAAAATATGAAAGTGTGAACTGTGACTGTAATGCTAGCTTGTTTGTAGATTTGTACCTTCTTGCTATTGAAACAAGTCTATGTGGTTCTTTTTCTGATTGAAAATTTATGTGGAGGTTTAAAATACTTTTAACAGTTTCATGGCTCATGGAAATCTATAGATCTTAACTTGCATGCTTCTTTACTGTTGTCATTGGAAATATAGCTTGAAGGAATCTCCATTTTGGAATTACATCATCATTCAGGTTAATGTGGTCTCTTCATTTTGGGATGTTTTCTTGATAATTGAAGTATAGACCATTGTTTTCTCAAATTGGTTCGAGACTGTATTTATGAGTTGAATATAGTTCGTGCTATTTGGGTTATGAATATTTTGGGTTTTTCCCTCTAATGGGAATTGATTGTAATCTCTGTGTTCTTTTTAAAAAATCTCTTAGATAATTCCATTCTTTTTAGGTATAAGAAACCCACCTCGATCTTGAAGCGAATCCATCGAGCATTCCGGGTTCTATGGAGTATGATCATAAACCCACTGGGATTTTGGAAATTAAATGGATATTTTGATATGGGTAAGTCTTCCTAAATTTTATATGGATGTTTAAATCCCTTATTATGGGAGGTTTCTCGAATGACTTAATTACCTCCTTTTGGATGTTTGTAAGTTCTGTGGAGACTGGTTGTGAACTCATTCTAGGTTGCTCTCCCTTATTTTCATAACTGAGTTATTTGGAATTGAAACAAGTTAGTTGTTTATTGGTTTTAATTTGTGTAATGGGATGATATATTTCATAGGAGAAATAATTTTTGGTAGGACTATTGAGTGTCTTGTTATCATTCCTTTCTTCCTTGTTTGTTGGTTTTTACCCAATTCTAGGTTATGTAGTATTTCAGGTAAGATCTGGTTGAACCTAAGTGGTTTTTCCATGATGGATCTAGTACTCAAAGTATGTGTTCTCTTTTGTTTTTGTTCCATCTGGCATGGAGTGTCTGTTTAGAATTTGAATTGAGAATTGGTTTTGGCTTCCTCCTTGATGTGTTGTAACGTTTGGTTAGTCAGCATAGAGGGAAGTATGTTCTTCCTTTTATGATCCTCTTTTGTGAAGTTGTTAACCAACCCTGTTGATGAGAACTTGGGTATACATAGGTGTATATCGAATTTCATTTTTCTACTTTAGTTATACTGTTTTCAATCTTTGATTTGTTAAGATCTCTTAAGATTGTGACTCAGTTAAGCCTTTTTGTAGGACGTTCCTTTGTGTAGACTGATTTTGGTTGCATTCATGACTAGATCCTTCATAATGATGAGCTCCATCAGGTGTAAATGATTGTGATATGTTATTTAGTTGTAACAGTCAGTATGTATTGACAAAATTCTTATTTATATTTTACATTGTAAATAAACTTTAAAGATCTACTTAGTAAACTGAAACAGTAGCATAGAATTCTGTTTGGGTTGGAGTAAGGTCTTTAGGATACTTTTCTGATAAGGGTGTATTTAGAAATCCATAATGATTGCTTTGTATGGAGCACTTAAGATCCACCTCTAAAGTAATTATAGGTTTGTAGGAAGGCTTGCAATAAGTTTTGTTGGGCTTAATTATGTTCAATATATTTCTTAGACACTAGGTTAGTTCTAAGATATTATGATTTGGATGGAGTAAAAATTATGTATTATAGTACCTCTTTCATGTTCCCTTGAATTTGCAAAACATAATACATTTTATGAAAGATAGTTTAAGTATATCCCATATTACTTCTTGAAAGTTTGAACTAATTGAATGAAGGAACTTATCTTGATCACTGCTTAGTGATAGTGAAGTTAGATTAAGACATGAAGTTCCCTCTCTTAATTCTGTTGTTTTATTTCTTGAATGTTGAAAATAATTTTAGGATCAAAATTTTAGGGTTGATATTTTGATAAATTAACCCCTTTTTACACATTAGAAACTTTATACTCATCTCTCCTTATTGGTTGTCATCTTTTAGAGAAAATTCTTATGTTTTATCTTGTTGTGTTTTGGAACTATTTCATAAACAACAAGGTTATTTTTATGAAATAGTTAGATAAAAGCACAACTTTTTCATTCTATAGTGCTTATCATGCTCGGTTAAAAGGAGCTGACCTGCTAACAAATTTTTAGATGGATTTTGTAAATGATGAAAGGAGAAAGAATTATAGAAAGTGATATATGTTTTACTAAGAAAAATGTACCTTTATTATGATGATTATGTGGCGTCATTACTTATGTACTTTGTTGGTAAATAAATTTGTAATGAAACTATTTTTAAATTATTTTTATGACACTTTGTAATCTCTAAGATACTTCTAGATTTAGTGAATGTATCACTCCTTCTTGATGAATAAATGAGGTGTTGATTGTTAAATAATACTTTTTTGTAATATTTCTTGTCATGAATTGGGATGTATTATTAAGTATTATCCTAATGAAGGAGGGAATTTTATATACTTAAATGTTATGGAATGGTTGGGGGAAATCTGAAATGTTAGTTGGTTTATTTTCTCAATTAGAGATGCAACTTATAAGTTGACACTCATAAGTAGATCCTTAAACAATATAAAAGGACTATGTTTGAATTATATAGATGTATGTGTTTGAATTCTTGATGTATTTAAACATATGTAATCTGTTTCATAAATGGAAATTAGTCCATAATATAGGGAAAAGGTTACTTCCCATGAAATCAATCATAGAGACATAACTTAAGATCTTGTTAAAGTGTCATGAATGTTGTAAGTAAATGATTGAATGTGTACTTCCTTAGGAAGGTTTCCTTAATCAAAATTTGGAATTATTAGAAAGGAATTAAATGGAATTTAGACTTCATCTCCATGAAGTCTAAAATAAAGGTTTATAAGGAACTTATTTAAGCCTAGGGCTGAAATAAGTAAGGAATCAATTAACACACTTTCATAACTTCAAGATCAATCATGTCGTGATATAATGCAAGGTTTTTTGTTTAAAGAAAAACTTAAGCATGTAATCAAATGGTTAGGAAGAAGATTTTATCGTCATACCTACCTCACATGTAATTTCAACTTGTAACCTTATAGGTTAAATGATCTAGTTGAATATTTAAGTGTTGTTGTAATTAATCTTAAAGACAATGTTTAATGGGTTAATAAACTTATAATCTAAGGTATGCTAGTCCAGTTGAGGAAACTTAGTTGGATGTTGGCACACATCAACCATAGTGTAGTACCTTCCGATGACAGGGGTCATTATAGGATACTATGATGCAGTTGATATGTCTCAACACCCCACTTAGTTTGTTTAACTTGACTGACATAAAAGTAAGAATGGATCATGGTTCCATCCTATACAGAGGATAGGAACATGATATAGTGTTGAGGTCAACTCCTGTTGACTTAGGATAACTAGACACACCCAATCAACTTATGCTAATTGAGTATGTCTATGTACCCTTAGTTACCATGAGTAGTCTTCCACACTAGTGCATGTTGTTTCCCTTGTCTAGTATGAAACCTTGAATCAGATTTGACTGGCAGGAGTCAATAAAGACCACTATAGATAAAATAACAAGTGGGTTGAGGGACTTATACCATTTGATGAGTATTTCATCAAGGAATATAAACATGATAAACACATTTTAAAACTTTGGCCAAAGTATTTCAAGTTGTTGGTTGCGTTGTCCTATGTCACCTAGTTTAAGAAGCAGGATTTCAGATGAATATTGGTAACAGATATTTAGATAGGCCTCTTAGATAGAAAACTTGGGTACCCCTAAAAGGGTAAAATAACCAAGTATACATTGTATACATATTATTGAGTTAACATGAGAGATCATTTTAACACCGAATCATGAAATGAGAGATCAATGTTTTATTGAGTCATTTACAGTTGCATATGGTTTTCTGTTATGAGATGGATTGGAATTGGAATGTGTGTTCTAAATTATGTTAATTTAGAATAGAGAACATTATGGATGAAAAAAATATATTTCCCTTATTTCTAAAGTCTTAAAATGGGAATGTTACATCTTGGTATCAGAGCTGAAGGTTGCAGCTCTTGGACCTATTAAGTCCATAATCTAATGAAAACTTAATTTTCTTGTTAATAGAAAATGGTTAGAACAAGGGGAATGTTGCAAACCACCTCTAGGTGGAGAGGCAACTACCACACAAAAACTTGATGAGATCCTTGCTTCCTGTTGGACACAAGAGATCATTTGGTTGTACTTGAACAAAAAGTTATGGGTAATGAGGAGGAGGAAGATGATGTTAGTAATAAAAATCAACCACCTCCTGTAGACAATGCCAATGTTGGAAATTTGGGTGTTGATAATAATAATGCTACAAATGTATGCGAATCAGCTAATCTGAAAATAAAAGGTAATATTGGCAACTAAACTCATAAATGACATAAAAAGGATAAGTCTAGCCAATTTTGATGGCACTACACTCGGGGATAGAGCTGAGAATTAGCTTAGTGAAATGGAAAATTAATTTTTAATAAGAAACTTCTAAGAGGAAACTAAAGTAGTATGGGGAGTTTATCATCTTTCCCATAATACATCTTCTGGTGGGACAGTCATAAGGATTTGAACTAAACATTGATGAGATAAACATCACTTGGGATCAATTTAAGAATTAATTTAGGAAATGCTTTGATGCCACAACTTTATAATGATAAGAAGATGACTGAATTTCATAACTTAACTTAGGGAAAGTTAACTATAACAACGTATTGGGAGAGGTTCACTAAGCTTCTTAAGTACATACCTCAAGTATCAAAATGACGAGAAGTTCATGATATGAAAATTTATTATGGGATTAAACCCTATCATAGGGGGTAAGGTAGATGTTCACATCCTAACCACCATGGAAGGGGTTGTGGAAAAGGCCATTCGGAAGGAACAAAAATTGAAAGCATTTTTACCCATAAGGAAGAAAATTCCTACTTTTTTCATCTCTTGCACCCAAAAAGGGGGCATGGAAGAATTTTGGTACTAAAAATAAATTTGTTGTTGATAAAAATAAGAAAACAACAACAAATAAAAAATGTTGTAAATGTACGAAGCAATTTCATAAAGAATAATAATAATGGATAGAAGTCCTATGGGGGACAAAAAATTTCAAGGCTGGAAATAAATTTGAACCTAAAAGAGGTCATGTAGAATTGTGGAAAATATCATTATGCAAATTAGTTCCCTCTAAGAAAGGATGAAAACAATCAGAAGCATAAGATACATGTTGTAGTAGTTGATAAACAAGATGAAAAGCAAGTTACGCCTATAGAAGTGCCAGGTAAATTATTTGGTATACCTGTTACTATATTTTTGATACTGGAGATATTGAATGCTTTATTTCTAGTAAATTAGATGCAACATTAAAAGAAAAGTTGGAAAAATGGAAAAATCATGGGTTGTAAACTATGGAAATAATGTTGTCCACATAGATAATAAGTGTTTTTGGAGCAGTCATATAATTGCCTAGTTTTTCCACTGAAGTTGATCTTTATGTTGCTCCTTTGGGGTCTTATGATGTAATAAAAGGTGTTAAGCGGCTTGGCTAAACATAAAGCAAAAGTAGACTATTTTGAAAAACACATTAGTTGTCTTGATGATCTATATAAAACAATAGACATTCAAGGGATAAAATGAGAAATTTCAATTATGAAACTTTCAGCTATGTAACTTAAAAGGATAAAAACAAAGGTTGTAACTTATATGCAGTATACATTTTTGAAATAGCTAAAAGGGATAGTGATTTCTTGGAAAAAAATTCCATTGTTAAGATATTTTAGTGATGTGTTTCTGGAAAAACTATTTGGTCTTCCACCCAAACGGGAGTTTGATTTCACAAATGAGATCAAACCAAGAACGAACCTATTTCAAGGCAATGTATATAAGAACTACCATTGAACAGGTAGATCTTAAGGTATAGTTACAAAAATATTGTGTAAAAGTTTTATAAGACTGAGTATCTCACCTTGGGGAGTACCGATAAATTTTGTGAAAAATAAAGATGGAACACCTAGACTGTGTATTGATTATAGGATGTTAAACAAAGCAACAATCAAAAATAGATATCCACTTCCTAGAATTGATGATCTGTTTGATCAGATGCATGGTGCATCAGTATATTCTAAGATAGATCTATGTTTTGGGTATCATTAGTTAAGAATCAAAGACAAGGATATTCATAAAACATCCTTTAGGACAAGATATGGACACTATGAATTTATAGTTTTACCTTTTGGTTTGAAAAATGCACCGACAAATTTTATGAATTTAATGAATAATATATTTCAATAATAATTGGAGAAGTTTGTACTTGTATTCTTGGAAGATACTCTTATCTATTCTAAAATTATTGATGGGTATCATGAGCATTTGAAAATAGTATTGTAAATCTTAAGAAAAAGAAGATTGTATGGTAAGTTGTCTAAATGTTCTTTCTATGAGACAGAAGTGCACTATCTAGGACATGTCATTAGTAAGGATGGAATAATAGTTGATCCATAAAATATTGTTGCAATAACTGAGTGGCCTACACCTAAGAATGTACATAAAGTTAGAAGCTTCATGGGTCTTGTTGGTTACTATAGAAAATTTGTTAAGGACTTTTCAAAATTTGTTGCACCGATAACTTCATTACAAAAGAAAGATAAGAAATTTGTGTGGAGTGAAAAATGTGAATAAAAATTTAAAACTCTTAAGGATCAATTAACATCTACACCTATTTTGGT
The DNA here is from genome assembly GCA_018340775.1 of Taxus wallichiana var. yunnanensis. Lineage (NCBI taxonomy): Eukaryota > Viridiplantae > Streptophyta > Pinopsida > Cupressales > Taxaceae > Taxus > Taxus wallichiana. Next base: position 167,122,799 of record CM031242.1, on the reverse strand, counting down.
TGTACCTGATCCAAATGGAAACTTTACGGTAGTTACATATGCTTCTAGAGAAGGAATCAGAGGTATTCTGTTACAAAATGAACATGTTATAGCATATGAGAGCAGAAAAATCAAGTTACATGAGTTGAATTATGCTCCCCATGACCTAGAGCTTATTGCCATAGTTCATGCACTTCAAGTATGGAGACATTATCTTTTAGGAAGACCTTTTGAATTAAATATTGATCATCTTAGGCTGAAGTATATTTTCACTCAGCCAAATCTGAATGCAAGACAATGAAGATGGTTATATTTTTTGTCACAATATGATTTTGACATAAGTTATATAAAAGGAAAAGACAACAGAGTGGAAAATGTGCTAATTCGTAGGTAACATATTTCTGCACTTATAACTTTGAGAACTCAGTTTAAGGATGAGGTAAAAAGTATTATGGAATCTAATTCTTACTTTCAGCAGGTAAAAACAACACTTGTTGTAGATCCAAATGACAAAAGGTATAAAGGTTTTCACTTCGATAATGAAGGAATTTTGAGGTATGATAAGTGAGTGTATGTACCTTCGAGAAATGAGTTGAGGAAAAATTTAATGATGGAATTTCATAATTCACCTTACTCAGGACATCTCGGTATTACAAAAATGCTTGTTGATGTAAAACAATAATATTTTTGGAAATGGATGAAGAAAGACATAACTGATTTTGTGACACACTGCTTAGAATGTCAGTGTGTTAAGGCTGAGCATATACACCCATGTGGTTTACTTTATCCTCATAGCATACCGCAATATAAGTGGTAGGTAATTAGCATGGATTTTGTTCAGGGGCTGCCTATGTCAAGAAATAAACATGATGTTATTTTAGTTATTGTTGATAAACTAAAAAAGTAGCACATTTTATTACTTGGTAATCTTAAGGATGATTCACTTGTTTTAGCAAAAATATTTGTGCATGAAATTTTCAGATTACATGGAGTACCTAAATTGATTATATCTAATAGAGACCCTAGAATGACATCATTTTAGAAAACTATTAATGCATCCTTATGAACTAAATTGAATTTTAGTTCCGCATACCATCTGGAAATAGATGGTCAAACTAAGAGAGTTAATCAGGTTTTGGAAGATATGTTATGAATGTACTGCATGGATCAATAAGTATAAATGGGAAGAATACCTTCCTTTAGTTGAATTCACATACAATAATACATATCATGCCTCTTTGAAGATGACACCTTTCGAAGCATTGTACAGGAAGGAAATGCAGAACCCTAATTAGTTGGGATAAAATTGAATACATAGAGGTAATTGGACCTAAAATCGACTGAAATTGAATAGCAAGTTAAAATGATTCGTGAACGCTTAAAAGAAGAATCAGATAGGAAAAAAATTTATGCAAAACTGAAAAGGGTTGATAAGAAATTTGAACTTGGTGAAAAAGTATTTTTACGGGTTAAGCCAAAAAAGAGTTCTATAACCTTTGGAAAGGAAGCCAAATTATCACCTCATTATGTGGGATATTTTGAGATTATTGAAGTAATCAAGCCTATAGCTTATCGTTTAACATCACCCCCTTCTTTATCATGAATGCATGATGTTTTCCATATTTCTTTTCTTAAGAAATACGTTTCAGATTTATCACATGTGTTAAATTGGGATTTCTCTCAGGTCCAAGACCCAAGAATAATCATGGTTGAACCTATAAGAGTACTAGAAAATTGTGAGTTGCACTTATGAAATTATGAAATTAGTCAATGCAAGGTTCAAGGAGACCAATTTAATGAAGAAAGTGCAACATGGGAAAATATTGAGGACGTGAAAATTACTTTTCCTCATTTATTTAAACAGAATTAATTTTGTTAATTGATAACAATTAAAGATGTTGTTTTCAACTTATTAATAATTCTATCAGATTTGGGCAGGTATTATATTCATTAGTATTGAAACAACTATTTAATGTTGTAATAAATTATGAAAAATTGAAATTCTCAAATTTGGTTTTGTTTGTGAACTTATGGATGAAAGAACTATAATTATGATTATTTTTCTTATTGAGAATGTGGACTAAGTTAATCATCGGGATGATGATGCTTTTTTAGGAGGGAGGTATGTAACACCTCTAACATGGTTGATATCTATGATGACTTCTATTTTTGAAGTTGCAAACATTGACATGTGATTCTTGTTGAAGACAATGTACTCTTGTGAATCAAGAAATCATGTTTGTTGTAGATAATATGTTATCTACTGAAATAGGTATAATTCTACCATGTTTATGCTGAATAGAAAATGAAGTAATTCATCTCTTCTTATAATTCATTGCTTGGGAAATAAGAAATTGATTCAGATAAACTAATCCATGAGTCTTTGTTGCACTCGAATTTGTGCTTCAGTTTTCATAATTTTTGGATGCAGAACAACACACCTTGGATCAATTTCATTGATCCAAGGTATGCTTCTAATTCATGACCTTGTGGTCATATTGACCAAGCTAGATAGATCATGTGATCTCTGAATTCTGGTTGTCTCAGATTCGGATGATCTTTGTTGCTTCCTTCTTCGTATGTGATCTTGGATGGTAATCTAATTCTTCTTTGGTAAGTTTGGGATGTAATTATTTCTATAGACTAAGGAACCTAATTAAATTAATGTTCCTAAATTGGTAACCCTATCCTAAAGTGGTAACCTATCCTAAGTTACTATGTTATTTTTATTAAGATGGGATGTTAATAATTAAAGGACCTAGACTAAACTTTAAACATTACCTAAGGACCTATGTTAGTTCCTAAACTAATGTTGAACCTAACCTAAACATGGGATAACCTAAAGGGGCCTAAGGGATGACATACAAAGGAAATTTGGTGGCACCATATTCAAGGTATTTATGAGGCATTTGTGGACATTAAAAACTTATGTTTGGCCAAAATTGGCGAATGCAAGAAATTTGATAGGGAGTTTGAGTTGGAACCTCCGCCAAAGTGATTTTTGCATGAAAATTTAAATTTAGACCTAGCCAAATGCAATTTGGTGGTGGTGGGAGATGTGGAAGGATTGTCAGTCTTGTTTGGAATTTAATATTTTTGGAAATGGTGAAAAACCACCTAGGAAGGAGGAAGATGGAAAGAAGAGGGGTTTCAGTTTTGTTTTGGTCATTTGGTCTTTTTCGAGCTTTAGCTATGCATGTGGTTTTTGCTCTTTTAACCACAGTTTGAATCCTTACATGAATGTTTTTTCCTTGCATGGAATTAGAAGATGAAAATAGCACTATGAAACTATAATAAGAAGGAGAAGACGGTGTAGAGGATTTTGTTAGTGTTTTGTTGAAAGTAATAAGTTGTTGAAGTTTTACTTGGAGTTTTACAGTGAAAAAGTCAATAAAAAAGCTCTATCAGGCATGATAAGCCCTATCCATTAATTCTTTTTCTTTTACTTAAATTCTTCATAAAAAAACTATGCTCTTTGTGGAAATCTTTTGGTTCTGATTTTATGATTGATTATTCTTGCTTCATTGATGTTGTTTTGTTTCTTCGGATGCTATTGGATTCTTCATTTTTTTTTTTAAATATGGAAGTGTGAATTATGACTGTAATGCTATCTTGTTTGTATATTCATACCTTCTTGTTATTGACACAAGAATATGTGGTTCTTTTTCTAATTGAAAATTTATGTGGAGGTTTAAAATACTTTTAACGATTTGCATGGCTCATGGAAATCTGTAGATCTTAACTTACATACTTCTTTCTTTTGTTGTCGTTGGAAATCTAGCTTGAAGGAGTCTCCATTTTGGCATTATGTCATCATTCAAGTTAATGTGAGATCTTTAGTTTGGGTTGTTTTATTGATAATAGAAGTATAGACCATTATTTTTCTCAACTTGGTTCAAGATTGTATTTCTAAGTTGAATATAGTTTGTGTTATCGGGTTATGAATATTTTGGGTTTTTCCTCTAATGGGAACTGCTTGTAATCTTTGTGTTCTTTTTAAATATCTCTGCTGTTTCCATTCTTTTTGGGTATAAGAAAACCCACCTTGAGCTTGAATGACTCCATAAAGAGTTTTGGTTCCATGGAGTATGATCATAAACCCACACTGGGCTTTTAGAAATTAAATGGATCTTTTGATCTAGGTAAGTATTCCTAAATTGTAGATGGATGTTTAAATACCTTGTTATGGGAGGTTGCTTGAATGACTTAATTACCTCCTTTTGGATGTTTGTAAGTTTTATGGAGACTAGTTGCGAACTCATTCTAGGTTGCTTTCCTTCTCTCACTGAGTTATTTGGAATTGAAACAAGTAAATTTGTTTATTGGTTTTAATTCATGTATTGGGATGATATCTTTCATAGGAGAAATCACTTTTTTTGGTAGGACTATTGAGTGTCTTGTTACCGTTCCTTTTCTGCTGGATTATTTTTTTACCCAATTCTAAATTATGTATTATTTTAGGTAAGATATGATTGAACCTAAGTGGTTTTTCCATGATGGATCTAGTACTTGAAGTGTGTGTTCTCTTTTTTTTTTGTTCCATCTAGCATGGAGTGTCTGTTTATACTTTGAATTGAGAATTGGTTGTGGCTTCCTCCTCGATGTGTTGTAACATTTGCTTAGTCGGCATAGAGGGAAGTATGTTCTTCCTTTTATGATCCTCTTTTGTGAAGTTTTTAACGAACCTGTTGATGACAACTTGGGTATACATAGGTGTATATTGGATTTCCTTTGTCTACTTTAGCTATTAATTTTTGAATCTTTAACTTTTTAATATCTCTCAAGACCATGACTCAATTAATCCTTTTTGTAAGACGTTCCTTCGTGAAAAATGATTTTGGTTACATTCATGGCTAGATCCTTCATAACAATGAGCTCCATCGGTGTAAATGATTTCAATATGTTATTTATTTGTAATAGCGGTATGTATTGATCGTTGCATTATTATTTATATATATTACATTGTAAATGAACTTTAAATATCTAATTAGTAAACCTGAAATAGTAGCATAGAATTCTGTTTGGGTTGGAGTAAGGTATTTAGGATATTTTTTTGATAAGGGTGTATTTAGAAATCCATAATGATTTCCTTGTATGGAGCACTTAAGATCCACCTTTGAAGTAATTACGGAGGTTTGTAGGAAGGCTTGCAATAAGTATTATTAGGCTTAGTTATGTTCAATATGTTTCTTAGACACTAGGTTAGTTATCCGATACTATGATTTCGATGGAGTAAAAAAATTTGTATTGTAGTACCTCTTTCATGTTCCTTGAGTTTGAAAAATGGAATTTTTTTATGAAAGATAGTTTAAGTATATCCATATTATTGGTGTTTCCAAATCTTGCACCCTTTGAATGGCGGAATCTAAATAGGACATTCGATTTGATTAGGAAATATGGGATCACCTCTCAAGCTGTGTGACTTGGGCTCGAGGTGAACCTCCGAGAGAAGGCCAAATTAATCTTCCTAAACTAAGTGTTGTATTACTCCTAGTGTAATCAAATCATTATCTAGACCTATCCTAATATTTTCATCAGTTTTAGTGAAAGATATTTTCAAGAAATGAAACTATACTAAGGATGGTGATGCACTAAATAAAGGTTGTTCTCAGACTCACGAAGGGTTGATTTGAAGAGGGTGTGTGTACCATAGGTCAACTTCACCTACTACAACTTAGAGAGGGTAAAAAATACCACAAACTAGGAAGCATGTGTTCCCTTTGTTAAAATCAATCAGACAAGTCAATACATCAGTCTTTCATCGCAGAAGGATGAACTTGAGAAGGGTGAAAAAACACCACAAATCAATTTCATGCAATACTCCACCACTTGATAAGCACATAACTCTAAGAACCTACAATATAAACATGAACTTACACATTGTACTGTAAGCATGAGAAAGGAACAAAGAAGTATATAAGGATGAAAGGACTGATATTAGTTGCAAAATACACAATTTTATTACTTCAATAACATGCACAATGCATCATACATTTATAAGAGGCAATAATTTCCATTACAATCTTGAAAGGAGGCTTGAAAGTTCCCTCAACATACAAGAATAACAAGTAGAAGAAGCAGGTTTTGTGAAAACTATACACTTATCTCAGAATTCTAACTTGTCCAACCTATTAGAATGAGCTTCCAACTTACATTTATAGAAGTTTTGAGAGAGGAGAGAATATGTCATAAATTCCTTTCCTACATTGAAGGCACATGATGTATTTAATACAAAGTTAGTTAAACCACTTGAGAAGCTTCTATCACATTTCATTAATTGCCTATTGACCTAATCTTCTCAATTAATTAAAGGAATATTTAAATAAAATATTTTAATAATAATAATAAATATTATTAAAAAAATATTTAAATAAAAATATTAATTTAATTACTATTTATAATGGTGGGACCACTCGTTGACTAGTTTTACTTGAAGAAAGTGGGCATCATGAAAATAGGGTCACACATAGAACAAACTCGGTTGTTGGCTTGTTGAGCCAACTCACTGAGTTAGAATTGAGCTGCTCATAGAACAAGATCATCACATGAAGCTCAAAATCCTTTGCCACTTTAATCATTTGCCAACTAAGTCATTTATTTCTTCCACTGGGCTCGGCCTCCCAATACTTGGCTACACAAGTGACTCATTGAGCACATAAGTGGTGATTTCATCATGTACATGATTATCCTTATGAACGAGCTCATATCCTTCACTACCCATTGTATGCGTGAATGTTGACGCGGCCCTTTTTCCCATACCAAACTCAAATGAACTCCCTCTTGCAACATGATTTCAACTCGGGGAAGGAATCACCCTTGTCATCTCATAGCTTGGCCTATGAGCTATTCCTAGGGCCCGACTAAGTTCCATACTCCAACTCATGCAATCCAATTTAAATTTAATCCAATCTGTCAAGCCACTCGATGCTACTCCACCTTAGCTTGGTAGAGTCTCTCTGTCACTACTCGTGTCATAATTTGATGAGTTTTAATCCATGCCCAACCAAATTTCCATCTCACTCAATGTTGAACTTGTCTCAAAGTATGATCTCCTCTATTCTCCAAGCTATCGTTTAAGCCTAGTTATTCATCTTCGTGTGTTGAGTTAGGCCAATGACTATACAACGAGCTCCTATCACCTTCTCGAGCTAAGTTTTCCCTAACAAGCTCACCATTGAGCTCACCACCAAGCTCCTTTTTGTATTATCTAGAGCACTAAGTTCCTCTTAACAACAGGACCCATTTCTATGAATTGCCAAGCCAATATCGAGTTGGTCACCACCCAGATCGATCCGCTTGTAAATTTCATCACACCAACTCTACAATATGGTCTTTTCTTCACTGAGTAACTCACTCTCTACCAAACTCATCTCATGATGCCAAGATATGTAAGAATCGACTCATGTTTTCCATGAGATCCTCACCACATACTCACCTTCATAAAATAGCTCAACGTCTTTCCATTTTCGAGCCTATTTTTCTCGACCGAACTCGATCTCCTTTCGCTTTGGCTTAGCTCTGGTGAATGAGCTCTCAATCGACCCCCTACAAGAGAATGAGGTGTTTCTTCATGCCTCTTGCTAACTCTAACCTAATCCCATATAGCTTTGCACTAAGATTTCCATTGAGATTTATATCCATGACCCAAGCATGACTCCTTCTTCGTCCGAGCGATCTACATCAACATCGAGCTCGTCACTAAGCTCCCCACAAAGCCACTAAGCTCTTTAATGAGCTCTTGATCTAGTTCATTATGTCAAGCTTGCCTTTTCCTTAGACAACCTCTCCTTCCCATGTGCATCGAGTTCCATTCTTCTGTATTGAGCTCTTTCCTGAAACTAGTCTCTTTCCACTAAGCCCTATCATGCATCACTTGAGAGGTGATTTATGCATGCATTCATGAAACTCGGTTCAATATCCTCAGCATGATATCATCACCGCATGTAACCAAGATCTCCATTCATGATACAACTGAGCTAGAACTCGTCACATTCTCCACGTATTATTTAACTCGTCACTCACAAGATTTCCATTCAAATAAACTAAGACAACTCAGTATTGACTTAACTCACCATCGAGAGAGAGAGATTGATCCATGACCTATCCACACTAGTCGAGTCTTGATGTGGGTTGGTTTAATTAAGGCCCCTATGACTCAATTTCAATCCCTCCACTCACCAAGCTTGATATTGACATGACTTAGTTTTCGAATGGAAACCAAAGTGAGCCCATCATCCGACTCCAATTCAAGAGCCTGCATTCATTTGAGTAAGCCCCTAAATTAATTCATACAAATCAATGCTATGAATGCCCACACGAATCAGTCTTTATGCAAGCTCTCCAACACTGTAGAGTCCATCGAGTTCCCTCACTTAATCATGAGGTTTCCATGAATTTCCTTCACCGTTGGGTATCATGAGTAACACATAACCATCTCTATGGTGAGCTCCTCGAGTGTCTAACTTCTCTTTCATTTGAATGTTTCCTAATGATGGGCTCCCAACACCGAACATGGAAAAGTTACATTCACACTCATCATATCATTCGCTAAGATATCCCATGAGCTCAAGTACCACAATCTATATCTTCCAAGCTCCACACACAAATGATGTTACTCAACATCCCTTTGTGAGATCTAAATGAAACCTCACCTTTGAGTACTTCGCCCCCAACTATAACTTATTACATTGAGGCTCTATGTTATTCCTTAATGTCAAAGCTTCCACATTAGATCTCTTAAAACTAACTTGGTACCACATTGAATGCTTCACACCACTCTCTCATGCATTAAATATCTTGGAAAATCAGCGTTAAACATGTTAACCATCCATGAGTAACTTGTACATGTTGCCTTGATTGAAAACTAATACATAAACTGATTCTCTTGATGACTCACCTAATAACTTGCCAACAAACTCTAATTTCCCATGACTCGGTTATTTTGGCATCAAACTTAGTCTGTAATTACATCTTGCATAGTGGAAATCAACCTTTGGCTTACCAACATTGGTTTTCCCACTTGGTCATGCTCCCTTGACTTTCTAACGGTGAAGACTTTATGTAGAATTTTGACACCGACAAGAGACCTAGAATTTTCCCCACCTAGATTTCTACCTCACCTCGTCCACCCACATGGTCCAAAATTCCATGATGTCCACATACTTGGAAACATCATACCTCGGGTCCCAACATCAACTCCACCAATAAATTCTTTGGAAATTGGATTTTCAAAGTCGAGGCCCCCAAATATTCAAAACTCGGCTTCCCATTGATCTTCCCCATCGATCCAAATTGTACGTCATAACCAATCTCATTTCATCAGCTTTAGCTCATCCTCAATGCTTCAATGCTTAGCTCACCTAAGAGAGTCATCTTATTCATGCACTAAGCCCCTCACAAGTTGATCTTCATGTTTGGCACCAATTCCTTGCAACCCATTCTAGGCAATATCACACTCGAGCTCGTTCATTTTCATGAGTCATTATCGATTTTGCATCCATCTCCACTACCAAATTTCCTTTTGAGACACTCGGTGATAACTTGGATGTGTTTACACTTGCGTCAAAATCCTACCCGAGATGCTAATGAGCTCTACACCGAGTTAAGTTTCTATCATGGTGAGCTCACTTCACGAGCTAATCCTCTGTATGATCTCAATTCTAAGTTGGCTCATTCTAAGTGCACTTGAACTACCTTGATATTATGTCTTTGATTGACATCCCAAACTATACAAGCTAGATTTTTCAAACAACTCATTAATTATTAGGTCGAGTTGTATTAAATGAGCTCTTATACTAACCCAAATCACCTATCAACTCGCATTGATTTCTTTCATTCTTCTCACAAAGTTCCCTTCATCTACCGAGTTGATCTTTGAGATGTCACTGTGATTTGACCAAGGCACAACCGAGCTATGCACTGAGTTGAGCTTAATTTTTACCATTTAATTCTAGGTTAGCTCACCCATGCAACCTATTAATTATTTTTATCATTTTATCTCCATGATGACCAGAAATGGGCCCCTGGGACCAATGTTGTGATTTGATCATAGTAGGACCCTATTTTCCAATTTTTTCATGTGTGCAAAATTGGATAACATTTTTGGCAACCTCTTGGGGATGATTTCTGTTAAGCATGATTCCAATAGCCTTAAGTCATCCATTGGGTATGGAGTAAATTTTTGAATTTTGAAGATAATTTGAAGATGATCTGACACATCCCGAAGTCTTCTTGAGCATTGTCGATCTTGGACCTCCCTGGAATGCTAAGCATGAAGTATACTACATCTGATAAATAATTGGCATCTATGGCATACTACAGAATTTTGAATGAAGCAACATTATGAAACTCTTATGGAAAATTTTAACCTTCCTTCCCTTGAGAAACTTCTGAGGATTATACAAATTACAAGACCAACACAAACCACAATAACAAGGAAATAAAAGCAACAACCACACACAACAATGTGCATAAGCACTTGGAGGAAAAAACCTAACTAAATTATACACAGGATGAAATGCCTCTCAAAAACAAGCTTTGAGATGTATCCCATTCACATGAATGGGAAGTTATTCTCCATTGATCCTAGATAGATGAAAATAATTTTCCTCTTTGCAACTTGTGATGACGTGCCCACTGAAGTGAGCGTAAAACTTGGCATGTATTCCTGTTTTGTCTCTATCTTCATCCCATTTGAGAACTAAATTTCCCTCTTGAAAATTCCTGTTGGACATATTCTTTTCAAATATTTCTTAACCTAAGCTTGATGTTACTCCAAAGTCTTAAAGGCCTTGTTCCATACTTCTTCTAACTCCATGAGTTTAGAAAACCTGACTATTAAAGGATCATTATCCATAACTTCAAGCTGATGAGCTAACTCCAAAGAAGGTAACTCCAAGGAGAGCGGGAGTTTTTCTTCCATATACAAGCATGAAAGGATAATTTCTGATGGCCCTTTTAGGTGTGATTTGATTTTCCCATAAGGCAGTCTTAATATGTGTATGCCAAGTCCTCCTGTTAGTCTCCATTGTGTGTTTGATAATCCTTGTGAGGTTCTTATTGCTAGACTCATCCAATCCATTTCCTTGTAGATAGTAATTGGACAAAGCCTTGAGGTAGACCCCATTCTTAACAGCCCATTCACTTAGCTTCATACCAAGAAAATCCATTGTGTTGTCTAAAATGATTGTAAATGGAACACCAAACCTTGTCATTATACCTTCCAAGAAATAAATAACTTCCTTCTCATTAATCTCCTTCAATGCTACTAATTCTATTCATTGAGTAAAATAGTTCGTTCACAGTAAGGAATTATTTATGACCTTCACTGGATGGAGGATTAATCAATCTGATGAAATCCAAACCCCATTGAACAAAGGGTGGATCCACTTGAATTAGATGAAGTGGGAGAGCTGTCAACTTATTCTTACTAGTGAAAAAGGAACATTCATTACACTTCCTTACCCAGATATGGGTATCTTTGAACAAATCTAGCCAATAGCATCCAAATTGCATGATCTTAGTAGTATTTGTTTATGCAGAGTAATGTCCTACAGATAGGTCATTGTGAAACTCTTGTAGTATCTTACTTACCTATTCTAGTTCCATGCATCGAAGGAGAACACCGTTAAAATCCTTTCGAAAGAGAACATTATCTACTAGAACATATGGAATATAATTATGACAGAAAGCAATTATTTTATTTTTATCCATGTTCATAGGATATGCTCTGAGAAAATAAAATTCTTCATTTTAGATAACAAGTCAACCTGGTCATCACCCTCATCAGTGTTTAGGAGCATCATGTTCTCATCACCTTTTGATTCCATGTCTGCAAAAAATTGTTGACACAAACTTTTACCTATGACAAGTTTGGTAAATTTTATATTCACTTCATTCTCCATCACCTTCATGATCCATCCAACATGCTTTTCATTCATATATTTGTTCAATAAAAATTCCTTGACACTTGAATGAGACACTATTAGATGAATTTTCTTGTTAGACAACATGTGCTTGAATTTCTAAAAATATTGAATAACCGAAAGACTTATTTTTCAATGAATGAATATTTGAGCTCATATTCTTTGAGGGATTTACTGAAGAAAGCAATTGGTTGTTCCATTATATCGTCATTTTGTTGGGTGAGGATACCTGAAATGCTCTCTTGACCTGAAAAAGCATAAAGAATAAAATATTTATCAAACCTAGGGTTCACCAGTGTGGGAGCTTGAGAAATGGCCATTTTGATGGCTTTGAAGCTCTCCCTTCCTTTTTCCATGAGAATGGCATGTTTTTCTTTAGGATAGTTGTCCGTGGTTTAGCCAATGTTGCAAATTGAGGGATGAATCTCTACATGAAATTTATGGTTCCCAGAAAACTCTAGAGACCCTTCTTATGACTTGGGAGAGATAAGGACATAATCAAACAAATCCTGGCTAGATCGATTGATAGTCCTTCCGGTGAAACAACATGCCCCAACAACTTTCCCTCATGCACTCTAAAAATACATTTCTTGGGGTTAAGTGAAACCCTAAATTCCCTACACCTTCGGAAAACCTTCTTTAGATGTGTGATGTGATCTTCGCATGCTTAGAGGATACCTTTATATCATCAAGGTAAACCAAAATTATATAATTGATTATCCCCTTAAATGCCATGTCCATGGCTCTTTGGAAAGTAGCCCCGATATTGGACAATCTGAATGACATTTTGTTGTAGGCATATGTACCCCACTTGGTAGTGAAATCTATTTTGAATTGGTCATATTCTTGGATCAGCATTTGATTGTAACCTGAGTATCCATCGAGAAAAGAAAATCTTTGAGCTCCTGCCACCATTTGAAGTATTTTCTCCATTGATGAAAGAGGATAATGATCTTTTAATGAGGCACAGTTCAAGTCCTTGAAATCCATATACAATCAAATCTCTCTATTCTTCTTCTTTACGAGCACCAGATTGGCTCATCAAGAGGAATGCTTGATGGGAAAAATTATACATGCCTTGATGAGTTTGGTTAGATCCTTTCTCATTAGTGGCTCATTTTTGGGATTAATTGGCCTCTGTTTTGACAAACTAGATTGGAATTAGGATCCAACTTGATGGTATGTTGTGCTAGACCTAGATCAAAACCACACAGGTCTTTTTAGCTCCATATAAAAATGTCATGATACTCTTGAAAAATTCTTATTAAATATTCTTTCTCTTGAAAGTACACACTTTTTCATCTTTGAAACTTTTCATTCCTTACCTCGACTTCCTCAAAATATTCTTATTTGACCACCAAGTTAGAGATTTTTCTTTTGGAGTGATCATCCGAGTTGAAAATGGATTCTAGGGTAATGAAGCCTTTTAGTAGCCTTTTATTTTTAATTGTATGATTTGATAACCATATTATTCTTGCATCTTATCTTGATTTTTCGTAGGAAACTCCACCTCTTCTTATAGGAAAAGGACAATTTGTTTGTAACTATAAACCACTTTCCAACTACTCACATTATCGAACCGTAAGTCGAACCACCATTTTGATGTATTTCCACCCTTCTTTCATGATATCAACAAGTACGTCATATTTTGATCCAATTTTAGCAAGCCTATTAACATCTTGATTTTGATTTCTAGGAATTACACAAATCCCAAAAGATTAAAAATCCTCAATCAAATCCTATATTCATTTCTTGTATGATCTTAAAAGATCATTTTTGGATGCACTGTGTGCAATCACCTAATGAAAAACTAACTCACAGTCTTTGAAAACATTCAGGATTTTATTCACTTATTTTGAGCTAGCTGGATTCCTTGCACAAGGGCCTCATATTCAACAACATTGCTAGTACAATTTAATTGCAACTAAAAAGATGAGAAGTACTTATCTCCCTCTAGAGAAATTAGCATGACGCTAACACCATATCCATTCTTACTTCTTGAACCATCGAAGAATAATTTCCATATTCCTTCAAAATTGTTTTGTGTTTTGAAAAGTTGTGGTATGATTGTACCTTCTTTGTGAATGTAGTAGGTACCCAATCCCATATCTTCCAATAGCAGCTAACCAATTCTTCCTCTAACAACACATCAACATAGGGATTATAATGATGATATCCACTCACTTCATCCGGACAAAGATGTCAGGGACTTCTTCAACAAGCATGGTCATCTCATGATCAACATCTTCTTCTTCTGGATCTCTGATGGTGTAATTCCCATTTATAGGACTAGTAGTGTAGGGTTCTACATGATTATGGAAGATTGGTTCCACCCTTATAGTCACTTTGGTTCCGTATCAAGTCCTGAGAATCATATGTGACCAATTGGCTGATAGATAACCACCCATCTTGGAAGTGAAATCTCGTGATAAACATATAGCAAAGAGCGAAGAGAGATCAATGACTGATATGTCTTGGGTGAATAATAAACTCGGGCATGCATGGATGGTAAGTTGAATTCCTTTGATAACTCAACAGTTTCAACAGTTTTCCATCTAGCTGAATGACTCCTCTTACAATCTGACACATATTGTATTCCTAGTACATCTACAATTTATTTAGGCACGATCAAGATACTCACACAAGAATCAATCATGCAATTATGTACCAGGTGGTCACCAATGATCAGGGAAATATAGAATGGTGGTGGTTTATTCACCTTAGGAGTACTTTTCCCTTGGTTGACATAAACTCATATAATTTTCTACTCCATGACCTGACGATCCATCGGTTGTACCAAAATTGTTTAGATCCTCTCACAACAAATTTATTTAACAAGGAATTAAGAGTGTGTCCCACATAATAACGCTCAGGTTGGTATTCTTCATCTGTTCTATTATGTTGAAGGGAATTGATCCAAATTTTTGAAAAATTCTTTAGGCATTAGAATCCTATTTTAGAAATTACTTATTGGGTACAATGATGCCTGAAGAACCTTCTTTCCTTGCAGCTTGGATAATAGGTGTTTCTGGTGGTTTCCTTCCCGCATCTTTATCAACCACTACTTGTTGATGAGGTTGTGAAGTAGATGCTTGATCAACTTTGGAAGGTTGAGGTTCCATTTTTCTCTTTTTGGAATAATTTTTTGCCACCACCGATTAGGAATCTGTATTCAACCCACAAAAATCTTATGCTTGCCAATTTAGCAAAGTGGTTTCTTTAGGTTCCTATGGTTGATCTACTATCTCATGCATAGACAATTTTTTTTGGCTCTAGAGTGGTAGATACTCTTTGGACCATAAGGGAATGGCTAAGAACTCTATTTCGACAAATATTTTGATTTTGGGGTTGAGAATAAGAATAACACCATTCATAGTCTTGAACTAGATTATTTTGGACATGTATTATGGCTCTTGATGAGCTAGTAGAAAGAGGGTTCTGAAATTCGGAGGCCACGATATTTGTAGCTTGACTTATGGTTTGATCTTGAGGCTGATTGTTCCCTTGAAAAGGAGGAAGATTAGCATGATACTACTAATTTTGTGGCTGATATGGACAATTATATTGAAATTATTTCCTCTTGAGTGCAACAAGTGTGTTCCAAAAAATTTTACAGCAGTGACTTGACTTCTAAAAGATCATTTGAAGAGGTAGGGGCAGATTGAATTGGTTTCTTGGAAGCTACTTGAATAGGAGAAATGGTAGGTTGGTCATTCGTAAGATCTAGAGACAATGATATTGGAATTCATGGAGCTATCATTCCATCCTAAATCAAGCAATTCTCCACTCTTATGAAAATGTCGTAGGCATCAGGTAGTGTATTCCCTCCCATGAACTAGATCATAATTGCTACATCATTATTCAAGGCTCACAAATAGTACAAGAATGCATTATTTGAAGAAGTATTTATGAGTGCCAAAATTCCATTATAGGTCCTATGGAATCGTAAGTTGAAATCACTCATGTATTCGTGGGGATATCTATTTATGGTAGTGAGTTGTTCTAAGAGTGACAAGTGGTCACTCTTGTCTTCAAATTATTTAGAGATATTTTCTCCTAACTTGTCCCAAGTGGTTATAGTACCAACACTTAACCCTAATAACCATTGAAGTATTTTCCCATTGAAAGAGGTAACAAGAAGTATAATTGAAACATTGTCCTCCATGACATTATGTACTACACAAATGCTGGCTACATCAAGAATATGTTCCACTAGAGTAATGTGAGTTTCCCCTATGTAGAAGGGTAAACTTTTGAGTTCCACAATAGGTATAAGATCACATTGAGAAAACATAAGAGGAATGATTGCATTAAAGGGAGGAAAAACCTGGTTCCTTTCCATAACAATGAAAGGTTGATTATTCTTGGGTGGAGGATACCTTCTATAAGGGGGAGTTGAATGACCCCTACGAGGTAAAGCTATAACTAGTGATGTTGAAACACCTCTTCTCCTTCTCTTTGGAGGGGAAAAGAATAGTTCGATATGCTAAAAATTTCCTTGCTTTGAAGAATATTTTGTCTGAATTCATCACATAACTCAACACAGAAGATTTCGAATCTAGAGATATAGAGTCTCCAGGTACTATGATTTTTGTAAGTGAGAAGAGAAGTACCAACTCTATCCCATCGGGCATCCCAAAACTATTGTCACCAAATTACTACACCCTCCAAATGGCCGAATGTTAATAAGACATTTGGTATGATTGGGAAACATGGGATCACCTCTCAATTTGTGGGACTTGGGCTCGAGGTGAACCTTAGGAGGAGGTGGCTTCCTCTATCTAAAATAAGTATTGTATTAATCCTAGTGTAATCAAATGATTATCTAAACCTATGCTAATATTTTCATGATTTTTAAGGAAAGAGATTTGCAAGAAATGAAACTATACTATGTATGGTGATGTACCAAATAGAGGGTGTTTCCGGACTACCGAAGGGTTTATTTGAAGAGGGTGTGTGCACAATAAGTCAACTTCACCTAAAATAACTTAGAGAGGGTACAAAATACCACAGACTAGGAATCATGCATTCCCTTTGTTAAAATCAATCAGACAAAGCAATATATCAGTCTTCTAGTGAAGAAGGATGAACTTGAGAAGGGTGAAAAAGCACCACAACTCAACTGCATGCAATACTCCACAAATTGATAAGCACATACCTCCAAGAACCTATAATAGAAACATGAACTTGTACAATGTACTGCAAGCATGAGAAAGGCACAAAGAAGTATATAAGGATGAAAGGACTGATATTAGTCACAAAACACACACTTTTATTACTTCAACAACATGCACAATGCATCATACATTCAGAAGAGGCAAGTGATTTCCATTACAGTCTTGAAAGGAGGCTTTAAATTTCCCTCAACATACAAGAACAACAAAAGTAAGAAGGAGGTTTCTTGAAAACTATACGCTTGTCTCGAAGTCAAACTTATCCAACTTTTTGGAATGAGCTTCCAACTTACATTTATAGAAGAATTTGTGAGAGAGAAGAGAATAAGTCATAAATTCCCTTCCTAAATTGAAGGCACATGATTTTTTATTACAAAGTTAGTTGAACCACTTGAGAAGCTTCCATCATGTGTCATTAATTTTTTGTTGACCTAATCCTCTCAATTAATTAAAGGAATATTTAAATAAAATATTTTAATAATAATAATAAATATTATTAATAAAATATTTAAATAAAAATATTAATTTAATTACTATTTATAATAGTGGGACCCTCCATTGACTAGTTTGACTTGAAGAAAGTGGGCGTCATGAAAATAGGGTCGCACATAGAACCAACTCAGTGGTTGGCTTGTCGAGCCAGCTCACTAAGTTAGGCTTGAGCTGCTCATAAAACAATCTCATCGCATGAAATTAAAAACACCTCTGCCACTTTACTCATTTTCCAACCAAGTCATTTGTTTCTTCCACTAGGCTCGGCCTCCCAATACTTGGCTACACACATGACTCATTGAGCCATGCAGAACTTAGTCTTCTTTTAAATGTATCAACCTTTGCCAAGTTAATCTCAACCAAACTCAAGCACACAAGTGGTGATTTCATCACATACATGGTTCTCCTTATGAACGATCTCAGATCCTTCACTACCCGTTGTATGCGTGAATTTTAACACGACCCTTTTCCTATACCAAACTCAAATGAAACCCCTATTGCGACATGATTTCAACTCGAGAGAAGGACTCACCATTTTCATCTCATAGCTTGTCTGTGAGTTTTTTATAGGGCTTGAATGAGTTCCATACTCCAACTCATGCAATCCAATTTAAATTTAATCCAATCTGTTGAGCCACTCGATGCTACTCCACCTTAGCTTGGTAGAGTCTCCCTATCACTACTCATGTCATAATCTGTCGAGTTCTAATCCATGCCCAACCGAATCACCATCTCACTCAATGTTGAACTTGTCTCTAAGTATGAGCTCCCTCTATCCTCGAGATATTTTTTAATCATGGTTATTCATATTCTATGTGTCGAGTCGGGAAAATGACTATACAATGAGCTCCTACTACATTTTGAGCCGAGTTTTCCTTAACCACTCACCATTAATCTCATCGCCAAGTTCCTTTGAGCTCTTTTCTATATTCTGAGAGCACCGAGTTCCTTTGAAATACATGGACCCATGTCTATGACTCGCCAAGCCAACATCGAGTCGGTCACCACCCAAATCAAGCTACTTGTAAAATTCATCACATCGAATCTACCAGATGGTCTTCACTTCACCAAGTAACTCACTCTCTTCCTAGCTCATCTCTTTATGTCAAGCTCTATAAGACTCGACTCGTGTTTTCTATGTTCTCCTCACCACATACTAACCATTACAAAATAGATCAATATATTTTCATTTAAGAGCCTATTTTTCTCGACTAAACACAATCTCCTTTTGATTCAACTTAGATTGGGTGAACAAGCTCTCAACTAACTCCTGTAAGAGAACGAGACATTTTGTCATGCCTCCTAATAAATATTATTTGATCCCATCTAGCTTTGCACTGAGCTTGCCATCGATATTTCTATCCATGAATCCCTTCATCTTCTCGAGATATCTACATAAAAATTAAGCTAGCATTGAGCTCCCTATGAAGCCACCGAGCTCTTTAACGAGTTTTTCATCGAGTTTTCTGCATTGTAGTGTTTAGATATGTGTCAAGCTCACCTAGTCCTTGGACCACCTCTCCTTCCCATGTGCATCAAGTTCCATTCTTACGTATTAATCTCTTTCCCAAAGCTAGTCTCTTACCACCGATCCCTATCATGCATGGATTGAGAGGTGATTTATACGTGCATTCGTGGAAATCATTTTAATTTCCTCAGTATGAGATCATCACCGCATGCAACTAGGCTCTCCACCCATGAGTCATCTGATCTAGAACTCACTGCATTTTCCATGTCTCGTCTGGCTTATCGGTCATGAGATTTCCATTCCAATCAACTGAGCTAGCTCGGTCTTGACTAAACTCACCAGTGAGAGTGATCTTAATCCATGACCTATCCAAACTAGCCAAGTTATGATATGGGTTGTTTAGTCAAGGCCCATGTGACTTGATTTTGATCCCCTCCACTCACTGAGCTCGATATTGACCTGAACCAGTTTTTGAATGGCGACCAGTGAGCCCATCATCCCAACCAAATTCATGAGCCTTCATTCATTGGAGCAAGCCCCTAAATGAATGCATATTAATAGACACTATGAATACCCACATGAATTATTATTTATGTAAGATCGCCAACATTGTAGAGTCCATCAAGCTCCCTCACTTAATCCCAAGCTTTCCATGACTTTCCTCTGACCATTAGGTACTGTGACTAACAAAAATCCATCTCTATGACATGAGCTCCTTAGTGTCTAAATTCTCTTGTGTTTCAACATTTCCTAATGATGGGATCCCAACACCGAACTTGGAAAAGTTACATTCACACTCTTCATGTCATCCTCTAAGCCCACTCGTGAGCTCAGTACCTCGATCCATATCCTTTGATCTCCACATGCAAACAATGGAACTCAAAATCCCTCTGCGAGCTCTAAGCACAACTTGACCACTGAGTACTTTGGCCCCAACCTAAAAATTACTACATTGAGGCTCCATGTTTTTCCTTAATACCAAAGCTTCCATAATGGATCTCTTACAACTAACCGATACCACCTTGAATGCTTCACACCACTCTCTTGTGCATTCGTGTCTAAGAAATCAAATTTAAACCTATTAACCATCCACAAGTAACTCATCTACGTTTCCTTGAGTGAAAACTAACACATAAACCGAGTCACTGATGACTCTCCCGACAACTCATTGATGGACTCGGATTTCCCATGAATCAGTTATTTTTACATCAAAATTAGTACGTAATTACAACTTGCATGGTAGAATTCAACCTTTGGCTTTCCAACATTGGTTTTCCCACTTGGTCATGCTCTATGAATTTCCCGCAGTGAATACTTAATGCAAAATTTTGACATTGTTTAGCCAATTCAACTGGCAAGAGACCAAAAATTTTCCCCACTTGGATTTCTACCTTAGCTCATCCACCCACATGGTCCAATAGTCCATGATCCCTGCATATTTAAGCAACATCATCCCTTGGGTCCCAACATCGACTCTACCACCGAATTCTTTGGCAATTAGATTTTGAAGTCTAAGGCCCCTAAAAATTCCAAACTTAGCTTCCCATTGATCTTCCCCATCGATGTGACTTGTAATTCATAGCCAAGCTCATTCCATTAGCCTTAGCTTTACCTTAATTCCTCAATATTTAGCTTTCCTAAGCAAGTCATCTTCTTCGTGTACTAATCCCGTCACGAGTTGATCTTCATGTTTGGCTCCAATGCCTTCTGCAACCCACTTGAGTCAATATTACACTCGAGCTTGTTCATTTTCATGATCCATTATCGATTTTGCATCCATCTCTGCTACGAAATTGAATTTCAAGACAATCGGTGACAACTTGGATGAGTTTGCACCGACGTTGAACTCCTACTCAAGCTAGTAATTGAGCTCTGTACCAAGTTCATTTTCTATAGTGGTGAGCTCACTTCTTGAGCTAATCCTCGTGTGATCTCAATCCCAAGTTGTCTCGTTCTAAGTGCACTTGAACTAGCTCAATATTATGTATTTGATTGGCATGCCAAACTATATGAGCTAGCCTTTTTAAACAACTCATTAATTATTAGGTCGACTCTATTGACCAAGATCTTATACTAACCCAACTCACCTATCAACTTGCATCGAGCTTTTTCATTCTTCTCACAAATTTCCCTTCATCCTCCGAGTTAATCTTTGAGATGGTAATGTGATTTGACCGAGATGTCAACCGAGCTCTGCACCAATTTGAACTTAATTTTTTACCAGTCAATGCTAGGTGAGCTCACCCATTTAACCTATTAATTATTCTTATCGTTTTATCTCCATGATGACCAGAAATGGGACCCTGGGACCAATGTCATGGTTTGATCATAGTAGGACCCCGTTGTCCAATTTTTTCATGTGTGTAAAATCAAATAACAATTACTTCTTGAAAGTTTGAACTAATTGAATTAAGAAACTTATCTTGATCATCTGCTACTGATAGTGAAGTTATAATAAGACATGAAGTTCCCTCTCTTAATTCTATTGTTTTATTTCTTGCATGTTGAAAATAATTTTATGATGAAAATTTTAGGGTTGATATGTTCATTAATTAACCCCTTTTTACACATTAGAAACTTTATAATCATCTTTCCTTCTTGGTTGTCATCTTTTAGAAAAAATTATTATTTTTTATCTTGTTGGGTTTTGGAGGCTGTTTCATATATAGCAGGCTCTTTTATGAAGTAGGTAGATAAAAACAAAACATTTTAATGCTATAGTGTTTATCATGCTCAGTTCAAATGAACTAACCTATGCTAACAATTTTACAGATGGATTTCGTAAAAGATGAAAGGAGAAAGACTTATAGAAAGTTACATCTGTTTTACTAAGAAAAATGTACCTTTATTATGATGATTATGTGGCATCATTACTTATGTACTTTGTTGGTAAAGAAATTTGTAATGAAACTATTTTTAAATTGTTGTTATGATACTTTGTAATCTTTGAGATACTTCTAGATTCAATGAATGTATCACTCCTTGATGAATAAATGATGTGTTGATTGTTAAATAATACTTTTTTGTAATATTTCTTGTCATGAATTGGGATGTATTATTAAGTATTATCCTAATGAAGGAGAGACGTTTATATATTTAAATGTTATGGTATGGTTGGGGAAATCTGAAATTTTAGCTGGTTTATTTTATCAATTAGAGATGAAACTTATAAGTTGACACTCATAAGTAGATCCTTAAACAATATAAAAGGACTATGTTTGAATTATATAGATGTATGTGTTTGAATTCTTGATGTATTTAAACATATGTAATTTGTTTCATAAATGGACATTATTCCATAATATAGGGGAAAAGGTTACTTCCCATGAAATCAATCATAGAGACATAACTTAAGATCTTGTTAAAGTGTTATGAATGTTGTAAGTAAATGATTGAATGTGTACTTCCTTAGGAAGATTTCCTTAATCAAAATTTGGAATGCTTAGAAAGGAATTAAATGGAATTTAGACTTCATCTTCATGAATTCTAAAATAAAGGTTTATAAGGAACTTATTTAAGCTAGGGCTGAAATAAGTAAGGAATCAATTAACACACTTTCATAACTTCAAGATCAATCATGTCATGATATAATGCAAGATGTTTCATTTAAAGAAAAACTTAAGCATGTAATCAAATGGTTAGGAAGCATATTTTATTGGCATACCTACCTCACATGTAATTTCAACTTGTAACCTTATAGGTTAAATGATCTAGTTGAATCTTTAAGCGTTGTTGTAATTAATCTTAAAGATAATGTTTAATGAGTTAATAAATTATAATATAAGGTATGTTAGTCTAGTTGAGGAAACTTAGTTGGATGTTGGAACACATCAATTGTAGTGTAGTACCTTCATAATGACATGGGTCATTATAGGATACTATGATGTAGTTGATATGTCTCAACACCCCACTCAGTTTGTTTAACTTGATTGACATAAAAGTAAGATTAGATCACAGTTCCATCCTATATAGGGATAAGAACATGATCTAGTGTTGAGGTCAAATCATGTTGACTTATGATAACTAGACACACCCAATCAAGTATGTATATGTACCTTTAGTAACCATGAATAGCCTTCCACACTAGTGCATGTTGTTTCCCTTGTCTAGTATGAAACCTTGAATCAGATTGGACTGATAGGAGTCAATAAAGACCACTCTAGATAATAGAACAAGTGTGGTGAGGGACTTATTCCATTTGATGAGTATGTCATCAAGGAATGTAAACATGATAAACATGTTTTAAAACTTTGGCCAAAGTATCGCAAGTTTTTGGTTTTGTTTTCCTATGTCACCTGGTTTAAGAAGTGGGATTTCAGATGAATATCAATAATAGATATTTAGATAGAACTCTTAGACAGAACACTTGGGTACCCCTAAAAGGGTAAAATAACCAAGTATACGTTGTATACACATTATTGAGTTAACATGAGAGATCATTTTAATAATGAATCATGAAATGAAAGACCAGTGTTTCAATGAGTCATTTACAGTCGCATATGGTTTTATGTTATGAGATGGATTGGCATTGGAATATGTGTTCTAAATTATCTTAATTTAGAATAGAGAACATTATGGTTGAAAAAAAATCCCTTGTTTCTTAAGTCTTAAAATGGGAATGTTATAAGATCGGGATGGTCAGGATCAAGTGGATCAAGTGGTTCTAGTGCTAGAGGAAATATTAGTAGTGGTTATGGTTATAGAACCGGAGGACAGAGACCACATCCCCAATAATCCCCACATCGGTTTCAACAAGTTTACTATGAGATTTCCCTCCACTTTCGAACATAGAGGCATTGGAGATTTTGTACAATATGTGCACAAGTTAGAGTTTCTCTGGTGCACAAAAGGAATCACAACCTCAAATAGAAAGGTGAGTCAGTTTTCTACTACTCTTCAAGGGAGTGTGCATATCTAGTACATGAAAGTATGACCCACATCGAGATAGCGATGGATTATGATGCTTTACGCTCTTTGTTTTTCTTACAGAGTTCCATATCTAAGAATTTGAGGAGAAACGATCAGCGCACTTAAGGAAATTAAGAAGGGATTATCAGAAAATGTTTGGTAATATGTGTGTTTTACAACTTTGTTGTCAAATTTTTCTTATAGTATGCATCCTAGTAAGAATGCACAGTGATTTGTTGGTAGATTATTGAACTTTGTTTAGAAGTGTGTTATCTTATAAGACCTTTATGGATCCATACGATGCTTTGGAAATAGATCTACACACCTGAGGTAGTTGGGATTGTGGATACTGGAGTAATTCCATTCTTAGAGGTGAAAATTGTAGCTATGGAGAAAAAATTGGAGAAGCTCTTTGCTAATTTAGCTCATGAGATGCGCAGTGGGATATTGTGTAAAGACTACAAGGTTGAAGGACATATCAAGGATAACTTCCCTCACAAGTCAATGCATGCCATGCTATTGGATTTCAAGATTTTTCATTTATACCTTGATGCAAGTAGATGTCCCCTCTTACAATGCGTATCGGAAGAATGTGTCTATGTATTATAAGATTTGCAAAACTCATACCCATGACACCATTAACTACAGAGTGATTGATCATATCCATGAAGCTATTTAAATTGGTGTACACCAGACTAGTGTATTAGGTGGATCTAAGGAACAAGGAGAACAACATAATGAAGGGCATAATAATGGGGATAACTGTAGGGAAATTTTTAGTGGTGAATTTTTGTAATCTCTCAAAAATCAAGGATTATGGAAATTTGAATTGGTGAATATTTTTGATTCGTATCGACTTATTCACCAAAAAAAATTGACCAACATGTCCCTTATACTATTCATTTCACCTATATTTTACACATATATAAGATCTTATGAATGTAATTTGCCACCATTTTGAATCATTTCATGCACATATTCACTAAAGTAAACATAAGCAACCTCTCAATTTTCCAAATCGAGCCATCCAACCGTAAGCCATCCAACACCTAAGCCAGCCCTAAGCCATCCAACACCAGAGCCATTCAACCCTAAGTAGTCCAACCCTTGACCATTCAACCCCTAGGGCATAACTTGTCCAAACCTCATCCATCCAACCCTTTGTCTTCTAACCCTTAGCCTTCCAACCCTTAGCCATCCAACCCTGAGCCATCCAACCCCGAGCCATCCAACCCTAAGCCGATGCCTATAGACACCTATAATTACGCCCAAGCAATTTAAATACTTAAATTGCGCTAATTATCCCCTTTCTTAAAAATCAACGACATATCATCAAAAGCACTCATTTTCCCTCATATCATCATTAATTAATTACACTAAGCTAATTAATTAAGTTTCCTATCCAACAAATACCCTAATTAACAACCTTCCGTTAATAAATCACCCCTTCTACCTAGACTAATTAATTATTATTAATTAATTATCTTTCCCTTCCATTTAACCAATAAATCAATATTTAATTGATTTAATCCCCTTCTAATAGCCTAAATTGTACTAATATTCCTCTAATTATCTTCTATAAGCTTACATCTACCTATTAGTTAATCACCTTTGATTAATTAAAACACCCCCAACTCCCATGACTTGCTAAACATGTATTAAACTCTTCTAAAGTAAGGTTACATTTAATAAAGCAACCTTATCCATTCCTAATCATGTTTTACCTTTATCCCACATTCATGAGAATGTGTTGAATCCTTTATCCTTTGGGCTATATAAAGATCCCTCCACCTACCTTTTTACTTACACCTAAACTCCTTAGAGAGAAAATGCAAAGCATATAGCAAAGAGACTAAGAGCTTGCACCTTGCCCTTTTGAGAGTTCATCATCTTGAAGAGTTAAGCCTCTTTCTTAAAGTGCTTGGGTCATATGGGAGGTGTCAAAAGGGTCTTGTAGCCCAACTTTGATTAGCCCCCATTCCTAGGTTCTTGGAACATTAAGGACAACTATTTTGATAGCCATGAAGCTTACTTAGGTCTATTAATTTATTTGTTAGAGAATAGAGGAGTTTAGGTATTTAGCATTGTTAGTTTCAAAGTTTGTATTGATGAATGCTAGTACCTAACCCTTGTTTAATTCTTATCATGATGGTGTTTATGCTTTGTTTTAGCTAAATTGTAGAACTATTTTAGGTGGTAGTTCTTGCATCATTTGATTTAGCATTAAGACAAGTATACATGCACACATTTGGCACACCGGTGGGACTTATTCCATTTTCATTTGCCCTTAATTTCAAGTTTTTGTAGTTAAGTTTTATTTTTGGTTACTAACCCTCTTTTACACATGTTGATCTAACTTGTTTTTTTAACTTGTTTTGTTGAGTTTGCATGTGTTGGGTATTATTTGTAGGTATGAAGGAGGTGAAGTGCTGTCAAAATTGGAATTGATGGGAAAATTTCAAGATTTCATCATGTTTTCATTTTTAGAGCTTACTTTTTCAACATTTTACATGCTAGTTTTTCAATTTCTTAAAAATTTTCAATTCTTGAGCATTTAGGTTAGTGTTTGATAGTGCTGAGTCTTCTATTTACATATTAATGTGGTGGGTTGCTGTCAAAATTTAATCTTGGTGAGAAAATTTCAATATTTCATCATGTTTTCATTTTTAGAGCTTACTTTTTCAACATTTTACATGCTAGTTTTGTCAATTTCTTGAAAATTTTCAATTCTTGAGCATGTAGGTTAGTGTTTGATAGTGCTGAGTCTTCTATTTACATATTAATGTGGTGGGTTGCTATCAAAATTTAATCTTGGTGAGAAAATTTCAATATTTCATCATGTTTTCATTTTTAGAGCTTACTTTTTCATCATTCTACATGCTAGTTTTGTCAATTTCTTGAAAATCTTAAATTCTTGAGCATGTATGTTAATGTTTGATAGCGTTGAGTCTTCTATTCATATATTAATGTGATGGGTTGTTGTCAAAATTGAATCTTGGTTGGAAAAATTTGCCCATTTTGCAGATTAAGGGACATTTTTTTTTGACATTTTTTGAGTGCATGTTAAGTGCATACCCATGAGCATAAGAGCATATGCATAACCCATCTTCCGAAGGCCATAAATTTTTCTCCCAAACTCGAAATGACTCCATTTTTTTGTGTTGGAAAGGTATTGAAGTTAACTATGTAATGAAAACATAAATTTGGGATTTATACTTACAAAAGTTACAGGTTTTTCTGTTATTTTAAAACTAGTAATTTCCTAACATGTCTAATGTTTTGATGAATGTTGTATTTCCATGCTTACTCGATTTAGACCAAAGCGTGTGTATGCTATTCTCTTTCACCTTTTGGTGATATTGAGAATCAAAAAAAAATTGATCTCTATCTTGTTAACATTGGGATTAAACTTGGAAACTTGATTATTCATTTTGCTTAAGGGAATGAACCTTTTACAAAGCATTTTTCAATGGTCATTTGATTTGAAGTTTTCCATTTCTATATAGTTGGGATAAAGTTTGTGTATGCTCTTCTCTTGCACCTTAGGGTGATCTTGAGAATCAAAAGCAACTTTTAATCCTCTTTTAAATAATGTGATTTTCTTGGAGAACTACTAACGCTTGAGTGCAGGACCTAAAAATGCTTTTCAAAGAAATGAGGAACCAAAACAAAATCAAAATCTACTAATACGGTTGTTATACGAGTTGCCAAAATATGTTCAAGTAAACCACACCTAATTAAACAAGATAAAAAGAACAACATATTCAAAACACTATATTGCAGGTTTCGAGAAAAGGGTACATCCCTCTCCGCTCAACTGGAACATAACCCCTTTGGCATAACGCCTTAAGCTACAACAATGGGGGTGGTTCAGGAACCCCAAAGTAGTCCACACAAGAGGGAACCTTGTGGATGAAACGGGAAGTGCTCCACACTACCTACTTGACTAGTGATTCCTTTGTGAGATAACATTACAAGTTGTCCATTGTGGCGACCCCAGTGATAGTACACGTAGATGCACTAGTTGCCTACTATTCTTGAAGGGGGTAAAGTAAAGCCGAGATACTCCCAAACTAGTCAGTGTGACTTTTTGGGTAAATCACACTCGCTCGTGGAAACTTTGTAACACCTAGGGCAAGAGAACCACCTAGGAGAATATACTTTGGCTAGGAGCCCACTTTGACCATTTTAAAACAGTGTTGAGTTGTGAACCTTCTTTTTGAGAAACGTGTGACGTATTACTTTTACCTAGTTTTTATTTGCCTTAAGGCAAGACGAAACTCTGCCAAAGTGAGGCTAACATTTTTCATCTTTTTTGATTTACTTCCTTCACATTATTTTGACACTTTGTTGAGCAAAAGAAGGGTGACTACCTTTGTGTTACCAATCGACTGTTTCTCTCACTTTTATGTCTGTTTATGCCCATCCATGTTTGCGGCTGGGTTAGTTAAACATCTAAAGTGTGCGGAGGAATTTTCACATCATTGGTAGCCATTGTGATCTTGATACCCATGTCAAGGTTGTCATTGTAGTTAGGCGTGGTTCATCACCATGAGACTTCCTTAGAAGAGTTAGCTTGTTTGTATCGTATCACTACAATTTTGATATTTACGTCTTGTTTCTTGTAAACTCGACATAAATACCTATATTGTATGGTTATGTTGCACACATTTTTAACTATTCCTAGCTATACTTTGAGCTTTTTAGT
This sequence comes from Taxus wallichiana var. yunnanensis, assembly GCA_018340775.1. NCBI lineage: Eukaryota > Viridiplantae > Streptophyta > Pinopsida > Cupressales > Taxaceae > Taxus > Taxus wallichiana. The sequence goes on along the minus strand of CM031242.1, from coordinate 167,094,146 downwards.
TTGGTTCTATTATTACCTCGATTTCAAAGAGTGCTAGGTGTTACCATTTGTGCGTGTTATATCAATAACACCTCGATATCAATACTTCACTTTCCAGTAAAGTGGGTTAACATATCTTGGTGATATTGCTTTGTGTCATTCACGAATTGTAATTGGCACTTTTTGAGATATAGGTCTTAATTGAGTTTGAGCTCACTCATCATATATCTTGATTGGGAGATCACATTGACTTCTTGTTTTTACTTACGTTTTGTTCATTTCCTTGAACTTGGCATAAGTGAAAACATCTTGTTGATCATCTTTGCATCACATTTTCATATGGTGTATTTCCTTGTTGATTGGCTTTGTGTTTCACACTTGCATGATTGTTCCTTGTGATTATTCATTCAGAAAACTTATTTTCTAGGACAATCCCTTTTTATCTCATCGATATTACATCATCACGATGTCTATTTTCCTTAGACCTTCTTTAGAAAATCACACACGCATATCAATACTTACGAAATGTCTAGTTAGTTGTCCTTATGCTACCCAAATTGACATGTCACTTCCTTCCCTTTGAAGGAGTTTCATCACACTATCTAAATCTAGACATTTGTGCTTAAAACAATGCCAAAAATGACTGACTATCACGCGGTTCCCCATACTTACAAAAATATGGAACCTAGGTTTAGCAATTCAAATCAAAAGATTCCCATTACAACTAAACCTTGTTTGGTTCTTCGTGCTAGAGAGCCCATACGAGTAACTCGTTCCCCACCTTCATCTCATAGTCGGTGGTATGATTTGGACACTTCTGATCCAAATTATTATTTGAGTTCCCCCCACTCTTCTTCTAATTCTAATCCAAACATTTCCTCTTCTTCTGAGGATTTCAATCCAAATATTTCCTCTGACTCTTCTGAGGATTCAGATCCAAACTACTATTTGGATTCATCTAATTCGACTCCTAAGTCATCTAATGCGAATCCTAAGTCATGGTCCTCCCTTTCTTTACAAGATCCTCTTCATCAATCATCTAATGTGACTCTTACGTCGCGGTCCTCCCTTTCTTCGAAAGACCCATTTTATCAGTCACCCCAATGACGTCTTCTTCCTTTGAAGATACACGTGACTCTAAATCCCTCCAATCAGAAGTATAATACAATTCTTGAATTATGGTCCTCTTTTTCTTCGCAGGACCCTTGTCATCACTCATCTAATGCAATAATTAAATCACAGGCCTCCCTTTCTTCACGGGACCCTTGTCATCATTCATCTAATGCGATGCTTGAATCACAGTCCTCCCCTTCTTTGCAAGACCTTCTTCATAAATCACCCCCACAGAATCTTCCTTCTGTGAATATTTGTGTGACTCAAAGTCCTTTGAGACAAACATTTAAATCAACCCATGTGTTGCAATCTACAAACATTGGACTTAATCCTACTATTTTACATATGACATACCATTGTATAGGTAGGTCCACACCACCTTCTTCTACTCCTGAGACATCTAGCTACACATATTCTTCGTCCCCACACCATCTTCTTCTATCAATAATCATCAAACATCTTCTAATCCTTCCACACCAAGTGAACCTATTTCTTCCAATAAACCCCTAGGGATCGATCAACAACTCATACTGATTGATCTCTTTCAGAATGAAGAAACAATCAGGGCATTTATAGGGGCATATGAAGATATTCCTTTAGTAGATTACAAAAAGGGATTCTCTTTAGAATTTGATGCATCTGCATATTGTGAGGAAAAGGTTGATTCCTTTAATCAAGAAATGGAGGAAGAGCCTCAGATCATGCAACTTGATCCTCCTCTTATTCTTCCATCTTCATATTCTTCATTATGTGATGAAACTCCTTAGTCTTGCATAGATCCATGGCCTATCTTCTCATCACCCAATAACTCTTCATCTATCATAATTCCTCCATCACAATCTCTTATGGGGTCAGCATCAAGTAGCCCTTCATCTTCATCTAGGTGTGGGTCACCTTCTAGTAGCCCTCCCTCTTCTATTTGTGGGACATTTTCGTGTATCCCACTATCTTCGATTATTGGGGCACATCTAACTATCTCCTTATCTTCTATGTATGAATCACCCCTGGGTAGTCCATCATCTTCTATTCTTGGGCCACATCCTGGTAGTCCATCATCTTACATCTATGGGTCACATCCTAGTAGCCCTTCTTCTTCTATTCTTGGGCCACATCCTAGTAGCCCTTTGTCTTCTATTTATGGGTCATGTCCTATTAGCCCTTCTTCTTCTATTCTTGGGCCACATCCTAGTAGCCTTTCACCTTCTATCCGTGGCTCACCTCTTGGTAGCCCATCCTCTTCAATTCTTGGACCGTATCCTTTTCATCTATCACATATTTCTTCTATCAATGGTTGTGGCAAGCCCACTACCATTCCTATCATTCCTATCATCAATCGTAAATTTTTGCATTCTTCTCCTTCTCAAGGTTAGAAAATTCAAGCGTCAGCCTATAAGAAACCCAAACAGGTTCATTATCAAGCTCAGGTCAAAACTTCCAAGAGCTCAAAATCCCCCAACAACTGGAACAATCTCAAAGTTGTAAATCAAGCGCGATTCAAGAACACACATCAACATAACCATCAAGTATGGCGTAAAGTGCATAAACCTCTGGATAGGGAACTCAAGCTTCCACATACAAAATCCATGTTTCAGGATAAATCACAGTCCTTTGTTGAGTGTGAACTCACCATGATTATCGAGATTGGGGAAAACATGACTCTTGATAAACAAACACGCTTAGTCTCCCTTATCAAGGAAGTCACAAACATCATTGTTGGATCCTATCACACAAAGTGACTTTGTTAGTAACAACGGTTCAAAATATATATATATATATATATATATATATATATCAAAAATCTAAAAAAAAAAAAAAAAAAATCAAAGGTACAAAGATCAAACATTGCAATCAGGTGTTGTGTACACATGGATATTTCTTTCTTCCCTTCCTTGCTATTCTTTTACAAGTCTTCCTACCATTTTCATCCCTTCGGTGATATTTTGGTTAGCTTATTTGCATGCATTTTATGACATTTATCTCTATGGTATCTGTTTTCCCCTGGTCTTTTATCACCTTGGTAAATTAAAGAACGACTGACCTCATGGAGATCCTATCACATTCAAACATCTAATAAACTTGTTGCGAAGAAATTTTGGACACATTTGTTGACACTAGCCAATGTCATCACCAAAATCACTTCCACCTCCTTCCATCAAGCCATCGGTGGTTCTTAACCCCTTGTAAAACAAGAGAGCTGAAATAAGTTTTGAAAGTAAAATAATCAAACAAAACTCGAAGCTAAAAGCTACAAATCAAAAGAAAATTAATATATAACTCTCTCTTGGGGCATTTCCAATAATCTCTATCGGGGCTATGGATGCCTGACTGGCAATAGAGCAATGTTTTTATTAGAATCAAATACATCTCTGTCGGGGCTATAGACGCTTGGCTGGTAGCGGAGCAATGTACGACTATCCTTTCACCCTCCATTCACAAAATCACTTATCAAAATAAATCATTCCTACACATTGGCTAGGGTCTCTTCACTTGTTTTCTATTAAATCTTCACTTCAAGAGGTAATAAAATCCATGTGCACACACTGGATCTCTATGAGTAAACAGGATTAGTATGTTATCAAGTGTTTTTTTTGGACCTTGTTCAGACTCTTACACTAGTCCATATCTCATCTCACGATTTATGCCTTTGGCTAATCACTTCTTCATCGTGAGGATTCTAAGCTACATTCATATCATTCACATCATTCTTCTACTTCATTCAGAACATCCATGTCTATAAGATTATGTATTTTCATGTTTGTGGAAACCTTTGTCCCCTTCCAAAAAAAACAATCTTCTCCTTCCTTTTTATCATGTGCTTGTAGGCCAACTTACGCTGGGGCATCCTTGCTTATTCCAAAGACTTCATTGGTTTACATTCAACATCATGTTGAATCTATCCATAATGGCCTTGGATCCCAATTCACATTTTTGGTACACACGTGGCCTTATGCCCTTGTACATCCCATCTATCGCTGGGGGCATCCACACTTTCTCATCTTCCTGTACATAGTTTCATAAAACTTTTAAAATCAACCAAAACATTCAAATATGTTAGAAAAAAAAATCATCAAAAAACATTCAAATATGTTTCAGAAAACTTCTAAAAATTGAAAATCATCTTACAAAACGTCACGCTTTGGTTCTCACTTTTTCATGTGTGTGACATGTGGAGCATCTTTATCTACCTCCATCAGCAAAAGCTAGGCTGCTTACTTCATCCATACTCTAGGGCACAACGAGTTGTCTAGTCTTGTTTAAGTAGTGCACATTACTTTTCATTCGACCCAACTGTCCTCCATTATTCCCCTTGCATGTATCCTTGCGTGGGGCACCATCATCAACCCTTGTCATTAATTTGCACATGTCGTAACTTAAGCTTGATAATAAAAATATTATATTATGTTTCTCTGTTAGTTTAGCTTGTTTACTTTCTCGTATTGCATTACATTTTGTATGTTGCATGGGGTTAGGCATCTTTCAATTTCTCTTATTCCATTGCATTTTGTATGTTGCATGGAGTTGGTGCTTTCAGCAATGGACAATTGTTCGTAGTATGGATTTTCATGTCATTCTACCTTTGTCGTATGCTTATATTTTTCATAAGGACCGATGATGTAGTTCCTATGGCAATATGATGACATCAAATTTGTTCCAAACAAATAAGTGACTAGAGGTTAAGCTCTTCTCCCCCCTCGTCCATATGTCTTCTACACCACTTCCCTTTCACCCCTAATTCTCCCTCTCCTCAGGGCATCCTACCTCATCCCCATTCTTATGCCTACTTCTCATATTTTTCAATCATCAATCAGCTTCCTTCATCACCCCATCAACACTCCCCTCCTACTAATTTTTCTTCTATCCCTTCAAAATCTCTTATGTCTACTATCTTTTAAGTGGCATCACTTACGCCAACCCAAAGAGGGGAAAATGTAGACACCTATAATTATGCCCAAGCAATTTAAATACTTAAATTGCGCTAATTATCCCCTTTCTCGCAAATCAATGACATATCGTCAAAAGCACTCATTTTCCCTCATATCATCATTAATTAATTACACTAAGCTAATTAATTAAGTTTCCTATCCAACAAATACCCTAATTAACAACCTTCCGTTAATAAATCACCCCTTCTACCTAGACTAATTAATTATTATTAATTAATTAGCTTTCCCTTCCATTTAACCAATAAATCAATATTTAATTGATTTAATCCCCTTTTAATAGCCTAAATCATACTAATATTCCTCTAATTATCTTCTATAAGCTTACATCTACCTATTAGTTAATCACCTTTGATTAATTAAAACACCCCCCAACTCCCATGACTTGCTAAACATGTATTAAACTCTTCTAAAGTAAGGTTACCTTTAATAAAGCAACCTTATCCATTCCTAATCATGTTTTACCTTTATCCCACATTCATGAGAATGTGTTGAATCATTTATCCTTTGGGCTATATAAAGAGCCCTCCACCTACCTTTTTACTTACACCCAAACTCCTTAGAGAGAAAATGCAAATCATATAACAAAGAGACTAAGAGCTTGCACCTTGCCCTTTTGAGAGTTCATCATCTTGAAGATTTAAGCCTCTTTCTTAAAGTGCTTGGGTCATATGGGAGGTGTCAAAAGGGTCTTGTAGCCCAACTTTGATTAGCCCCCATTCCTAGGTTCTTGGAACATTAAGGACAACTATTTTGATAGCCATGGAGCTTACTTAGGTCTATTCATTTATTTATTGTTAGAGAATAGAGGAGTTTAGATATTTAGCATGATTAGTTTCAAAGTTTGTATTGATGAATGCTAGCATCTAACCCTTGTTTAATTCTTATCATGATGGTGTTTATGCTTTGTTTTAGCTAAATTGTGTAACTATTTTAGGTGGTAGTTCTTTCTTCGTTTGATTTAGCATTAAGCAAAGTATACATGTACACACACCGTCGACCCCTCACCCATCCAACCCCTCACCCATCCAACCCCTCATTTGTCCAACATCTCATCTCTCCAACCTCTCATCCGTCTAACCCTCATCCGTCCAACCCTCATCCATCCAACACCTCATCTGTCCAAATCCTCATCTATCCAAGCCCTCATCTATCCAAACCCTTAGCCGAGAGCATTCCAATTGGTCAATCATCTAAACCTTTTTCATCTAACTATAGATCCGTCCAATCCTTTTTTTTTGTCTAACCCTTTACCATTAAATAAATACCATCTAACCCTAAACTATCCAATATTAGAGAATTTGAACATTAGAGCCATCCCTAAGTAGTCATGGATACTAGAAATCAGGGTAAGAAGGTAACTAATCCATTTACTGGATACAAGAAATAATTTTCTTGGTTATTTTGGAAAATCGCAAAAATGAAGGGGGTTTCTGCATCAACTAAAAATATTGGTATGTGGCATGTGTTATTTATAGGTTATTTAATCTTACAGTATTTAATAATTATGTTTTTCATACTGCTCTTAGAACTCTTTATACTATGTAAAAATTTAACTATAGATAAAATTAATACTATATTTGTAACAATTTTATAGAATTATATGTAGATGTTTCAGAAATTCCTTTAAAAAATAATCAATTTAAAGATATCGATGATCCATTTTATGTTGAGGAAAATATTATGTCCCTTGATGACATAGAAGAATAAGAAAATTCATCGAATTCTCATGATACACCAGCAGAGGAAGCTTCTACTCCAAGGTCTATTTCAAGAAAAAGGAGACATTAGAATCAAGATATTCCTGCTGAGAGCCTAGATGCATAAGTTGAACCCCAAGAAAAAAATTAAAAATGTCAAAAGAAAGAGGGTAAGCTGGACAATATGAAGGAAATTCTAGCTCGAATGGGCTAGAAAATATCCATTTATTGAACCTGTATACACTAAAAATGGTAATGATGTTCCAAAACAATGTTGATGCAAAATTTGTGGTTGGGAATAGGGGAAGCATCACAAGATGTAGATCAAAATGGACACAATTGAAAAGCATTGTTGGAAAATATACATTTCGTAAAAGAAAAAGGATGGCATCATAGTCGGAACATATAAATGGAAAGATACAAAAGATTGTTTACATGTCAAATATGCGAAGAATATGAAAAAGGAACAAAAATGTATGAAAAATGTAAATGAAAAAGTTAGGACCATAGTAGCGAGATTGAGAAAAGCTATAGAGGCAGAAATGCATGCAAAAAGTATTCATTTTGCTACTTGTATTCCATATATTGAAAAGGGGAAGATTGATGTCGATTTTAGAGAAAATAAAATTTTGAATAAAGTTATTTGTCTACAGAACGTTCCTCAATCTCATTGGTCGATACAAGTTGCATGGAAATTACAAAATGTCTATCTCTAGTAGAAAAGGAGGATTTGAAACTATGTGTTGAAAAGGCTAAGTATATTTCCTTTTCAATAGATGAGGTTCTTGCAATTGATAATACTTCATGGATTTGTATTCATGTTTATACATTTTTAATAAAATAAGAACTCCACACCTCTTAGCAATTCATAAAATGACTGAGAATTGCAATTCTAAAAATATTTATAAATTGGTGGTCTCAAATCTGAAGGATGTTGCTGGAATGGATGACTTCGCCACTGCAAAAAAAATAGTTTGTGTCGGAACCGATGGTGCAGTGCATTGTGTAATGCGAGGATCAAAAATGGTATCTATGTTAGAATTCAAACAACTATTGCTCGTATATGGTTGATGTCCATTGTATAACCCATAGAATGAATTTGGCTTCTAAAATTGTGAGCACATTTGAAAATGTAGCTAGAGTGGAGGAATTGATATGTGATTTGTATGCTTATTATTCTAGTAGTCCAAAGAGATTTTTGGAATTTCAAAAATTTGTAATTGGACTGACAGAGGGAAAAATATTCTCAAAGATGTAGATACCATATGGATATCTATGTATGAACGTTCTGTAGAATATTTGATGAATATCCTTCATTGATAGGATTTATGTATAAATACCGTAGGGATGTAGATAAAGCTAAAGATCTATTGTATTGTTTAATAGACATAGAAACTTTAATCACCTTTGTGTGGTATTTTTCCGATGTCGAGGGAGATTAATATCTTAACGAAGCATGCAAAAGTTGTTCTTTATACATAAAAACTTCATAAGACTTAGAAGACGTGTGTGATGGAGTCTTAAAAGTTTATATATTTCTGATGGGAGTTTTTCAAGGTGATACTTTTGAAAACTGGAATGCATTGACAAATTTGAAAAATCCTAGGTGCTTTTTAAAATACAATATACATGATCATCTATGTATTACAGGACATGGAAAGGAGATTCCACTTCATACGTTCCAAAAAAGAGTTGATATGGCTATCTCAGAAATAGAAGAAGTAAAAGTGACATGGAATTTATATGATGAAGGATTAATGGAAACCAAGAATAAGTTGAGAAAGATCTCTGAATCGTTAGCTAAAGATATCCGGGAAAGATTCAAAAATGATAAAATTCTTGAAGAAATGGGAGTTGTAAATCCATAGTTTTGGAATTTGTCTAGGGGAAAATCTTATACATCTATCAATCCTTTATTTTTCAAAAACATGGGTGTTCTAACTAACCATTTCTCTAACACTGAAGAGATAAATAGAGTTTTCATTGAAGGTATTTTACAAAGAAAAATACTTAGTTCACGGTCAATGGATTTTGCTAATACTATGATAAGACAAGTTAAAATTCTACAAAACCCACGGGATTATGGCACCATCAAAAGGATTTGGAAGGATATTTGTTCCAATAGTATTCTAAGTGAAGATTTGAGTGAGTAGATTAAATTGTATGAACTCTGTCAAACTATGATTCCGGGTTCTGTGGAATATGAGAGGGCTTTCAATGTGTTAACCTTTTTAAAATTGAAATTTGAAATGGATTAGATAGGAATCTAGAAATTTGTTTGAGGTTATATGTATCATGTTACTCAGTGGAGTATTTCCCTTATGATAGAGCACTCACATTATGGAATTCATTAGTAGAAATAAGAGGAGTTAGTAACATTCTTCCGACCTGTGGGATGGAGACACATCCAAATATCATGCTACGGTTGATTTCCAAGACATGAATGAAAGTGTTGATCCAGGATCTGTTTCAATTCACATAGATTTCATTACAACTATTTAATGTAATGAATTATAACCGTTGACGTATTTCATACGAGAGATTGTAACTTTTATATCTATATTTAAACAAACAAAATCAAACAACTTTAAGAAACATTTACATAAACATCATTTGTATTATGTACTATTGAAACATCATAGTTACAATTCTAATTCCCAAAAATCTTGTTGAACTAGTTCTCTCAAAGGTAGATTAATTTATGATGAAAAGTAAAAATTAATAAAGAAATGTCATCCAATAAAATTACAAAAGGGGGTCAATACATTTTCATAGCTTCCAGACAAGTTTTTGATATAAGGACACATTACGAGGTCATCCTCTTTTTTGCCTATGATTCTAAATCATAGTTGTCCTTACCTCTACCTCACGGAATAAAATAAATAAATGGATGGCCACTATCTTTTAATTCCTACGCCATTGTCAGAATTGTGACAACACACCTGTCACATGGTGAACATCACTAACATATTGTCAAATCTTTTAGAATTTTTTTCATATAATGATGCATTACGAGGTAATCCTCTTTTATGCCTATTATTCTTAATCATAGTTACCTTACGTCTACCTCATGGAATAAAAACAAAAACAATTGGTTGGCCACTATCTTTTAATTCCTATGTCAATGTTGGAATTGTGACAACACACCTATCACATGGTGAACTTCACTAACATATTGAATTTCTTATGTAGTAGGAGAAGCTCGATGTTTTCTTATGTTAGAAGTGGAGGAATATGTTGTGTCTGGAAAGAGCTATCTACTATAACTCCTTATGCCTACAAATCTCATGCTGTGGTATTGATATTTTCAAGAATATTAAGTTCCTCCCTCACTACATCTCCTACTATCAAAAGTGTTGCATCTATGTCTATCTTTTCCTTCAGTAATATTTCTGGATCCATCTTATGCTCCTTGATTATTCTTCTCAATGTATTATTTTGTTTATTTATTACTATCAATTTTTCCTTCAACTGTATAAATGAATTCAAGATTTTGTGGGCATTATTTAAATGTGCTTCAAAAAAAATTGCTTCTTTCTTTAAATTTTCATATTTTTCCTGCAAAACAGAAATAATTTTTTTTAGTTTATTAGATAAGTTAAAAATATATATTACAGTGCTTATAATATTAGGATTTTGCATGTAAAACATAAATCCCACTCACCACAACTTTTTATTTTTCAGCATTTGTTATTACAACATTTTTCTTGTATTTTTCCCATTTGTTGTAGTAAGCATGCTTCAACATTGATTCTCCAACCTGTTTAACATTATGTCTATAATTTCATCATTGTAATTATTAGCATACGAAATAGTCCCCTGATCTGAGCTTTATATAACAAAACATCTTCACTTGCCGGTTGGCTCTCTATGCAAAGTGAACAACGAATGCCTTTGAGCATGATTATGGTATCTTGTATTTATTTCTTTTATCAAAATTTTTGTTCTCCTCTCCCAAGACTGCACCAAATCCACATCAGACATGACAACCTCTTGGATTTTTGCCCCCATACTATCTAAAATCATATTTTCTAGTATAAAATGTGTCTTTTCATCATCTGTTTATGGAGCGTTTGATGGAGGAGGAGAAGATTCGCAATCTAGCACATCATGCACATTTTGTTGTTGTTATGGTTGAGGCGGAGTAGATTGAATCATATCATAAGTGTTAAAATAGTTTCCCTTGTCATCATCACCATTATTGAACCTTGAATACTCCTCATAAAGGGAGATGTTGTTGAAAAGTTGTGAGGCAGTTACACTTAAAACACCTCCTAGCGAGAGTCCAAGAATTTTTTTGTTGCAGGATGAACTGTTCCAACTAATTCTGCAGGAAACCTTATATTCTTGCCTATAGTTCTTCTTTTTGTTTACATTGAATGTGTTGGTTGTATTGGTGGCCTCCTTACAAGTGGAATGTTCTCAAAACATATATTACCTGTAAGATGTAAACAACAAATTGTTAGAATCCATTATACGGTTAGGCCTTGTAAATTCTAAAAATTTATAACATAATAAAACACACAAAATTAAATATTACAATTTACCTTGCACGTTTGGAGACGCAAGCATAACATTTTGATCTTGTGCGTCAAAATGAGTTTGATCATCATCAAATGTTTCAGTAGTTTCTGAATACAATAAATGCAAAAAAGAATAGTAGAAATATTAAAATACAGTACTAATTACATAATCTATATTAGTTGTTTGAATTAGTTAATTATATCAATAGAAAACTTCATACCTATAGTTAAATGTGATGGTAGACGTGATGGACATAGTGACCCCCTAGGTTTCTTTTGATGAGGTGGTCTTACTAGTGTTGATTTTGTTGAATCCATGTCAGATTCAGTAGAGACCTCTGTAGGGGATTTTCCTCAAGCAATTACCTCCTTATGAGTTGGTGCAACAATAATTATTCTCTAAAAAATAAAATCTTACAATTATTATTTTATTGAAAAATATTGAATTTGAAATTGTTATAACAAAAAAATTGTAAAAGTAACAATTACGTTGTTCTTCAAGAGTTAGACCAATCATTTTATCATTGATTTTAGTTGGAATTTTATCTTTTTGAAATTTGTAGAATGCTTCCTGATAGAAAGAAATAATAAAATTGCAACAAGAGATTACAATCTTGGACTTATCAGATTGATTGGCATTGCGGGCATGGGATACATAATTTTTTATTCAATTGGACAAATATGTGCACCAATCAAATTGTTGGCCTGCTAGTGTCCACAATAAATATTGAACTACCCAATATATAATGTCTACTGAGATCTTTCTTGTAATACAATCCGGCCGAAAAGTGATGCAACTGTAAGAAAGAATTGGTTTGTAATACCTTGAAGAAGTAGGCCTCGTGATGAACGATTAAGAGGAGTTGCAATAACAGAAAAAATGTTAGAGGATTGGGTGGTGGGAAAATGTTAAGATAAAAATAATTTGAAAATAATACACTTACCATCAACCTGCACACCTTTGTAATGAGACTCCAAAAAAAAATTGTCTTCATCTATGAGGATAGTTTTTGTAGTAACTGGTGGTTTATTTTTGAATGTTAAACCAGTTAACCAATGTACGTATGCAGGTTCAATTGTGAATGAAATTTTATGACATCTTGGATGCACCAAGAGAATGGAAAATTTTCCATCATTCTCGTTGTAAGAGGTGAGAAGGTAATCAAGCATTGAAGTATCAGTATCAAATTGGGGCATCTCCACAAGCCGGTAAATTCTGATTTTTGAGCCAATCCTTTTGTGCATCTTTTTCTTTTAGAAGGGATACAATATATGGGCACATGAGGTTTTTGTATTAGAATTTTGGTGTAGGAGTAGATGTGGTGCTTGCCATTGTTGAAATTTGGAAGAACTTTGAAAATTGGAGAGCTCAAAGCACTGGAAAGTTTTGTAGAAAAGTGAAGAAATGAACCTTGTAGGGGTATTTATAGGGTTTTGAATGGGTCAAAGGACACATGGCTGAAAATTATTGGCTATCCAATACGGCTAGAACCCATCCAATACTTAGCCATCCAACCCTTAATTGACCAACTTATCGTCTAACCCTTTCTTGTCTAACTCCTTAACCATCCAACCCACCAGACCAACCCATAGCCATCCAACCCCTCTAATGTCCAACACCATTAACCATCCATCCCACGTGTCCAAATCTGAGCCATCCAAATTTTATTCATCCAACCATCCCTTCCAACCCAATTCTTGCCAAACCCATCGTCCAATCCTTACCTATCCAACCCACCATCTAACCCATACTTGTCTAACCCTTACCCCATCCAACCCTTTGCGGACCAACCCTTATCCATCCAACATGACCATCCAACCCACTCATCCAACCCTTTACCCATCCAACCCATAGCCATCCAACCTTCTAGTCTAACCCTTTGCCATACAATCAACCCATCCAACCCACTCGTCCAACCCCTTTCCCGTCCAACCCACTCATCCAACCCCTTACCCGTCTAACCCTTAATAGTACAACCAACCCATCGTACCCAACCATCCTACCAACCCTTCCAACCACCATCCAACCCATTCAACAAACCTTAGCCATCTAACCTTCCCATCCAACCCTTTTTTCGTCAACCCACCTATCTAACCCTTAGTCATCCAACCCTTGATTGCCTAACCCCTCAATTTCCAACTACCCAACCTACCCATCCAACCCACCCGACCAACCTTCCCAACCAACCTGCATGCTAATTGCTAAAATTCCCAAAGCATACTTTTGAAACCAGGGAAAATTTCTCTCTGTGAAATCACCTTTTCCACAAAACATATTTTCAGAAATTCACCAACGATTCAAAAGTTAATTTTTGAGATTCACCAAAATTTCTAAACTAATTTTTAGAGGGACCTTCTTAAAATGAACCCTGGATAATAGAAATAAAGGATTTCATGGAGGATATAAAGGTTGAGTTCATGATGTTGGCAAAAGAGGATTTCTAGAGGAATTTGTTATACCTTTGGATCTCTTGATCATTATCAACATGATTGACCTCATAATGTATTTTTTTCATGATGTGGGAAATAAAAAAATTGAATAATTTACTGAATTGTATGAGCATATGAGCAAGAAACATAAGAAAGATAATGGAGATGCTATGATTAAGATATAACCCACAGATGAAAATCAATAGATGTCAAATTTTTGATTTAATTGTGAAATACAACCCATATTAGTCATTATATGCATTAAATTTGCACATGCATATGAGCCTCTGAAGTATAATCAAACTATAAAAAAGCAAAAAGTGATTAATTCCAAGTACCCTGATGTTGCACATCATAAAGAAGTTTACCAGGAGGCTATGGATGTTATCAAGGATATGTAAGGAGATATTCATATTTTGAAGGAGTAGGCATGTGTCATGGAACAAGAAAAGAAGGTTGAACTCCTATAGAAGGATGTCTATGATTTGAAGGAGGTATGAGGAATATTTTGCTAAGAGAACATAATCCCTTTGTTAGGAGAGTGGTTGAGAGGAAAATTACCATGCACAGGTAATGAGCATGAAAGGTAGATACTTTATGTAAATATTCCTCCCCATAATCATGAGTATGATAAGGATATTACATTGGATGTATTCATAGATGTATGGATTCTGAGTAACATTCTAATAGATATAGGTGCGGAAGTTAATTAACTCACATTGGATGCATGGGATTAGATTGGGGGACCACCCTTGCAACCTTCTTCGAATATTTTATACATAACAAAAAAAACTAGAGTCATACCTCTTAGAGTACTTAAGGATGCAACTATTACAATTCAAGGAGCCAAGTTTACTAGGGACTTTGAAGTATTGGAGCTAGCTGAAGCAGATAGCTTCCCAACATTACTTGGGTGCCCCTGGTGTTATGAGAATAATGCAAATCTATGTTTCAACAAGGGGTACATCATGTTTGAGAACAAGGAAGAGCATGTAATTATACCTTTGACAGATGCAAAGTTTGTTTCGTATGTTGAGCCTTTGAGTGAAGAATACTTGAACAAGATATATACGTGCACAATCAGAGACCCTAAGGTAATTGAGCCATATAAGGAAGGAGTGATACAATGAGATGATGCTCATTCAGTTAGTGATACCACAACTATTTCTTGTGACAACTAGATACATGGAATTTATCAAGTAGTTAGGTGAGAGGTTAGGAACATATTTACTCATATGATCAGGTTGTGCATGGTTAGGCACTTGACTTATTACCAGTACCTCAAGTATAATGGTTAGGGAACCTTAATGTGTTTTCACACATCATGGAAGCCAAGTGGAAGGATGAAGGTGACAAAAGAAATATCTTGGTATATACTTTACATGGGATAGTCGCATGTTGGTGGAATACACACATAGATAACCTATTAGAATGGGAAGAGGTGAGAATCACCTTTTCTACTAGGTTTCTAGAGCAATGTACCTTTTAAAATATGTGAATTTTATGGGAAGTCCCCGATTCACACCACTTTCATAATTGTGAGATACTATGGATGGAGGGGTAGGAGGCCTTACCACTATCACTTTGGGTGAATAATTTCTATGCCATCCTAGGCGGTGCGCACACGCGTGGTATGTTCATGCAAAGTTGAAAAGAGAAACAATTAATTGACAAGAGATGACCTTAGGTATGATCCACACTTTTGATTATTTTTATACTAAACCCACAATCAATGAATCACTATAGATTATAAAGCACCTTACTCTAGGGGATAGCATGAAGGCTAAGGAAATTATGATAGATTTTTTTGATGATTTGGATTTAGAGGTGCATTTTGACCTATAAGAGATAGAAGAAGAAGAAATGGTCCTCACACCGAGAAGAAAAGGAAAATGGTAAACTGGTATGTATGTTAAATGATGATGATGATAACACGGATGTTAACCACATTGAAGGTACATGTGAGGTGATGGAAATAATAGATGAGAAAGAGTGTGGATATCATGAGCCTATTAAAATAAATAAGGTTAACATTAGAATAGATGCAGATCCTAAAGAGGTCATTATTGATGACTATTGGTCAGAGAAGGAAGTTGCTAAGATCATTGAAATCTTGCATGAATTTTAGGACTTGTTTCCGAGGGGATATCAGGAATTAAAAGGAGTACACACTTATTTATGTGAGATGAGAATAAAACTTAAATAAGGCACACAACCAATTATGAAGAGGCCTTACAGGATGAATCCTAATCTGCATGTCAAGGTAAAGGACAAAATTGATAAACTGCTCAAGTTCGGTATAATTGAGCCTATTGATGAATTTGAGTGTGTTATTCCCATGGTCATTAGTATTAAAATAGATGGGAGGATAAGGATATGTGTGGACTACAGAGATTTAAATGCTTCATGTGTCATTGATCCTTTTCCCACCCCATTTATAGAGGATATCTTTGAAGGATTTGTAAGGCATGAGATATACTATTTTACATATGGGTTTTCAGGATATCATCAAGTGCGTCTAGTGAAGGAAGATCAAGAAAACATAACATTCACCACTAAGTGGGGAAGTTTTGCATACATAGTGATGTACTTTGGATTGAAGTATTTTTCAACATTTTTCTCACGCATTGTTGTGCAAGATTTTTAGGATTTCATTCATCATTTTTTACAAGTATATCTAGATGATTAGATAGTTTTTGGTTTGGTTAAGGATCATTATGACAATTTGAGACTTATGTTTGAGAGGTATACGTAGTTAAACATCTCTCTTAATATTAAGAAGTGCATATCTACAACACCTTTTGACACTTGGGCATATTATTTATAAAGAAGGTTTTCTAGTAGATTATCCAATGTCGTTGTGATCTTGGGTTTTGAAGAACTTAATAATAAGAGTGAAGTGCATGGATTTCTTGGACAAACAGGGTATTACCGGAAATTCATTCAGGGGTTATGTGAATATTTATTTACCCTTGGAATAACTTTCAAAAGCTAAAGGAAAATTCTATTGGGGTGAGGCGTAACAATAAGAATTTGAAACACTAAAGGAAAGGTTGAATATTACACCTATTTGTTCTTTCCTTCAAGGTAAAATACCATTTCATGTTTATTTGGATGCTTCTAGGATGGAAATTGGTGTAGTGTTGGCACAACCAGGTGAAGGAATTGTAGACCAACCTATTTTTTTTGCAAGCAGGAAGTTGACATCAGCTGAAAATTTTTATACAAGTACTAATCACAAGGAGTTTTCTATGATCTATGCTACTTGCATAAGTTCAAACAATTCTTATTGGAAACACCATTTATTTTCTGTACAAATCATATGGAACTTAATTATTTAGTCAACAAGTTTTTTCCACAAGGGCACATATGTAGGTGGATACTACTATTTTAGGAATTTTAATTTACACTAATTGTCAAACCAATGAAAAAAACTCAGGATTTCACCATTTTTAAGAATTAATTCAGCAAGGATGTGTAGATCATTGAGGACATAATTCTTGATGCACAAATTTTCAGGTTAAACCACACGCCCACATATTTAAAGGATATTTCAATATTCTTACACACTATAGAAGCTCTGAGGGAATGAAAACATTAGAAAATAATAAAATTGTAATACACACGACATCTTACTAGTTAATAGGTGGAATTTTTTTATAAACTAGGTCGTGATGAAGTTCTGTGTCAGTGTGTTCTGGAGCATGAGCATGAGGATTTTATGAAAGAATATCATGTTGGAATTGGGGAGGTAATTATGTAGGTGAAGCCACCGTGCATAAGCTTTTGATGTTTCACCTTTGGCAGGAAACTTTGTACAAGGATACTAAAGATTATGTCAAGGCATGTGACCACTTTCAGTGCCTTGGGAAGCCTTAAACTAGGGATGAGATGCCTTTGAAGTCCATTGCAAGAGTTGAACCTCTTGAGAAATGGGAGATTGACTTTGTAGAGGTCCTACTTCCCCACTCGCGCATATGACAAGTGCATAATATATTATAACCTATTAAAGTTATCTCGAAAATGTGGGTAGAATCAAAACCTACAAAAATTACATAGTAGTGACATCAACAATATTTTATTTTTATGGGAAAACATTATTAGCAGGTATGGATGTCCATTGATTCTAACAAGTGATAGGGGAACTCATTTTATAAATGAGACAATCATGATTTTATTGGTAGAGTTTATGGTGGCACACAATAAAAAATCACCCTACCACCCACGAGTTAATGGTACTATTGAATCTTTTAACAAGATTCTAGGATAAACACTAACAAAAATATGTGATGTTGGAAGGAAATACTAGGATGATAAAGTCTATGTTGTACTTTGGGCATATAGGAAAACTTATAAAATATTGAATAAGGCCACACCCTTTCAGTTGGTGTTTGGCATAGAAGTTGTATTACCTATAGAGTTCATGTTGACATCCTTGCATATTACACACGTAGGACTAGATTATGATAAATATTTAAAGGAGTGCATAGAAAAATGATGTAGTTAGATGAGTATTACGTTATTTCTGATGGATCCGAGAAGACATAAAAAGCAAGATAGAAGGTCGACATAATAGGCATATCAAGGAAAAACATTTAAGGTGGGCAAGATGGTTCTTCTATATGATTCAAAGTTTTTGTGCCACCTAGGGAAATTTAAATTTCATTGGTTAGGACCATTTGTAGTAACAAAGATACTTGATTCGAGAATATTTTTAGTTCCGGTGTTGGATGGCACTTTATTGCCTGGTTACTTCAATGGGAGTAGGTTGAAGCCCTATTATAAATAAGGCTTCTTGGTGTTTGTAATAAGGTAGTATTACCACTTAGATTAGATTTCCATTTAATACATTTTCCTTTAATGTGTTTCCTTTCATTATTCTTTATGATTTTTCAATTTAGTTTAGTGTTTTGTTGTAATATGCACACTTGTGTGCCAAGAGATGATTACTATCTTGTGAGTTAATGCTGCAGAGGATCGCACATACTTTTAGTGTGGGGTGGAGCAGATACAAGTAAAATGGGTTGACTTGAAATGAAATTCAAGTGCAGGTCATCATACGAGTTGGCTTGATGGAGGGAACTCTCTGAAGATTGGCATGAGAGAAAAAGGTGTTACAGGTGTTATGAATGAAGTTCTCTGTAAAAATTTGCTCAATTTGGAGACCAACTGAATGATCACGCGGTGTATCTCGAGGTAGGAAAAATCATAGGAAACTACTTAGTATGTGGTGTAGTGGTTGATGTAATTTAGCACATGGAAGCATGTGTAAGGAGTTCTATGGATGAGAAGTAATAGGCATGCTAGAAGGATACAAGTGTAGCACACAAAAGGAAACTATGAAAGGAAGTAAAGACTAGAAAAATAAATTTATTAAAAAAGTGACTTAAAATCATGTGTCGAAAGGACAATGTGGGTCAATGAAAAAGTATAAATAAGGGCAAGGGGTAGTCATTTTTCTACCATGCATTTGATGAGAAATTATATCAAATAAGTTACCAATCATCCTTACATGAGAAAGAATTAATAAGTAAAGTACAAACTAGATCAGTATGATAAGCTACGTGTAGATCCTTGTGGAGAAACAAGTGGGAACTAGTAGTAGAGTACAAGAAGAATGGTTTGTGTATGATTTAAGTAGCTAGGGTTCGTAGCATTTGGGTAGTGAATAATAATATGTCATAGAGTACCTAGAGAACTTAAATTTATAGATATATAGCAATGAAAGGGAGAAATTTCTAGACAAAAATGGTGGAAGTGGTAGCAGAGGAACCCTTGGAGGAGATTTATTTAGAAATGTAGTACCCACATGGTGTGCATAGGGTAGAAATATGGAAATCCAACCTCATAAAGTGTAAGATCAGTGAGTACAATCATAGAACATATGAGCACGAGAAGAGCTTAAAAGAAGACCTTGAGAAGATTCTTCCAGGAACAAACGAGGAAGGAAATACTCTAATACATAAATTTTCACAAAGGTGGTTGGAGAAGACTAGATTTTTACAACTTCATGAGCTTCCATTTTTTGTAAAACCCACGCACTTGTACCGGTGGCTTATGTCAAGGGTGCATGAATATTTATTTTACTTCACGGGAAGAATAATGGGTACGATGGCTCAATTGATTGAGTAGGTTACATGCCTTAGGATTACAGGTGAAGATATGGGGTTAGACCTTTATGTGAATGCAAAGATAGATGAATTAGCCACAACATTGGGCTACAAGAATTTCGGTCATGAAATAACAATTATAGATTTAGATGATCCATTACTAGGGTTACATTTAGGTTGGTGAGTTACAAATTGGGTACCTCTGAATGATGGATGGACGTCAACAAATGATTTATCTGCGTGGCACAAAGAATTATGAATATGGCACACTATAACATCACAAAAAAATTTCCAAATGGGATTTTAGAAGAGGCATGGATAAAAAATGATGAAGGGGCAAAGATAACTTGGGGATCTATCCTCCTCTTATTGTTACGGAAGATTAAAGTACCAGATGGATCAGAGGATAACATGTGGGTTTACTGACCTTTGTATAAATATCTTGTAGTATAATTTGTAGGATATACTTGTGATGGAAAAATTACAAGTACTTACAAGGCATAGATAGACAAGTGGTATGATAGGATGAGAGGGAAATTTGAGAATGAATGGATAATTCCATGTGAAATGTCCACTATAGTTGGGGAACAGAGATGTAATTCATAGTGATGTCATATTCTGACCTTGCACGCTTGAGAATGGTAAATAGGGAGATGGGCCCCTGGTGTAATTTGTCATTTTATTTCACTACATAGTACCTAAAGTATTTCTTAAACAAAATAAAAGTTTCACAAAAGTTCACCTTTGATATAGATAAGGTTGAATCAGAATTTCACACTTTGCGCACAACATATAGGTATGATTTGAGGCCCCCATACTTAGAGGTACTAAAGCTTGATATGCTAAACTTACACCTCAGATTCAATGTCACCATTAGAGGCATGATTTGTAGATTATTTGTATAGTTGAGGCCTAAAACTCAAGGAGGGATTGAGATGGATGTTCTGATTCCACATTTCCATAGCCCAAAAGGACGGTGGTACCATGGTGAAGAGGGTGCATGATGAGGACCTTGTAGAAGAAGATGGGGATGAAGATGAAGGGATGATATACCACTAATGGAAGAATATGTATTATAGTAGGAAAAATAGGTGTGGTGCAAGGACCTCATAACAAGGGAGTGTAGAGCAGGAGAAATTTAAGTGCCAAAAATTCATGGGTTGTCTATAGTATAGAGACAAGTGTAGAATCAGATTTGGAGAATAGAGGAAAAAGCTTGCGTGAAGAATTTGAACAAGAATTTGTAGAACAGTTGGAGAGGGAAAAGGCCAAAGAGGAAAAGAATGCACCTTTACAAGAATAAGAAGGGAGTAAGAATCCATTGAAGGAAGACACACCTGTGCGAGAGGAGGAGCATATGGAGAAAGAATATAGTGATGATTTTGTCATTAAGGAAGAGATAGACACATGAATAGGTGCAAGTACATGGACCCTAATCCTAAGAAGAAAATAACAAAAATGAAAGCATAGAGGAAACATTGGACACCCAGATCCCCACACGTGGACAATGTGGATGAACCTAAAAAGGTCTTATAAGCGTGATTTCAATGCACAATGGCAACGAGAGAAGTTACATGTATGGTATTTGATGGATCAGGATGGAGGGGTGTCACGCACTAAGAAAATGTTAAGATAGAGGCTGCATAACCACAAAGAGTAACTAGAATTTTAGGTAAAGGAGAACTCCATTAGGACTATAATGTTGTAGAAGTATCCTGGGAATAAGTATAAGGTGATAGATCCAAATAATTTTACTGATGAACAAGCGTGAAATGACTTAAATAAAATGGTCACGAGGTAACATGATGGAACTTGGATGTAAGCTCCATTGTGAAGACATTAGTCACTAATAAAAAGGGAAAAGATAGAAAGTTAGATCATCGAAGAAATTCCTATAGGGGGATAAAAGAGAACGAAGGAAGCATATGACGGGGTTGGAGCCTTAGTGAAACATTTTTTGGATAGTTCCCTATCCTAGTGAGCCAATCCTGATGTTATTACAATGATGAAATGGAGTACTTGGAAGACTTAGTAGGTATGCTCCTAGAAATAATAAAGAATACAGGGCCTAAGAAAAATAAATTGCAAAGGAGAGAGAAGTGCATAAGGTCATTGTTGAAACCAATATCACCACGCTTGAAAACTTGTTCGTAAAGCTCAAAGAATCCAATGCAAAAATTTATGTGGATTTTAATAAGTGTTAGAAGTGTGAGGATATAATTTCTACATGGTTTATCAATGAAGAAGCAATGCTCGAGAACCGTTCAAGAGAAGACACCCTCTAATAAGGTTGAGCGCACCCTAGCTATGGTTGAGGCAAAAAAGAGAAGGTATTGATTTAAACTAAAAAGGAAAAGTTGGAGCTCTAGGTATCACTTTTTAAAAATATGGTTCTTGACCAAATATATTTGATAGAGGAGGTATGCATGGAGTTGACAGTAGTAATTCAAGAACTAAAGTTCAAAGCTGAAGAGTTGGTACTCGACCAAGTGCTAGGGATTATAAAGGCAATGCCTGGGAAAGCTATGACAAAATTCAAGGAATGGAAGAAGGTGATGAGTGAGATAGAGGCTAAGATTCCAGAACTCTTCCAACCTATTACAACCTAAGTAAATTTTTGGGTATGATGATTCCTTTTTGGGCATTGAATTCTTTAGTTTATCTATACATCCTTTTTGGCGACAATATTGATAGAAGTATTTATAGGAATGATAATCTATTTAGTGTGGGGTAATGTTTCATTGAATAATTGCGCTAAGTATGAACTATGCATGAGAGTTATGGATGTGCAAAAGACATGTGAGAAGGTGTGTGTAGAAGTTAGAATAGGAAACATGTAGGGTTTTGTGCCTAGGAAGAATATGTTTGGGACTTAGCCAATTTGTGAGCCACGGGATAAAAATAGATAGTGACAAGATGGAGTGGCATCCAAGAAACGTTCCAAGAATAGAGTGAGGCATGGAGACTTGCAGACAAAGGAATTTCTATTTTGGATAGAGCACATGAATGAGGAGATCAAGAGACATGCATAGGTCGAGCTAATAATAAAATTATAATAGATCTTATCTTTAGGCTTAATCTCTTTTTAGGCTCATTGTCATGCGACCTAGTTATAATGGTTGTAGTTTATTTTTAATTGTGATGGGAGAGAAGGAACCAGCATTCTCTAGAGGTTTTTCTCATTTTTAAGGACCCACACTTAGAGATAATCCCATGTTACGCAAAAACATTAATTTCTCATTCATGATAAATAAAAGTGTGTTATTTTTTGGTGATAATAGTTCTAGCACACTGGTGGGACACCTCTCGACTTTCTTGTTATTTCACTAAGAGTTGGTATGTAGCTTGGTGAACTTCATCCTTTTGAGGTAGCTTTCATAAAACATTTGGTGACTCTAATCATCATATCTACTAGTTTTAGCAGTCAAAGTGCCCATTTTCATGAGAATAATACAAAGAATATAGAGTGCAACAATAAGTGATCCTTTTGTGTAATTGTAGTTATCACTTAAGGAAAATAATAAGAAGAAGATCAATTTTTAGATTACCTTCTCACCCAAGTAAAAATATTTCTACTCTTCCTCCTGGTATGCCCTTCTTGTTATCCTCTATATTTTTTAGACCCATTCCATTCATGGCATTTTAGAGAAATTTTCCCTTTGTCATATTTAAAGGTGGTAGTATTTTATCCCTTAATGCACACCATGATATACCAATGTCTACACTTAAAATTATCCCTTTCTTTACTATTTAAAATCATACTACCTCTATTGACCATATCTAAGATGTTGCTTATGTTTTTTCATTTCATTTTATTACCGATTTGATGAAGTAGTAGTCGGGCTCTTTGATTCATCATTTAAAGACAAATTTCTTCAATGGTATAGGAGTTTGAGACCTACTTTAATTTACAATTGGAATGAACTTGGCACAACCATTTTCACCCATTTTGAAGATATGTCGATCATTTATCTTTGGTGGAGCGATTGATGATAGATAACCTAATGAGCTTATATCTGATTTCAACATCATATTTCAAGTGAAATGGGTCCAAATTACTAAAGTGGTAATACCTACACCCCAATATGCATTTCTTTATTATCTAAGGGATTTAAATAGTGATATATATATATATATATATATATATATATATGTCATGATTAAATCCATAGAAGGTATAACTCTACTAGATGCTTATGACATTGCTATTAGAGCATAAAATAGTCTCATTCAAGATGGGAAACATTTGCCTAGACCTATAATGAATATATTCCTATATATTAAGACATATTCCCCTCATAAAACTCCTAAGATAGTTCCCATTCCATCTCTAAGGAATCAAAGTTCGAATCAAACATCCATATCCTCAAGTACTTCAATTGAGTTAGAGGAAGTAATAAAACAATTGTTAAATTTTCAGAATGAGTTGGCATCCAAAAAAATGCAACAAGCTCAAATTTTCAAACCTTATAAGCCTCAATACAAACCCAACAAGTCCCCTTATCAACAAACAAACCTTCTTTCCAAGGTACTCCTTAAAATAAAAATCATATTTCCCCTACAAAACCATTTCAACTATATAATCCAAATGTGGCTAGTTCATCCAAAGCCTTGGTTCCTGTTCAAAATAATCTAGTACAAGATTATGAGTGGTGTTTCCCTTTTCATCTTCCACACAATCAAGCAACATGCCCGATGACATTTTGAACCAATATTTTATGTTACAAAGTGTATATGTTCCTCAAGATACACCAATTGAAGAAAATCAATAGAAGACTATCACCTAAGAAGTACCACCGGTGATGCTTCACTTGTGAACTGGAAAGAAGATGATTTTTTTGCAATAAATCAGACTCCTCAAAGTGTGGTTTCCACTACATATATAAGAAAATAGATATGGAAGAGGGATATTTAGAAAATATAGGTCCTCCTTAACCTATCCTAATAATAAAAGTAGATGATAATCCAATTTTAGGTACTAATATGCAAAGAAGCCACACAAGTGAGGAATCAAAATGTAAAATCATCCCAAAATAGCTCCCACAAAAGCTCAAATGTAAGAAAATGTTGTTGCAGTAAGTAAGGTCCAACAGAAATATAAATCTATTTCCTTCAACATCCTTCAACAAATGAAGAAAACCAATGTAAGTATGTCAATGTGAGAATAATTATAAATTCCAGGACATAGATATCTCTTGTAAACAATTATGGCAAATTTCTCCAATCCAAGTGAGTTTCCTAATGAGCAAGCCAAATTTGTTATTACTAATGTGATATAACAAAAGGAAGATCAGCGAAACAAAAATTGAAGCCTCCTCCCTTCTATGTATCTCTCGATCATTAGTAATCATTTAGCTCACAATTCTATGATTGAATCTAGAGAAAGCATCTCGATGATGCCTAAACAAGTTGTAGAATAATTAGTACTCAAGTATGAGTCTATTTCTACATGATTTGTTCAATTATATGGAAAAAATAGGAATTTTTGGTTTATTAAAGTCCTAGGCCTTACATTGCATGCCCCAAATTTTCTATCCATAATTTATATTCATAATTGATTTACTTCCACTCTTTTCTATATGTCTATATAGAGAATTAACTTCCGAAATTGGAGGATGTATATAATCTGATTTGTCTCATATGTTCTTCAAAAATAGGTATGGAACTAAGGCTACCATAAATTTTGAACCAATTGCTTCATATCATATAGAACCTTATGTTCTCATCCCCATCAATGCAAATTGTAACATCTTTGATCAAGAAGATTGTCCAAGTACACAAGAAATAGATACTCAGATTGAGATCATTCCTAACTTATTGCTTGATGATTGGGGAACTAAGTATCACATTTCTAAACCATATCAATAGATTGAGGAAGTTATCCTTAGTATTTATTGTCTACATGAGGAAAATTCACCTCTACATAGTGTTGTCAAATCAAAGAATGAAAAGGAAGATGGTATTTTTCAAATATTTGTTGATGGATCAATAAGTAGATAAGGATTAGGGAGGTGTAGTCCTTTCATCTCCCATGTGTATGAATTATTAGTTCTCTTTCATATTTTGGTTTAGTTACTCCAACAACACATCAGAACATGATTCCATCATCCATGGCTTACAATTGGAAAAAATGAAGAACATCAAAATAGTGCATACCTTTGGAGATAGTGAGCTAATTATAAACCAAGTTAGATGATCAAATTTCTATTAAGAATGAATTGCTAAGAGCATAAAATCATAGAGTATGGTATCTCTTGGAATATTTTAAATCCTTCAACATCCATTCTATACCAAGAAAGGAGAATGAATTTGTTGATAGGCTGGCTGCGATTGGGGAAAATTTTGATGTTGTATAGAATTTCAAGAGAGAAAAGTAGAAACCACACATCAAGTTAATTGTGAGGCATATTATACCAGAAAATGGCATAAATTCTTAAGTGTTTGAAAGTGATAAAAATATTGTCAGTTTTATCCAAGAAGAAGATGAGTTTTCATAAAAATAAGGACAAATTGGAGTAGTAGTATGGAAATGAAGCTATCCAACATAGATCAAATAAATTTCTTAAGGGACTAGTACCTTTGGTGTCCATCTTTAACTCTAATGATCAACTCAGAAAATAAAAGGAAAACATGACAGTTAAAGGTGAAGATTTAGAACCCATCTCAGTTAGCAAGGATAAACTACTAAAAATTGGCAAGGTAAGTACCCCACAAAAAAAACATGATTTTGTAGAAATTTTCCAAGAGTTTTATGATATTTTTTATTGGGATTATAAATATCTGAGAGGTTTTGATTCTAATTTAGCCCAACATACCATTGAACTAGATCAAATAGCAAAGTCTATAAGGAAAAAATAGAGGCATGTTAATCCACACATTAAACCTCTGATGAAGAAGGAACTAAATAAGTTGATTGATAAAATATATTTTTCACCATTAAGCACTCATCATGGGTTGTTAATTTAGTTCTAGTACAAAAAAATAATGGAGAAATTAGGTTATGTGTTGATTTTAGAGACTTAAATAGGGATTCTTTGAAAGATCATTACCCACTTCCTTTAATATAATAAATATTACAAATGGTGGTTTGATTAAATAGGTTTTCTATATTACACAACTACTCAAGGTATAACCTGATTATGGTAAAAGAAGAAGATCAGTTCAAGACAAATTTTACCACTAAATGGGGAACCTATG
This sequence comes from Taxus wallichiana var. yunnanensis, assembly GCA_018340775.1. Taxonomy (NCBI): domain Eukaryota; kingdom Viridiplantae; phylum Streptophyta; class Pinopsida; order Cupressales; family Taxaceae; genus Taxus; species Taxus wallichiana. The sequence continues at coordinate 167,067,153 of CM031242.1, read as the reverse complement.
CTTATAGGAAAATGCCTTTTGGTTTTTCCAATGTAGGAGAAACATTTTAAAGAGCCATGGATATGGAATTTTATGGACTGATCAATAAATTTTTCCTCGTCTACCTTGATGATATTACTATGTTGATATTACTATGTTTTCCAATGTTGTCAATAATCATATATTCCATCTTAGGAAGTTATTTAAATTATGTAGATAATTTATATTCTTCCTCAATACCAACAAAAATATATTCTTAGCACATGAAGCTTTAGTCATTATTTTACCCCCAATACTTCTTTCTAACCCCAAGTGTGTCATCCTATCACCCCACATACGTTGGGTGTTCACCTAAGGTGTGTGCGGGAACCAAGAGCCTCCTTTATGTGAGATTTGCAAGAGAGTTCCACCATTAATGGAGGATTATTTGCATAAACATAAGTACATGAATCTACTCAAAAAGTTAGAAGATATAACAGATCTACACATCAATGCATCAAAAATCTAAATAAACATTGTATGAAGTACAACAAACCAGATATGAGTCACGACAAGAAAAATAACATGAGGATTTACACCCATAAACAAGAAGTGCAGAATATATCCATGTATATTGATTTAAAAAGAGTCTCTGGTAGCCATACTACATTCAAAAGGGTCATCTCATACCATATACATCAAATGACAAAGATCTAACCCTTGCAAAATAATATGATTAGAGATCCTAACTATGCTTTCCCCATTATAACCCTTGTTATAGACCCCAATACCCATAATTATTCTTAATGCCATCTCTTATAGCCCTCTAGTATCAAGAACTCTAAAACCTAGCATCATGAGCTCTAACCCTTAGCATTTCCTAACATTTCTACAGCACCTCATTACCCTCCTTCTCTCAGCACTTTCATACCTTCTAGCAACATTTCACTACCATCTCCCCTTCTCCCCTTTCCCCCTTCATTCCTATCCCAAGAACTTATTTAAATAGGATCAACATCTATCACCATGACTTTTCTCTTGAGAAAATTGCATGCCAAGTGTCAATATGGTCCTCTATTGGCAATTTTTATCCTCTTTGCAAAACCTTCCACTAACTGTAATGATGCCTCTAGAATATTCCCTACATGGAATATCCTTTTCTTGGCCTCCAAGGTTCCAGGATGGTACCTTATCCACTTATCATGCCTATTCGGGTCCTCACATTTTTCCTCAAGTGACTCCATGATGCCAAATATGGCTAAGTCCTTTAAACCCTTATTCTACCTCATGTGCATGCCCTAGTTTCACTTAAACCCTTCTTAAACCCTTTTACTATGCACTTTTCCCTAAGCATAATTCTATTTAATGATCATGCGCGTGTGTGCCTCTTGGTACTTCATAAATATTTTAGAGTCCAACATTACCCCACACTATGCATGTTCTCCATCCTCAGAAACATTCTTCCCTTCAAAGAGTAAAGAATAGTGGAATTGAAATAATCTAAAATAAAGAATGAAAGAATGGAAGAATATGCTACTGCTACATGAGGAGTGGGAACTCCTTCTTTACGGATGCCTCAATCTTCTCCCAGGCATCCAATTCTCCTATGTATGCTAAATTAGGTCACCCACCAATGTGCTTACTTCATCAAAACTTAGTTCATTGCTCTTAGCTTTTAGCATATCTATAATGCTTTCTAGCTTCTTGTTAAGATCTCCTAGCACATCCATCCTACGAGTGACTTGGGGGTATAGTTCCTTTAGCCTATTCTTAATCAAACCCCACAAGGTTTCAATTGCTTCTAACTTCTTCTCAAATTTGGCCAGGATCTTATCATGCTCCTCCCTATTGCCTTTTTTTTTTTTCTTCTCCTAAAATTCTTTCAGATCCACCTCATGTGTAGCAACTAATATGCTTGTTACCCTATCTCTGTTGGCACAATTTTCATACATGGCTTCGGCCATCTACACAATGGTCTTTACAATGGCAAGGAGCTTGGAGTACCGAGTCACTGTCTCCCCAATATTCATATTTTCTTCCTCTTTATATCATGTCATCTCCTCCTCTATTGAATATAATGTGAGTGGTCTCCTTTCCATGGTGAGAATACGGGTCAAGTATTCCAAGAATTGCATGGTTGACTCGTATTTTTGCTGAGGTGGGGCCAAGTCTATGTGTTTCAATATAATGGCATATGAAATGGCCTCTATGTTCTTGTGGAATTTTGAACCTTCACCTTTTCATCCCTCAGTTCATGCCTTAACTACACATTGATCAATTCCTTTGATTTATCTCTTTGTCCCACTTAATGATCTCCTCATTCTTTTTCTCAAGCTCTTCCTCCAAGACCCTTATTATGTAATTTTTATGAAGAGTCTTACTTCCACCTCCATTGATACTTTGTTGAGTGCATTACAAAATTTCTCATCTGACAGTTGTTGGGAATTTACAAGAGGGTTTACTCCCTTGGCATCTGGTATCTTCATCAATGCATCACGATTTACCTCGAACTCAAGTTCATCAATGTGGGACTCAAAATCCTAGGATAGAATTTTCCTCATGCATGGGTACACACCCTCTTCATCAAAAGAATACCAAGTGAGGTGTTTTTAGTGGGAACGATACTTTGGAAGTGCGTGCATGAAGTACCTTGCTTGGATCATTAATATAAGTCATATCATGTTCCTACACCACTACTGTGCCCTTTCCACTTGTGTGTGCTATCGTTGGGAAGCTTACTACTAAGTTGGGGTCTCCACCCATGCTCCCATACTCCTTTCCTACAATTGCGATCTCCTCAGTTACCTTCAGCACTTCTTCAATCTACTTCATGCTCCACTAACTATTGGATAATACCTACCACCTCCCTCTCTATAGTGTTATCCATTTGTTCCTGGTCAAGGTCAAGGTCTTCTGATCTTTCATGTTTACTTCCTCACTCCCCACTTTGTCATGAGTGCCTTCCTCGTTCTCATCCCTCTCTTCATTTCCTTCTTCCTTTGACTTGTGTACATCATACAGAGGATGATTTTGAGCCTCACCACTCTCTTCATCATCTTCATCACCCTTTTCAGCAGTACATTCTTTCTATTTCTCCTAAGTCTGACCCTTTTGTCACCCTTTGATTCTTCCTTACTGGTGACTCTAATTTATGGGACTTTTCTTACTGCACAACTCTTCCCTTACCGGTTAATCTTCATTTAGTGGAAAATATTTTATAATAGGATACCTCTTTTGGAGGACGTAAGTACTTATGCCTCGGGTCCGAATCCCGTGCCCCAACCGTCTGTAATTTTTACGCACTCAACACCTTTTTCATAGAGCCTCCCCTCTTTCTCTTTTCCTAGGCACAACATGTTTCCTTACGGTGGGGTCTTTAGGAATGGAGACATCATATTCAATATAATGACCTTTTTCATACTTAGGCCTTTGGCCCAAATACACCCTCATTTTTTTCCTCCCTGCAATAGGCAAGGTTATTGATTTTAACATGTGCATGTCATGGGAGACATACTTATCCACATAGGCATGCTTCTTGGGGTATATTAACTTCCTACACAACTTGTGGTAGTCTTGATCCACTACACTTAGATCAAATCGAGTTTCCTTTCCTCCTTAAATTGATTGGCCCTAGCTTGGAAGTACTCCGTCGTGAAGGAGAAAGGTAACTTACACCAAGGAATCTTGGTACCATCCACCAAATTAAATTTTCCGATACAAACATTATGGTATATGACGAATTCAAGCTCTCCTTGTATAGGTGAAGGCAACTTCTCGGGTATTATCCATTCATCCCCGAATGTGTCACACATCTGGTTATACCAAATTTTCAGTGTGCTCCTTATGAGTGGTTGTCATGGTGTCACAAGTATAATTTTCAAAACTTTTGGTAGGGGAGGGTTTCTCATCTGGGTATTTCCAAACAAAATTATCCAGCCCATCAAACACTCCAATCTATAAAAAAATGGTGAGGAGGAAATTACCAAACATGATCTTCTCTCCATCATGCACGGTGTTTATAATATCCTCTTGCAATAAAATCGAGAGGTTATAGATGGTCCCCTCCGAGATCTTGCGGCACACATTCAACTAGGCCTTGTTGATTTGTGTCCATCTCTCTTGCCCATTCAACTTTGTGACCAAGTGCGCAGCCATCCTCATCATTGGGTCGGTAATTTTAGAAATGTTGAAGTAGCGTGAACCCTTCTTGTAGTCATAAGCCTCAACGATCTTCTTAATGGCTTCTTTGTCTCCCAAATCATTGTCCAATGATTATCCTTTACAGATAAGGCCGGTGAACTTAGAAATCAGCCAGAGGTTATGTGCATCCTCCAACCTACGAAATAGAAGTGGTCTTTATGCATGTGTGACATCCAACATTGGTATTTTCACTTAGGCTTTCCAAAATAGGGAAAATCATAGAGTTGCAACAACCAAGCCTTCTCCATTTTCACCTTTACTTCATCATCATAGATAGGCATTCCATCTGGTGTCCTCTTCTCTATAGGGAGAACTAGTTCTAGGGTCATCTCATTCTCTGTGGTTCTTATTTGATGGTTGTAATCACTTACAACCATATTTTTGATATGAGACACCCATTCCTTACCAAGTAATATGTCATCTGGGTACTACATTTCCATGTACCATTCTTCATTGAAATTAGTAGAAATGGATTATTTTCCCTTTCCCTTTCCCTTCTTCAATGAAACATTTTCTACTTTCCTTAGTGTCATTCCTTCTTCGAGTCCTTAAAACTTCTTTCTCTCTTCTCATTCTAGCTCTATTCAACTTCGCGGCTCCACTCCTTTGCAAAAATTCCTTCAAACCCCGTGCCCTAGCTATGCAACCCTAACCTAGAAAACCCTTTTTCCATAAGACAACATAACACCCATGGGATTCTTCCACACAACCTTCTCTACTTATGCCCATGTACTCCTTTCCACTCTAGTTTGCTGATCAAACTAGCTATGCACACAAATCTTCACAACTCTTCTCAAACCTTCTTTGTAAGGATGCCCTAGTTCACAAGAGCTCTTTGATAACTTAAAATGCAAGGTAGGAAATAACGCACCCCCGATATTCTATTTATAAATTTTGATTTTCTTTGTAATAAATGTCATGTTACCTACCAATGTACATTTGAAATAAAGGTAGATTTTTCCAATGCCAACATTTATTTCTTTTCCTCTCGTGCTCAATCCTACGCAAAAGACTTTGGCAACCTTCACACACTCAAAACCCTTTTCGACCACAGATCCTTACACATGTGTGTACAAAACTATAGTAATTCTTCCTCGTGTCCTAATCCTTTTTCTTGACATCACCCACCTCATGTTGTTCTGTACTTTTATTTCTTGTACGTGGTTTCCATAAATACTTTTGACACCATCCTTCCCTTATGTTCACCTCTTATGCATGATCTTCCAATCGATGTGTTTTTTTATTTTTCAACCCAAGTCATCAACAACCATAGATTTAAGCACTTATCATATCACTCTAACCCATATTAAAATGGATGCATAGTCCTCTGTGTATAGATTTTTTTGGAACAAATAAGTGGATACCAAAGTGCACAAACGTGCATGAAATAAATCAACAAGAAAGGGAAATACAATGAAAGGAAACTACATCAAATAAAATCATAGGCTAACTGGAAATAATGCCTTATTTACAAACACAAAGAAGACTTATTTATAGTAGGCCTTCAAAGATACTCCCATTGAAGTGTCTTGGAAACCGTGTTCCATCCTATGCTTAAAACTAGAAAGTTCCTTAATCAAGTATATATGATAAAATGTATGGGCCTATCTAATGGACTTTGAATTTCCTAGAATGGCGCAAAAACTTGGAATCATATAAGAGAACCATCTGCCCAACTTCAAACTACTTGTTCTTGATGTTTCTATCATGCCATGCCTTTTGGATTGTTTTTTATATTTTCTAACTCCAGTGAGCAATATCCCACCTCTCATCCAACTACATCAACTTATCAATTCTCTCCTCAAGTGCTTGTTCATCATCTAACCCTCCTACACATGTTATACACAGTGATGGTAACATGAATTCAATAGGTAAAAAGCTTCCATACCAAACACTAATTGAAATTGTTTGGCCTTGTTTACTCTCTTATAAGTAGTCTAATATGACCATAACATAGCAAATTTCGTGTCATCCCAATCCTTTCTTTCCACATCACAAATCTTGGTTAATGTATGATTCTAATTTTTTTAAATGCCTTAGTAGTCCCATTAGCTTGTGGGTGATAAGGGGTAGTCTTGTGATGGGCCACCATGAATTCTGCCAATAATATTCTAACTATCTCATTTAAAAAATGGGTACCCCTATCACTTGTTAAGCTTAGTGGGCATCCATATCTGCTAATTATATTTTCCCACAAGAACCTAATTGTTGTTGTCGATGTGCAATCCCTTGTAGGTGCCACTTATGCCAACCTTGTAAGGTAATCTTTGCATGTAATGATATAGCATGAACTTGTCCATCGTGTGGTTTAATAAATAGGGCCTATGAAGTCAATTTCCCACTTCTTGAATGGTTTTTGCACTAGCAATCGGTCTTAATGGAATTTCATCTCTTTTACCTAGTTTACCAAGGTGCTAGTAGTGGTTAGAGATCTTGGAATACTTGATACAATCTTGCTAAATGCTTTCCCACCAGAGACCTACTAGTAAAATTTTCCATGCGGTGGTATTTCTAGCATAGTTTCCTCCTGGAATTCCACAATGCGCCCTCCATGATTACAATGTGCTCATGATCTAACACACACCAAAAAATATCTCATCACATCCTAACTTGTATAATTCTACACCAATTAACATGTAGGATACGACATGTATGGATAATTTCTTCCTTTCCAAAGTCTTCATTCCCTTCGGTACCACACTCATTTTGAGAAACACAAAAATATCTTTGAAGTCGAGGGTATGCACTACAATATGAATAGTTGTGCATCCGACATTGTATCCTCAATGCTCTATACATCATTCTATGCAGGGATAATTTTAGTGGTGAATATTCGTAATATGGCGAATATTCCATTTTTGAAAAATTTGAAAAGGTGAATTTTCTGGCGCGGGTCAGTGACCTGTTCACCTAAAAATTACACTTTAATTTTTTTAGGGTCGGCTTTGCCTACCCTTGAAAAATATCCCCTATATAATCCTAGATTATTCACCAGGTATAACACTTCTACTTCACATTTGTCAACAATATGATATATCCCGTATTATAGATGCGCGACAATGGGGTTATTTGTTGACGCGTGACACTGACAGATAGTTGACACGTGATAAGGAGGTACTGCAGATATTGATGCATAGTAGATGCATGACAAAGAGTTTGTTGATGAGCGACACGAAGATTTTTTTTTTGATACACAAGCAAAGGGCGAGGCCGCAGTGCACGACAGAGATTTTCTCGTCACGCACAACAAATAACCCTCATTGACGCCGCAATAGCCTAGACCTTACGACGCACGCCAACAACCTTGTTGACGCTGCTGCCAATGAGGTCTCTGATGATGCTGCGCCAACAACCTACTGTTGACGCGCGCCAATGAGGTCTATTGACACATCGACGCCGCTAATAAGGTTGTTGATGCGCGTCAACAGACCTCATTAACGCACGTCAATAACCTTGTTGATGCACATCAATGAGGTCTATTGATGCGCATCAATGAGGGTTATTTGTTGACGCGTGACACCGGCTGAGATAGTTCGACGCATGATAAGGAGGTACAACAATGATATCGACGCATACAATGCATAATACACGACAAAGAGTTTATTGATGCGCGACATGAAGATTTTTTCGATGAAAAAGTAGAGGAGGAGGCTGCAGACACGCGATGAAGATTTTATCGTATGCGTAAAAAAATGCATTGACGCGCGTCAATTCATTTTTTTTGACGCACGACAACAAAATCTCCGTCGCCGCGCGTCTCGCTTTCCTTCTCGCTCACCACTTGACAATCAGGTGAATTTTTTCATACAACCCCCAAAAAATTCACCTTCCTGCGAAACCGGTTCCGAGGATATTCGCCAAGTATTTTCCACCTCTGATTTCCAAGAGGTCTCTTAAAATGAACCCTGGTTCTGTGATTCGATCCTTAATAAATGGGCCCCAAATTACTCTTTCCAGCTTTTATAATGACTATAAACTCAAACTCTTGAAATAATAGGACCCACTTATATATGCTCCCTTGTAAAATGGGCTTGTTTACTAAGTACTTAAATGCCATGTGGTCCATGTAGAATATAAAGGGTGTTGCCAATAGATACTTCTTGAATTTGTGCAACATGTAGATCATTGACAATTCCTCATGCTCGGTAGTAGTAAATTCTCGCTCTCACTGGTGTCAACTTCTTGCTTGTAAAACAAAGAGGACTATCAACAACCCTCTCACCAAGTTATGCCAACACTGCTCTAATTTCCATCCCTGAGGCATCAACATGTATATGGAATGGATTATCCCAGGAAGGAAATCATAATATGGGAATAGTGATAAGCCTATTTTTCAATGTATCAAATGCCATTTGTTTTGCTTCTCTCCAATGAAATGTACTTTTGTACTTTAGAAATCCCTCTAATGGCACAAAGATCTTAGAATATCCCTTAATAAATTGTCATGTAGTACCCGTATGCCCAAGAAATCCACCCACTATGCTCTCGATGGTAGGTTCCCTTAATCCCACAATAATGACAACTTTGGCAAGATCCACCAACAAGCCTTCCTTACATATGATATGCCCCAATAGGGTTCCAAAAGGAGTAGCGAAAACACATTTCTTAATGTTAAGAGATATACTCAATTTTCGGAATCTCTCAAACATCAACCGTATACCATCGCAATGGTATCTTACTATTCCATAAACCATTGAATCATCAAGGTATAATTGAAGAAACTTATGGATGAAGTCCTAAAATTCCTAAACCACAATATGCGAAAACATGGAAAACGCGTTCTTCAATCCAAAGGGCATGACCATGTAGGAAAAAATTCCCCATTTAGTGGAAAAAGTTATCTTTTCTTGGTCCTCCTTAGCAATTCTAACCTGATGATATCCTAAGAATCCATCCATGAAAGAATAGATCTCACACCTGACTACTCCTTCTAGGATCTCCTCGGTGAAGGGTGTTGGAAAAGGATCAACAACACATACAGAATTCAAATCATTATAATCAATGTAAATCCTTATCATTTTATCCTCCTTAATTTTGATGACCATCAAACTTATCCACTCTGATTCATCAATAGCCTCAATAATGCCTGATGCGATCATCTTTTCAATTTCCTCCTTCACTTTGGTGTGTAGATTCAGATTCATTTGATAAGGTCTCTTCCGAATTGGGAACGCACCTTACTTTAACTTGATCTTTATTTTTCCCAAGGAGTGGTGAAATCCGTTAAGCTCATGGTACCCACACGGAAACAAATCCTGAAATTTGTGCAATAGATCGATGATCTTTGAAACCTCCTTTTTTGTCCAAGTAATCTCCAATAGTAGCCTCCTTAGGTTCTCGCCTCCAAACCAATGTTAACCTTCTTGGTTTTCAAGGATTTATGGTAGGTGTGTGCTTTGTCATAAACACTATCCATAACCTTGTGCATTCCCATAGTATGGTTAACATCCAAGTTTTCCAACTCTTCATCATCTATCATGTAGACCATTTTTCCTTTCTCTTTTTCCATGCATATGCACTCAATTTGTACCTCCTCGTATTCTTCCTCACTAAAGCATGCTTCCGAGCCAATTTCACCCAACAACTCCAATATTATATCTTCCTCCATGGTACTATCTCCCATAGTTAGGCACTTAACAACCTATAGTGCCTCATTCACCAATGGTTTAGTACTTCAATACTTGAAAGCTTGAAGGAGATTAGCCATCAAATCCGACCCGTTCCTATCCTGGTGGTGTAACTATGAATGAATGTACCATGCATGTGTGTAACCTTGTAAGGTGGAGTAAAGATTATGCACCCATAAATATGGAGGCAATGCTTCCATGCCTTTCATCCAGGCCTTCTCACATGCCTGGACATGAAACAAGGTGGGTTCCTTCCCATGATAATCTTGTATAATAGTAGGTGCATTTCTTCGGAGAAACCTAATAGAGAATGTGATTCTCACCTCACACCACTCTAGAAGGTTATCATGATGGGTCACCCACCAAAAATTTTAGTCCTGAGAAAGTTATAGCTAAGAATACTTCTCCTTTCAACCTCAAATCTCCATTGAGTCTCCATTTCTCATAGGAAAACATCAGGGTTGGCTCCCCCAAGTGTAACTTGGAAAATATTTTTCTCCTGTGTGCCCGATCGAGCATGTATCTGTTACCCTAATCACAAAGCCTCTTAACTACCTTCTGACTAACTCGTATGTCTTGTGCACCCAATTTTCACATGCCACACTAGTTGTATCACTTATATATTGGGCATCTTCCCACTTAATAATGCCTTATTTTGCTAGTTGTACAACCTCAGGGACCCTGATAGTGTGCACATAGATTATGTCTAGGTATTCTTCTCCCAAGGGCTCAGTATAGGGTGTTGAATTCCCCTCCCTAAAAGGAATGATAACATGTTCCTCCTTGTTCTCAAAACTTATATATCCCTTATTGAAATGTAAGTCATCATTGTTCTTATAGCACCAAGGAGATCAAGTAATGATGGAAAGTTGTCTACCTCAAAAATTCCAATACTTCAAAGTCTTAAGTTAATTTCACCCCTTAGATAGTGATAGTAGCATCCTTTAAAACACCAATGGGAATTTCCTTTGTCTTATCATCCATATACAACAAATTTGAAGATGACTCAGTAATGGGGCCTTCCCATTTGATTCTATGCATCCAGGTGGTGAGAACATTAACTTTTGTGCCCATGTCAATCAAAATATTACTTAGGATCCATCAATCAACAAATGCATTCAAGGTAATCTCATTATCATAGTCAAGGTTGTGGGGAGGTAGATTATCATGTAAAACCTACCTCTCGCCTCTCCTCCAGTGCTTGGTACTTTATCTCTCAACCATTCTCCTAACAGAGGAATGATATTCTCTTATCACAACATCTTACACACTTCTCTAACATCATCTATATCTGACTAATGGACCTCAACACTTTTCTTCAACTCCAACTTCTAGGATTTCTCTTTTAGACATTAAATTTCCCCTTGAAGACTTCTTATTACATACATCGACTCTTGATAGAATTAATTTTGATGTGTAGGGTTTAGATACTTCCCATGTACCACTTCTTCTCTTGTATCAGTGGCCTCTACTTTGGTATCTCCCTAGTGCACACAACCTTAGCTTGCATCATCACCATTATAGGTTCTAACTCGACTCATGCACCATCCTTAGTATCCACTATTGAGAAGCATGCTTTACACTCACCATCCTAGTTCCATTATCCTTATGTTTCTTATTATTATGTGTTTAATTTTTTTTGTGAATTCCTCATACTTATGCTTCTTTCCACACCAAGAGCATTGTAACAAATCGGGGCATTCACACTTATGTTGTTTTGTAGAGCCATAGTTATAACAAGTTGCACATGGGAACTCACTTCTTCCACCTCCATGGTTGTCACGGTCTCTAAACACTCCACAAAAACCTCTTCTATGAATCCCTCCATCTGTACACCCTTCATAATGATGACCCTCATCCTTGGAACTACTTGGAATACTAGTCTGACACACACTAGTATCAATGGCATCATGTATTTGGTAAATCAATCTACAATCCTTAATTTCATGAGTAGTAGAGGTAAAAATTTTACAACTAGTAAGACACATTCTTATGGATGACACATTGCTATAGCGGAAACCTACTTACATCATGATCTTCATGGAAAATATCACAGTCTACCATCATCACGCATACCGATCTCCAAGGAAAATTTTCCTTTGTATGCCCTTCTACCTCACAATTTGTACACCATAACCCACTGCGAGTCTCATGAGCCAAGTTCATAGATAATTTCTTCAACTCCTTTTCCATTGCAGCAATTTGGGATTCTAGGAGCAGACTAACTCTTGTCTCAATGCTTCCTACATACTTTACACAAAAGGTAGCCTCCAATACCTTTCACAGATCTATGAAAGTGCCCTCTTGAATGGTGTAATTAGTCTTTCAAAAAACCACTAAGCATGTTGTGAAGGGTGAATGCCATAAGATAACTTGGATAAGAGAGTCTTGAAACACATATCATACTCCCACACACTCTCCACCATTCCTTTTTGATTCTCCTTAAATGCTCTTATGCCTTTATGTTCAAACTTAGGTATGTGGAACTCGCAAAAAGGCATTACACAATACAAGGTAATCCACCACTGTCTAGTGTGGGTCATACTTCTAGTACTAGTAATGCACACATCCTGCAAAGTGGTTAAAATGAATTTCCTTCTACACCAAGAAAATGATTCCCTTTGCATGCCATAGCAACTCACACTTGTTTATATGTTCTGTGGCATCCTTAATGCCCTTGTAATCAAGTAAGTGGAGCGACATCTCATAAAACACTTGTTGATGGTGTTATGGACCTTGTTCGCCAGATCCAGGACCTTGATTCCCTCCAATGTTACCTCCACCACCAGACCCACTAGATCCACTCAAAATCCTCCAGATACACTAGATCCTCCTCTTGCTATAGCTAAGGGGCCTAACACAGTTGTGCCCCCGCAAATGCATGGTAATGCTAAATTACGCGCCGACACTTTGTGATACCAAGACACTCCCATATGTGTTTCTCGCACCACTCCTAGAGGTGATACTCAAACCTTGTGATCCCACACCTTTCCAAAAAAAATTGCTAGAAAAAATACCCCTAAACACAAGAAATGATTGTGCAGCCATAGATGTACCAAATGAAAAATTATACCTCTTAGGTGTCGCTTGACTATGAATATTGATACCAACTGGATTATCACAACTTATCTCATGAACTGGAAAACTAAGTGCAAGGGTTTGGTCACCATATGGGTTAAGATGTGTACCTATGACTCTTCTCCTTTCTTCATATGATGAGATCTCTCTAGAATCCAGGGGGTTTCTCTTTCATGCTTTCCAAGATAGTTTATCTCGATTGCTCAAGTTTCACTTCTCTCTGCGTGAACCTCAAATCCTTCCTACATCATGTGCCTCCATAAATCCATCACTCATGTAGCTTCACATTATATTTCCAACTCCCTCTTCAAAGCTTCATTATACTTGATTCACCTCTCCTCTCTCTCCATTTTTACCACAAGGTCCACCATCCTTCTACCACACCCGCCTTCTAGGCCCTGCACCTAGAAGGAGTTTATCCAGCCATGGGAAATGATTATAAACTCAAATTAATGACTAGGATCTTGATATCCAATGGAATAACATGTAAGAACAATCCTCTAGGCTCCCTCAAGAACTTGAACTCAGCAATCTTTGGGAAATAATACGTAGAAATAGTGTATTCTAAGGTATAACTAGTCAACACTCTACTCCACAAGTGATTAAAAACACGAGTCTAGGTTAGATCAACATCATGCAACCATTGATATTCCTCCTGGGTCCAAACATAAGGTCTATAGTACCAACTTATCCTTGATGCATATGTTGATAGCCATTCATACAACTCTATTGGGAAACAAAGAATAATGCCTCATAGAGTTCGTGATACAGTTTTCCTCCACCAATTTTTTGCATCAAACTCGATATAGCATTGAACCTCGAGAAAACTCATCCTCCATGATTTTAAGCTAGGTCTCAATGCTTTCAAAGGTCAAGTTCTCCTTCATTACACATTTCTCTCACAATAGCTTAAAAGTATGTCCCGACAATAGAACCAAGATGTAGTCATTATTTTACCCTCAATACTTATTTCTAACCCCAAGCGCATCATCCTATCACCTCCAATGTGATGGTTTTTCACCCGAGGTGTGCACAGAACCAATCCCTCCTTTATGTGAGCTTTGCAAGAGAGTTTCACCATTAATGGAGGATTATTTGTAGAAATATAAGTACATGCATCTACTCAAAAAAGAAGAATATATAACTAACAAATATACATATCAATGCATCACAAAATATAAATAAACATTATATGAAGCACAAGAAACTAGATATGAGTCATGACAAGCCAAATAACATGAGGGTTTACACCCATAAACAAGATGTACAGAATATATCCATGTATATTGATTTAAAAAGAGTCTCTGGTAGCCATACTACATTCAAAAGGGTCATCTCAGACCATATACATCAAATGAAAAAGATCCAACCCCTAAAAATAATTTGATTAGAGATCCTAACTATGCTTTCCCCATTATAACCCTTGTTACAGACCCCAGTACCCATACTTATGCTTAATGTTATCTCTTATAACCCTCTAGTATCAAGAACTCTAAACCCTAGCATCATGAGCTCCAACCCTTAGCATTTCCTAACATTTATGCAGCACCTCATTACCCTCCTTCTCTTAGCACTCCCATACCTTCTAGCAACCTCACACTAACATCTCATCTTCTCCCCTTTTCTCCTTCAGTCCTATCCCAAGCACTTCTTTTAAAAGTATCGCGTTCACCACCATGACTTCTCTCCCGAGCGAGATCACGTGCTAAATGTCAATGTAGTCCTCCACCGAAAATGCTTATTCTCTTTGCAAAGCCTTCTACTAATTATAATGATGCCTATAGGAATATTCCCTACATGGAATATCCTTCTCTTGGCCTCGAAGGTTCCAGGCTGGTACCTTATCCACTTATCACACCTAGTCGGGTCCTCACGGATTTCCTCAAGTTACTCCATTATGCTAAATATGGCTAAGTCCTGTAAACCCTTGTTCTACCTCCTACGTGTGCCCTGGTTTCACTTAAACCCTTATTAAACCCTTTTTCTTGAGTGCTTTTCCCTGAGCACCCTTCTATTTATTGATCCTGCGCACGCACACCTCTTGGTACTTAACCAATATTTTAGGGTCCAACAAAAAAATATCTTCTTGTCACATGAAGGTAAGCTCCTCGATCCACTATTTATAAATAAGTATTAACCATTAATCCAAAAAGAGTTAGTTTCATCCTTTCATTTCCATTTCCCATTCACCAAAAATCACTTCTCAACTTCTTAGGAAGAATTAATTTTTCATTTGGTTTTTACCAAAATTTTCCAATCTTTGACACTAATGTTAAAGATTTTTTTGTTCAAATTGGCTACCGAAGGGAAGAATATATTTGAAGCTATTAAACAAGAAATTGCACAAACCCCAACTCTCATTAATCTTTATTTCTCAAAATAATTCATGATATGTTCTATTAGAGGCACGGATACAATATCTACTATGTTGGTAAAACCAAATTAAGAAGGATTAAAATATCCTATTGCATTATGCAACCAAGGCCGGAGGATTATGATGTGATATATTCACTGATTGAGAAACATGTATTGGATCTTATAAGGAGTTTGGAAAAATATAGGCATTTGATTTCCAACAACAAGATTTACCTAATGGTTTCACATGTTGGTGTGAAATACTTTATTTTGAATAAGGACCTAAATGAAAAAGAACTAGTTGGATAACCAAGGTAATGGAGTATGATATTGATGTCAAGGTGACTAAATTGATCATAGGTAAGGTACCATGTGAAAAATGGTCTTATACCATCATATTGATGAAGAAACTATCTTCATACTCTAACATGATCAATAAAAATCAACCAATGCCTTGTCTACTCATTGTTGGACCCATAACATAAAAAAATATACAATCAAG
Source organism: Taxus wallichiana var. yunnanensis (assembly GCA_018340775.1). Taxonomy (NCBI): domain Eukaryota; kingdom Viridiplantae; phylum Streptophyta; class Pinopsida; order Cupressales; family Taxaceae; genus Taxus; species Taxus wallichiana. The sequence continues at coordinate 167,051,433 of CM031242.1, read as the reverse complement.
AAAATGCCCTCAAGGCTTGAGAAAAGCTAAAAGGAGGTATTTCATACTTTATTTCATTCCCTATGTGCTTATTTATGGAATTATATTTAGAAAAGATGTGAATGGTGTTCTCTTGAGGTGCATTAAAATAGATCAGATAGAGAAGGTGTTACATGAGTTTCATGATGGAGAAGTTGGAATAAACTTTGTTCTAAGGACAAAACCACTCAAGATCATGAAGGCTAGTTATTATTGTCCCAATATCTTTAATTATTGCTATGCATGGATTAACAAATGTAATAAATGTGCATTATTTATAAGAAAATAAAAGTTAACATCTCTTCCACTCCACCCCATCTCTATAAATCAACCATTCATGTAATGTTGATCATATTTTATTAAAGTAATCAATCTAGATGTAAGCCTAGGTCACAAAAATATCATCATAGCCATTGATTACTTTAATAAATAGACAGAAGAAATTTCCTTGAAGGAATCAAATGATGTTATCATTATAGACTTCTATGAAGGTATTGTAGCTAGGTTTGGTGTCCCTTATACAATCATTTCCAATAATGCTTTATCCTTCCTTGGAACAAAAATATCTAATCAAAGGCTATGAGAAATGGTATATATTTGATTAACTTAACAAATTATTACCCCCAAGGTAATGGACATGATAAGTACACAAACAAGAATCCCTTGAGGATCATAATGAGGAATTTGGATGAGAATCACAGAGCTTGCCATACAAAGTTAAAATCAGCCTTATGGGTTGATAGAATCACTCCTAAAATTTCAAGTGGTAGTTCTCCTTACAATTATTTTATGGTAAATAAGCAAGGTTTCCAATATCTCTAGAGTTTCTAGCATTAGAGCTCATCAATCAATTGGAGATGGTTAAATTTAATGTCATGGAATTTATATATGCAAAGTTCATGGAGCTAGAAGAGTTGAGAAACCAAGAAATGTAAACAATATAAAAAATATCAAGCTTAGATTAAAAATTATTTTGATAAGAAATAAATGGTTAGGAGTTTCCAATAAGGAGACCTAGTCCTAAAATGGGATCTAAACAGAGTTAAACCTAAAAGAAACTCAATGTTTGATGCAATTTAGGGTGACCCCTATGATATTTCAAGATGCAAGTCAAACAATGATTTTCAATTGTCTAAATTTAATGGACAAGAATACAATGTTTGATTCAATTGGATCTATCTCAAGAATTTTTATTGAGAAATACCCTCCCCTATAAATATTAGTTTAGTTTTCAACTCCTAAGTACTTTTAACACATTGTCTTATTAGTAGTGAAGCTTTCTTTTCACAGGTCCTTTCAGCACAATCTTCTTGTTGGTTCCAAGTGACAAATTATAGCTGAAACATGATTGATGGAGGGATCAAGGTGTGAATTATGTTCAAACATAGTTGAGAAGTGAATAAAATGAAATTTAAGAAGTAACATAATATAATTATGGTCTATTTGCAAGCATTCAAGGTGTTAAAAGGATCATTATCACAATTTTATTCATTATTTTCAAAGCAATAAAGTGGAATCCAAATTCAAATCATTTTTGTAATATCATTAAGTAATTAACTTAAAACACCTCTCATGATAAGAATGATAAGTATAGGTAGAAAAATCAATTCATATTCTAAATAAATGTTTTATGAAGGCTCAAGGGTTAAAAATATTAAGTTTTAGATTAGTTTTCATATTTACAAGGATAAATCCATTCCCAATGGATGCTTCAAGGCTAGTGATCTCCATATTTAGTAGGAAAATATCCCTAAAAGTCAACAAATTATTGTCCAAAATAACCCTTTGGGATATTTTAGCACTTTTCAGCTTCGTTCAAGGATTTTACATCACATTTTAATGCTTAATAGAATGTAAATGTTTTACTTCATTTTAGAGGAAATATACACAGCTTTTAAAACTTTGTGTTGATCCCTAAAACTTCACAATGTCATTCCAAATTGAAATAAAAATACCCATCTCATAAGACTTAAGGTATTTCGTGGGGATTTTGTTATGTATTTTGTAGTGTTTCAGTGCAAAGTTACAAAATGGGCCCCGAACCCCAACGTCAGTCCTTATCGGGATCGAGGAGTTATCCAACACTCGGGTACTACTATAGTATTTGAAAATTTGTAAAATACCTCTAAAACTCTACTTCCTAACACCACATGGCATCTCTATGAGAATAAGGATCCAATGCAAAGAGAAGTAGTCCACATGTAATATACAAGTTTGTATTCATCCCCGAGCTCGAAAATATCCTCATTCAAGGGTCTCTAAACCTTTCTTACATCAGAGAATATTCTTAGGCCAACATGTTATATGTTAATCAATCCCCTAATCTTGAAATTGAACCTTGGGCCAACACGTGGGATCAAATCAAAGGAAAAGGTTTAACATGTAGGAAAAGGTAATCCCCATAACAAATCGAAAGTTACCATGTGTCACTAGGGAATGTGTCATGTTTTTCCTAAGCTACAAATATTAAAATTACAAATTTCACTCTTAGGATCTAAGTCACACAAAATTAGGTTCGTTGGAAAGGTATCATGGATAAATTCATCATGGAACTAATACATTCAATTTTTGAGGGATTTGATAGGTGAAAAGGAGGAAAACAAATTGGATATTAATATGAATTTGTAGGTAGCTAAACTTCTAGACTTGATGAAGTATGTGCATAAAATTTTCATCTACATTTTCTAGTAGCATATTTTTGATATTTTATATGCACATTCCCTCTCCATAGATCAATAATATCGATCCTTTGTGAGGGTGTGTGGTTGAATCCACTAAGACATAATTTGTAACCTCCTATCTATCTTACCCTTTAGAAATCTATAAATGTAAGTGCCTTGACATAGAAAAAGGTTCCTCTTATATTTAATTTTGGGTATCATCCTATGTTTCTTTCATTTTCATTCTTGTAGACCTCTACAATTAAAATTTTATACAAGATTTGAACCTTTTCTCTATAGTTTGAATGAAAGGATTCTAATACGCTTTTTTTTTGGTTGTTCTTTCAAACCTCTCTATTTTTTATGGATGTTTAACCTCTTATTTAATTATTAAGTTTCATTGATTCATGATCTATAATCTCTTTATTTTCTTAAGTTCGTACTTGAGAAACTATTTTGTGTATCTTAGGTTGGATTGATCCTGTCACAGTTTTGGTGCATTGCTTCTTTTACCATTTTGTAAATTTTTCTCTTTTCTAATCCCTGATCCATGTGAATTTATAGTTTAGGTTTAATTTAGTTACATTTCATGGTTATAGGCTAGTTTACATTGGGATAGGAGAGAAGGAACAAAACTTCTATAGAGGTTTGTCTCATTTGCAATGTCCCACACTTAGAGACAATCCCATGTTACACAAAAAGATTGATTGTTCATTCATGATAAATCAAAAGGGTGTTTTTTTTGTGATAACAATATTAACATGTATCATGTGAATTTGGGGTTCTAGGAAATATTTACTAGAGTTGTGGCTTATAGGATGATACTTAGGATAAGGCCTACAATGGATAGATCTTATAAATATGACATGAGTAGGAACAATAGGAATAGATGTAGAAAATTGTGCTCTCTTAGTAGAGAAAATAGGCAAGGGAGTCTCATAAGAGTTTCCCTTAAACATAACAACCTAATTTCCGTGAATGTATTTGACACATTGATGAAGGATATAAGGAATAACCTTAATCTCATAGATATAAGGGAAACCCATAAGCATGTCACATATCCCAAGGGTAATAATAACCAAGAGGGGTGTAGAAACTATAGTTGATCCCATAGTAAGAGGGAGATTTATTTATACTATACAAGACTTTGTATTGAATTGTAGTTGATTCTTAATATATCCCAAATAAGTGGGAAATGTGGAAATACACATGTTTTTTTATCAGCACTACCAATGAAGATACTATGGATAGGATTTTGATCAAGAAAAGTGTGAACATAAAGCATAAGATAAATAACATCATCATGAAGTAAATTAAAATCATCAAATGTAATGATAGGCATAGAAGAAGTAATTATACCAATAAGAGAATCAAGTGGATGATCATATATGTTAGGAGGGGTTATGCCTTATATATGGCATGACCTTAGGATCACTCTTAGATTCAAAAGTTTGATGAATAGGGATGGATCATTAAATATCTTGAGCTTAGAATTTTCATTAAAATGAGGCCTTTATTTCTCAAGAGGAGATTCAAATTCAATAACATTAGCATCAATTATATCTTAGATTAAATTGTGAATCTTGAATCATTTGTTAGTGTAGTTTTCAATAAATCTATGAAACCAAAAATAGGCATTATAGTCACAATAATTATCATGAAACTTTCTTGTATCAACCTAAATATGGGGAGGGAGAGTTACAAGGTTACACTCCATAAAATTTTGTAAAATCACTTATGGTGAGAAAGGAAACTGTGGAATTACCTTCAAGGATTGGTTTATAAGTGAAACTTAGTAGGTTTTGAAAATAAATTGTTAACCATTAACTAACCAACCCTTCAACCTATCATCGAGGTTAAGTTGGAATCAGATAATTTTAATCATGGGGACTTAAGGCAAGATTAAGCATGCAAAGGTTAATCTAAATGCTAGGTTATTAACAAATATGAAAACTAAAGAACCTAACAAGATTCTAAGTAACACAATCAAGTGAATCAATTCAATAAATAGAAATAAAAACAAAAACAAAAATAAAAGATCATATAAATAAAAAAAAAAACAATTTTAATCTAAAATGTTATTGGATATCTCTAACATAGTGAATCCTTTTAAAGAGGGGATCTCTTAAGGATATAAAAACAACATTAAGGTAAAATATATAAACTATTCCATAATTGATCAAGGGTAAAAATAAATCTTAAAGAATGTAATTGGATGATCTTGAATCAAAATAACGAGCTTTATATCTTACTAATAATTATGTGTGTACAACTTTCTCCTTCTAATCAATCCAAACTTCATTTATTATGAATCTTGTAAATGATATGGAGAGTTAAGAAGTAAAATCAAATTGAATAATCAGAAATAGATACTCGTGAAAAAGGATTGTTTTATTATGTAAAAAAATAATGGATTTTATTGATGATTCCATAAAATAGAACAAAAACATAAAAATTCAAAAACAGAATTGTACAAGACATACAAATAGTTATTTTGACTAAGCCGTAACTTTACAGCCAAAATTATTTATTTAGAATAATTTAAAAAGAAAAGTTTGCATTCTAAATATAGAAATTTGTAAATGTTTACATCACATTAGCCATATCTAAATTATCACGTAAATCTTACAAAATTCAAAAATAATAAAAAACCAACAAATATATCAGGACATTCAAATAACTATAGTCAATTCAAGTTTGAAAATGGAAATATTCCAGATAATCAGAAAGAATATTAAACAAAAAATGGATATACATGTTCCATCTCAAAAATATGCTTTTAGTCACATATGGTGTAGTTTAAGAGGTTTGCAAACAAAACTAATCTCATGAAATGTACCATCACATTAATCTCAAATGAAAAATGACTATAGGATAGGTACTTGTCATACTTTTCTATTTCTTCCTCTTTCATAAATATATTTTATTATTTTTCCTTGGAATTTATCTAATAATTGACCTTGTTTGAAAATAAATATTTTATAACAAATAAAGTCGTAAATTTATTTTAAGTACAAATAATCAAGCATGAGGTTACTAAATAATAGAGCCTCTATTTAAAAGGACATAGACATGTAAATAGTTTATCGCAACATATAAATTTAAATGAATTGAAAGAGACTGATTGGGATACCTCATTCATAATGTGACTAAGGAAAATAAAAACTATGATAAGTTATAAATGTTATGAAATCCTAGTTTGGGAGTGAATAATAGCTTCGTTTTCTTCTCTTATCTACTACACTGATATATCACACACCATTGATATTACACAAGCATATATTAAACACAGAATATATTGCAGTATTGTAATTCACACAGTCTATTACAATCCATTCTTCTACATCACATTAACTCTAACTCTAACAATGTGCCCATACCTATGCACTCCATTATATAGGAGCTGCATAGTAACAACCCTCCTAACAATCTCTTTGTCTTCATGTGCAAATTTTCTCAACAAGCTTTGTTTGCACATGAAACCAATCTACCCGGATGGTTTCAACAACATTAATAATATTGATAATAAAACAATATCTCATTGTTTTATTATCTAACACACTAACTTACTAATTACCATATAGTAAATACTATTTACTATATGTAATATTACATTTACATTTACATTAATATTATCCATGATAATATTATATCCATATTAACAATGATATCCTAATGTTCACACTACAACATAGAATATCTCAAACAATAAATCCATTAATACATTCACGTGTAATAGGTTGTGTCAAGCAAAATATCAAAATTCTACATAGTCAAGTATTTTGAAAGTCATATCAAATCAAACACATGTACAAGATCAAAAACCATTTTATGTCATAATATTGAGTCAAAACAATATATTATATCAATATTCCAACTAAAGAATATCAAATTTAGTATGTATATAGCCATTTAAAACTCCATTACAACCCATAATCATCATAAAAAAATCCAAAATCTAAGCAAAATTCAATGTATCAAAGTAAATTTGTGTAAAAGTAAAGTTGTCAAGTTTTAAATATATGAGAATGCAAGATAAGCATTCTATCATATAGAACAAAAATATCCCTATTTATTCTTCTTCTTGTGTGAGATCAAGTATAAGAATGTTGGTATCAGTATCACACTCAACATATTTGTATGGACCCCTCTAAATATTGGTTTTTGTAATGTTTCCCAATCTATCTATAATCTCAATGTTAAGTCTTTTTAGATGCTCTATGGCCTATATCACATTGGAAGAGGGCCTAACATGCTTAGTAGATTAAATAAGATTATCAAGTGGCATGTTAGGATCTATTGAATAGTGTGAATGAGCAAGTGACACTTGAGTGGAAGCACATTAATGCCAAGAATGGGTTGAGTATAATTTTTATGTAGTGAGATACAACCATGGGAAACATCTTATGCAATTAAGAGGTCTTTTGGATGTGACTACACAAAAGTAATTGAATGTGAATGAGAAAGAAAATTAGGATTATAAAACATAGGTTGCATCAACCTCATGGAAACAAGGAGGAGGTGGCATGTGAGGTCAACCAATTGTGTTAATAATTTTCCACAATTTAGGTGCACGCACATCAAAATGATTTAACATGTGCACCTTGTTTATTGGGACATATATTCATTCCTCAAAATGTGTGAGCCCCATAAAGTGTTCCATATCCCCTTTGACCCCTAGTAGTTAAACCCCTAATATTTTATGATTAATCAATATTTTGATTATGACCCTATCACTTACTAGAACATGGTTCTCATGGTATGCTACCTCCATGCCAACCAGAATTCTAAAAAATGGGTTCAAATAATATTATAAAAATATATTTTGAAAATATTCACAATCAAACCTTATAACAACCAAGAAAAAGATGGGAAGATAATTATTGAGAAGAGTAAAAGAACATAAAATAGATATGAATCCATGATAGAAAAATCAAACTAATGAATTCAAACTATATTATTCCATGACATCCCTTATTCACTTATGGCTTCCATATGATTATAAATGAATCTAAAAACTACTACTGAATGAGAAAATAAATAAATTTCTGACACTACTATTGAATCTTATGAAGCACGTAACTTCCATATGTTTAAATGTAGGAGATCAAAAATAAATGAAGCTTTGCTTCCCATGATAAATAAACATATCTTGTTGCAAATTTTAATGATTAACCAACTTCGTAGAAATTAATACCATCCTTTGATATTGAAATATGCGTAAGTCTTCATGTGACACAAAAAGAAATCATGAATGGAAACCCATTGGACAATGATTTACTATATATTCTTTATAAACAAAAAACAACTTATGCATATGAAATATTTAGAAAAGCATGTTTGGCCTCCACAAATGAATTAAACCTATCTCATATCTTTAAAATCTATTAAGACTATGTTTAACAAGACTATGATGTTGTGAAATTGAAGTTTTGTTTGTGTTTATCTAAAAAAAAAAGAAATAGAATCGTGAATATTACCATTAAAATGACTAATAGACCTAGAAAAATATTTCTTTTTCAAACTAAACTAATAAATCTATATCAATTCACCAATTTATTACCATCTCTTTTTAAAATCAAACTTGATCAAAATAAAAAAATTACATGAATTTCCAAGTTAAAACCATAACAAGGATGAAGATGGGAATAATTGTCTCATTTTCAAACAATCGCTCAAAACAAACACTAGTTATGTACTTAATTTATATCTCATGTCATGAAATTTCAAATAATGTGGAGGATCTTCAAAACCAAATTTGAACAAAGTGACAAGCTGTAATAACTGGAGATACAATCATAATATTTACAAATGAGAACATCATTGAAGATTGAATCTTTAATCTCATTACAAATTTGTTCACATTGAAACAAATAACTTAGCATGCATGAAATATATCCATACTTTAAATTATTTCACTAGAATACCAAAAACAAAGAGAGTTATGTGATACCCACATCCATCAAGTTGAAATAGATCTTCCTCAATGGTGGTAATCCAAATGAACCATGGGAAGTGAGAAAATTATGAGAAATAAGTAGCAAGACAAAAGTAAAACTCAAAATGAAATCAAGGGTCCACAACACAACCTATGAACAAAAAATATTTAACTTCAAGACCATTTAATATGTCATGCATGACCATTGTTAACCAAAAATATTACCACCAAAACTAAAGGCTCACAAAACCAATATTATCTTTCACCAACTTTAGTAATTATGTAACTTACAGTTCAATTCTGCTTGTTAAATTTAGCCAAGAAATTTTCTACTAAAATTCAAATAATGAGGATTAGTGGATATGTATACATAATATATTGCATGATATCCACTTTCATGAATGAAATATTTATGTATAAAAACAATATGGTTATGACTATATTAAAATTCCACAACCCTACTAACTTTTCTCTTTATCACCTTTGTGTAAAAGATCACAATGTCATTGAATACAAAAATATTAATCCACTAAAATAGCACCAAGGTGGCTAATATTTAGCATGCACACTAATCAAACAAATAAAATAATCCAAATATGCCATAACACTCAACTCTAATAACCCTGTCAATGTTTTAGTTCAATGTTATCACCAATCCCATAAAAACATTAAGTACGCGAGATACTAGATCAATATATTATAACTAAATGTAAATATTTAGTTAATATTTATTATGAAAAATATATAACTATAGACACTCAAACATGGTATTTTATTTTTTTGACGTTTATTTATTTGTGAGTGTGCTTCTTTGTCTTAGACAAATACCACATTATATCCCCACTCAATACATCGTGTTATCTATCCCAACTTGATTATTCCTATACATTAACATGTCATCAAATTATAAGTATAGATACATTAAATTGATCCTTAAAACATACTCATTATGGTGCAACCTCTATATTTCATTTACTATCTCCTTGTCTAAAACTATATAGTAGGTTCAAGATGTAATTTTTAGTCTTAAACGACATGTATGGTCTGGGACGAAAACATCTTCCAACTCTTTTTCAAATTCACTATCTTTTTGGGTATTTTTATCCTCTCAGGTCATCCTTTACATAAAAATTACCTTTGATGCAAATAAGTTTATATCAGCTCACTCAAGAACATGGAAATCAACTGGCACTCTCATGATCCCTCATTGAAAATACTAGCACAAAAATACTCAAATATCCCTAAATATTTCAAAAGCTAATGCAAATCCATTAGATAATCCACTACTATAGTTTTTAAGCACTTAACCAAGTCAAGGATTTCACCTTAAGTCAATTCCAAGAACTCAAAGATCATAACTCAATGTCTTAGCAAAATCAAAATCGTCTCAACCATGGTCAAAGTGGTTCAAGTGCAAACTAGTTGCATTCATATAGATATTAGATGTTAGGTTCAGAACTATGTGTGGTTTTAGACCCCTTTACATTATTGGCAATGTAGGTAGTGTGTGGATTTAACATCAACCCAAACACTAACCAAATTACATGTTAATCCACCCATCATTAGGTTTTTTGTTTGATTCATATAATTTCATATAGTTTTTAATAGTGTGACACTTAGTTTTTGATAGAGACACATATTTCTAGACAACCAAAGGGAAAAAAAAGTTACAAATCCTCATTCAAAGAGAATCCAAGACCATATAATAAGGTCAAGACCAGATTTTACAACTCAATCAAGATGTTATATTCTAAACCATGATAGTTTCTAGTCAAAAATCATAAATTAATAATCATTAGGTTCAAAGTATTCCCATATTTTCCAATCCATGTACCCAGATATCTCATGTATCACTTTATATAGATAAGTACATATCTTTTCTTGTGTTTTTCATCTTGTACAATATTGTTATCACTATTTGCAAGTATTAGTGCATAATTATGATATTGTATGATTAATTTTGGAAGTTAATCAATGTGAAAAACCCATTGTTTTTTTATTAGATAATGTAAGAACATGGATTATGGCTCCAAGGGGCCTTACAATAGATACATCATGAGTAGGACCAAATAGAAACAAAAAGGATCAAGGCACAAAAAGGATAAAAATAAATTCTTCTTTTGTGTATTTCAATAAAAATCTATAAAACTTAAAAAGTGTGTAAACCTTTGTGAACCAAACTCATGATAGCATCTTACATATTCTTTCAAACCCTATTTACCATAGGAATAACCCTTGTTACAAACTATACATTCTTTTTATTGTTGTGTATTCCAATACCAATATATAAAACTTAAAAACTATGTAAACCTTTGGTGAACCCAACTCATGATTGTATCTTACACCTTCTTTCAAACCCTACTTACCATAGGGTTTGATTTCTATATTATATATCTAGATCCAAACCTTATTTTCATCTATCACCTTCCCTAAATATGGTTTGCACAAATTTCCATAGGGTCTCATGGTCAGTCTTACCCTTTGGTCTCTTTTTTAGGCTCATAATTTTTGAATCACCTTTCAAAGTGCATATTTCAAAATAACAACTCTTTTATATTTCCTTTCATTTTTTTCTTAATTCTTTTTATATTTTTAATGAAATCCTCTTTGTTTTCCTTATATATTAGCATATATTTAGGAAATTCAAATTTACTATTTTTAGTAATTAGGGCATAATCAGAAAAATATACACTTTTGTGAAAAATACTTGGAGATTTTTATTCCATATAACAAATTTTATAAATAACTATTTAAAACAACAATTTACAAACTATTTTCATATATGGTAGTTTTACTAATTCAAAGACGGTCATTTTTGCTAAATATCACTTTTGGGTCTTATCCTTTATAGTCTCTTCATTTTCATCCTTACATGTAATGATTAGTATTATTTCTTATCTAATTAGAGGCTATTCCATCATGTTTGTAATCATGGCCTATTCTCCTTCTATTAATAATGATTTCATATTTTATAAATCTTTATAGACACATAAAATTAGCATCGCTAATTCCCCGTAATCGTGTCTCTACTAATACACCTTCATTATCACATCACTATCATATTATACATTAAATAAATTATCACATCATTACCATTTTATCAATTAAATCCTTATCCTAAGTCTTAATTCCCCCCTTTATATTTACTCCCCATAAATAATATTCCACAACTGTAAAATCTTATTTTACCCCTCTTAAAACCACCTAAAACAAAATAAAACCACATTCTAGCGAAAATAAAATTAAAAACACAAAATCAACACCCTCTCAACCATTTAACAAACTTCCTAACCTGTATAACCATTTCGAACATATATCCTTCAATAATACAAACAAAATCTAGATTTGGGAGGTGGTTACAACCTTTTACAAAATCTCTAGTGATTTTTGTGAGAGGATTATGATACAAGAATGCTACACTATGAGAGCAATGTCAAGCCGATAAGTTAGAAGAGAGAAGATAACCTCAAATGGAGGCTTGAAGCTTGTTTATATATAGTTTCTAACAATCAAGGTGAATTCTGGAGATTCCCACAATCATCAACAATTCTCCCTGGTTGTTAGAATCTCTATATAAACAAGCTCCAGGCCTCCATTTGAGGTTAGCTCTCTTGTCCCAACTTACTAGCTGGACATTCCTCTCACAAGTGTAGCATTCCCATATCATAATCCTCTCATAAATTCAAATCATCACATCAACAATCAAGGAATCAACAGCTACTTCTCCAACCTTTGGACGCCACTCAACATTAGCAATCTTCTTGCATCTACCATCTTCTTCTCTCTAATAACATCTTATGTTCAGCTTCATTCATCAATTCATACAAGGTAATAGGTTTCCATTGCTTCACTCCATTATTATGCATCATATTTAAGCTGAAATCAAGCTTTTATCATTCCTTTCAAGCCCCATATTTGTCCATTATCAACATGTACATTTTCACAAAGAATCGACGATTGCCAAAATCGTTGGAAATTCCTTGAATCATTGAAAATTCTTCCTAGGCTTGTTGATGGAATTGTTGACATTTTTCCCAATCCCTATTGATTGCCCCAATCACCGATGACTCTGCCGAGAGGTATTTTGACCCCTAATATTTATTTTTAGACATAAAATCACATAATTTACTACCGTAAGGCTCTTCAAGTTTCGTACAATCATATAAGATCCTTTGAGCCATCTTTAGAATTTTATCAATTATCTAAATCAAATTTATCATCTTTCTCACCTTTGTGAGTACACAACTATCTACATCCTTGCTCATTTGAGCCATTTTTGATTCCTAGACTCCCTTTGGATCAGGTATCACCATCAGACCATCATATAGCCATGGACCGCATTAGTCCCTTTGACTTTGCATTGTTGGTTATATTGTCTATCTTATCATTATCAGATTGATTTCTTGAACGAAGATTGAAATCCTTGCAAGGAAGTCCTTTGACTTCCAGGATTGACCTTTATGAGGAAATTCACCATATTTCTATCTAATCTCATCTTATTTTTAGTGTCCATGATCTACAAGTTCCTCCATCGGTGAAATAACAAAGGATATTTCATCACCCATCTATAACATCAATCTCTATGGGTATTGGTAAATCCCACGTCTTCCGAGGTTGGTTTTGTTTTCATTATTTCACTCCATTAATTTAAGTACAAAAGTAAAAATATCTTTGAAAATTTTTTTAAGCTTATCTGGGACCTAATCCCATTTCTTCTTTCATTTAAATTATTTTTCATTCATCTTTGGGCTCTTTTCTTTCTAATTTCTAGTAATCCATTCAAATATCTAGCAATTTTGTGAATCGCCATGATTCTATTAATCTCCAACGATCTTTATGACTACTTCTTATTACTTCGAGTCGATAGTTCATAACATCATTTTCTTTTCTTGTTTTGTCTTCTCGCTAACCATTTTTGCAAGATTTTTCTTGAGGATTTTTCTTGCTGCATTATAACTAAAAAATTAAAAAAATTATAAGGAAGTGATATTCAAGAGTGTTTTTCCCCCTCTCTTTTGTTTTCACGCATCACATTTTTTTATTGTTCTCATCGAAATAAATCATCCTTTTGGATTTAAAGAGAACGTTACATCCTATTGGATCACATAGATTGATTAATGGATTAACTTATTGCATTCACTTAATATTTCCTCACACATAGCCAAACCACATCAAATATCAAACTTGCATCAAACACTCCTACCTAGGTGATAACTATTGGGATTTCATCACCCACTAGGGAAAATTACTCGGTTTTTTGATTGAATATAACCAAATGGTTTTTGGTATATTGGCTAAACACTCGAATCCCTTATCAATGTGGTACTATGGAGTGAGGGGGATAGGCCAAAATACCAGGCCTTTATTGGGACTAGCATAGATTTAGGTCTCACATAATTTTGGGTATATCAAGGACTCCAACCTTTAACATTACCTAAAACTAGCCTTAGAACAACCATATCATTAGGTTCCCTCTAAGCCTCTTCCTCCACATATAAATTTTAATCAAGATAATTAAAATTCTTCTACTTGACTTGTTTATTACATTTGTATCTCTCTTAGGGATTTGTTATATCATCGTCAATTAACTATCATTTAATATGGATCAACCTCTACATCAACATATTATTTTACCCCTTATGCTTCATTTTTACAATCTTCTTCATCCACTACCTCTACATATTTTCATCCTAATCAATTTCAAAAAAATTCCCTACACAGGATCTAATCCTTCTCAATATCATCAAGCTATCATGTCTCACTCAACTCCATTTATCTCTTATATGCTCCCTAATCCATATAGACCATATTTTGTCCCTTATGGACCCTCTACCAGATTAGCCAATCATAAAACCCTACAAAACCCCATCCAACAACCCTATGAATATCCTTTATGTCCAGACTACTTTGAAACTATCACTCCTTAGCCCATGTCAAGTGTACCCATTAGTCTATCCTTTCCACAACCCCTCCATCACAATCTCATCAGAATCTTAACATCCCCCATGTTTCATCTAATCAACATATCTCGACTTCAATACCCCATTTGATACCTCAGACATCCCAAACCCATACCCACATCCCTACTCAAGTCCAATCAACCCCTTTCATCCAACAACAACAACATATTCAAAATTTTCTACATCTCCCCACATCCCTTTATCAAAACCTAATCTACAAACAATATCATCCTATGCTATCCCTTCTCAATCTCCACATCAATCCCATATACAAAAAAAAACCATCCTACTCCTTAATACCTTATTTTCATCAATCAAATCAATCACATGCTCATCTACACTCACATGTTAATTCCTCCACATCTAATCCTACAAATGATATTGTTTAAGCTTTGTTAAATATATTGGAAAATTTGGAATCCACTACTAAGGGACCCAAACACATCCTCACTTATGACCATATTTGTAATGAACCCATCCATCCATCGGTACCATATTATCCCTATCCTCCACATTAGTAATAGCCTGAATTTATCATATTCCATGGAAAGGAGGATCCTCATAAGAACATACTATCCTTTAGAAATTTTTGTTATCTCGTCATCCAAGATCAATATTTTCTTCTTATAACCTTTCCTATGTCATTGGCAGGACTTTCCTTAGATTGGCACAACTCCCTCCCTTAACAATCTTTATTCTCTTTCACACAGCTAGCCATGTTATTTCTTGATCAATTCGCTATAAACGTTACTCACAAAATCATAATTTTGACCTTTCTACCATCAAAAACTAAAAATGAATCCCTTGTCGAATTTTTCACTAGGTGGAAAAACATTATCAATCAATTGAAATTCTCACTGCCTCAATCAAAACTAATCAAGTTGTTTTCTTGATCACATTCCCATCACATCTCATCCACCCTTCTGATACACACTTTCCAAAAAATTTACGAATCCTTCACCATGGCCAAAAAATTAGAAATCCAAGCCCTCGAAGAAGGTCATCTCAATCCTCAATTTATAGATGTCCAATATGATTCTACTATATCTTCCTACGAACCTGATGAGACTATCACACATGATTCCTTTACTTGTCTTCCTAACCCAACACCCTCAATAGAATCAGTCCATATAGATACTGCACATCCCTTGAGTCACATCATCAACACTATTACATATGATCTTCCCCATGAGGAGACTCGTTCATCACCAATGCTTCCTCTTGAAAACTCGTAATCCCCTAGAATCCTCTTTTTGATGATCCTCACACATCGATATCACATGTGTCCACTGTCCAATCATCCATTACCTCCTTCCAACCCTTAGACTCTACCTTGGAGACCATTACTAAGGAGGAATTCATAATCAAATATCTTGACATCCAACCACTTTTTAAACTAATCAAATAATTAGACAACTCACATAAATATAACCCACCTCAATCATGTCTTGAAACAACATCTCCCTCATCCAAACCAGACTCAATCCTATCCCCGACTCTTCACTTATCATCTAGTATGGAACCTTATCTTGAATCAAACACTATACAATCAAATACCATCACATCCATGGCCTCACCTTCGTCATCTGATGTGAGACCCTCTCCTCTATCTAAAGAAAATGTTACAAAATTGAAACCTATCACATCCATGACCTCATCCTCATCATTTTCTGAAAAACCCATCCTTTACCTAAAAAAAAAAATAAAAACACACATCATTTAAGGTCTTAACCTTACTATACACTTTGGGACCTCATCCTTCATCAAAATCCAAATCTATCAAATCTACCTTGTGCCTTGTCCTTACCATCAATTTTGGGACCCCATCCTTTATCTCAATATCACATCTCATAGTCGTACCCTATCTCATCCATAATCCATCCCTCCTAGTCCATTTTGGGACCTCATCTATCATCCAATTATATCAATCCCACATCATACCCTCTCTCTTATCAACCTTACAACATCATATGATGTTTCAACACTATACGAATCTATGAATCCACCCCCATCCAAAAATAATATGATTCCTACCAAGATTTCTCATAAATAAAAATAAAAATAAAAACCAATTACTCTAAAATCCCCCAAAATAAATTACATTAACATCCTCGAGAGGATCATGTAGGATTCTCTTATCAAATTACCACCAATAAAAACAATGAATCCACATTCGAGTAACCTTCTTGGTATAATCAAGATAAAACATGTGCATATCATAGAAACCTAGAACATAGCACATAACATTGTAAATTGCTTAAATCCATAATCCAGTGACTCTTCCTTGTCGAATATATTCTCCTAGAAGAATATCATCCCAATCCCTCATTGATATCATCTAAACCTCCACCCTTGTCAAGATCTACAATGACATTTATGGGTCAAGGGGGACGCCCTAAGTTTTATCAGCAAACCTTTGTTAGAAATCTCTTCAAAACCTTCTATTGAAGGTATCTCAATCTTTTCAATTTCCACACCTTCCTTGAAGGTATTTCAATCTCATCAACATCTACACCCAAGTCATTGACAATGTCCTCACCAACATCTGTAGGACCAAGGCATCATCCTCAATCAGATCTCAACAAACCTTTCTCATATGTCTTCTCATCACCTCCCAATGAAGGTCCATCATCTAAAATCAGTATGGTTCACCCACATCTATGAACCAAAAATCGTCATACACAAAGAAAAGGTAAAATAAAATATTCATCATCTACCCCTCCTTATCAATTGTCTTCTCATATCCCATCCAAAATTTCAATGGATCCTTTGTCAAGGGATCCTTTATTTACTATATACTTAATCAATCAAGATCAAAACTTCCATCATCCTAACCTGAAAGATATCATTCCTTTTAGCACATGTTATCTCTATCCATAATATCATGCTAGGGGGAATCCTCTCTACTAATACTTTGAAAGTCTTACCTTGCACATTCCCCTAGTGCATCTTCTTCAAACCTATCCTATCAATCTAATCAAAATTTCACTACTCTAGAAAGGAGTAAATGTGGAATTTTTTCCTTAATCTGGATCAGTCCATATAGCATGGGTTAACCTCTGAATTCCTTGCACTTGTGACCTTTCTAATGTTAACACATCAACCATCATGATAATCATTACATCAAAGATCTTATTCCACCATCAACTAGCCATCTTATCATTGTAATGATTTGAAAGAATGTGGTTTTCCTTCACTATCCTCAAAACCTTAAATATTAGCACCACATCTCTGGTCATCACATCTTTCACATGGAAAAGGTCCTCCTTAGTATAAACCCCACAATCATTACATTCATCTACCTTGTGTATAAACCAAAGACATGTTTAGGGATATATATGTGTAGTTAGTGTACACATTTCTTCTCCCTTCCTTGAAACTGTCTATTAGGGTTTTCCCTTAGCTTAAAATATAGTCAAAAACACCTATGGATGCTTTCTATCAAAAGTTTAAAAAATATAATAGATTGATCCCTCAAATAAAAAATATTCAAACATCAAAATAATATTATAAAAAAGAAAAGTAGATTGATCCCTCTGACAACCACCCATCAAAATCTGAGACCAATCCCTCGAAGGATGCCTATTTGTAAAAATCAAAAATCAAAATCAAAAAATCAAAATTTTAGAACACTCCCTCAAAGGATGGATACCTATGTAAAAAGGCTTCCCATATTAATCAGCCTTCAAAAAGTCAAAATATCAAAAGGAATCCTAGGAAAGCTTTCCACATCGATCAGGTTTCCTGTCAAAGAAAACTTCCCACATCAATCAATTTGCGTCAAAATAAAATAAAAATTTATAGTTGGGGCATTCCTATATGAAGTTGTTAAAAAGGAGAACCTCTTTTCCCACACAACCTACATATATCAACCCTTCTCATGTTTTAGGAAGGTATATGTTTCACTTCATCTCTATATCTAAAATCCTAAGTGTGACTACCCTTTATTAGTCACATGTTAACATTTGTTGTAAATTCCAAAAGTGTAAGATCCTTTACTATGTTGTTTCCCATCACATATGTATCAAATCTAGTACAAGGCAATACATCCATGTTTCATTCTTGACCATAGTTTTGAAAAAAATTAAAATCACTTTAAAATCAATATCAAATAACACATCATACCTAACAATTGTCAACCCTTACACATCCACATCTATCAAATCTTAAACACATCTCAACATTATATCTTTATTTCTAAAATGTCACACTTACTCAAGTAAAATTGACATTTCTCAATGGGATGCCTCCTCAAGTGTTATACCCATGATCACCATCACGAACCTCATCTAGGCCTCATAAGCCCACATTTTTAAAACATCAATTTCTTTTCCTTTGACCTCATAAAATCCCCATTTCAACTCTCATTGTCATTAATTCATGAGACTATAGGACATGAACCCTTTGGTTCCCATATCACTTGAATTACCGACCTTGTAAGCCCACCTTTGTGGAAACATCATTTATTTATCCCTTAACCTTGTCAAACCATCATCTTTTACATCGTTAATTCATATGTCTATAGGACATGAACTTGTTGGTTCCCATATTACTTGACTTCTTGGCCTTATAAGCCCACTTTTGTGGAAACATCAGTCATCGGTCCTTTCACCTCGTCAAAAAATCCTTTTTATTTTTTCCTTTCCATCGTTAAATCATAAGTATATAGGACACGAACCCTTTGGTTCCCCTATCACTATATTTTTGACGCTACCCCTATTATTTCTATACCTTGCCTCGGGGCATCATTTCTCATCATCCCTTCCTTACACCTTTACATCAATCTCTTTCAAACTCAAGTTATCAATTCCCTTTTAGGTCATCAATCCCTAGTTTAAATGGGAACACCTCATCATATAATTCTACATATTTCAAATCCTTATCTATCATATCTCATTTTGTCTCGTGGCTTGTCTCAAAAACCACTGAACAAAAATGGGAAAATGTAGACACCTAAAATAAGCACCGCTAATTCCCTGTGTCGACTTCCGTTAATACCCCTTCATTATCACATCACTATCATATTATACATTAAATACATTATCACATCATTACCATTTTATCCATTAAATCCTTATCCTAAGTATTAATTCCTCCTTTTTATATTTACTCCTCGTAAATATCATTCCAAAAAGACAAAATCATATTTTTCCCTCTTAAAATGACAAAAAAATAAAACCACATTCTAACCAAAATAAAATAAAACAAAACAAAATCAACATCCTCTCAACCATTTAAAAATAAATTTGGGAGGAGGATGTAACCTTTTTCTAGAATCACTAGCCATTCCCACAATCACCAATGATTCTCCTTTGTTGTTAGCAACTCTATATAAATAAGTTATGGGCCTCCATTTGAGGTTAGCTTCTATCGTCCTGGATTACGAGCTTAGATGTTACTCTCACAGTGTAGCATTCTTGTATCATAATCCTTTCATAAATTCAGATTCATCACAACAACAATCATGGCATCAAAAATTCTTCTCCAACCTTTGGATGCCACTCAACATCATCAATGTTCTTACATCGACGATATTCTCTCTCTCTGGTAACATCTTCTCTTCAAATTCATTCATCAATTTATACAAGGTAAGTGGTTTCCCTTGATTCACTATATTATTATGCATCATATCCAAGCTTAAATCAACCTTTCTAACATTCCTTTCGAGTCCCGCATTCTTCCATTATCAATATGTACATTTTTACAAAGCAATCGTTGATGATTTCTAGAATCATTGGCGATTCCCTAAATTGTTGATAATTATTCAAAGGCTTGTTGACAGAATCGCTAATGATTCCCCTAATTAATTCAATGAAATAATAACAAAAACTGACCTTAGAAGATGTGGGGTTTACTGATACACGTAGAGATGGATGTTGAAGTCGATGTCAAATTGAAGTTGATCAAGTTCGAATGTATGTGTTTTTCCTCTTATCCTGCAAAGTAACGTGCACTCAAAGATACTAAATAGAAGAGATTAGACAAATGGATAGATGATATGCCCAACAAAATCTAGTTCCAAGAATCCATAAGGCTTCCTTGGAAATTTCAGCCCGTTTGTAAAAATTAAGTGAGTTGACAATAATTATATAGATGAAGATAAATATATTCAACCAAAGTAAATGCATAGATAGAAAGGAAGAATCTCTATAAATCTAGCTAGATGGGAAGGTCCTATGTATATTCAAAAGTGGCCCAAGCTAGGGTGGATGTGATCTCGAACATGCTCAAAGTAGTCGCACTTAAGTCATCAAGTTTTTGTTCAATTTCATGTAAGAATTCAATCTAATCTTTGATGTCTTGTTCGGTGTCAGCAAATCAGATTGCACACATATTCAATTCATGAATGATGTCAAATTATTCCTAGTAGAAAGGTTTTCTGACTATTGGAAGTGAGTGAATGCTTGTGATTTCATGTGATTGACCAGGTATTGCCATCTAACAGAGAGCCATTCTCAAAGACATGTTAGAAACAACATATATGATGAAAAATGATAGAATATAATGATATAAACTGATAAAATTTGATAAAAAGTAGGTTTGACAGAAATCATCGACAATTATGCCAATCGCTTGTAATTAAGGCAATCATTGGCAATTTCAATGAATTTTAAAAGTTGATTAAAACGAGTGTTTGATGACATAAAATGATATTTCAAAATAATTGATGGCTAAATAAGATTGATAAAGGATAAAAGAGGATTTCAAAATTTCCTTGAAAGTTTTGTGAAGATAAAATATTCCTCAAATATTTACTTGAAGATGATATGGATGATTGAATCCTAGTGCCATCTATAACTCGGGTGATGAAGAATGGTTTCTAGATACTTTGATAACTTGATAGCAACAACTTGATGATATTTGATAATTTTGGTGTCTTTGTGTTGGGTAATGAGATGTAGGAGTCTGGTGAATGAAGAAGAAATCAAGGGCTCGAGATTCAAAATTGAGGATCATGGAAGAAATATGGAAAAGTTCTATTTATAATCGTAGGCAATTACCGTAATCACCGACGATCTAAGTTTTTTGGGATTTGGGATGGAAAAGTGGTTAAAACCACTTCTAAAAAAAAGTTTTTTTAGTTTGTGTTTAGGTAAATGATGTAGCAATTTTTTGGGGTCAAGTTGTGATGGTTAAGGGGGTTGTAAAATGGTTTAAATGTGTTTTAGCTTATTTAATTTTGGTTTTGGGAGGTTTCTATGTGGTTTAAGGATAGATTTAACATTTATGAAAAGGGGTATTTACACAAGGTAAATATGATGAGGGAATTATGACTTAGAATAAGGGATTTTATGAGTGTAAATGATGAATTTGAAAAGAGGAAGAAGTTGTAAGTTTCAGTGTCTATATTTTCCCCTTTTTGTCTAGTAGTTTGATGTAGGCAGAGTGCTAGACAAAAAAATGACGAGTTGATTTGTATGGGTGACCCCCTCAAAATGGGGTGACTGAAACATACCTGTAAGGAAAACTAGCTTGGTAAGTGGGTTGTATAAGTGTGACATGTGTTTTGTTTAAAAGTGTGCCCTAGTCTTGGGGATAACAAAATGTGGGATGCTACCATAGGGTCAAATGATAGGGGGAACAAAGTGGTTCAACTCCTATAGACATATGATCCGTAAAAGTAGGTGAAAAAATATGGGAATTCAAGTGATGGGGGATAAAGGGCTTGTACTCATATATGTATGACATATCCTAAGATTTATTTGATTTATCAATGTTTTGAATTTCCAAGGATTAGGCCCTTTAAAAGAGACAACATGCTTGAAAAATGTATCAATATGAGGTGATTTTGGACAAAAGATATATGGAAATATAAAATAGAAAAAATAACTAGCAATTTATGTGAATCTTCAACGAATGGATAAATGTATGAAGATTACTATAAAAGTAATTTGGGTGATATAAATAGTTATTTTCATGGTGAATAGTTAATTTGTGCTAACAAACCTACGCGTCTTGAGTAAGGAAAATGAAATTTGTGTAAAGGAAAACACAAATTGAAAAAATGGCATCCTCCAATAGGCATCGAAAACCTACACATGAAGAGGTAAACTTGATTCCACTTGTTTATGTTTGAATTTTGAATTTGTGTGAGTGTTTTGAGATTTTTTTTTGTTTTGATTATGTATAGTTTTTGAAAATCAAAATCATAGGAATCACTGGTGATTCATGCAATTGCAGTAAATTTCTGTGAATCACTAACAATTGACCTTATAAATTTGCATTTGGTGATTTGTGTTGATAAAAAAAAATTTGAGAAATATTTTTGGATATTTTTATGATGAAATGAGTTCTAATGTTTTTTGTGGTTATTTGTTTATAGTTGGATGCAAAATTGACCATCTAAGATAGGATACCTATTATTTTGGAGGAGGTATGGGATGATATGTCAGATGAGGATTGGGAGCATGTGGAGGTAGTGGGTTTTGGAGGGATGAGGGATTACAAGAGGGTGCATAGATGTCGGGGTTTTATGTTGGCATTGATGGGGAGGTGAAATTATTCCACATGTACTTTTGGTTACCAATGGAGAGGTGACAATTACATTAGAGGATGTATATCTAATCTTCGAATATCAAAGTGTGTGGGGAGAGAATTTATATTATTAAGGATTTTGAGACACTATATGTCATGGAGAGATTATATGGGGATGAGGTGGATGATGTGAAGTATGCTTCGAGAGGGTTAACATAGCAATGTCACATTTTCTATCAAGAGATGGATGCACAAGGATGATGATGACGATGATGATGGATATTTAAATTTTTTTCCCTACCTAATTCTATAGGATGTAGGTTTCCTTAGATGATAATTGGGGTTGTAGTGGATATTATGGAGAGACAAACAGTCTTTGAGTGGGCACCGACTCTATTAGCTTAGACATATAGAGATTTATGGGGCTGGAAGGCTCACAAGAGATTTGGTATTGATATAACCTTCTTACTATAGTTCTAAGCATACGAGAACATATCTATTGCTCATCCATAGGGTTTTCCATGGGGGATAGGAGATATACATGGAGGCTTCTTGAGATGGAGACATTATATGGGTAGAGTGAAGAGGAAGAGGAAGGATAGTTATTGTAGGGACATGTTAAGTGGAATAAAGGTTGGGGATTTCATGTGGAAAATTTATTTAGATTTTCATGGGTGGCTTAGGTATGAGCTCAATCTTGCTAGCACACAACAAGATACACATGTACATGTTAGGATAAGAGGACAAAGATGAGATGGTTTGATTCAGTTTTATTAGAAGGAAATTTTAATTAGTACAGGATGTTATTGAGGAGCCAATGTAATATAGATGAGAGGAGGGAGATACAAAGACTCCCAAGGTAGTTGTGGGTAGACCTTGCATTATTATTGAGGAGTGTGGGGCCATGGGCCCAAATGATGATGGAGATATAGTTTTGATAGATGATGCAGGGGCCACATGCAAGTATGGTCAGTGGAAAACATGGGAATACAAATATTTTGAGAGGACTGGGTGGTGCAGAGAGTGAGGAGAGTGTATGCTTATAGTGAGGGAGTATATGATACTATTCAAATCAATGATGATGAGGGTGAGGAGGATGAGGATGTAGATGGGGATTTGGTATCTATAGTGGTAGAGTTGATGACTAAGAAGGCCATAGTGGAGGTAGAGAGAGATAGTGGAAGGAAGGAGAGAGATGATTTGATGGGAATTTGGGATGCATTGATTGTGGAGTGGGATAACATAGTGAATGAACAAGATGGGCTCAAGGATTATTTGGCTCAAGCAGTTATAGATAGGATATGTATCATTAGTAGAGGTATACATTAAGGAAGGACCAAAGTATCATGGGCTCTTCCATATCATGCATAGATTTTACATCTCATGCACATGCTAGCAGTC
Organism: Taxus wallichiana var. yunnanensis; assembly: GCA_018340775.1. Classification (NCBI taxonomy): domain Eukaryota; kingdom Viridiplantae; phylum Streptophyta; class Pinopsida; order Cupressales; family Taxaceae; genus Taxus; species Taxus wallichiana. The sequence continues at coordinate 167,026,981 of CM031242.1, read as the reverse complement.
ATATGGGATCACCAGGTATGGTCAGTGCAACTCATTATCAGTCTTTGTGTGTAGAGTTGGCATATTATGAGGATAAGGTGATATAGAGTTTTCATGATGTTACTTTTTATGCAAATCATCTAGTGTAGTGAGGGTAGAACCTCACCATATAATTCTACATATTTCAAATCCTTACCTATCATATCTCATTTTTGTCTTATGGCTTGTCTCAAAATCCACTTAACTAAATGGGGAAAATGTAGACACCTAAAATTAGCACCGCTAATCCCCGTGTCCACATTCGCTAATACCCCTTCATTATCACATCACTATCATATTATACATTAAATAAATTATCACATCATTATCATTTTATCCATTAAATCCTTATCCTAAGTCTTAATTCCCCTTTTATATTTACTCCCATAAATATCATTCCACAACTATAAAATCCTATTTTACCCCTCTTAAAACCACCCAAAACAAAATAAAACTACATTCTAACCAAAATCAAATAAAAAAATAAAATCAACACCCTCTCAACCATTTAAAAAACTTCCTAATCTATATAACCATTTTCCAACATATATCCTTTAATAAAAAATCTTAATTTGGGAGGCGTTTGCAACCATTTTCCGTAATTGCCGGTGATTACCAAAATCGCTAGCAATTCTACCTAGTTATTATCAACTCTATATAAACAAGCTCCAAGGATACATTTGAGGTTAGCTTCTCTCATCTTGACTTGCTAGCTGGATGTTCCTCTCATAGTGTAGCATTCCTATATCACATTCCTCTCAAAAATTGATTCATCATAGCAATAATCAAGGCATCAACAATTTCTTCTCCAACCTTTGGGAGGCCACTCAATATCATAGATATTATTTCATCTATCATATTAATCTCTCTGGTAACATCATTTCTTTAGATTCATTCATAAATTCATACGAGGTAAGTGGTTTCCCTTACTTCATTACATTATTATGCATCATATCCAAGCTTAAATCAACCTTTTTAGCATTCCTTTTGAGTCCCATATTCTTCCATTATCAACATGTACATTTTCATAATAGTCACCGATGATTGCTATTATCACTGGAAATTCCTTGAATCACTCGACAATTCTTCTCGGGCTTGCCGATAGAATCGTTGATGATTTCCCCAATCAATGACAATTTCCCCAATCACGGTGATTCCTATCAAAAAGGTATTTTGACCCCTAAGCTTTATTTTTAGACATATAAATCACATAATTTACTATTGTAAGTCCCTTCAAGTGTATGTCCAATCATATTAAGATCTTTTGAGCCATATTTATCATTTTATCAATTATCTAAATCAAATTTATCATCTTTCTCACCTTTGTGAGTACACAGCCTATCTACATCCTTGCTCCTTTGATCCATTTTGTGATTCCTAGACTCCCATTAGATCAGGTATCACCATTAGACCATCATATAGTTGTGGACCGCATCAGTCCCTTTTAATTTGCATTATTGGTTATATTGTATGTTTTATCAATTTATCTTATCATTATCAGATTGATTTCTTGAACATGGATTGACATCCTTACAAGGAATTCCATTAACTTTTGGGGACTAGCCTTTTCTAGGAAATCTTCCATATATCTATCTAATCCCATATTCTTCTTAGTGTCTATGATCTACAGGTTCCTCCGTTGGTGAAATAAGGAAGGATCTTTCATCCCTCAGCTCTACAACATCAATCTCTACGAGTATTAGAAAATATCACGTCTTCTCTCGAGGTTAGTTTTACTTTTATTATTTGACTTCATTAATTTAAGTAGAAAAGTAAAAACATGTCCGGACAATATCTCTTAGAGTATATTCAATCATTACAACATGATTTTGAAGCCAAGTTTAAAGTTATGCATACTAAAATATAATATCTTAAGGGTGAAATAGAACATATAAAGGATTCTTCCATTACCATGTCAATAATGTCTCTATTCATCATGATCAACATAGTTCTAAGGCTACTTAAAATTAATATCATAAAAACTTTATACATGATACACGTGCTCCTACAAGTCGAGTAAAATTCCTACATAGAGGTAACCATGTGTATGTTCCACAAAATAAATCTCACATGTTAAGTCCACCACAACCAAAATTACTTATTTGGTTCAAAAATAATAATAGCCAACAAGATAACCTATATGAGCTATTTGATATGTGATTAATCAATTTTTACCCAATCATTACTACCCCTATCAATTTTGAAAACATTACACACCATTTTCAAAATATCTAACCCCCTCCTCATGAGAGTGTCATCCATGGTGAATTTTGGAGTTGTTTGTGTCCTTTCATCCCTTTTCTCCCTATTTTTAGGGTGAAACAACATCTCTAACCTCCACCAAACTTGGGTTAACTAGTTTGAATTTAAGGTGAGTTAGATGAAGCTAGTGAGAGGGGAAACAAATTTTAAAGAGGTATAGCTTCATACTTTTCCATTTTTTGTGTTTAATTGTGATTTTATATACCCCATTAATTTTGTAGTGTTGTTATGCTACCAAATATTCTTCATACATCCTCTATGCCAAAAATTGTTTTTCTCATATATTTCAAACCCCATGCCCATTTTCTATGAAACTTGAACTGTGGGTTCCTCTCCAAAACACATTTAAGAAGACTATAAAATGGTTTCCATTTATGATCTATGTGTTTTTCTACATCTGTTTTAAATTTATAGTTAAGAATATTTCCTTTTCAAATTTATAAAAACCCAAAGTGATTGAAATCCTTTAAAATTTGGAGTAAAGCATCACATTTAAAAATGGAAACTTTTAAGACCACTTTCATTCCATTATAATAAAAGGAATAACCAATTCTAAAAATATTAATCCTTCCTAATCCTCACCGTCTAAAAATACTAAGTGATTTAAATAATGCATTCTTAGATTTTTCATTTCCTTGTACACACTAGGAAATTCAAAAGCATCAAATTAAGAAACTAATAAATAAATTATTCCTCAAAATAAGGATTACTAAAAATATTAATTGTTATAGGTTGAGCTCAAATTACTCGTACATGTTTATCTTCTTCATTTTTCACTAGTTTGATTGATGGAAAACATCGATACTCGGTTTACAATTCTCGTATTTATGAATGCAAAGTAAACATGAAGTGTCTCACAAATGAATCTAGAAAATTTGAGAGCATGGGTGTGGATTGAATCTCATGGAACTGTAAATGGAAGGATTCTTCTTAAGTATAATATTTAGAAAAATGGTCACCCATTTCAAAACACAAAGCTAGTTATAGCTTGTGCACCACATTGTGACATAGTTTCAAAAATGTATCTAGTGAATGGAAGTCCAATAATGACAATCCTCATTCCGAATGGTATTTCTCAATGCTTGCAAATACCTATCTCTGTAACAAGGTGTTGATTACCTCTTAGGATATATCCTCACAGTAATGAACATGAAAATTTGCATACTTGTAAAGGATCAATAGTTGAGTTGTGGCCTGTGCAGAAGGAAATCCCTCTTGGTTCCCTAAATTTGGTCCTAGACTGATTATAACCTTATCATATGGGTTGATAAAAATTTGGAAGAATTATTCATTTAGTATCTCTCCTTCACCCATATTAGATCATAGGATTTGGTCTTGTACTCCATTGTCCCTCCCAAGTCACCATGGTCATTCGGTGAGATGATCACCAAGATCACACCACGGGCATCAAATGCAAGAAATATTGGAGGGACATGACAATATTTTATATATTATAAGGTTGATTCAAGTAGAAGAAGGCTTTTCTCATTGGATTTAGTGGTATTTTTATCATTTTATTCTCACTCCTCTCAAGGTACTTTATCGGGCTATGGAATTTGATCATTCAGAGGAATTCCAAAAGATGAGTTTTATGAAATACTGGGTGTACTAGGAGGATTCATCAATTTTAGGAAGTGGTCAAAGGACCAGGAATTCAATGGAGTTCATAGCTACAATGTAACTTATAGATTCTTCATCTTTCTCCATTGTGCATCTCTTTTATCTCTATTCTTTCTACTTTCGACTCTCCATTATAAATTATACTTTATAGCTATTTTCGCATATTCACTTAAGTGATCATTGTAATTTTTCAATGTAAAATTCCCTTTTCATTAATAATAAAGGGGATTATTTTTATTTCCTAGAGGAATGTGAAAGGTCACAAGTGGTGGGACTATGAAAGGTCATGTGGGGGTAAATGAAGAGATAGATTGTAAAGCTATAAATTAGAATGACTTCTCCATTCTAAAGGGTTAGTTTTTCTTGGTTGATATCTCTCATTGTCTTACTACAAGCAAGAAACTATAATTATTCTATGTCTTTGTCTTATGTTTTCCTCTCCATCTCAAATTTACTCCATGAGTATGTTTAAATTAGTAATATAATTTAAAGAAACTTGGATTTAATTGTGTTTTTTTCCTCTTTCCTTGACATGGTGTCTTCTCATTGTTAACTTGGAAATATTTTGGTTTTATGTCAATAAACTTAGCTTTTTATTTATTAAGTAAAACCCCATTCTCACTTTCTCCCATTTATTTATACACACACTATTCCTCCAACTCCTTTTTGCACCTGGCTTTAGTGGAGTTTTCTTGTATGATCCTCACCAAAATTTCACTTATGATGGTTAGAGTAGTGTATATATTTCTTGTTTTCAATAAATGGATCTGCCCCATTCCTAAGTAGAGGGACCTAGTCCCAAATCATTGGTGAAAACCCCTAATTTTCCCTTGTGACAAATTATTTTTCCAAAAAAATTTTACACCAACCACAGGGGATATTTTTTCCTACACCTTATAATGATCCAAAAATCCTAAAAATTAGATATACTAAAAATGCATTAAAATTAACAAAAAAATATTAAACTTGATGTTCAAAATCGATTATTATTTTTATTTGTGTCCTTTCAAATTGGAAAAATTAAGAGGTATTGTTGATCTAAAGTTTGAAGCTCTTAAAATACAATAATATCACATCTGATATAATCTATATTATTTCTCTCAAACATCATCTCCATCTAGTACATCGAGTGATACAATAGGAAATCTAATTGAGACTCCTCTTGAATATCTAGTTGCACCACCACTAAATATTCTTCCCCAAAATAAGAATAAAAATAATAAGTTGAAGAAGAAATGGATTAACCTAAACCACCTATTCCATGGGGAATTAATATTTGTCAATTTTATCTTACAACACCTCTCCATGAATTAAAAAAGGGATCCCAAAATAATTTTCCCAAATTCAAAGGTGATGGCACCCAATTTCTCAAAAAACATATTCAAGCTTTTATCACTGCACGTGGAGTTCTTGGAGTTGAACATGAAGATGTTTTAGTAAGGTTATTTATGGAGTCACTTCAAATGATATTAGCTGAATGATTATACCTATTTCCCTCTTTATCCATCAAAAATTTGAATGATATCGAACTAAGTTTGAAGAAAGATTTAAATCAGCTAAAGACTCTGATATCTTCTTGTTCAATTGGTCCAACTAAAGAAAGAATTAAATGAAATCATGAGATATATTTTTGGCATGATTCAAAATATTTTTGAAAATAATATTTATATAAACTTCACCATTTTATAATAACAAAAATATATTCTTCATAAATGATAATTACTCAAGTCGATTTATTCTATGGAGAGCTCAATCTCGAACTCTTGAAAATGCCCAAGAATATTCCATCAAAGTAGAAGATGATCTGATTTTTCTGGGAAAGTGAAGAATCCAAATGGTAAGAAAAAGGTTCAAACCTCTAAAGAAGGTTCCACTAATTCTCTTATTCAAAAATTGGCTAATGATGTGATTTCATTGAAGAATCAACTTATAGAAGATACCTTTTAAAGGGGAGGTTATCCATATCAAAATCAATATAAAAATATAAATAGAATAGGTGGAGGAGAAATAATATTATCTCTTGAAGAACCTCCTGTTAATGCCACATGTGAAGCAATCCTGAAGAAGAGTACGATGAATCTCAAATTGAATATGAAAATGAATAGCAAATTGTGGCCAAAGTGATGAGATTGAATCTGCTAAAAATATTGGTTTTTGTGAATATACCCCTTCTTTAGATGATGAAGATGATGAAACCATTTTTGATATGAATAGTCATTCTTATGTGGTGTTCACCCATTCAAAGGCTCAAGAGAGGGATAATTCTTACAAATTCAAAGATCCTAAATTGGTAACTCTACAAGGAAAAATAAAAGGGAGGATCACTTCTTCCCTCTCCCATGTAATCAACAAAGAAGAAGCCCAAAGTACATATAATTTTAGTTATACCTTCCAATGTGGGTATCTATACCTCTCCTTTTCAAAGCTTTCCCCATTTCTATATTCAAATGTAATTATATGAATAAAAATAGTATCAATGTCATTCCAAGAAGTATTCAACCTCTCACTACTACATCTACACCTTCACCCTCCTCTGAGTCTCATTTTGACATAATTGAACATGTTAAGAAGTCCAAGGTCCAAATTTCTGAATTTGAGTATTTGAGAACTCATCCCAAGAAATTTGATAAATTTTTCCAATTTATCAAAGGAAGTAATTCAAATTCATGTCCAACATACCTCGCAATAAAATAGTCACTCCCCACTCTTAACAATGTTACATATCAAAAGCATCTTTCCTCCACATATTTCTCTTATGGAAAAAATGAACCCTTTTACCTCTCTTTGTAGGTCAATGGATGCAAATTGAATAACTATATAATTGGATTTTGTGCCTCGTATAACATCATACCTATAAAAGTTGCACATGCTCTTGGTCTCACCCCCGTCCATGTTGTTGGTCACTAATATTCCATGGAGATCAAGTAAGTACATCTCGTTAGTCAAGTTAAAAATTCTCAAGAAATGCTTGTGGACCTTCCTAATAAGAAGATCAATGTGAAAATACTAGTGGCGGACATCCCAACTACATACATGATGTTGTTGAGGAAAATATTTTACAGAGACATTAGTGGAGATATAAAGATGGAGAGGTCATATGACCTCATACTAATCAAAGGTATTATGAAGAAGTTTCTTCTAACAAGAAATATGAAATATACTATTCAAAAGGAAAATTACCCGAGGGTGGAAATTATGTATCAAGATTCAAGATGTTGTAACTATTTCATAACTTTGGAAAAAAATGTTGAACTTCTTATCTTAATGGAAGAGATCCCGAAGGTGATGGAACCAATCAATGAACATCCTGGATGATCTTTTATATCATAAAATGGAATACGTGCCCTCCTCATTGAAAATGGATATTGTTTTAAAATGATGAAGATCGGGCATGCCTTAACTTGTGAGAAGGAAACCACCAAATGATAAGTAATTTGGATCATGAGAAAGAATATGTTTCAAATGAGTTCGTGCCATATGATTTCCATTTTTCTTATCATCTCCCCATGACCCAATGTGAAGGTTTTAGAAATGAACATGAAGGTTGGTATGGGGAATATTTGAATAAGGAATCAATGAAGATATATTAAATGTTGTGGAAGGAACTGAAAACCCTTAACTCAATCATGAAATCATGACCTATGTTATGACTATACAATATAAATATGAGTCTGATTTTGATTCTTCATTTGATGTAAAAATGTACAATAATGAAATAGAAAAAGTTGAAGAGCTCAATATCCATCTTGAAATATTTGATGATGTTTATGAATGTGAATATGGGTCCTTCTCTTCTGTCTTTGTGAAAAATATTGTATTTGTGATGAATGGAATTAAAAATAAATTCTTGAATCTCCGTGGATATCTTCATTCATGAGGATAGTACCTCCATCATAGAGAGTGATATTGAGGTCAATAATGAGTTGGTGTGTGTGAAAGAGAAACATCTAGAGAAATTTTTGAACATAAATCAACAATAGGTATATGATGATGTTGAAAATTTCAAAATATCTACCAAGAAAAACTCTACAAAAATAATAGTTATGAGGAACATGGTAGGTAAGGAGCAATCACTTATTGGAGAGCAAAAGATAGTTATGAACACGGTGAGCCTAGTATGATCAATATGCATTCTTGTGGTAAATTTATAATAAAAAGGTGAAATCACAAGCACGAGTGAATGTAACAATGGATTGGAAATATGGAATGAAATTTTAGGGATGTGAGGGAAGTGAGCTATTCATATTAATCTTTGGTTATAAGAGGAGTCGTGTTGAATTTCTCAAGAGATTACATGTAATATTCTTCTTGTCAGGTACCTAGAGACCTCGCAACACCTTTATTTCTCAATAATTTGAGAAAGGGGTCATACTTCATTGAGCAGTTAATGGGTTCATATAACAAAGTCATTTGGTGCTGCCCATACACGAGTAACATCCATAGAAGAAAAAAATAGTGAAATTAGGTTATCCCCCACATGTACCATAGATTATTTAGGTTGTTCTTCCCTTTTAGTTTTGTTTTTCCCTATTATGCGTTGTATTTCCATTTATGTTGTGTGTTTTCCTTTCCATTGTGTATTTGTTTTGGTTGTTCTTTCTTGTGTACAATGTGACTCTAATGTCTCAATGGATTAAGCATCAATCTTCTCCCCCATGAGATAAATGAGGTTCATGCTTGATACATTTTTCATTTTTCCAATAAAAAATAATTCCTTGAGTAAGATCCATCTATTTTCATGCTAAATTTTTAGAATGAAAAATTAAAAATTCAGTCATGGCAACAAAACCCACACTAGAAATCCCCTTTCCTAGTCAATGCAAACCTTTCCTCCAGCTAGCATTTCAAATTTTTGATCCTTATTTTGGCTGAGAGGAATGTGATAACATGAATTTAAAGTTTGTTTCATGTGTATATAAGTATACCTAGCTTTATTCATGAGGGTATTGAGAATAATAAATAACAATTATCCCGGAGGCTTGAAAAGTGTTATGTTTTGTCTTCTTGTCAAAGGAGGAAATCCTTCAAAATCTAACTATAAGGAACAACCAAGCTTGAGGTTTTTCATGAGAGTAATAATGTGATCTAATATAGTTTGGTAAGTTTATGTGGAGTCACTCAAATTTGGGAAACTTTCAATAAAAACTAGGTCTTTTGGGCAAAGCACTGGGAGAAACATGTTTTAAAGGAGCTAGTCACCTTGTTTGCAAGGCTTTGAAATCCTCTACTGGGTATTGGGAATTCAGATAGCAGGCATTGGAAATATGAAAAACCTACTTCATGGTGTAATAATCAATATATAATTATAGGGGTATGAAAATATGGAACTTGATTGTTAGTGCAGCTCAATAGTATTTATACAAGGCGCAACTTGTTGAAAAGGTTTCAGTCACATTGGACCCTCCTCATGGTACATGTGTTGGATTTTTTCATACTCATTTTGGAATCCCGTGGAAATTTTTCTTCTTGGAACACACACGTAATAAAAATTGGAAAGTGGACTACAAAAGGAAAATTTCAAGCTGAATCAAGTCTTAAAAATGGTGGGAATGGACTCAGTGGGTACTTTGGAGTCAAAATAATATAATTTTGTCCCTCCAAACTCCATTTTTTTCTCCTGGACCCAAAACTTAACTCCTTAGTCTATTATCACATTGAATTTGATGAAATTAGCAAAAATAATCATCTTTGAGCATATTTTTAGAGTATGGACGTCCCTTTTCCCTTTTTCCCTTAGTGCAAGGGGATATGGGGGACACCAAAATGTTCTCCCCCTATGGAGGAGTTGGTTGCATCACTTAAAGTGACAACTTAAGTGGTTAGAAGATGTTATAAACTCACCTAACTTGATGTTTGACCACTTTTTCATGACATCTAGACCCATGGAGGCATTTTGGAGGCTTGATGTCCCTTTTTCCAGCCATTAAGGGGATATGGGGGACATAAAAAAATTTACCCTCCTACAGAGGTAACTTTTTATAACTCAAAATGATGACTTGGGGTGTTAGAAAAGTGTTATCAACTCACCATTTTCACAAAATCTAACCCCATCCTCATGAGAGCCTCATATATGTTACATTTTAGAGAGGTTTATGCCCCTTTTACCCCTATTTTTAGGGTACAACCTCACCTCCAACCTTTACCAGACTTGGGTTAGTTAGTTTGAGTTTACGGTGAGTTAAACAAAGCTAGTGAGAGGGAAAACAAATTTGAAAGAGTTATAAATTCATACTTGGAAATTTTTTATTGCATTATGATTTTCACTCCTCTCATTTTTTTTGTAGTGTTGTTATGCTACCAAAAATTCTTTAGAATTTCTCCATGCCAAAACCCTTTTTTCTCATATCTTCCAAACTTGATGCCCATTTGCCATGAAGTTTAGACTACATGTTCCTCTCCAAAATTCCTTTAAAAATAATGTGACATTATTTTTAATTATGATATATATGTTTTTCTATATCCATTTGAAATTTTTAGACAACAAAGTTTTCTTTTTAGATCTACAAAAACCCAATGATTGAAATACTTTGAAATTTCGAGAAAAGCCTCATATTTTAAAATAGAAATAATTGAGACCACTTTCATTCCATTATAACACATGTGTTGTCTCCAGAAACCACTTTTCATTTTCTAAGTTAAATTTGAAATTTCAAGCTCTCACCCTCCTAAAGTATTTAAGCTAAGTTGAAAGTTCGAAGAGATAGAAAAATCCATGCCCTAGAGTTGTTTCAAATCCCCAATTTGCTTGTTTTGATAAATTATTTGATTTCCTATCTGGACATGTGAAAATTTTATTGTTCTCCTCATTTGAATGAAATTTTCAAACTCTCTATGCCCCTAGATCATTGAATCTTGTATTGTTTTCAATTCCTTGGATTGCGAAAGAAATTTGAAAATCATGCGCAAAATGGTGGAGTTTTTTTTTTCTCTACATTTTTTCCCATAGTTGGGAACAATGGGCATTTTCTTCCCCATCAAATTTTGGCCCCATCATCCATGGGTACATGGAAATACCTAATTAGAAGTGGGTCGGTAGAGAAATTTGTGTTTTTAGCCTCTTTGTAAAAAAGGTGAAAAGTTAAAAAGTGACCTGCAGCCCCGATCATGCTATAAAGAAAAAAGTTAAATCTTGAGCCCGCAGGGAAAATTCAGAGGTGAAGCCCACTATTGAAAAGTCAAAAGCACGAGTGGGCCATCAGGGCTCTTTTGGAAATTTAACCAAATTTCCAAAAGTGAAGTGAAAGTTCTAGAATGCTCGGCTGGCTCCACTAAGGTCTCAGTCCTGTAGTTGAAAAATCAAAGCAGGAGAGTGAAGCAGCGAAGAACTTTGAAGTTTTGAGCATTTGTCTAAAAGAGCTTAAAATTGAAAAAAGAAAGCCATGATTCCTTCACCACTCAAATAAAGCCACGTTTCAGGCCTATGGTGGAGAGGCGGAAGGACAGACCAAAATGTCAAAAAATGCCAATTTTCTACAAAGGCATAAAATGCAAAGGCATCCTCCACGCCCACTCCAATAAATTTCTCCCACATGGATGAATCTGGTTTAAAGTTTCAAAGGAAAGATGAATGGTTCAAATTCAAAGTTAAAAAATGAATGTAATGGCTACATTATGAAAAGTTTGGTTTTCCCCATTGGAGTTTCTTCGCAAATCAAGAATTTGAACGGATGTAAATGATTGAAAAGAAATTGTAAATTGTTTCTTGCTAACAAAGAAGAAGTTGTAACCATTTCTTAGAGGAGATTTAATGGCTTCTTCACGCCATTGTCAAGGGTTGGCGATTGATCTTGTAAACTCACGAGTGTATTGTACTTAGAGAAAACAAAGGAGATAACCATTTTTCTTCCATTTTCCCCCTTTTCTCAATTTCCTCCATTTCTCATCTATGTACAACTTCTGATTAAGCATGAATACAAGAACAAGGATTTTGTAGCCTCTTTGATGAGGATAGTTTAGAAACTTTGAGTTTGCAATCTTATCTTGTCTTATTGCCATTTATAGGCTTGTTTCTTCCCATGAATGCATATGATGAATTCTCTAACTAGTGTGTGTAAGAATTTTATTTCCTACCGTGAAATTAGTTCTCCTACCTCTTTTATCACTCCATTTCCAACCTTCATATCAAATTCCCCCCTTGTAGATAACTACAAGAATTTTCCACAGGGTCAATGGAGTGCCCCTGTTAGATCCTCAACTAGAAGGCCACCATAAAAATCCATGCTTTTTCATGCATGCATACATAACAACTACATTGGTTAAGTAGAGGGACTTAGATTCCTAGAGTGTTGGAAAGGAATTCACAAATTTTTCCACCCGAAAAATTCCCTCACCAACAGTTTTTGGCACCCACCGTGGGGCAGATTTAGTAGCATTTGCACCTAAATGCAACCACAAGGTTAAAAAATTCAAAATTCAAAAAAGAGAAAAAATTCTGGAATTTGAATGGCTATATGAGCCACATGGATTCAAATCATGGCTATTCTAGGAAACCCTCTTATTGAAAGACCCAAATTTCTCTTCCACATCCAAGAAGACATTGCTTCATATTTGAGGGAAGCTATCTGGCATAATAGACAAAGTTCCAATCACTACTTCATTACCATGAGAATTCTGGACCTTGAAGAAGAATACGTTGCTGAATTGGAGAGGAAAAGACAAATCCTAGCACCACAAAGAAGAGCATAGATTTTCAAGTTGGTGGATAGAAGATTCACCCGACAATAAAGATAAGGAGGAAAACTGATCCCATTTTTGAGGAACTTCAAAGGAGATAAGAGCTACTTAGAATCCATAGGATTCCTTTTCAAGAAACCAGTCACATTGGGAACCTGAGTGTTTCCAATCCTTTGGATGGTTAATTTTCATACATAATCAAGAACCTTGTACAATTCATTGACATGAAGACTAAAGAAGAAGCTAGAGAAAGAGAAGCAAGACCCAACAAAGAAATAAGAGCTCAACTCAAAGAAATTAATAGACTTTAAGCTGAGGTAGATGAAAGAGTAGCAACAAAATCCACAACCTTATCAAGGTTGGAAGATAAAAATAGACACAGAATGGGGGATCGGAATCGTGAGCGTGAACGGGATAATGAATCCCATAGGCCAAATGTACCATGGGAGGAAACACCAGTCCACCGGCTCTTGTTCAACCACTCCATGAGCTACCAAGAGGCTCGAGAAAAAACTTACCAAAATTTAGAGGGGATGGTTCTAAACTCCCCGAAGAGCATGTAGCAACATTTATTTTTCTTGTGGTGTTTTGGGTGTTGAGGATGAAGATGTGTTAGTCTAACTCTTTGTGGAATCACTTTAAGAAAAGGTTTCGAATGGTTCTACATGTTACCCCCAAGGTTTGTCACCTGTTGGGAAGATATAAGAAGTGAATTCGAACATAGGTTCAAGACCATGAAATATTTTCAGGATCTTTTGGTCTAATTGGTACAAATGAAGAAAGAAACCTCCGAGTCAATGAGGGACTTTATAGCAAGATATGATAGAGTGATAAGAAGGATCCCTAAAGATGTGGTGCCTCCTAAAAATAATTTGAAGAGGTTTTTCATCAATGCTCTGCCATCAGAAGTAGGTTTCTTCCTCAGAAGAGCCCAACCAATAACATTGAGGCAAGCCTAGGACTTTGCAATAGAAACCGATGATGATATAATCCTTTCTGGAAAGGTGAAAGGCCCCAATGGGAAACAAAAGGGTCATAATTCAAAATTTGTCACCACAGATCCGATGTTCCAAAAAATGGAAAATGACTTGTTTTCCTTGAAGAAGCAACTATCTCAGATCACAATGTAGAATGCTTCATAGAGACAAAACCCTCTAGATAGACCAAGGATTTCTCCACCTCCTCATCAGATTGCTCTTGAAGAACCACAAGTCAATTCCATCTGTGACACTAAAGAGCCAGAGGAGGAAGTAGAAATTGATGAAATTGAAGAAGAAAACATGGAAGATTATGAAAACTATCTTGAGATTGAGGAAGTTGATATGCACAATGGCCTAATTGAATATGTTGATGATGAAGATGAAGGTGACGATGAAGTTCCAAGTTTCTCATGTGATTTTTTTACTCGTGCTCAATCTAAGAAAGGGATTTCAGCCCCAAAAGATGTAGAAAAGGATAATAAGAAGAATAAAGAAGATTTTCCTCCAAAGGTTACATAGAATAAAATCATCAATAGAGGATCACCATTACCACCTTCCATGGAATCAGCTAAAGAAAAACCAGATTCACTGGTTGCTAAAGAACATGCTACTATACCAAGTAAGTCATTTGATTCTTCTTCCAGCTCAAAAGTTGCTAAGAATAATTCTCTTCTAAATGTTGGTCCTGCAAAAACATCTAAAGTTCAATCAAAGGCTACACCCTCACCCCCTTCCAAGCCAATTGTTACATCTGAAAAAGAGAACCCAACACCAAAAGTAGAAAATTATCTACCATGTAGATCTTCCTCCATTTTAGGAGCCTCTTCCTCACCCACCATTTCCCCATTCGAATTTGTGGAACATGCAAGCAAAACCAAATTCCAGCTCTTAGAAATAGAATACCTACAAACACACCCTACCCAGTTTGATAGGTTCATTAATACAGTTTGTGGTGGTAACCTTGTATCCTTGAGTCCTAATTCTAAAGGCTTACTTCCCACACCATCCACACCACCTTCCTAAAACATGATAGCCCTCAGTGCCTCCAAAACCAACAGGGTTGAACCTTTCTACTTGTCACTCCTCATTAAAGGCTTCCAGTTAAATAATTGTATCATAGATTTCGGAGCCTCAAACAATGTGATGTCAGCCAAAGTTACAAATTCTCTAGGCCTCACTTTGACCTGGGTAAATGACACCTACTACTCAATAGAATCCAAACAAGCTCCATTGGTAGGAAGAATCAAAGATGCACAAGTAGCACTTGCTGATTTTCCAGATAAGAAGATGCTCCTAACCATACTGGTAGCAGACATCCCAACATCCTTTTGTATGCTATTGATTAGGATTTTTTGTAGAGACCTGGGTGGGGAAATTAAAATGGATTGGTCATGTGCAACTATCCCAGTAAAAGGTGAGATGAAGAATTTAATACTAGTAAGAAAGATGAAGTTAACAGAACAAAATTTTGATGATCCGAAAGCAAACATTCTCTTTCAAGATTGTGGGCTAGGAAACTACTTCCTCACATAAAAACGAGAACTTGCCACTTATCATGGAGGAAGAGGAAGATCAAATTTTAACAATGGAATTTGATGGTAGTCATTCTAGAGAAGGTTCGGGAGCTAGTGTAGTATTGTACTCTCCTTCCAATGAGGTGTACCCTTTTTCCTATAAGCTGCAATTTGATAATACAAACAATATGCAGAGTATGAAGCATTTATCTTAGGAAGGAATGCGTAGAGGACATGGGAATCAATAAGATGAGATGTAAAGGTGATGAAGAGATTATGGTAAAGCAGGTCCACCAACGATATCAAATGAAAAATACAAGGCTTAGGCATTACAGAAATAGAGTGTGGGATTGCATTGAATCTTTTGATACATTTTCCATTGAAGCTATTCCAATGGAACATAATGAAAAGGTTGATTCTATTGTAGTGTCATCTTCCCTAGTGATACCTCATCCTTATTTTGGTAAATAAAAAGTGACCATTGAAATGGTATTCTGGCCTAGTGTACCAGACAATGAAAATCATTGGCAAGTCTTCAATGATGATAACCAAATTCTATCCTTTTTGGAGAAAAGGGATAATTTAAATAATCTCTTCTTCAAAGGAGGTGAAAATCCACACCAAGAAGTAGTCCTCGAAGAAGAGACATAAGGAATTGAAGGGATTGATGATGAGGGAGTAATCAAATTGAAAGGGAATAAAATTCCCAAAGGCCTAGTCTCTTTAGAAGACCTATGCAACAAAAATGATAGATTCATTCAAGAGAAAGAAAATCAATCTTCTCAATTGCCCAACTAATTTTGATAAAGAAAACATTGGTACCTCGAAGCAGCCAAGGATGGTCAATATCGAAAATGTTTCTCTCCCGAAGAAAAAGAATTTTTGTTGCATTACTCAAGAAATAATCAGATGTCTTGGCCTACTCTTATGATGAACTCAAATCCTTCCAACTAAAAGAAATGCATCACTCAATTCCTTTGAAGCATGGTGTTAATACCTTCGAGGAAGAAACAAAGTCCGTACAACCCAAAGATTGTTAACACCATCAAGGAGGAGGTAATGAAGATGATTAACACAAAGATCATCTTTTCCATCCACCATTTAATGTGGGCGGCTAACATTGTGCCAAAGTGTGGAAGAAGAATGGTGAAATAAAGATGTGTAGATTTTCGCAACCTAAACCAAGCATCACTCAAGGACAATTATCATCTTCCTATCATGGATAATATCCTCGCAAGCGATCATGAGATCTGAAATGCTTTCATTACTTGATGGATTCTCAGGATATAATCAAATCAAAGTGGCAAAGGAATACCGCACCAAGGAAGCCTTTACAACACCTTGGGGCATTTTTGCCTACAGTAGAATGCCTTTTGGCATAATCAATGCATGAGCTACATTCTTAAGGGTGATGGATTTGGCCTTCAAAGATCTAAAGCATTGCATTGTCATATATCTTGATTATCTCACAAGTATTTTTAAAGAAGAGGGAGATCATATCTATCACTTGGAACAAGTACTTGCAAGGTGTAGGAAACATGGCATATCCCTAAATCCAAAAAGGTGCATTTTGGAGTCACAAAAGGCAAGTTATGGGGCACATTGTGAAAAATATGGAGCACACATTGATCCCTGAGAGGATTAGATCCATTCAAGCATTAGCCCTATCCACAAGCAAGAAGGGAGTTCATTCATTCTTTGGAAAGGTAAACTTTCTTCGCTCGTTTTGTGCCCGAATTTTCTAAATTGACAAAGAAAATCACTTCCATGATGAAACCTCAAGAAATTTTCAAATGGAACAATGATTGGAAGGAAACATTTGAAGAGATAAAGAAAGCCATTGCCAAGGCTCCAACCCTTATGTCTCGGATTTTAACAAATATTTCATCATGTATTGTTATTCATCAAAGCATACACTCTCTATTATTCTTGTTCGAGAAAAATGATGAAGATGTTGAAGCATCTATTGCTTTCATGGGTTTTCCTTTGAAGAAGTATGAGCTAAAGTATAACCAATTAGAGAAGCATGCCTATGCAGTGGTCAAGGCTGTAAAAAACTTCAGTTTTACATCCTCAATCCTCATACAGTGGTGATGGTCCTTAGCGGTCCAATCAAGTCCATCTTGACACAAAGAAAATCCCGAGCTAAAAGAGGAAATTGGATTGCAAAGACTAAAGAATATGACTTGGAGATTTGACCCTCTAATTTGGTTAGGGGAAATGGCTTGTGCAAGTTGATTGCTGAAGATGAAACTCTCAAATTTCAACATGGAGAAGAAAATGGTACTCTCTCAACTTGTTTAGAAGACAACCCACAAGTTCTCTTTATCACCACTACCAATGAGTGGTACGCCGATAATGCCTACTACTTGACTTATGGATAATGCCCTCCTAATCTTGATTACAAACAAAGAAGAACACTCAAGTTGATGGAAGCCAAGTATGTGATCAAGAATCATGCACTTTACAAAAGAGGCATGGATGGTTGTTTCCTCAGTGCGTAGATAAAGAGAAATAAGAAAAGTTGCTTATAGAATACCATGACCAAGCATGTGGTAGACATTTTTAGAAATGGTCACTACACACAAGATCCTCCGAGGAAGGTATTATTGGCCCAACATATTTGTAGATACTGGATTTTCGGTTTCTAAATGCAAAGCATTCCAACAGTTCATTGGAATACCAAAACTCGCTGCATTACTACTCGGTGCATGTGGTTATCAAGAACCATTTCAATAGTGAGGGCCGGACTTCATTAGTGTTTTGAACCCTCGCTCAAGTGTAGGAGACACCTATGTACTCACAGCAATAGACTACTTCACCAAATGGGTGGAAGTCATTCCGCACAAACAAGCCAACACTGAAACAATATGCAACTTCATCAAGGAAAATATCATAGTCCATTTTGGAGTACCACAAAAGATTGTAATAGATAATGCTACCTATTTCTCTTCAAGAGAGTTGACCAAGTTTTGCTATAGATATGGAATCTCGCTAGCTCATTATTTTGACTACTATCCACAAGGAAAAGGATAGACTAAATCAAGAAACAAGAAAATTGTGATCATTATCTACAAGTGTGTAGACGAGAATCAAAGGAATTGGAAAAAAGGTTATACAACGCATTTTGGGAAGATAGGATCACTCCTAAGAAGTCGATAGGTATGTCTCCATTCCAACTGTTGTATGAAGTTGAAGCAGAGATTCCCCTCAAAATTAAGATGCCAGCTCTCAAGTTGCTACGGGAAATAGAACATGGTCAATACAAATTTTCCTTAGAGAAAAGGATCCTATTTCTGGAGAAGTTGGAAGAAAATATATTCCATTTTATGGATCAAATCAAAGAACACCAACTGAAAGTGAAGAAGATATTTGAAAAGAGGGCTAAGGCAAGATAATTCAAGGTTGGATACTTTTTCTTGGATATTACAAAAATTCCTCTTAATCTCCTTCTTCTGGGATGAGGAACTCTTTCTACCATTTCTCGACTCTGCATGATGAGATTGGTCTTTCTAATTTTCCTTGTTCTTGATGAACGGCATAAACTTCTTCATCAGTGTCCTTCTCTTCCAGCATCTAGCCACTGAATGATTATGCAATCCACAAAAATTACATGGAAAATAATTCCACATCTTCTGAATATCATAACCATACTTCTTAAGCTGAAAAAGTGGATCAGAAGTTTTACCGTCCTTATGATTATGGTAAGAAAGTGGAGGTGGAATCTCATTACCTTTTCGTTGATTTCTCTTACCACATCTTTCCTGTGACGACAAAGCACAATTTTCCTACTCATAATCTTCTTGCAAGACTAGTGGGGTAATCACTTTGCTTTCAGAAGCTTGTCTCCGTCAGCATTCTTGGAGTATTCTCCAATTTCCATTCCAGCACTAGGATAACCCAAACCTACAAAATGAGGACGATCTTTGACCTGTATTGGGTTAGCAATTCCTTGGCCATTTTTACCAAGGCCTCTTCCATCAAATCCCATTTTATCTAGTAACTTGGATCCAATGCCTCTATTATGCTTTTCAAACAAACCAAAGACTTCATTACCTGAATCTAAAACCAAATGGGAGGAAGAATAAGATTCTGTGGTGAACAACTTACAGTGCAATCATCTACCATGGTCTCTACATCTGAAGTTGAAGGTATTTCCTTCCTCTGATCACCACATTGCAACCTTTCCAAGAGCTCATCCTTGGTTTACAATTCTGATTTTAAGTGAGCATTCTCCTCTTCCAAGGAGTAATACATTGATTGCAGGAGAGAGTTCTCTTCCTAGATCTGGTGATTATAAGCTTCAATCTCTTCGAGCTTCACCTATGTAGACATCTTGCCCATAGTGCACTTGTACCCTGTTCACACAAACTGAACCAACTGCACTAATCTTGAAGTAATCACTTTGTTAATCAGATTTACTGAAAAACAAATATGGAGCTAAACCAGCTCTGATACCAAACTTGATCGAAAATAATCAGATTATTACTACCTGATCTCGGACCCTTGTAGGCTTTAATTATTTGCCAATAATTTACTCCTTTTAAGTAATCAATTTTAAAATAATGCAAGACAATAATGAAAATTGCACACAGATTGATTACGGAGTTCGGTAATTACCTACGTCTCCGGGTTCATGGTCGAACCATTCCACTAGTCAAAACTTGTAAGTTACAATAGTACTTTCACAAGAAAACCTAATGGAAACTATTTAAACTTGCTTAGAAGAATAACCAGACCTTCGGACGACAAGGGTGAAAAATAGCACCCGACTTCCACCTTCCTGGCATACAATCTCCTTTGGCTTCGATCGGCCTTCCCGATGCTATCAATGCGACGCTAGCACTCCGGTCGACAATCCAGGATTTGCAAGTAATTGGTGTGGCTCAATGGGCCTATTGGGTAGTTTATAATTTACTCCCAATCACAAATATTTCATCTACTATTGCCTAAAATAATAGGCCAATAGACAATACCTGTTGACACATCCCACAAATAAGCTTAACAAATAATAAGCTCAGTTGTGTGTGCCCCACAACAAGCTTAACAAATAATAAGCTTGAGTTGTGTGTGTTACAATAGAAATGGGTTCCCTATTTATACCCAAATAGGACCCCTTAAATAATGCTTTAAAAAAATATCCTTAGGCTAATATTAGCCTGACCGCTTAGCATTTTGGATCGGATATTTATCCCATGTAGGGCATCATACATATTTGATAGGATAACATCCCAAATTGAGCAGCATTGTTTAAAAGAGGGAATAAATCCCACATTTGGCGGCGTTTGGTTTTGATAAGGTTTTTAAAACCTTAGCCACCCCTTCATTCACGTGGATCTCCACGCATGGGCCTTTGCCCCCACACCATGGCTTCATCTCCTTCACCACGTGGAACTCCACACATGGCATATGGTTTGGCAGTGATGTGGGTAATTGATAACCATTAATACATGGCTGTTATAATAAAACCCACCCCACTTAGTCTTGTGGCATGGAAATGGGTTTGTAAGTGGACTTACCAAGATAATATAATTTCGACCAATATAATGTGGTATAGAAATAATTAACTCGGTCCATAGCATGTAATCCACTTGTCATTTCCCGATAGGAAAATCAAGTGAATTCAACGAGTGGTGGCTTGTGGACCCACCACGTTGGCGATAATACCATAGTCCACACGGCGGTCGGGCTCCCCTCCATAATAAAAGTTGAGCCTCTTGTTCCCGTGTACCATTTTTTTACGCTTGTTGAAGAATGGTGATCAAAACCAACAAAAACTCCCTTTTTCCTTTTCACCATGTGTCGCAGTGCCATTGGTCCAATATTGACTAGTTGACCAGAGTTGACTTTCCTGCTGTCTGAACTTTGACCGAACATATCTAGAGCTCCCGATGTCCGTTTGTCGTGTTCTCACAGTCATTGGAAAGCTCTCAAGATGATATTCTACACTTGACACCATTTAGGAATGTTTAGGGAACTTTCAAAAATGATCCCCTAATCACACCTCCCCACTGAGAAAAGCTTTTTATCCCAAAAAGCTTCCATACTATCCTGAATCTGGAAAACTCTGCTCCGATCCTAGGACCTGTGGGTTATGGGCCCACGACGCTTCCGTTGTGCCACTTTGATATCCGAAGAAGACCTCCATGCCTCCGCTTTATGGTGCTAAGTTTCTAAATGAAACCTCAACGCTCCTTCTGTGTGGTGCTAAGCTTCTTGATATCTGACAACAAGGATCTTCTTTTACTCTATAACACAGCTCCTGGCTCCAAGTTGATTCCGTAGAATCCGAACTGGTTTGAAGGAACTCCATGTTACGTAGAGCTTTGATTGATCTGATGTCGGTGATGGACAATGCCTTGTCCCTTTACAGACCTCAACACCTCCGATGCATGATGTTAAGCCTCTTTCAAGACCTCGAGCCTCCGATGCACAATGCTAAGTCTGTTATAGACCTCAACGCCTCCGATGCATGATGCTAAGCCTCTTTCAAGACCTCAAGCCTCCAATGCATGATGCTAAGTCTCTATAGACCTCAATGCCTCGATGCATGATGCTAAGCCTCTTTTAAGACCTCAAGCCTCCAATGCATGATGCTTAGTCTATTGATCGCTACCATTCGTATGTGTGGTCGCAATGCCTTGACACCGAATGACGTTCTGAGCTAATCCTTTGAGATCTCCTCTTGTTGACATACTAATATCAGGTACCATTCTACTACATGGTCACAATGCCTCTACACAGAATGAAGTTCCGACCCGACATCAATGCCAACAGTGATTCAGCTACCATTCTACTGCACTGGTCACAATGCCTCTACACAGAATGAAGTTTTGAGCTGATCTTTGTGAACTCTACTGTCTACACAAATGATAGATCAATCTCCAAGCTTTATATGAGTCAAATCCTGTATCCAAGCTGTAACAGGTACTCAAAAGCTTATTAGGATATCTGTTTGGAGCATTAATCAAATTTTCTAAGTAAGAAAATCCACTGAGTATTGTAAACCTTTCTCTCAGCATTTTCTCACAAAATTTGATCTCCAAACTTAATACTGCATACGATCCATCAATCTGAATTATGCAATATATAATTGAAAAATTGTTGACTTACCAATTTTAAAGGACTTTCACTTTCAGGTATTACCTGGTCCTGGGTTGACTTGTCAACTGGTGGTGAAGTAGAAACCTCCTTTACCTTTACAATAGGCCTCCATTCCATCTTTAGCTTGCCATTACTCTGATGGTGAGATGGATGCGTTTTCAGCAATTTTCCACCGATGCCCATTCCTCTGGCAATGAGCACAAAAATTCCTCTTAATATCCTTCTTCTGGGATGAGGAACTCTTTCTGCCATTTCTCGACTCTGCATGACGAGATTGGTCTTTCTAATTTTCCTTTTTCTTGATGAACGACATCAACTTCTTCATCAGTGTCCTTCTCTTCCAACATCTGGCCACTAAATGATTATGCAATCCACAAAAATTACATGGAAAAGAATTCCACATCTTCTGAAAATCATAACCATACTTCTTAAGCTGAAAAAGTGGATCAGAAGTTTTATTGTGCTTCGATTATGGTAAGAAATTGGAGGTGGAATATCATTACCTCTTCACTGATTTCTCTTACCACATCTTGCCTGTGATGACGAAGCACAATTTTCCTACTCATAATCTTCTTACAAGACTAGTGGGGTAATCACTTTGCTTTCGGAAGCTTGTCTCCCATCAAAGCATTCTTGGAGCATTCTCTAATTTCCATTCCCACACTAGGATAACCCAAACCTGCAAAATGAGGATGATCCTTGACCTGTATTGGGTTAGCAATGCCTTGGCCATTTTTACCAAGGCCTCTTCCATCAAATCCCATTTTATCTAGTAACTTGGATCCAATGCCTCTAGTATGCTTTTCAAACAAACCAAATACTTCATTACCTGAATCTAAAACCGAATGGGAGGAAGAAGAAGATTCCCGTGGTGAACAACTTACAATGCAATCATCTACCATGGCCTCTACATCTGAAGTTAAAGGTATTTCCTTCCTCTAATCACCACATTGCAACCTTGCCAAGAGCTCATCCTTGGTTTGCAATTCTGATTTTAAGTGAGCATTCTCCTCTTCCAAGGAGTAATACATTGATCACAGGAGAGAGTTCTCTTCTGGATCTGGTGATTATAAGCTTCAATCTCTTCGAGCTTCACTGTGTAGACATCTTTCCCATAGTGCACTTGTACCTGTTTACACAAACTGAACCAACTGCACTAATCTTGAAGCAATCACTTTGTTAATTAGATTTACTGAAAAACAAATATGGAGCTAAACCAGCTCTGATACCAAACTTGATCCAAAAATAATCAGATTATTACTACCTGATCTCGAACCCTTGTAGGCTTTAATTATTTGTCGATAATTTACTCCTTTTAAGTAATCAATTTTAAAATAATGCAAGACAATAATGAAAATGCACACAGATTGATTACGAGTTCGAAATTGCCTACATCTTTGGGTTTGTGGTCGAACCATTCCACTAGTCAAAACTCAGAAGTTACAATAGTACTTTCACAACAAAACCTAATGGAAACTATTTAAACTTGCTTAGAAGAATAACCAGACCTTCGGATGACAAGGGTGAAAAATAGCACCCGACGTCCACCTTCCTGGCGTATAATCTCCTTTGGCTTCGATCAGCCTTCCCAATGCTATCAATACAACACTAGCACTCTAATCGACAATCCCAATTTGTAATTAATGGAGTGGCTCAATGGGCCTATTGGGTAGTTTATAATTTACTCCCAATCACAAATATGTCATATACTATTGCCTAAAATAATAGGCCAATAAAAATACCTGTTGACACATCCCACAAATAAGCTTAACAAATAATAAGCTCGGGTTGTGTGTGTCCCCACAACAAGCTTAACAAATAATAAGCTTGAGTTGTGTGTGTTACAATAGAAATGGGTTCCCTATTTATACCCAAATAGGACCCCTTAAATAATGCTTTAAAAAAATATCCTTAGGCTAATATTAGCCTGACCGCTTAGCATTTTGGATCGGATATTTATCCCATGTAGGGCGGCATACATATTTGATGGGATAACATCCCAAATTGAGCAGCATTGTTTAAAAGAGGGAATAAATCCCACATTTGGCGGCGTTTGGTTTTGATAAGGTTTTTAAAAACCTTAGCCACCCCTTCATTCATGTGGATCTCCACGCATGGGCCTTTGCCCCCATACCACCGCTTCATCTCCTTCACCACGTGGACCTCCACGCATGGCATATGGTTTGGCAGCTATGTGGGTAATTGCTAACCATTAATACATGGCTGTTATAATAAAACCCACCCCACTTAGTCATGTGGCATGGAAATGGGTTTGTAAGTGGACTTACCAAGATAATATAATTTCGACCAATATAATGTGGTATATAAATAATTAACTCGGTCTATAGCATGTAATCCACTTTTTCGTTTCCCAATAGGCAAATCGAGTGAATTCGACGAGTGGTGGCGAGCCACGTGGTGGCTTGTGGACCCACCACGTTGGTGATAATACCATAGTCCACACGATGGCTGGGCTCCCCTCCGTAATAAAAGTTGAGCCTCTTGTTCCCGTGCACCATTTTTACACTCACAAAGAACGGTGATAAAAACAAACAAACAACTCCCTTTCACCTTTTTGCCACGTGTCGCAGTGTCATTGGTCCAATATTGACCAGTTGACCTGAGTTGACTTTCCCATTGTCAAGAAACAATGAAAAATGAAAGTCTCAAAGATTTTATCAGAGAATCTAGGTAAGGAACAGGTGAAAGGTAAGGAATCTTCCCATGTGGTAAATAAATGGCCAAAAATATTAATCCAAATAAAGGCATAATTATTATGGAAGATAATGGAGAGAGATCAAATACAAATCAGGTCCAGACTCCTAAATTAAAGTACACTGATGGATTTATTGAAGCTAGGAAGAAGAAGAATCAATGGAAATCCTTATTTGAATCTCATTTCAATAAGGAAAATCTCCATGTTTAGGATGAGAAAATGTTATCTTCAAAAAATCTAGATAATTTGCTTAAGGAAGCTGCTAAGGATCACTTCCCACCTAATAAATGTGGTGAAATGAGTCTCAATGAAACATTAGGTCCTTTTACTAATCCTTTTAACAAACTTATGGACTTTGTGGATAATGATATAACAACTAAAAATGAAGACAAAATGGAAGCAGATAATGTTCTAAGGATTATTAAGGAAGTTGTTATTTAATAGGAATTGTTCCTTGAAAGGAACAAATTAGAGGAAGTGGATCCCAAACAGAATGAACCGATATTTCCTTGAAAACTCGACCAACAAAGGGGATTCTTCTTAGCCTTAAAAATGGCTCAGGGAGACCTTCTAAGTAGGTATCAAGGAAAAATGGAATCAAAAGTATATTTATGATGGAACTCAATTTAAATTTTATCTTGAGAGGTTTATAAGAACCAAAATCAAGGGTTTAAATGAATATTATCTCATAGAATGTTAGGGGTTTGAATAACTCTGCTAAATGAAGGTTAATAAAAGAAATGGACTCAATACACAAAAATGATATTATGGCATTTCAGCAAACAAAGATGGAGGAAGGGCCTTTCTTTGAAGCTAAATGTAAGCACTACAAGAAATTTACTAGATATGTTGTTATTTCAAATGGATCTACTGGAGGAATGGCAATCATCTAGAATGACAAAAACTAAAAGGTATGAATATTCTTAAAATAAATAATCACATGGTTGTGTTATTTCAAGATAAGATGTCTAAAGAACTATGGGTGTTATCTAATATATAAGCCCCTAATAACAAAGGAGAAAGGAAAAAACTTTGGGCTGAACTTTCTAAATTTCAAGGCGTTATAAAAGGGACTGAGTGGGTGATTTTGGGTGAATTCAATACCCCTTTGAGTTCAAGGTAAAAGAAGGGGGTAACATTGATCAATCTAAGAGTATGGAAGATCTCCAAGATTTTATCTCACACAAAAATCTCATGGATATTGAATTGAGAGGTAGCAGATTTAATTGGTCTAATAGGATAAAAGGAGATCAATAGATTCAAGTCAAACTTGATAGAGATCTGACTTCATGGGGATGGTTGAATAAAGAATTTGGCCTATTTTCTCTTCCTTGAATTGGCTCTAATCACAATTTTATTCTTTTTTCAAATCAAATATAAAGGGACGACGAGAGAAATCCATTTATATTTGAGAAGATGTGGTTACAAAATGAGGAAATTTTTGACTTAATAAAGGGCTGGTGGAATGTGAAAATCAAAGGAACAACCATGTTTAGAATTTCTAAAAAACTTACTCATGTTAAGAACAACATGAAAGGATGGAATAAAAGAATATTTGGTAATATTTTTGAGAAAAAGTAGTCTCTGGCTAATGAGATTTCATCCCTTCAAGATAACTTAGAAACTCTTGATGATGACAAAGATTAAGGATGGTCAGCAAAAAGAAAAGGAATTATTATCGAATATCATAACATTCTCCGTAAGGAGAAAATTGTTTGGAAGTAGAAATCCAGGCTTCACCGGCTCAAAGAATGTGACAAGAACACAAAATTATTTCATATTTCAGCTTTGAAAAGGAGAAGCACCAATAGAATTTTGTGTATTAAAGGGGAAGAAGGTGTGACACTCAATGACACTAAGGATATTCAACAGATGTTATTTCCTTTTACACCGACTTCTTTCTTTGGCAAGTTCATCTAAAAGTAGTAAGAAAGAGTCCTTTCTAGATGATATCCCCAACCGATTAACGAGTTTGATAATAATATGGTTACTAAAATTCCTTCAATGGAAGAAATTGAATTTATGATAAATTATTTAAGTCCTGAAAAATATTTGGGACTAGATGGTTTTCCGGCTTTCATTTTTCAAACTTTTTGGGAGATTATCAAGAATGATACATGCAAATCTATTTAATTGTTCTTCAAGAAAAAAATATGCTTCAAGAATTAAACAATACCTTTCTTTCTTTCATCCCTAAGAATCATAATCCTACTGATTTTGGGAATTTTAGACCTATCTCTGTCTATGTAACTATGTTTATAAAATGGGTTCTAAAATTCTATCTTTAAGAATTCACTCATTCTTCCTTCCATTATATCTAAAAAAAAGGGAGGGTTTATTATGGGAAGACATATCCAAGATGGAATTGTTACTATTCTTGAGACTCTCCATATGGCTAAGCAGAATAAAAAGGAAGCTATGTTTATCAAACTTGATATGGAGAAATCCTATGACCGGGTTTCATGGCCTTTTCTTTCGAAAGTCTCAACCAGGTTTGGATTTGGTGAAGACTTCAAAGATGATGATACATACATGTATTTCCATAGAAAAATTCACTTGTCATTATCAATGGGAATCCTGTGGTTTTTTTAATAACACTCTAGAGGATTAAGGAAAGGTGATCTTATTTCTCCCTTTCTATTCATATTCATGGCGGAGACCCTCAATAGAGCTCTTAACAATGCTAAATTTGAAGGAAGAATCGAGATGCATCTCTCCGTTGTTAATAGAACAAACATTTCTCACCAACATTTTGTGGATAACAGTATGTTGGTTGGTGAGGCTATTGTCCCGAAGGCTAGAGAGTTCAAATAGATAATGATTGATTATGAGGAAGCCTCTAACCAAATGATCAATTATGGGAAAAGATCAATTTATTTTATTAATACCCCTGAAAGAAGATGTAACAAAATTTCTAGAATTCTTGGTTGTGTGACTAAAACTTTCCCTACTAGGTATTAGGGAAAGATTATTGGAACTGAAAACCTATTATTGCCGATTGGAATTTTTTTGATAGAGGGATTTCTTAACAAACTAGAAGGATGGAAAGAGTCACAGCTTATCTCAAGAAGATAAGATGGTCCTTCTCAAATAATCTATTCAAAATCTACTTGCGTACTTTAAGTCTATTTACAAATTATCTTCCTCTATAGCTAGTAAATTGGAGAGAATCCAAAAAAATCCTTTTGAGTGGCTATGAACAAAAAGATAGAATTCCTCTCATTGTGTGGGAGAAGGTTTGTATGCCAAAAAATCTAGGGGGTCTCAATATTAGAGATTGGTCTAAAATGAATAAAGGCATGTTGTCTAAAGCATGGAGGGGGAAGGGAGCACTGACAATAGTCAGATTGATGACATATACAAAAAGCTGACCTCCTTAGACTCCCGCCTTGGGAAGGCTAAGACCAGACATGACTACAATATTGCAGCCTTTAGGGCCATCGAGGAGTTTATCGTGGGTCATGCCAAG
The DNA here is from genome assembly GCA_018340775.1 of Taxus wallichiana var. yunnanensis. Lineage (NCBI taxonomy): Eukaryota > Viridiplantae > Streptophyta > Pinopsida > Cupressales > Taxaceae > Taxus > Taxus wallichiana. Next base: position 166,998,625 of record CM031242.1, on the reverse strand, counting down.
AGTGTTTCAAATCTAAGCGTGTCCTAGCAGCAGCTTTTGGGGCAATGATAAAGAGAGCAAGAGAACCATTGAGGAGCTCGATAAGATGGATGCTGCTCAGATGACCGCGTTAGGCATGTTTCAAGCTTGGAAAAAAGTCAAGATCAGCATTGATCAAGCGGCCAAGAAGTAGTCCTGGATACTTCTGCTGCTCTTTTTTGTTAATATTATCTTGCTTTTGGGCCGCTGCCTTGCTTTTTTTTGCCGTTGTTTTGCTGTTAAGTCTTCTCTGTGTAGCTGTTTCTGGGTTACGTGGTATTTATTGTAACTCTTGATCTGTGCTATAGCTACTCTGCTCCTCTCTCTTATTCCGGCTTATAGGCCTTATTTTGTATTCAAGGGTATAGTCCCTTTCAAAAACTATTTTCCAATATTAAAAAAATGTCCTAGAGGTTGGTTAAGGAAGAAAGTGTTTGGACTTCCATTATAATGGGAAAATATTGGCCAAATCTTAGGGATAATGAATGGTGATTTAACAATACAAAATTTAATGGTTCTTATTTTTGGAAATTTATAAATTAGGGCTAAACACATAGTCTCAGAGGGAAGCAAATGGATGATAGGAAATGGGAGAATGATTAATTTTTGGTATGATAAATGGTTAGTGGACCTTCCTCTTAAGGTTATATACTCCAATATCTATAAGGAAGTGGTGTTCAAATATGGGAATAAGGTCATAGATTACTTCAAATTTGATGAACCCTTGGGTCAATGGAAAACAATTGAATTATAAGGATTTAACAGCAATAAGATCATCTTTATTAACACAAAATTAAGAGGGGTTATTGTTAATAAATAAAGTTCAGAGGATGACAACATTTACTTGATCAAGGGAGGAAAGTGGAATATTCTTGGTTAGAAGTGCCTACAATACCTTATTTTTAGTCAACAAAGTGGCAATGATAAATTCAATTGGCAAAGTGTGTGGGTAAAATAAGTTATTCTCAAGATTAATTTGTTTTGGTGCTTGGTTATCCATGATAAAATCCTTATTTTCAATAAACTTAATAAGAGAAATTTTCACATGGTAAATAGGTGTGTTTTGTGTGAAAAGGAGTCTGAAGAATCTTTACATCTTTTCCTCAACTGTCCCTTTTTGGTTTCTATTAGAAATACCCTTCTTAATCTATTTGCTATCAAGTGGGTTTTCCCATATTCTATTAAATAGTTGTGGTCTCAATGGCTTAGCCCATTTAAGAGCCAAGGATTAAAATATCTATGGACCTTCTCTATTATGCATCCACACGGGAAATTTGGAAAGAGAGAAACAAAAGGATTTTTAAAGGAAATAAGGATACGACCAAGAATGTTAAATTTGGTGTCTTCAAGATATTAATGCAAATTTCTCAAACTTGGCCCCACTCAAGAAAACTATTCTTCTGAATGAGAGTATTTTTGTCAAGAATTGGGGTATAGGTTCTACTCAAACTAGTAACCCTGTTCTAAATCCTAGACTCCAAGGTTGGGTGAAACCTAGAAAGGAGTGTAGTAAGATTAATTTTGATGGGGCCTCTAAAGGAAATCCTAGAAGATTTGGTTGTGGGGGGGTGTTCCATGATTTTAAAGGCAGATTTATTCTTGGGTATCACTATAATCTTGGCACATAAATGAATCACATTGATAAATCAATGACTGTGTTTTGGGGGTTTCTATAGAACATCAATATAAATTTATTAGATTGGAAGTGGAAGGAGACTCATTGAAAATTATCAACAACATTAATGGTAGAGGATCCACTTTTACTTCTATCAAAAAATCTATAAAGAGTATAAAGGAAATATCTAATTTGTTTGAAACTATAAATTTTAAGCATATATATAGAGAGGATAATTTTATGGCTGATTATTTTTCTAACATGGGGGTAAATGGTCATGAGTCGACACTAATCAATGAAGTGTATTTATCGACACGAAGGTGCAAGCACACCTCCACAATAATCAATATGGAAATGTCACCAAATAATGTCATATTAATGTGTGTACAGATCATAATGTTCAAAATCCATATGTATAGTGTGAATTTATCATGGGATGATGAGAATATTTGGGCTCAAATTCACTCGTCTTATTTTAAATCCATTTGCATCACCCATGCTAGGAATAACATTATTATTGGGATTTCTTGCAGTTTTCTATTTAATGTGAAGCTTGGGTTTTCTTCGAACTAATTTTTGTTATTCAAAATGGGGGGATATCTTGTTAGGACTCGAGTGTTTTGACTGGAGGGGGTGAAGATGAAAGAGATGAAGGTTTTTAGGGCAAGGGTTTCTCTTCCTTCCTTAAAATTTTTAAAGGACGCTATGAAATATCAAGTAAATATTTTCTAGACTGTGGAAAACTACTAAAAAAGGGGCAGTCATGGAAATGAACAATATTCATATCAAGGTCATTGTGGATTCTGGCTGCTAAGGTTATGGGAGTTCCTTTAGAATGGAGGTTTATAAACCCAAGAAGGAAGCCATAGATGAACTGAATTTGTTTCTTAGAGGTAATGAAAAGCTCTCCCCCACTTTGTTGGTTTTCTCCATTCCTCTATTCCTAGGCCTTATGACGAGGTGGATTTTACTCTAATTCAATTTATCACTTTAGAGGGTCATCATAAGTGTATTTACGCCTATCATCTACCCATGCTTAATAATTTTCATCATGGCCATAGCTTTAGCTTCCCATACTTTCTGTTCCTCTCTCTGAGTGCTTCCATAACCCAGTTTAAGAATAATAGAGTCATTGTTCCTCTCTATCAGGGCTTCATCCCTACCCTTGTTAAAAGAGCTTGATATAGACAAATCTAGTTCCCTTAAGAAATATCTTGAGGGTTATGCTGAGGAAGAAGACTTAGACTCGAATGAGGAGGAATCTAGTGATGCCTCAGATTTGTAGAAAGGTGATTCATCAGAGGAGGAAAAGGATGTCTTTGAAATACATGCTTCTCGTAATCTTAGTCCTTCTGTCAAATCCAAAGGGGAATCTAGTAAGCAGGAGAATCAAGCTCCTGTTAATGTTAAATGGAACATCAATTTGAGGCTATGGGTCATGTGGGTCCTGTAAAAGGTGATAACCATTTGGATAAGATGGCATTGGATATAGAAGAGATAAAGGGTGATATGAGGCTGACCAAGAGCTCTGTGCGTTTCTATTTAATGATTGGCACAAAATGAAGGTGCAGGTCGAAGAAGTGGAAAAAAGTGGTAATGGTGGAGAGATTGAAATTATGAAATCTAACTATAATTACCTCACTAATGAGGTGGATCACATAAGAGTTATTTTACATAGCTACATGGAATGAAGTGTGGTCATGGTGAAATCTACTCTACAACATCTCCATGTCCTTGGTCAACTAGAAAATGCTTACAAGCTTGTGGATGATCATGGAAATTCCAAGAAAAGAAAATTAGATGTTAAAGGGTGTGATCTGGCGTCATTGGGTGTCAACATTGAATCTTTGGCTAATGAGTGGGTGAAAGTGCTTGATGGGCTTGAAAAAGCCAAAATTGATCTTTTTGGGTTGGCTATTATTACTCTATTTTACTTTTACTTTGTTGTTAGTTTAGTTGTGGTGCTTCTGTTTCTATTATTTTTCTTTGTTTTTATCATGTCTTATGGCTTGTGGTGGTTTGCGAACATTATTATCATTATATATGTTATCTTTTTTACTACTGTGTAATGTTTCATCTACTCTTTTGGAGCTTTGAATTGTAAGGGGTAGGGTCCCCTCAACCTTGTTTTACCTTTAATAATAAAAAAAAGATGGACAAGGAAGTGAGGAAGGGAGTTACTAGATCTGGTTAATAGTTTCTCATTTAAATGGAAAATTCTTCCATGTTTTTTTACCCTGTTAGGGTTTTCCACGTTATATCTTGTTCATGTGTGTAGTGACCACTTCCCTTTGACACCTTTTGATACTGATCATGACATTGTCAGCTATATTATGGACATTATTATAGTTTTGATTTAGTATGATGTCAAATATTTTATCATGGATTATTGTTGACTTTGATTCTTATATGATGCATGATGATTAGTAGAGACACTTTATATGTTGATGATGTTATACTTGTTGGACATGGTTATATGATAGATGTTGTTCGGACTTGTGATATTTGGATATTGTGAGTAGCCCTAGAAATAGAAAATTATTAGATGATGATATAGCTATTGATAAAACTATAATGATATTGTTAGATTGCTTTGATGTTGTTGTGATTCATGTATCTAGATGATTTTGGAAATTTAATTATATTTATATTATTTTAGACGTTTTGATATGGCCACAAGGCTGAAGGAGGTTTTTTTTTTTGCAGGTTAAAATATCACAACAAACATCGGGGGATTGGAGACCAACCACATTGGAATTCTAGATGAATTCAACAAGGTCACCATGGTAACATGTTTTGTGTGTGTGTGTGTTGTTTTTGTTAGGGATTCCCATGGGGGATTACCTTTGAATGTGACCAAGGGGATTTATGTATTTATTAATGTGGTTTCTTTTATTAATGTTTGCATGTGTTTATTTTGTGGTGCTTTTACCCTTTTTCATTAGTTATTAAATGTTGTGTTAATGTTGTGAATAATCATGTTGTTAAAGTAAACAAATCAATATGTCATAAGATAGTAATTAGTGAAGTGGTTAGCTTTTGTATTAAATGTTGTAAGTATGTGTAAGTGACCTTTTAAGTGATGTGTAAGTTTACTTTTGAGTGTGAACACTCCACCTTCTTGGAAATTCGAATTTTTCCTTGGAGGCTAATTTTGGAAGCTTGTGGGACAAGTAAAACTTGTCCCATACCTATTAACTTTATTTACCAACCATACCTATGGTTAGAGGGTTGAATTTAGTCCTTCTTTATGAATTTTGATATGACTAATTATAAGTTTTAATTGCACTCTTCTTACATTTTATTAAATTCAGCCCTTATGGGGTGTGGGCTTTTTGGAGTGTGTAAGTTTATTGTCATATTATTCACCCAACTCTTTATTGTGCATTAGAGAATGAATTTGACTTTTGTGTTGGAGTTGAGGATGTGTGATGTGGAATCCTACATGGATCCACCTCATCCTCTTCTCTTCCCTCTTCTATAAAATTAGAACTCCTTTCTTTGTTTTGGGTTGTTGAACATTTTGCATACTTCCTTTTGGGTAAAATTTTGCTATGTGGAGCTCTTGCTTTTGGAAGGAGATTGGAGACCTTTGCATGCTTGTTGGTTGTTGATTTTGGACTATATTTTGGCATTGGAAAGCTTGTTGTTTTGGAACTTAGACAACTCCTTCATGGAGAGGTAAGATCTTGGCTCTTGAAATACTCTTTTTCTTTATGAATGTACATGTTATTGTGTGAATGTTTTAGCATGTTTGTGGGTTATTTGGGTAGACTGCCTAGGAATGGTGTAGGAGAAGGCTATGGGGAATCCATGTGGGGGCATAAGGGAATGCCAGTGGCATCAGAATTCATGTGGAGGGAGTTGGGATTGGGTTTCTACCTTGGAAAAGAAATGGCATTGCATTTCTTACTTTGTGGGGGCATAAGGAACTTTTTGGGGGCATAAGGATACATGGGAGATATTTTATATTGGCGGTCTATTACGGTGGATACCCAATTCCCATTGGGAGGAATAAGAAAATTCTCCCATAGTTCCTTGATCCTTTGGATTTCTTGATGGATCCTTAGTCTTGTTTGCATGTTTTAATGTAGTTGTAAACTACATTCATTTTGAACCGTGTTTAAAATGTGAAAATGTTGCATGTGTTGTGGAAGCCTTGTTGCCATGGGTTGAATCACATCTTTTATTGCATTATGGTTGGGGCTCGGGGGCCAATGAAGAAGGATGGATTCTCCTCTTCATTGGATGTCTTGGTTGGGTGGAGAGCGTTGCCTTTCCCCTGCCTTTGTTGTGATCCAAAAGGAGAAATTTATGTTGTTGTTGGAGCAGAGGAGAAAGACAGTTTTGAGCCCATGTGAAATGAAATCTCATTGTAACCTTTCCCACCTTGAAGTGGATGATCTGTATATTATTTGTAATGGAAAGATACTTTGTATTAAGCTATGAAAGTTATGTATTCCAAGTTGTGAAAGAGATATACTCTATTCTGATCATCTGAAAGAAAGAAATTGGAAATTTGTTATTTGCATTCAAGGAATTGAAAGATGTAAATTTGTATTATTTTTTGAAATCAATAAAGGATTGCAATAATTTTCTTCAATTTGCATTGTTGCATTGAAATTGATCATCAATTTGTGATTTGAAACCTCTGTTTGGAAAATTGAAAGAGGAATATGTATGAAGGAAATATATGGAACTCTGTTCTTTTGAAATATGTTAAAATTGGAAATCAGACCTTGCATTTTATCTGTTAAATGGTTTGTTTGTATCAACTAAATGTCTTAGGCTGGAATGGAAATGAATCTCCATATTTGGAAGATGAAAAATGATAAATAGCCCTTTTAAATCTGATCTTTGTTTTAAATTTTAAAATTGGCAAATACTTCTCTAAAATGTAAAGTTTGAACCTATAAACAATAATCAACATTGAAACATTAAAATCTAGCATGTTATGTTATCAATGTACTCAATTGGGCTAAAAGATTGCAAAATCGGGTCAAAACCTCTTACACTCATTTTATTGTCAAGAGATGTAAAACTTTAATTTGCAACTCAATTAAACAAGTTGAATCTTGAAAAATTCTTGAAATACATCTAAGAACATTTCACCATGTCTATTTGACATGTTGGAAGTGAATGAATGAAAAAATTGAACAAAGTTTATAAGCTAAAATTTACCAATTTGCACTATAAAAGCCTGCAGGCCGTTTTTGTAAAATTGACCCCTTAAACTTTATCAAAATAAAAAATAATTGACGTATGTTTAAAGAGGATGTTGAGATATTTCTAGAAAGTCGTCGTTTTCCCAAAACTGAGCTCTCTATCAAAATTTATGGCCTTCTAAAGTTTTCTTCACTTGGCGTTAAAATTTGGGGAAAATTTTCCTTGACAGGCCTACGGCCTGAATTTTTCCCTTGGGCATTAGGAAAAGTTTTGGGAAAATTTTCAAAATTTTCTCTACCACCCCGCCAACCCACAGCCAATCAGAGGCTACCACGTGGCACCATGAGGTGACAGTGGAGGGGTGGATCCTCTTTTGAACTTATCTTTTTGAAAAATTTTGGGAAAATTTTCCAAACTTTCCCCGCCGGACTTCATGCAACCAATCAGGTGATGCCACGTGGCATCACGGGGCATTGTGCAAAGGAATAGATCCCTTTTTTCTTTTCATCTCGGAAAAAATTTGAATTTTTTTTTCAAGTCTTCCCCATTGTTCCGCCAGCCCACAACCAATTAGGGGCTGCCATGTGGCATCGCGAGGTGCAGCGGAGGTGCGGGTCTATGTACCCTCTTAGCCCTTTGGGGCTTTAAGTCAATTTTCTCCCGCCACCCCACCTTCCCCACGTTGGCTTAGGAGACACCACATGTCCTTTGCTAACTCACGGGAGCATGGGCATAGAGCCGATTTTTCACCCACGTGGGAGAATTTGAAAATGTCTACCGCCGCCCCACCTTTCCCCGCTCTTCCATGCACTGCCTTAGGGAGCACCACGTGTCCCTTGTGGACTAGAGACCCACAAAAGTGTGGGAAAAAACATGATTTTTTCCCCACGTGGTAAAAAATTTCTCAAGGTCTCTCCCGCATCCTGCCTGCCCGCCCTTTGGGTAAATTTTCACCCTTGGGCTTACAGGCCCGCTCTTGGGGAAAAATTTCACCCCAAGGCCCATCGACCCATAACTTGAAAAATATGAGGAGTTAGGAGGACTTATTTATATCACTGGAAAGGTGAGAAAATTTCCTATCCATTCGGGGCATTTAGGAAAAATTTTAATGTGTTAAGTGTGAGAAAAATCAAGTTGAAACTTTAGGCCTATTAGAGAGTGTGTATGGTGAGGAATTTTCCTCTGAACCTAATTGAAACTTCTAACCCTAAATTTTGGACCTTGTGACCTCTAATAATTATTAATAAAAGAAAAGTATACTCTAGTAGATTAGAATTGTTCCAGAACCTATTAGTGACAATTGTTGTCTTGTAACATGGTTGTAGATTCTTTTAATAAAAAAAAAATTATTCCATAATTTTCCTAACTAATCCTAGGTTGTTCTTGGATCTCAAGTGGGTTGTTTTAACAAGTGTTACACTATGTAAATGTGTTATTTAATTTTTCTTTATTAAATATTTAATGTTTGGTTGATTTAATTAATATGTTATATAGTTATTTAATATTTCATTCTTAATATTTACAAATATAACAACATTTTCATGTTCTTTCTATTGTTTATAGGTTAATGAAAAAATTTCAAGTCATTCCATAAGCTTGGTTGAGATTATTTTTCAAAAATCAAACATTTTTGTCATTTTTTGAATTTGTTTTACAGCTTATAGGTTATTTTCATTTCTTTAGCCTTCTTTATGATAGCTTAGGTTTTGATATGAACTAACATCCTTATGTTTCTCTTTTTTAAAGGTTTTCACTTTCGTTAAACTTTGTAGTCTATTATTACCCAATAATATATATGCACACCGAAACGTCATCTAGATAAGTCTGAAATCTCACCCGAATTGTGCATAGCTATCAACTCCCTCCTTTTTTATGCTTAGCAATATGTTAGCATGCATGTTCATGTTCATAATAACCATTCATACAAGAAGGTGCATCAAGGTATGAAAATTCAAAAACACATATATTAAGGAAATCATTCATAGGTAATGGATATTAAGATTTGAATACCCATTAAGCCATGTCCGACATAGTAACTTTGGCAATCCATAAATAACTATCCACTATACCATAATTCATAACAGAGAATCTGAAAACACATTACAAACCATTACATCAATGCATTGAACCAGTGCACATGCATATAGACTCAATAACAATCAAGATCTCTCAAGCTCTACACTCATTAGACCTCTATTATAACTCTAAAAATCAGAATCCTCTCAAGTAAATATGCATCACCTATATTTATAGGGTGGGGAATTTCCCTTCACTACTTACTTACACTTTCCTAATAATAGGCATGCTTACAATAGATTACATGTTTTTTACACTTTTGCTAATAATAGATTAAGATAAATATACATCATATCTTACATTTTTTAATCATATTATCAACCTACTTTATGTGCTAACTCCTCCTTTTCTTTGCATGTGCTTTCTTATCATTTAATTGGCCATTAATTATCCTTGTTTTTATCCAATTTTGGATCTTGTCTTAAGCAACACTCCATCTTCTTATTTCTATTTTTAGCCCTACCTAGAAAATTGGCTAAGTCTTCAATGTTTCCCATATGCACATAACCCTGCGCACCGACTTGTTCCCTCATAGTGCACGTACCTCCGTGCACCGACATGCACTTACTTCATTTCCTTACAAGTTTTCTCTTACGTGCAACTCCTAGCTCTCACGCATGTCTAAAACTTGGCCATTTCCTCATACCAACAAAATCTTGCATTTTTGTTCTATTGGTTCTATTTCATTTCTAACATTTCATTCCTACAATTAAAATTGTGTATGCTCTTTTCTTGCACCCTTTTTGGGAAAACTTGAGAATCAAAAGTGATTAGGATTTCTATATTTATTTTCTTATACTTATTTCATTTCTAATCTAGCACGTTATCTTGTTAGTAGTGAAGCTTTCTTTTCACGGGTCCTTCAAGACAATCCTCTTGTTGGTTCCAAGTGACACTTATAGTTGAAAAATGATTTATGGAGGGATCAAGGTGTGAATTATGTTCAAAAATAGTTGATAAGTGAATAAAATGAAATGTAAGAAGTAACATAATATAATTATGGTCTATTTGCAAGCATTCAAGGTGTTAAAAGGAGCATTATCACAATTTTATTCATTATTTTCAGAGCAATAAAGTGGAATCCAAATTCAAATCAGTTTTGTAATATCATTAAATAATTAACTTAGAACACCTCTCATGATAAGAATGATAAGTATAGGTAGAAAAAATCAATTCATATTCTAAATAAATGTTTTATGAAGGCTCAAGGGTTAAAAATATTAAGTTTTAGATTAGTTTTCATATTTACAAGGATAAATCCATTCCCAACAGATGCTTCAAGGCTAGTGATCTTCATATTTAGTAGGGAATATCCCTAAAAGTCAACAAATTATTGTCCAAAATAACCCTTTGGGATATTTTAGCACTTTTTAGCTTCGTTCAAGGATTTTACATCACATTTTAATGCTTAATAGAATGTAAATGTTTTACTTCATTTTAGAGGAAATATACATAGTTTAAAACTTTGTGTTGATCCCTAAAACTTCACGATGTCATTCCAAATTGAAATAAAAAATACCCATCTCATAAGACTTAAGGTATTTCGTGGGGATTTTGTTATGTATTTTGTAGTGTTTTAGGTGAAAAGTTACAAAATGGGCCCTGAGCCCCAACGTCGATCCTTATCGGGATCAAGGAGTTATCCAACACTCGGGTACTACTATAGTATTTGAAAATTTGTAAAATACCTCTAAAACTCTACTTCCTAACACCACATGGCATCTCTGTGAGAATAAGGATCCAACGACAGAGAAGTAGTCCACATGCAATATACAAGTTTGTATTCATCCCCGAGCTCTAACAATATACTCATTTGCAGTCTCCAAACCTTTCTTACATCGGAGTATCTTCGTAGGCAAAAATGTTATATGTCAATTAATCCCCTAATCTTGAAATTGAACCTTGGGCCAACACATGGGATCAAATCAAAGGAAAAGGTAATCCCCACGACAAATCAAAAGTTACCAAGTGTCACTAGGGAATCGTCATGTTTTTCTTGAGCTACAAATATTCAAACAACTACAAATTTCACTCTTGGGATCTAAGTCACACAAAATTCGGTTCGTTGGAAAGGTATCATCGATAAATTCATCATGGAACTAATACATTCAAGTTTTTGAGGGATTTGGTAGGTGAAAAGGAGAAAACAAATTGGATGTTAATATGAGTTTGCAGGGTAGCTAAACTTCCAGACTTGATGAAGTATGTGCGTAAAATTTTCATCTACATTTTCTAGTAGCATATTTTTTATATTTTATATGCACATTCCCTCTCCACATATCAATAATATCAATCCTTTGTGAGGGTGTGTGGTTGAATCCACTAAGACACAATTTGCAACCTCCTCTCTATCTTACCCTTTAGAAATCTATAAATGTAAGTTCCTTGACATATAAAAAGGTTCCTCTTATGTTTAATTTGAAGTTCCATCCTAGGTTTCTTTCATTTTCATTCTTGTAGACCTCTACAATTAAAATTTTATGCAAGATTTGAACCTTTTATCTATAATTTGAATGAAAGGATTCTAATACAATTTATTTTTGGTTGTTCTTTCAAACCTTCTCTATTTGTTATGGATGTTTACCCTCTTATTTCAGTATTAAGTTTCATTCATTCATGATCTATAAGCTCTTTATTTTCTTAAGTTCGTACTTGAGCAACTATTTTGTGTATCTTAGGTTGGATTGATCCTGTCACGCGTTTTGGTGCATTGCTTCTTTTACCATTTTGTAATTTTTTCTCTTTTCTAATCTGATCCATGTGAATTCATAGTTTAGGTTTAGTTTAGTTACATTTCATGGTTGTAGGTTAGTTTGCATTGGGATGAGAGAGAAGGAACCAAACTTATCTAGAGGTTTGTCTCATTTGCAAGGTCCCACACTTAGAGACAATCCCATGTTACACAAAAACATTGATTATTCATTCATGATAAATCAAAGGGTGTTGTTTTTTTGTGATAACAATATTAACATGTATCATGTGAATTTAGGGTTTTAGGAAATATTTACTAGAGTTGTGGCTTATAGGAGGATACCTAGGATAAGGCCTACAATGGATAGATCTTATAAATATAGCATGATTAGGAACAATATGCATAGATGTAGAAAATAGTGCTCTCTTAGTAGAGAAAATAGGAAAGGGAGTCTCATAAGAGTTTCCCTTAAACATAACAACCTAATTTCCGTGAATGTATTTGACACATTGATGAAGGATATAAGGAATAACCTTAATCTCATAGATATAAGGGAAACCCATAAGCATGTCACATATCCCAAGGGTAATAATAACCAAAAAGGGTGTAGAAACTACAGTTGATCCCATAGTATGAGGGAGATTTATTTGTACTATATAAGTCTTTGTATTGAATTGTATTTGATTCTTAATATATCCCAAATAAGTGGGAAATGTGGAAATACACATGTTTTTTTATCAACACTACCAATGAAGATAATATTGATAGGATTTTGATAAAAAAAAAGTGTGAACATAAAGCATAAGATAAATAACATTGTCATGAAGTAAATTAACATAATAAAATGTAATGATAGGCCTAAGATGCATAGAAGAAGTAATTATACCAATAAAAGAATCAAGTGGATGATCATATATGTTAGGAGGGGGTTTTGCCTTATATGTGCCATGACCTTAGGATCACTCTTAGATTCAAAAGTCGATTAATAGGGATTGGATCATTAAATATCTTGAGCTTTGAATTTTCATTAAAATGAGGCCTTTATTTCTCAAGAGGAGATTCAAATTTAATAACATTAGCATCAATTAGATCTTGGATGACATTGTGAATCTTGAATCATTTGTTAGTGTAGTTTTTAATAAATCTATGAAACTCAAAATAGGTATTATAATCATAATAATTATCATGACACTTTCTTGTATCAACCTAAATATGGGGAGGGAGAGTTAAAAGGTTACACTCCATAAAATTGTGTAAAATCACTTATGGTGAGAAAGGAAATTGTGGAATTACCTTCAAGGATTGGTTTGTAAGCGAAGCTTAGTAGGTTTTCCAAAATAAATTGTTAACCATTAACTAACCAACCCTTCAACCTATTATCGAGGTTAAGTTGGAATCAAATAATTTTAATCATGTGGACTTAAGGTGAGATTAAGCATGCAAAGGTTAATCTAAATGTTAGGTTATTAAGAAATATGAAAACTAAAGAACCTAACAAGATTCTAAGGAACACAATCAAATGAATCAATTCAATAAATAGAAATAAATAAAGGAAACAAAAACAAAAATAAAAAATCATATAAATAAAGCAAACAAAACAATTTTAATCTAAAATGTTATTGTATCTCTCTAACATAGTGAATCCTATTAAAGAGGGGACCTCTTCAATATCAAAACAACATTAAGGTAAAATATATAAACTATTCCATAATTGATCAAGAGTAAAAATAAATCTGAAAGAATGGAATTGGATGATCATGAATCAAAATAATGAACTTTATATCTTACTAATAATTACTTTGTACAACTTTCTCCTTCTAATCAATCCAAACTTCATTTATTATGAATCTTGTTAATGATTTGCAGAGTTAAGAAGTAAAATCAAATTGAATAATCAGAAATAGATACTCGTGAAAAAGGATTGTTTTATTATGCAAAAAAATAATGGATTTTATTGATGATTCCATAAAATAGAACAAAAACATAAAAATTCAAAAATAGAACTGTACACGACATACAGCCGAAATTATTTATTGAGAATAATTTAAAAAGAAAAGTTTGCATTCTAAATATAGAAATTTATAAACGTTTACATCATATCAGCCATATCTAAATGATCACGTAAATCTAAAAAATTCAAAAATAATAAAAAACCAACAAATATATCAGGACATTCAAATAACTATATTCAATTCAAGTTAGAAAATGGAAATATTCCAAATAATAAAGATTATTAAACGAAAAATGGATATACATGTTCCATCTCAAAAATTATGCTTTTAGTCACATATGGTGTTGTTTAAGAGGTTTGCAAACAAAACTAATCTCACAAAATGTAACATTAAATTAATCTCAATGAAAAATGACTATAGGCTAGGTACTTGTCATATTTTTCTATTTCTTCCTTGGAATTTATCTAATAATTGACCTTATTTGAAAATAAATATTTTATAATAAATAAAGTCGTAAATTTATTTTAAGTACAAATAATCAAACAAGAGGTTACTAAATAATAGAGCCTCTATTTAAAAGGATATAGACATGAAAATAATTTATCGCAACATATAAATTTAAATGAATTGAAAGAGAGTGAGTGGGATACCTCATTCATAATGTGACTAAGGAAAATAAAAACTATGATAAGTTATGAATCCATTAATGCATTCACGTGTAATAGGTTGTGTCACCAAAATATCAAAATTTTACATATTCAAGTATATTGAAAGTCATATCAAATCAAAAACCTGTACAAGATCAAAAACCATTTTATGTCATAATATTGAGTCACAAAGTATATTATATCAATATTCCAACTAACAAATATCAAATTTAGTATGTATATAGCCATTTAAAACTCCATTATAACACATATATTCTTCTAAATATATTGGTGACATAAGCATATTACACGTATATAAAATTTTAAATATATGAGAATGCAAGATAAGCATTCTATCAAATAGAACAAAAAAATATCCCTATTTATTCTTCTTCTTGTGTGAGATCAAGTAGAAGAATGTTGGTATCAGTATCACACTCAACATATTTGTATGGACCCCCTGTAAAGATTGGTTTTTGTAATGTTTCCCAATCTATCTATAATCTCAATGTTAAGTCTTTTAGATCCTCTATAGCCTATATCACATTGGAAGAGGACCTAACATGCTTAGTATATTGAATAAGATTATCAAGTGGCATGTTAGGATCTATTGAAGAGTGTGAATGAGCAAGTGACACTTGATTGGAAGTCACATTAATGCCAAGAATGGGTTGAGTATAATTTTTATGTAGTGAGATACAACCATGGGTAACATCTTATGCAATTAAGAGGTCTTTTGGATGTTGAAAGGAATGATAACCAGATCATACCAAGCCAAGAACACAGATGCTAATCAAACACCATGATCAATAAGATGAAAGCAATTCGCTAGAATAACTTTACATAAACCTTTGCAAACAAATGAGAAACAATATCATATATTATTATGGAACTCAATGTAATACATTGAGAATGGGCCTTGCTTAAATAAGCAAGAAATAACAATCTAAGAACTAGTCAAGGTCATAGATCAAGCCATAAATCAAGGAAATAACTAGTCATCAAAGAACTAGTCAAGACCATAGATTTAGGAGAGAACTAGACATCAAGGATCTAGTCAATACCATAGATCAAGGAAATAACTATACCTAACAACTAGATAATATATCCTAATATCTAAATAAGATAAAAGAAATATCCACACACATAAGTGGGTAAGGATAAATACAATAAAGGTAAACAGAGTACCTAGGTGAACATGAGCTAAGGTAAATACCTACTCTAACAGATGTGAGTACACAAAAGGAATTGAATGTGAATGAGAATGAAAATTAGGATTATAAAACATAGGTTGCATCAACCTCATGGAAACGAGGAGGAGGTGGCATGTGAAGTCAACCAATTGTGTTAATAATTTTCCATAATTTAGGTGCACGCACATCAAAATCATTTGACACATGCGCACCTTGTTTGTTGGCACATATATTCATTCCTAAACATGTATGACCCCATAAAGTGTTCCATATCCCTTTGACCCCTAGTAGCTAAATCCTTAATATTTTATGATTAATCAATATTCGAATATGACCCTATCCTTTACTATAACTTGATTCTCATGGTATGCTACCTCCATGCCAACTAGGAATTCTAAAAATGGGCTAAAAATATTAGAAAAATATATTTTGAAAATATTCACAATCAAACCTTATAACAACCAAGAAAAATATGGGAAGATAATTATCGATAAGACTAAAAGAATATAAAATAGATATGAATCCATGATAGAAAAATCAAACTAATGAATTCAAACTATATTACTCAATGACTACCCTTATTCACTTATGGCATCCATATGATTGTAAATGAATCTAAAACTGCCATCTTGAATGAGAAAAAAATTAAATTCCGACACTACTATTGAATCTTATGAAGCACGTAACTTCCATATGTTTAAATGTAGGAGATCAAAAATAAATGAAGCTTTGCTTCCCATGATAAATAAACATATCTTGTTGCAAATTTTAATGATTAACAAACTTCGTAGAAATTAATACCATCCTTTGATATTAAAATATGCATAAGTCTTCATGTGACAAAAAAATATCATGAATGGAAACCCATTCGACAATGATTTACTATTTATTATTTATAAACAAAAAACAACTTATGCATATGAAATATGTAGAAAAGCATGTTTTGCCTCCACAAATGAATTAAACCTATCTCATATATTTAAACTCTATTAAGATTATGTTTAACAAGACTACGATGTCATGAAATTGAAGTTCTGTTTGTGTTTATCTAAAAACAAAAATGAAATAGAATCGTGACTATCACCATTAAAATGACTAATAGACCTAGAAAAATATTTCTATTTCAAACTAAACTAATAAATCTATGTCAATTCACCAATTTCTTACCATCTCTTTTTAAAACCGAACTTGATCAAAATAATAAAAAATTACATGAATTTCCAAGTTAAAACCATAACAAGGATGAAGATGGGAATAATTATCTCATTTTCAAACAATCGCACAAAACAAACACCGGTTATGTACTTAATTTTTATCCCATGTCATGAAATTTCAAATAATGTGGAGGATATTCAAAACCAAATTTGAACAAAGTGACAAGTCTGTAATAACCTGAGATACAATCATAATATTTACAAATGATAACATCATTGAAGATTGAATCTTTAATCTCATTACAAATTTGTTCACATTGAAACACACAACTTAGCATGCATGAAATACATCCATACTTTAAATTATTTCACAAGACTACCAAAAAAAACAAAGAGAGTTATGTGATACCCACATCCATCAAGTTGAAATAGATCTTCCTCAATGGTGGTAATCCAAATGAACCATGGGCAGTGAGAAAATTATGAGAAATAAGTAGCAAGACAAAATTAAAACTCAAAATGAAATCAAGGGTCCACAACACAACCTATGAACAAAAATATTTAACTTCGAGACCATTTAGTATGTCATGCATGACCATTGTTAACCAAAAATTATTACCACCAAAACTAAAGGCTCACCAAACCAATATTATCTTTCACCAACTTTAGTAATTATGTAACTTACATTTCAATTCGCTTGTTAAATTTAGCCAAGAAATTTTCTACTAAAATTCAAATAACGAGGATTAGTGGAGGTTTATACATAATATATTGCATGATATCCACTTTCATGAATGAAATATTTATGTATAAAAAAAATATGGTTACAACTATAGTAAAATTCCACAACCCTACTAATTTTTCTCTTTATCACCTTCGTGTAAAAGATCACAATGTCATTGAATTCAAAAATATTAATCCACTAAAATAGCACCAAGGTGGCTAATATTTAGCATGCACACTAATCAAACAAATAAAATAATCCAAATATGCCATAACACTCAACTCTAATAACCCTCAATGTTTTAGTTCAATGTTATCACCAATCCCATAAAAACATTACATATTCGAGATACTAGATCATTATATTATAACTAAATGTAAATATTTAGTTAATATTTATCATGAAAAATATATAAGCTGTAGACACTCAAACATGGTAATTTATTTTTTTGACATTACTATTTGTGAGTGTGCTTCTTCTCTTAGACAAATACCCACATTATATCCCCACTCAATACATCGTGTTATCTATCCCAACTTGATTATTCCTATACATTAACGTGTTGTCAAATTCTAAGTATAGATACATTAATTTGGGCCTTAAATCCTACTCATCATGATGCAACTTATAGATTTATTTACTATCTCCTTGTCCAAAACTACATAGTAGGTTCAAGATGTAATTTTTAGTCTTAAGCGACATGTATGGTCTTGGACCAACACATCTTCCAACTCTTTTTTCAAGTGCACTATCTTTTTTGGGTATTTTTATCCTCTCAGTCATCCTTTACATAAAAATTACCTTTGATGAAAATAATTTTATATCACCTCACTCAAGAATTTCGAAATCAATTTGGCACTCTCACGATCTCTCATTGAAAATACTAGCACAAAAATACTCAAATATCCCTAAATATTCCTAAAGCTAATGCACATCCATTGGAATATTTTTGAAGCATGAACCAAGTCAAGGATTTCACCTTAACTCAGTTCCAAGAACTCAAAGATCATAACTCAATGTCTTAGCAAGATCAAAATCATCTCAGCCATGGTCAAAGTGGTTCAAGTGCAAACTAGTTGCATTCATATAGATATTAGATGTTAGGTTTAGAGCGTGTGTGGTTTTAGGCCCCTTTAAATTATTGGCAACGTAGGTAGTGTGTGGATTGAACATTAACCCAAACACTAACCAAATTACATGGTAATCCACATATCATTAGGGTTTTCGTTGGATTCATCTAATTTCATATAGTTTTTAATAGTGTGACACTTAGTGTTTGATAGAGACACATATTTCTAGACAACCAAAGGGAACAAAAAGTTACAAATCCTCATTCCAAGAGAATCCAAGACCATGTAATAAGGTCAAGACCAAGTATTATAACTCAATCAAGATGTTATATTCTAAACCATGATAGTTTCTAGTCAAAAATCATAAATTAATAATCACTAGGTTCAATATCCCCATATTTTCCAATCCATGTACCCAAATATCTCATGTATCACTTTATATAGATAAGTACATCTCTTTTCTTGTGTTTTTCATCTTGTACAATATTGTTATCACTATTTGCAAGTATTAGTGCATAATTATGATATTGTATGATTAATTTTGGTAGTTAATCAATGTGAAAAACCCCATTGTTTTTTTATTAGATAAGGTAAGAAGATGGATTATGGCTCCAAGGGGCCTTATAACAAACACATCATCATGAGTAGGACCAAAAAGAAACAAAAAAGGAACAAGGCACAAAAGGGCTAAAAATTCATTCTTTTTTTTGTGTATTTCAATAAAAATCTATAAAACTTAAAAAGCGTGTAAACCTTTTGTGAACCCAACTCATGATTGCATCTTACATGTTCTTTCAAACCCTATTTACCATAGGAATAACCCCTTTTTACAAACTATACATTATTTTTATTTTTGTGTATTCCCATACCAATCTATAAAACTTAAAAAGTGTGTAACCCTTTGGTGAACCCAACTCATGATTGTATCTTACACCTTCTTTCAAACCGTATTTACCATAGGGTTTGATTTATATACTGTATAATTATATCCAAACCTGATTTGCATCTATCACCTTCCCTAAATATGGTTTGCACAAATTTCCCTAGGGTCTCATGGTCAGCCTTACCCTTTGGTCTCTTTATAGGCTCATAAATTTTTAATCACCTTTCAAAGTGCATATTTCAAAATAACAACTCTTTTTATATTTCCTCTAATTTTTTTCTTATTTTTTTAATATTTTTAATGAAATCCTCTTTTGTTTTCCTTATATATTAGCATATATTTAGGAAATTCAAAATTACTATTTTTAGTAATTAGGGCATAATCAGAAAAATATACACTTTTGTGATTAATACTTGGAGATTTTTATTCCATATAATGAATTTTAAAAATAACTATTTAAAAAACAATTTATGAACTATTTTCATATATGGTAGATTTACTAATTCAACGATGGTCATTTTTACTAAATATCACTTTTGGGTCTTATCCTTTGTAGTCTCTTCATTTTCATCCTTACATGTAATGATTAGTATTATTTCGATCTAATTATAGGCTAATCCATCATGTTTGTAATCATGGCCTATGCTCCTTCTATTAATAATGATGTCATCTTCTATAAATCTCAGATACACCTAAAATTAGCACCGCTTAATTCCCGTGTCGTTGTCTGCTAATACACCTTCATTATCACATCACTATCATATTATACATTAAATACATTATCACATCATTACCAAATTATAAATTAAATCCTTATCCTAAGTTGTAATTCACCCCCTTTATATTTACTCCCCATAAATAATATTCCACAAGTTGTAAAATCTTATTTTACCCCTCTTAAAACCACCCAAAACAAAATAAAACCACATTCTAACCAAAATAAAATAAAATAAAATAAAATCAACACCCTCTCAACCATTTAACAAACTTCCTAACCCATATAACCATTTTCCAACATATATCCTTCAATAAAACAAACAAAATCTTGATTTGGGAGGCGGTTGCAACCTTTTTCCAAAATCTCTAGTGATTATTGTGAGAGGATTATGATACAGAATGCTACACTATGAGAGGAATGTCAAGCTAGTAAGTTGGGAGGAGAGAAGATAACCTCAAATGGAGGCTCAAGCTTGTTTATATAGAGTTTCTAACAATAGGGGTGAATTGCTGGAGATTCCCACAATCATCAAAGATTCTCCCTGGTTGTTAGAATCTCTATATAAACAAGCTCCAGGCCTCCATTTGAGGTTACCTTCTCTTGTCCCAACTTACTAGCTAGACATTCATCTCACAGTGTAGCATTCTTGTATCATAATCCTCTCATAAAGTTAGATTCATTATATCAACAATCAAGGCATCAACAGTTCTCCAATCTTTGGAGGCCACTCAACATTAGCAATCTTCTTGCATCTACCATCTTCTTCTCTCTAATAACATCTTATATTTAGCTTCATTTATCAATTCATACAAGGTACGAGGTTTCCATTGCTTCACTACATTATTATGCATCATATCCAAGCTAAAATCAAGCTTTTTATCATTCCTTTCAAGTCCCATATTCATCCATTATCAACATGTACATTTTCACAACAATCACTGACGATTGCCAAAATCGCTGGCAATTCCTTGAATCATTGAAAATTCTTCCCGTGATTTTGACAGAATTGTTGATGATTTTCCCAATCTCCGGTGATTGCCCCAATCACCAGTGACTCTGTCGAAAGGTATTTTGATCCCTAATCTTTATTTTTAGACATAAAATCACATAATTTACTACTGTAAGGCTCTTCAAGTTTCTGTATAATCATACAAGATCCTTTGAGCCATATTTAGAATATTATCAATTATCTAAATCAAATTTATCATCTTTCTCACCTTTGTGAGTACACAACTATCCACATCCTTGCTTCTTTGAGCCATTTTTGATTCTTAGACTCCCTTTGGATCAGGTATCACCATCAGACCATCATATAGCCATGGACCACGTTAGTCCCTTTTCCTTTGCATTGTTGGTTATATTGTATATTTTATCAATTTATCTTATCATTAGCAGAATGATTGCTTTAACGAAGATTGACATCCTTCAAAGGAAGTCCATCGACTTCTGGGGACTGGCCTTTATGAGGAAATCTGCCATATTTCTATCTAATCTCATCTTATTTTTAGTGTCCATGATCTAAAAGTTCCTCCATAGGTGAAATAACGAAGAATATTTCATCCCCACTATAACATCAATCTCTATGGGTATTGGTAAATCCCACGTCTTCCAAGGTTGGTTTTGGTTTCATTATTTTACTCCATTAATTTAAGTATAAAAGTAAAAAAATATTTGAACATTCTAGCACGCTTACGGTGGGACCTAATCCCCTTTCTCCTTTCATTCAAATTATTTTTCATTCATTTTTGGGCTCTTTTCTTTCTAATTGCCATTAATCCATTCAAATATCTAGTGATTGTGTGAATCACCAGCGATTCTATTAATTTCCAACGATCTCTGTGACTACTTCTTATTACCGAGTCGAGAGTTCGTAACATCAATTTCTTTTATTGTTTTGTCTTCGCTAACCATATTTGTAGGCTTTTTCTTTAGGAGGATTTTATTCGCTGCATTATAACTAATTTTTTTTTAAATATAAGGAAGTGATATTCAAGAGTGTTTTTCCCCCTCTCTTTTGTTTTCAAGCATCACATTTTGTTATTGTTCTCATCGAAATAAATCATCATTTTGGATTTAAAGCAAATGTTACATCCTACCTGATCACATAGATTAATTAATGGATTAACTTATTGCATTCACTTAATATTTCCTCACACATATCCAAACCACATCAAATATCAAACTTGAATCAAACATTCCTACCCAGGTGATAACTATTGGGATTTCATCACCCAATAGGAAACCGACTCGGTGTTTTGACTGAATATAACCAAATAGTTTTTTGTATATTGGCTAAAAAACTGAATCCTTTATCAATGTGGTACTATGGAGTGAGGGGATAGACTAAAATACTAGGCCTTTTATTGGGACTAGCATAGATTTGGGCCTCACGTAATTTTTGGTATATTGAGAACTCTAACCTTTAACATTACTTGAAATTGGCCTTAGAACAACCATATCATTAGGTTCCCTTTGAGCCTCTTCCTCCACATCTAAATTTTAATCAAGATAATTAAAATTCTTCTACTTGACTTGTTTATTACATTTGTATCTCTCTTAGGTATTTATTATATCATCGTCAATTAGCTATCATTTTATATGGATCACCCTCTACATCAACATATTATTTTACCCCTTATGCTTCATTTTTATAATCATCTTCATCCACTATCTCTACATATTTTCATCCCAATAAATTTCAAAATATCCCCTACATAGGATCTAATCCTTCTTAGTCTCATCAAGATATCATGTCTCACTCACTCCATTTATCTCTTATATGCCCCGATCCATATAGACCATCTTTTGTCCCTTATAGATCCTCTACCAGTTAGCCAATCATAAAACCCTACAAAAACCCCATCCCAAAAGCCTATGAATATCCTTTACATCCAAACTACTTTGAAGCTATCACTCCTTAGCCCATGTCAAGTGTATCCCATCAGTTTATACTTTCCACATCCCCTCCTTCATCACAATCTCATCAGAATCTTAACATTCCCCATATTTCATCTAATCAACATATCTTGACTTCAATACCCCATTTGGTACCTCAGACATCCCAAACCCATACACACATCCCTACTCAGGTCCAATCAACCCCTTTCATCCAACAACAACAACATATTCAATATTTTCCACATCTCCCCACATCCCTTTATCACAACCTACTCTACAAACAATATCCTCTCAAGCTATCCCTTATTAACCTCCACATCAAGCCCATCCACAAAAAAACCATCCTACTCCTCATTTTCATCAATCAAATCAATCACATGCTCATCTACACTCACATTTTAATTCCTCCACATATAATCCTACAAATGATATTGTGTAAGCTTTGTTAAATAGATTAGAAAATTTGGAATTCACTACCAAGGGACCCAAACACATCCTCACTTATGATCAGGTTTGTAATGAACCCATCCATCCATCAAGTACCATATAAGCCCTATCCTCCGCATTGGGAATTTCCTGAATTTACCATGTTCCATGGCCAGGAGGATCCTCAAAAGAACATACTATCCTTTAGAAATTTGTGTTATCTCATCATCCACGATCAATATCTTCTTCTTAGAACCTTTCCTATGTCATTGGTAGGAATTTCCTTAGATTGGTACAACTCCCTCCCTTGACACTCTTTATTCTCTTTCACGCTACTAACAATTTTATTTCTTGTTCAGTTCCCTATAAACTTTACTCAAAAAATCACAATTTTTTACCTTTCTACCATATAACAAACTAAAAGTGAATCCCTAGTCAAATTTTTCATTAGGTGGAAAAACATTATCAATGAATTGACATTCTCACTGCCGCAATCAAAACTAATCAAGTTTTTTTCTTGATCACATTCCCATCACATCTCATCCACCCTTCTAATACAGTTTCCAAAATTTTGACAAATCCTTCACCATGGCTACAAAATTAGAAATACAATCCCTCGAAGAAGGTCATCTCAATCCTCAATTTACAAATCTCCAATCTAATTCTATTATATCTTCCTATGATCCCAAAGAGACTATCACACATGATTCCTTTACTTTTCTTCCCAACCCAACACCCTCAATAGAATCAATCCATATAGATACATCACATCCCTTGAGTCACGTCATCAACACTATTACATGTGATCTTCCCCATGAGGAGACCCATTCATCACCAATGCTTCCTCTTGAAAACTTATAATCCTTGAATCCTCTTTTTGATGATCCTCACACATCGATATCACTGTTTCCATTATACAATTATCCATTACCTCCTCCAACCCTTAGAATCTACCTTGGATACCGTTACTAAGGAGGCATTCATAATCAAAGATCTTGACATCCAACAACTTTTTAAACTAATCAAAGAATTGGACAACTCACATAAATATAACCCACCTCAATCATGTCTTGAAACAACATCACCATCATCTGAACAAGACTCAATCCTATCCCTAACTCTTCACTTGTCATCTAGTATGGAGCCATGTCTTAAATCAAACACTATACAATCAAATACCATCACATCCATGACCTCACCCTCGTCATCTGACATGAGACCCTCTCCTCTATCTAAAGAAAACATTACAAAA
This sequence comes from Taxus wallichiana var. yunnanensis, assembly GCA_018340775.1. Classification (NCBI taxonomy): domain Eukaryota; kingdom Viridiplantae; phylum Streptophyta; class Pinopsida; order Cupressales; family Taxaceae; genus Taxus; species Taxus wallichiana. Next base: position 166,974,141 of record CM031242.1, on the reverse strand, counting down.
TTGAAACCTATCACATCCATGACCTCATCCTCATCATCTGTTGTAATTCCCCTCCTTTACCTAAAATAAAAAAATAAAAACACACATCATTTAAGGTCTCAACCTTACTATACACTTTGGGACCTCATCCTTTATCATAATCCAAATCTATCAAATCTACGGTCTCATCCTACCATCAATTTTGGGACCCCATCCTCTATCTCAATATCACATTACACAGTTGTACCCTATCTCATATATAATCCATCCCTCCTTGTCCATTTTGGGACCTCATACATTATCCAATTATATCAATCCAACATCATACCCTCTCTCTTATCAACCACACAACATCCATATGATGTTTCAACACTATACAAATCTATGAATCCACCCCCATCCAAAAATAATACGAGTCCTACCAAGATTTCTCATAAATAAAAATATAAATCAAAACCAATTAATCTAAATCCCCAAAAGGAAATTACATTGACATCCTTGAGAGGATCATGTAGGATTCTCTTATCAAATTACCACCAATAAAAAAATGAATCCACATTCTAAGAAACCTTGTTGGTATGATCAAGATAATACATGTGCATTTCATAGAAGCTTGGACATAGCACATAGAGTTGTAAACCGCTTAAATCCATAATCCAGTGACTCTTCCTCATCAAATATATTCTCCCAAAAGAATACCATCCTAATCCCTCATCGATATCATCTACACCTCCACCCTTCTCAAAGATCTACAATGACATTTATGGGTCAAGGGGACATCCTAATTCTGTTGTTAGCAAACCTTTGTTAGACATCTCTTCAAAACATTTTATTGAAGCTATCTCAATCTTGTCAATTTCCACACCTTCCCTTAAAGGTATTTCAATCTCATCAACATCTACACCCAAGTCATCGACAGTGTCCTCACCAACATCTTCAGGACCATGGCATCATCCTAAATCAGATATCAATAAGCCTTTCTCATATGTTTTCTCACCACCTCCCAGTGAAGGTCCCTCATCTCAAATCAGTATGGTTCACCCACATCTATGAACCCAAAATTGTCATACATAAAGAAAAGGTAAAATCAAAGATTCATCATCTACCCCTCCTTATCAATTGTCTTCTTATATCCCATCCAAATTTTCAATGGCTCCGTTGTCAAGGGCTCCTTTATTTACTATATATTTAATAAATCAAGATCAAAACTTCCATCATCCTAACATGAAAGATATTATTCCTTTCAGCTCGTGTTATCTCTATCCATAATTTCATGCTAGGGGGAATCCTCTCAACTAATATTTTGAAAGTCTTACCTTGTATATTCCCCTAGTGCATCCTCTCCAAACCTATCCTATCAATCAAATCAAAATTTCACTACTATGGAAAGGAGTAAATGTTGATTTTTTTCCCCTAACTGGATCAGTCCATATAGCATGGGTCAACCTATGAATGCCTTGCACTTGTGAACTTTCTACTGTTAACACATCAACCATCATGTTAATCATTACATCAAAGATCATATTCCACCATCAACTAGACATCTTATCATTACAATGATTAGAAAGAATGTGGTTTTCCTTCACTATCCTCAAAACCTGAAATATTAGCACCACATCTCTGTTCATTGCATATTTCACATGGAAAAGGTCCTCCTTAGTAGAAAACCCAAAATCATTGCATCCATATACCTTGTGTATCAACCAAAGACATGTTTAGGGATACACATGTGTAGTTTGTGTACACATTTTTTCTCCCCTCCTTGAAATAGTCTATTAGGGTTTTCCCTCAGCTTAAAATATAGTCAAAAATATCTATGGATGATTTCTATCAAAAGTTAAAAAAATATAATAGATTGATCCCTCAAAGGAAAAATATTCAAATATCAAAATAATATTATCAAAAATAAAATTAGACTGATCCCTCGAAGGATAGCCACCGTCAAAATCATAGACCGATCCCTCAAAGGATGCCTATTTGTAAAAATCAAAAATCAAAATAAAAAAAGAAATTTTTAAAACACTCCCTCAAAGGATGGATACTTATGTAAAAAGGCTTCCCATATTGATCAACCTTCTAAAAATTCAAAATATCAAAAGGAATCCTAGGAAATCTTTCCACATCAATCAGGTTTCCCATCAACGAAAAATTCCCACATCAATCAGTTTGCATCAAAATAAAATAAAAATTTATAGTTGGGGCATTCCTCTATGAAGTTGTTAAAAAGGAGAACCCTCTTTTCCCACACAACCTACATATGTCAACCCTTCTCATGTTCTAGGAAGGTATACATTTCACTTCATCTCTATATCTAAGATCCTAAGTGTGACTACCCATTGTTAGTCATCTGTTAACATTTGTTGTAAAGGCCAAAAGTGTAAGAGCCTTCACTCTATTGTTTCCCATCACATATGTATCAAATCTGTACACAGAAATACATCCACGTTTTATTCTTGACCATGGTTTTGAAAAACATTAAAATCACTTTAAAATCAATATCAAATAACACATCATACCTAACATTGTCAACCCTTTCACATCCACATCTATCAAATCTTGAACACATCTCAACATTACATTTTTATTTCTAAAATTTCACACTTAATAAAATTGACATTTTTCAATTGGATGCCTCCTAAGTGTTATAGCCATGATTACCATCATGAACCCCATCTAGGCCTTGTAAGCCCACAATTTTTGAAACATCAATTTCTTGTATTTTGACATCATCAAATCCTCATTTCATCTCTCATCATAGTTAATTCATGAGACTATAGGACATGAACCCTTTGGTTCCGCTTATAACTTGACTTACCAACCTTGTAAGCCCACCTTTGTGGAAACATCAATTATTTGTCCCTTAACCTTGTCAAACCATCATCTTTTACATTGTTAAGTCATATTTCTAGAGGACACTTTGGTGTCCCAGATTTCATCCTGAAATCTGTGACTACCCTATCCAAAAAAAAATTGTACTTTTAAAATAATGGGTCTTTTGTGTTTTTATATGTTCAGAAAGTTCTTGTATTGCATCAAGATATTCCCAAAGAGCCATTTTCGCAAATACTCGGATGCCCAAAATTGTTATATTTTGTCATCGGGATTTATCTGCGGGAAATTTGTATTTAATTATTTTGAGCCCCGTTTGAGGTAATTTGCACTTCGTTTTAACCCTGTTGTGATCGAACAAGTCATTATTCTTATGTACCATAAGGGTTTTAACAAGGAATAAGTTTTGGGCTTTATTTGTAACTTTTGGCAATTTTTTGTGTTTTTGTGTTTTCCAGTTTCATTTTTGTGAAATTTCTCTCGGAACAATTCCTTTTCAGTAAGCTCGATTCTTGGTCTAGAGTAGCTCGAGAACATATATGCACGTTATGCCCAGAGAAGTCACCATCGGAGGTTTGGATCACTGGAAAAAAGTGAAGTCGTGCGCTAAAAAGCACCTACGGGGTTGGGCTCATTTTTGGAAAACAAAGGATTTAAGCTGCAGTGGGAAAAATAGAAGCAGCGAGGCAGGTGGGAATTTTAAACCTGCCTAACAAGGTACTTTTTCCCATGATAGAAAATTCACTTAAAGCGTAGTGGGAAAATTAGAGGCGAAGATGCAGCAAGAATTTATTGCACCGCCTTGAAGGTAAAAATTCCCATGGTGAAATAACTGAAAAGTGACTTAAGTGAAATCATGGAATTTTATTGCCGCCATGCAGGGGTAAATAATCCCATTATGAAAGTCAAACAACTTAAGTGAATCATGGGATTTTTCGGTCTTTTGCCTTGTAGGGTAAAAAATCCCATTGTCATGTGATTCTTAAAAATAGGACTCTTTATGTCAAAAGTGCACCCCCTTTGGAAAAGTAATGGCATCCTTTAAATTGATTAATTTAATTAATTATTAACCCAAAATAAGTGCCGGGCTTGTGGAAAAGTCAACAAAGGCAAAGGAAAAAGGTGGTTGAAAATAGATTGCTCTAAAATTAAATAAATTAATTTATTTAATGGCAGCCCCTTCATGTCAAAAAAAAGTGTGCCCTTTTGGGAGAAAGATAATACTTTTAAAGTATTTAATGATTAAATTAATTTCTATTTTCAGTGGCTAAGGTTAAGGCACACTGTGAAGTTTCAGTTGAGTGAAGAGTGGATGTTTAAATTGGATTAATTTAATTAATTGGATGGCTGTCCTTAAACATGTTATTTTAACACATTAGTTAAAGAGAAAAACATGATTTTTAATTAATTAATTGTCAGGAATAGAAGCGGAAATTATTAATTAAATAATTATGAGGGCTATATAAGTGTGGGCTGCCATAAGGATGAATTAATTAATTCACAGGTGAAGAAGTGCAGCCCAGAGGAAAAGTGCGCCCCATTTGGAGAAGGATTTTGCTTAGAGGAAGGTGGATTTGATGCTAAAAGCTTTTAGTTTTGGCGCATGCTTTGAAGAACGCTGATTTGTGTATGCATAATTGTTTGTAGAAGTGATATATGTGCTCAGGTGATGTTGGTAAAATTCATGCTTGCTTTGCATGCAAATAAAACGTCAAATTTGGGGGCAGCAGGCTTGAATAGTGCAGATTTTTATTATTAAAATTCACTTTTCATGTTCCAGTGGCCATATTTGTCTGAATTAGTTGCAGGAATTCATTACAGGTGCTTTACAAAAATAAAATGAGCTCTAATCAATGTCCAATACATTGAATATATCCTCTGAATCTAAATAATTATCCAGATCTGCACCAGTTTTGAAGAATTTCAGTCAAATAAGAAGAAAAAGAATTGTTCAGAAAAAGATAGACAAAGCTATGGCAAAGAAAATGAAAAAGAAAGCACAACAGAGTCATGCATCACTTCTAAATTTATATATATTGGAGACACGGATCTAGGCTTGGAACCTCTTGTTGAATTGATAGACAGATCCAGAGCAGGAAAGACTTCACTCATGCATGTAGGAAAAACTTCACTCATGCATGCAGATTAAAAGCAATGGAATTATTTGAGCTGCAACTTTTCCATCCATAGCCTAGTTGCCAGAGTTTGTTATGCAGGTGCAGATCCATATCCAGATGCAGATGTAAATCCATATCCAGATGTAGATGCAGATGTAGATGCAAATCCATATGTAGATCCAGATCCAGATCTCATAGTTGCAAAAGCTTCCGCACAAAGGCTTCATCCTCTTGTTTCGAATGTAGCCCGTGAAGAAGTCAGTGCATGGAAAATTCCTTCCAAGATCTTGTGCAAATGCTCCCATCTTCCAGTTGAAGCCTTCATTGAATTTTCATTCATTCTGAGAGTGCTTTCCAGAATTTTTAATTGCTCATATGCAATTAAAAATAAGGATGATGAGTTATCTATGACAAACATTGCATTGATGCATGTACTAGAGAAGAACTGCAAAAGCTTCAAGGATAAAAGAGAAGATAAGGCGAAGGAAAAATCCAGTTGTTTCCAATTCCATCTTGTTGTTTCAGATCCTGTCATTTCCAATTCCAACTTGTTTCCAGATACAACCACTCCCAGATCTAGTTTGGTGAGAATCAAAGGCAAAAGAATCAGCTGCATGCAGACATGAAAAAGGATAAGACTACACTTTCCTCTTCCTTCTTCTTTCCTCCGACAAAGTAATTGAGTGATCAATTAAATTATACAACTTAAGTGATTGGTTTAAAATCCATTACTTGAAGAAGTCAACTACTTGGAGATAGGTGGCAGACGTGTAAAATAGAAGGTTCTATTTTCAGTTACAAATCATACATGTCATGCAAAGAGGAATTCCAGGATGGAGATTGCCAGTTGTTTCTTTCCTCCGACTTCCACATGTGCCAGTTCAACTAAAAGCTTCCAACTTGTAATTGCCCCTCTACATTCTATAAGTAGAGGAAGAACCTTTGGGTTAATGATCAGAATTTGTAAGCAGCAACCTTGTATTCCACACTTTTGCCTAAACCAATGAGAGCCTCTTGAAGCAAAGGAATATATAGGAGCAAATTTCCAGAGAACTTTGTGTCATGGTGTATTGTGTTTCTTTCTTTTCATCTTAGATCTCTTAATAAATTTTGTGTTATTTTAGATATGGACCTAGAGCTACCTTTGTTTTAGAATTCGTGTTTATATCTATTGGATTCTTCTATGTGCATGCAATCAGCTCTGCCATCTACTGATTGGGATACACATCTTCCGCATTTCTTCTGTGTTTATAATTACCTTCTTCTATAACTTTTCCTTTCTTTAAACAGTTGCTTACTTGCTGCTGTAGTGAACTGTTCAACTATGGTTCATGAATCGAGTAGTTAAAGTAAAACCCCATTTAGATATTAGCATACTTAAATTGACAAATCGACACGGGAGCCTCATCGGTTAAATGAGGAGATTTATCTCATGACTCGCCTAGGTTTTGTGCTATGCGAGAAAATCTAGCCAATAATTTTTGGTGACTCACTGGGATCAACTAACTTTGTAGATCAAATCTTATCTATTGATGATCAGAGTGTTTTCCATACAAATCTCCACTTGGCTAAAAGTCCATTCACTTGATCTGTGAAGGCTCAAGGAAGGACTGATCATTTCTTCAGACTGTAGGAGTAATTCAATTTCAATCATCTTCCTCAGGTTAGAAGCCGAAGATCTAGTCCCTCACTAGGAAGGAGAGTACACACCCATCCAAATCCAAATCATCTTTAGCATAATTCGGTAGCTAGAATTATTCACCAAGTCTACACAAGAAGAAGACGTGCCCCGCTCATCATGCAGAACCAGATAGTACCTATTCCATGGGGTGCAGCCTTTGGACCTCTGAATCTAACTCCTCCTATGCATGATCTACCTAAAGGGACGAGAAAGAATTTTCTAAAATTCTTTGGAGATGGAAAGCAGAATCCAGATGACCACTTGGCTACGTTTTTCATATCCTATGGAGTGCTTGCAGTTGAACATGAAGATGTATCTATCCGGCTCTTCATAGAGACTCTGCATGACTTGGCTAGAGAATGGTTCTATTGGCTAGCTCCTGGCACCATAACCAATTGGGCTACTATGCGAGATGCATTCCTGAAAAGATTCAAGGCAGCTAAAGATTCCAATACATTGATAACTCAACTGACTCAGTTGAAGAAGGAGCCACATGAGCACATGCTAGATTTTATTGCAAAATTCCAAGGATTACTGTACAAAATTTTGGCTTTTGCTTCTCTCAATGACAAGAATCAAAATGTGTTCTTCATCAATGGTTTGCTTCTGAAGTAAGCTATCAATTGTGAAGAGCACATCCTGCTGATTTTTTAGCAGCTCAAAACATGGCGGTTGAAATTGAAGATGACCTCATCATGGTTGGAAAGATAAAGAGTAGCACTTCTAGAGCTGAAAGTTCATCTTTTACTACTACTTCTGATTCACTACTGCAAAAGTTAGCAAATGAGATGATGCAAATGAAGAAATAAATGGCTCAAATGGCTCAAGGCAACAATACTTCCCCTGCTCAGAATTTCAACAACAACTGGAACCGCATTGTTGGTTCCCAAAGATTAGCAATTGAAGCTGCTCCCAGAAACAATGTGGAGATGAATGAAGAAGACCAGGAAGTTGACGTTGATCAGCTCAAGGATGATGATTTTATAGGTCCTGCTGGTGACTCCAACATTAATTACCTAAACTACAAATTTGAACATGACGATGAGAAACTTCATGAAGATGATCATGGTCATGCATATGCAGTACTTACAAGATCACAAACTTGCCAAGCTAAGGCATTAGCTGATGAACAAAGAAGGGGCAGCCCTTTACCTTCTTCTTTAGCTCCTAGAGATAAGAATGTGAGTTCTTCATCTCAACCATAGAAAGTGGCTCAGGTATCTGAATCTATTTCTTCTTTTGACATTATTGATCATGTTAAGAAAACCAGAGTTCAAATGTCAGAAGATGAATACTTGAGAGCCATTCCTGAGCAGTTAAATAGGCTAGTCAAATATGTACAATCACCAAGACAATCCAATACATCAAAAGGCCTTTTGCCTAAGCCCGAGGATACTCCTTCACAAAACAACACTGCAGTTGTTAAACCCTCACCATCTTCTGACAGGGTGGAACCTTTCTATGTCTCTTTATTGCTTAATGGTTTCAAATTAAGCAACTGCATTTTAGATTCAGGTGTTTCGACAATGTCATGCCGGCTAAAGTTACTGAGATGCTCTTGGCCTTACCATAACAAAGACCATAAAAATGTGTTATTCCATGGAGAGACAAGTCCATTTAATCAGACAAATCAAAGATGCACAAGCTGTTTTGGCATCTTTTCTTGACAAAATATTAAAGATGACAATTCTAGTTGCAGATATTCCTGTCTCCTATGGGATGTTCTTTGAGCATAAACTTCTGCAAAGAATTGGGAGGACAAGTAAAGATAGATTGGTCCTGTGTGCATATTTCTATCAAGGGGATTAATCAAAAGCTAGATCCAGAAAATAATTCCAGGTATACGGTTACAAAATCTAAGGATCCTAGATCTCAGATTATTTTTAGGAATCTAACCGTGGGGTCTACTTCTTGGAAATAGATAAAGGTGTTCCAGATAAAGAAATTAGACTAGAGCCAGAGCTAGCAAAAGAAGAAGAAATGGAAATGGATAAAGGTGTTCTAGAGCAAGAACTTCAACTAGAACCAGAGCTAGCAAAAGAAGAAGAAAAAGTTTGGACTCTGGAGTTTAAAGTCACATGTTGTTCTTTTGGATCAGGAGCTGGCACTCTACTAATATCTCTAGATCATGAGATATTTCCATACTCCCACAAGTTGATGTTCGAGAACACCAATCATACAGTGGAGTATGAAGCATTACTTCTAGGAATGGAGCAAGCTAAAAAGAAGGAGTAAAAATCCTCAAAGCCCAAGGAGATGTTGAACTTCTAGTAAAGTAGGTTTGAGGGCAAAGTCAAGTCAAAAGAGATAAGATGGAGCATTACAGAGATAGAGTACTTTCTGCCACATTCAATTTTGCAACCTTCTTTATTGAATTCATTCCAATTAATCAAAATTCCAAGGTAGATTCTTTGGCGATCCACAATCGCACTATTGAATCCGGATAGACCACCATCTATATTCAGACAAGGAAACTATAAAGTGGAGATGGTCTACCGCCCCAAAGTCCTTGATGATGTTGAACAATGGAAAAATTTCAATGAGGACAAACAAACATCTACATTTCTAGAACAAGGAAAATTTGACAAGTTATATATTGAAGGAATAAATCACCACATGACAAACAGTCATAGGAAAAATTGATCCAAGTTATGGTGATAGTAGTGGAATGATCCAACCAAAAGGTAGAAAAATCCCCAAGGGTTTAGTTTCCTTTGTGGAGAATTTCAACAAGCATGATCAGTACCTGAAGAAGAACAAAGAATATGGTGATAGTTCTTCCTCAGAAATGCAACAAATAAATTTGGGAATGGAGCAAGTTGATGCAGACTTACCCGCCACGAAGAGAAGAAAGGATGAGCTACCACCAGATGAATTTGATAAGGACTTTCCCAAAGTATTTGACAAGAAGGCCAAAGAAAGGAAGTTTGAGATCGAAGACTGGGTACTCTGGTGGGAAATGAGACATGAATCGAAGGGCATGCATGACAAATCTAATTCACTCTGGAAAGGGCCCTTCATGATCAAAAGAGTTGAAGGAATGGATACCTTCTTCCTTGCCTACCGGGATGGAATTAAGTTACCATTTCCTTTCAACAGTAGCATCTGAAGTTGTTCAAGAACTGAAAAGTAGGGTAAAACCTGTATGTATATAAATAAAACTTTGTTTGTTTTTTTTGTTGGTTTTTGTTTTTGTTTTTGTGTTTGTTTGCTCGACCGTGCCCAAAGGACAAGATATGAAACCAGAGATGCTGGGATCTCATCTTTTCCCTTGTCATTTTGACAAAGAAAAAGATGTCCACAGACAGATTGATCTGGTGTCCCTAGATTTCATCTTGAAACTGTGACTACCCTATCCAAGAAAAAAATTTCATACTTTGAAAATAATGGATCGTTTTGTGTTTTTTTATTGTCTCAAGTTCTTGTATTGCGTCAAGATATTCCCAAAGAGCCATATTAGCAATTTTCACCAAATACCTAGATGCCCAAAATTGTTATATTCTATCATTGGGATTTGTCTACGGGAAATTTGTATTTAATTATTTTGAGCCCTGTTTGAGGAAATTTGTGCTCCGTTTTAACCCTTTTTGATCGAACATGTCATTATTCCTATGTACTAGAAGGGTTTTAACAAGGAATAAGCTCGGGCTTTATTTGTAACTTTTGGCAATTTTTGTGTTTTTTTGTTTTCCGTTTCGTTTTCTATGAAATTTCTCTAGAACATTTCCTTTCACGGGTAAGCTTTCGATTCTTGGCACTGGAGCGGCTAGAGAGAACATATACACACGTTATGCCCGGAGGAATTCACAATCAAAGGTCCGGATCACTCGGGAAAAAGTGAAGTCGTGGGCTAAAAAGCACTGCGGGGTTGGGTGCATTTTTGAAAAACAAAGGATTTAAGTTGTAGTGGGAAAAATAGAAAGCAGACAGTGAGAATTTTATACCGCACTAATAGGGTACTTTTTCCCATGATAGAAAATTCACTTAAAGCGAAGTGGGAAAATTAGAGGCAAGCGGTGAGAATTTATTGTCTTCCTTACAGGTAAAAATTCCCATGGTGAAATAATAGAAAAGTGACTTAAGTGAAATCATGGGATTTTATTACCTGCCATGCAGGGTAAATAATCCCATTATGAAAGTTAAGTGACTTAAGTGAATCATGGGATTTCTAGGGCTGCTCTTAGGAAAAAATCCCATTGTCATGTGATTCTTAAAAATAGAATTCTTTGTGTCAAAAAGTGTGCCCCATTTGGAAAAGTAATGGCAGCCTTTAAATTGATTAATTTAATTAATTATTCACCCAAAATAGGCGTCCAGGCTTGTGGAAAAGTCAACAAAGGCAAAGGAAAAAGGTGGTTGAAAATAGATTGCTCTAAAATTAAATAAATTTATTTATTTAATGGCAGCCCCTTCATGTCAAAAAGTGCGCCCCTTTTGGGAGAAAGATAATACTTTTTAAAGTATTTAATGATTAAATTAATTTATATTTTCAGTGGCTAAGGTTAAGGCACACTGTGAAGCTTCAGTTGAGTGAAGAGTGGATGTTTAAATTGGATTAATTTGATTAATTGGATGGTTGTCATTAAACATGCTATTTTAACACATCGCTTAAAGAGAAAAGCATGATTTTTAATTAATTAATTACCAGGAATAGAAGGGGAAATTATTAATTAAATAATTATAAGGGCTATAAAAGCGTGGGCTGCCATAAGGATGAATTAATTAATTCACAGGTGAAGAGGTGCAGCCCAGAGGAAAAGTGCACCCCATTTGGAGAAGGATTTTGCTAAGAGGAAGGTGGATTTGATCTTAAAAGCTTCTAGTTTTGGTGCATGTTTTGAAGAAGGCTGATTTATGTCTACATAATTGTTTATAGAAGTGATACAGGTGCTCAGGTGATGTTGATAAAATTCATGCTTGATTTGCATGCAAATAAAACGTCAAATTTGAGGGTAGCAAGCTTGAATAGTGCAGATTTGTATTATTAAAATTCACTTTGTTCATGTTCCGGTGGCTATATTTTTATGAATTAATTGCAGGAATTCATTACTGTGTGCTTTATAAAAAGAAAATGAGCTCTAATCAATGTCCAATACATTGAATATATCCTCCGAATCTGAAGAATTATCTAGATCTGCACCAGTTTTGAAGAATTCCAGTCAAGTAAGAAGAAAAAAATTATTCAAACAAAGATAGACAAATCTATGGTGACGAAAGATGAAAAAGAAAGAACAACGAAGTCATGCATCACTTCTAAATTTGCAAATATTAAAGACATAGATCTAGGCTCAGAACCTCTTGCTGAATTAATAGACAGATCTAGAGCAGGAAAGACTTCACTCATGCGTGTAGGAAAAACTTCACTCATGTGTGTAAATTAAAAGCAATGGAATTATTCAAGCTGCAGCTTTTCCATCCACTGCCCAGTTTCTAGAGTTTGTTATGCGGGTGCAGATGCAGATGCAGATCCATATCTAGATGTAGATGGAGATGTAAATCCATATGTGAAACCAGATCCAGATCTCATAGTTGAAAAAGCTTCCGGCATAAAGGCTTCATCCTCTTGTTTTGAATGCACCTATGAAGAAATTGGTGCGTGGAAAATTCCTTCCAAGATATTGTGCAAATGATCCCATCTTCTAGTTGAATTCTTCATTGAAATTTCATTCATTGATTTCTTTCCGAATTTTTAATTGTTCATATGCAATTAAAAATAAGGATGATGAGTTATCTATGTCAAACATTGCATTGATGCATGTATCTTGGAGAAGAACTGCAAAAGCTTCAAGGATAAAAGAGAAGACAAGGTGAAGGAAAAATCCATTGCTTTCCAATTCCAGCTTGTTGTTTCCAGATCCAATCGTTTCCAATTCTAGCTTGTTTCCAGATCTAGCCACTCTCGATCTAGGTTGGTGAGAATCAAAGGCAAAAGAATCACTGCGTACGAGACATGAAAAGGACAAGAATGTAGCTTTCCTCTTCCTTTCTTGTTTCCTCCGAAAAAGTAATTGAGTGATCAATTAAATTATACAACTTAATTCCTTGGTTTAAAAGCCATTACTTGAAGAAGTCAACTACTTGGAGATAGGTGGTGGATGTGCAAAATAGAAGGTTCTATTTTTAGTTGCAAATCATACATGTCATGCAAAGAGGAATTCCAGGATCGAGATTGCCAGTTGTTTCTTTCCTCTGAATTCCACATGTGCCAGTTCAACTAAAAGCTTCCAACTTGTAATTTCCCCTCTACATTCTATAAGTAGAGGAAGAACCTTCGGGCTAATGATCAAAATTTGTAAGCGTGCAACCTTGCGTTCCAGATTTTTGTCTTTGAAACCCTGAGAGCCTCTTGAAGCAAAGGAATATACAGGAGAAAATTTCTAGAGAACTTTGTGTTATGGTGTATTGTGTTTCTTACTTTTCATCTTAGATCTCTTAATAAACTTTGTGTTATTTTAGATATGGATCTAGAGTTTCCTTTGTTTTAGAATTTCGTGTTTATATCTATTGGATTCTTCTATGTGCATGCAATCAGCTCTTCCATCTACCGATAAAGGATAAAATAGGATTTCAAAACTACCTTGAAAGTGTTGTGAAGATAAAATATGCCTCAAACATTTACTTGAAGATGATATGATTGATTTAGTCCTAGTGCCATTTGCAACTCGAGGTGATGAAGAATGATTTCTAGATACTTTAAAAACTTAATAGCCACAACTTGATGATTTTTGATAATTTTTATGTCTCTATGTTGGGTGATGAGATGTAGGAGTCTGGTGAATGAAGCAGAAATCAAGGGCTCGAGATTCAAAATTGAGGATCCTGGAAGAAGGATGGAAAAATTCTATTTATAATCATAGCAATTACTAGAATCACTGACAATGTAAGTTTTTGGAATTTAGGATGGAAAAGTGGTTAAAACCACTTCTAAACAAAGTTTTTCTAGTTTGTGTTCGGGTAAATGATGTAGCAATTTTTGGGGTCAAGTTGTGATGGTTAAGGAGGTTGACAATGGTTTAAATATGTTTTAGCTTGTTTAATTTTAGTTTTGGGAGGTTTTTAGGTGGTTTAAGGATAGATTTAACATTTATGAAAAGGGGTATTTACATAAGGTAAATATGATGAGGGAATTATGACTTAGGACAAGATATTTTATGAGTGCAAATGATGAATTTGAAAAGAGGAAGAAGTTGTAAGTTTCGTGTGTCTATATTTTCCCCTTTTTGTATAGTAGTTTGACGTAGGTGATTACTAGACAAAAATACTTAAGAGTTCATTTGTATGGGTGATCCCCCTCAAAATAGGATGACCTGTAACATAGTGTAAGGAAAACCAATATGGTAGGCAAGTTGGATAAGAGTGACATGTGTTTCGTTTAAAAGTGTGCCCTGATCTTGGGGATAGCAAAATGAGGGACGCTACCATAGGGTCAAATGATAGGGGAACGAAGTGGTTCAACTCTTATAGACATATGATCTGTAAAGGTAGGTGAGAAAATATGGGAATTCAAGTGATGGGGGGCTAAAGGGCTTGTGTCCCATATATGTATGACATATCGCAAGATTGATTTGATTTCTTGATGTTTTGAATTTCCATGGATTAGGGCCCTTTAAAAGAGACAACATGCTTGAAAAATGTATCAATATGAGGTGATTTTGGATAAAAGATATATGGAAATATAAAATAGAAAAAATCAATAGTGATTTATGTGAATCTTTGGCGAATGGATAAATTGTTTGAGATTACTATAAAATTAATTTTTGGGATATAAATAGTTATTTTCACGATGAATAGTCAATTTGTGCTAACGAACCTACATGGCTTGAGTAAGGAAAATGTAATTTGTGTAAAGGAAAACACAAATTGAGAAAAATGGCATCCTCCAATAGGCATCAAAACCTACACATGAAGAGGTAAACTTGATTCCACTTGTTTATGTTTGAATTTTGAATTTTTGTGAGTGTTTTGAGAAATTTTGTTGTTTTGATGATGTACAACTTTCAAAAATCAAAATTGTAGGAATCGTTGGTGATTCATGCAATTGCTGAAATTTCGTGAATCACCAACAATTAACCTTATAAATTTTCATTTGGTGATTTGTGTTGATAACTTATGTTTTTGAGAAATGTTTTGGATATTTTTATGATGAAATCAGTTTTGATGTTTCTTTGTGGTTTTTTGTTTATAGTTGGATGCAAAATTGACAACTGAGACATGGGATACCTATTATTTTGGAGGAGGTAAGGGATGATATGTCGATGAGGATTGGGAGCATGTGGAGGTAGTGGGTTTTGGAGGGATGAGGGATTACAGGAGGGTGCATAGATGTTGGGGTTTGATGTTGGCATTGATGGAGAGGTGAAATCATTCCACATGTACTTTTTGGTTACCAATGAGAGAGGTGACGATTACATTAGAGGATGTATATCCGATCTTTAGACTATCGGTGCATGGGGAGGGAATTTATATTATTGAGGAGTCTAAGATACTAGATGTCATGAGGAGATTATATGGGGATGAGTTGGATGATTTGAATTATGCTTCGAGAGGGTTAACATATCAATGTCACATTTTCTATCAAGAGATGGATGCACAAGGATAATGACGACGATGATGATGGCCATTTCATGTTTTTCCCTACCTAATTATAGAGGAGGTAGGTTTCCTTGGATGATAATTAGTGTTGTAGTGGATATGATGGAGAGAAAAACAGTCTTTGAGTGGGCACTGATTCTATTAGCTTAGACATATAGAAAGTTTTGGGCCTAGAAGGCTCCAAGAGATTTAGTATTGATATAACCTTCTTACTATAGTTATATGCATACAAGCACATATATATTTCTCATCCATAGGGTTTCCCATGGGGGATAGGAGATAGACATGCAAGATTCATGAGATGGAGATAAGATATGGGTAGAGTGAAGAGGAAGAGGAAGGCTAGTTATTATAGGGACATGTTAAGTGGACTACAGGTTGGGGATGTCATGTGGAGAATTTACTTAGATTTTCATGGGTGGCTTGGGTATGATCTTGAGCTTGCTAGTACAAAACAAGATACACAAGTACATGCGAGGATAAGAGGAGAGTATGAGATGGTTTGATTCAACTTCATTAGAAGCAAATTTTGATTAGTGCGGGATGTTCTCAAGGAGCTAATGCAATATAGATGAGAGGAGGGAGATATAAAGACTCCCAATGTAGTTGTCAGGTAGACCTTGCATTATTGTTGAGGAGTGTAGGGCCATGGGAAAAATTATGATGAAGATATACTTCGATAGATGATGTAGGGGTCACGGATGAGTATGGTCGGTGGAAAACATGGGAATATAGATATTTTGAAAGGACCTGGGTGGTGCAAGGAGTGAGGGAGAGTGTGTGCTCGTGGTGAGGGAGTATATGTGACTATTCAGATTAATGATGATGAGGGTGAGGAGGATGAGGATGTAGATGGGGATTTGGTAGTTGCAGTGGCATAGTTGATGACCAAGAAGGCCACAATGGAGGTAGAGAGAGATAGTGTGAGGAGGGAGAGAGATGATTTGATGGGATTTTGGGATGCATTGATTGTGGAGTGGGATAACATAGTGAATGAACAAGATGGGATCAAGGTTCGGTTGGCTCAGAAATTACGGATAGGGATAGGTATCATCAATAGAGGTATACATTGAGGAAGGACCAAGGTATCATGTGGTCTTCCATATCAAGTGCGAGTTGACATCTCGTGCACATGTTTAGCGATCGAGATGGGAGCATTGGGTATGTTGAGTGTAACTCATTATCGGTCTTTTGTGTGTAGAGTTGGCGCATTATGAGGATAAGGTGATATAGAGTTTTTTCGATGTTACTTTTTACGCAGATCATCTAGTGTAATGAGGGGCTTAACCTCACCATATAATTCTACATATTTCAAATCCTTATCTATCATATCTCATTTTTGTCTTGTGACTTGTCTCAAAATCCACTCAACCAAAGGGGGAAAATGTAAACACCTAAAATTAGCACCGTTGATTCCCGTGTCCACGTTCGCTAATCTTTGCTTCATTATCACATCGCTATCATATTATAAATTAAATAAATTATCGCATCATTACCATTTTAGCCATTAAATCCTTATCCTAAGTCTTATTTCCCCCTTTATATTTACTCCCCATAAATATCATTCCACAACTATAAAATCCTATTTTTCCCCTCTTAAAACCACCCAAAACAAAATAAAACTACATTCTAACCAAAATCAAATAAAACAAAATATCAACACCCTCTCAACCATTTAAAAACTTCCTAACCCGTATAACCATTTTCCAACATATATCCTTTACTAAAAATCTTATTTTGGGAGGCGGTTGCAACTGCTTTCCCAGAATCACCAATGATTACCACAATCTCTAGCAATTATCCCCAGTTATTAGCAACTCTATATAAACAAGCTCTAGGGCTCCATTTTAGGTCAAATTCTCTCATCTCTACTCACTATCAGGATGTTCCTCTCATAGTGCAGCATTCCTATATCGTAATCCTCTCAAAAATTCAAATTCATCATAAAGCAATAATCAAGGCATCAACAATTTCTTCTCCAACCTTTGGAGGCCACTAAATATCAGAGATATTATTTCATCTATCATAGTATTCTCTTTGGTAACATCATCTCTTTAGATTCATTCATAAATTCATACAAGGCAGGTGGTTTCCCTTACTTCATTACATTATTATGCATCATATCTAAGCTTAAATCAACCTTTTTAGCATTCCTTTTGAGTCCCATATTCGTCCATTATCAATTTGTACATTTTCATAAAGAATCACCGATGATTGATATTATCACCTGGCGATTCCTTGAATCATTGAGAATTCTTCTTAGGCTTGCTTTGAGAGAATCATTGATGATTCCCCCAATCAATGACAAATTCCCCAATCACTCGTGATTCCTATCAAAAAGTATTTTGACCCCTAAGCTTTATTTTTAGACATCTAAATAACATAATTTACTATTGTAAGGCCCTTCACATGTATGTCCAATCATATCAAGCTCTTTTGAGATATATTTATCATTTTATCAATTATCTAAATCAAATTTATCATCTTTCTCACCTTTGTGAGTACTCAGCTATCTACAGCCTTGCTCCTTTGATCCATTTTGTGATTCCTAGACTCCTATTGGATCAGGTATCACCATTAGACCATCATATAGCGTGGACAGCATCAGTCCCTTTTACTTTGAATTATTGGTTATATCATTTGTTTTATCAATTTATCTTATCATTATCAGATTGATTTATTGAACATGGATTGACATCCTTGCAAATAAGTCCATTAACTTTTGGGGACTGGCCTTTTCTAGGAAATCTTCCATATATCTATCTAATCCCATCTTCTTCTTATTGTCTATGATCTGCAGGATTCTCTGTCAGTGAAAGAAGGAAGGATATTTCATCCCTCGCCTACAACATCAATCTCTAGGGGTATCGAAAAATCTCACGTCTTCTGAGGTCAGTTTTATTTTTATTATTTCACTTCATTAATTTAAGTAGAAAAGTAAAAGCATGTCCGGAAAATCTCTCTTAGAGTATATTCAAGCATTACAACATTCATTTGAAGCCAAAGTTAAAGTTATGTGTACTGAAATAAAATATCTTAAGGGTGAAATAGCACATATAAAGGATTCTTCCATTACCATGTCAATAATGTCTTTGTTTATCATTATTAACATAGTTCTAAGATATCATAAAAACTTTATACATGATACACATGCTCCTTAAAGTCGAGTAAAATTCCTACATAGAGGCAACCATGCGTATGTTCTACAAAATCAATCTCATATATTAAGGCCATCACAACCAAAATCACTTATTTGGTTTAACAAGAATAATAGCCAAAGAAGATAACCTATATGAGCTATTTGATATGTGATTAATCAATTTGTTACCCAATGATTACTACCCCTACTATCCCTAATAGGTGCACACTTTTTCGGAGAGGAGAAGAGAATGTGAATCATCTTTTTTTATATTGCCCTTTCTCTAAAGGTGTCTTCTCACTAATTTCAAAAATTTTCAACATGTAATGGATTATGCCTTTGAATATGGAGGATTGTTGTACTCAATGGGAGAGCCCATTTAGGTTTCCTTATCTGGCCTGGGCCTAGAAGATTACTCTACCTCATCTCTTATGGGGTCTGTGGAAAATAAGGAATGATAGTGTTTTTAGAGATCAGAAACCTCTGATTGTGGTGGCTAAAAGGAAAATCCTTGCTGCCATTAAGGAAAATCTCAAAATGTTTAAAGGTAAAACAAAAAATCCTTGTCCGAAATGGGAGCAGGAAGTCCTAGATAATTTCACCTATAGTCAGGTCAAGAAAAAAATCCTGGTAAGAATGTTAACTGGATTAGACCTATGGGAAATATGATCAAGATCAATTTTGATGGGGCTTCAAAGGGGAATCCTATTTAAGCTGGGGTGGGGGTATCTTAAGGAATAGTGAGGGTGATTGGTTGTTCATCTATGAAATTCCCCTAGGAAATTAGACTAATAACATGGCTGAAGCTAGAGCCCTCCTTTGGGGTATTTTGGTCACTAAGGAAAAAGGCCTTAAGGACATTCAGATTGAAGGTGATTCCTTAATTGTTATAAATGCTCTCCTCAATAGGAGTAAGATCAATTGTTCATTAAAAAACATCATTCAAGACATCAAGGAATTGCTAAAGTTTTTTGACAAGATATCTATCAATCATACCTTGAGGCAGGGAAATAAATGTGCGGACAAGATGGCCAATGTGGGAGTCCTTAGTAATGAGTACAAAATTTGGTTCAAAGGGGAGAGATTACCCTCTAATATTAATGATGAAATCATTAAGGATAAAAGGCACTAGGATTAATGATGTTGGCACAAGTGGGGGAAAGTATTTCAGGTACCAAGATACCTTATACAAAAATCAGTGTTCCAGTTCGAACTCTGATAGGGAGAACAGTTTGTGGGTTGTGAAAAGATTTTGCTAGAATGGTAACTTAGGCAAAGTGTAGATGGGTGGAGATAGGATTTGAGTGGAACCCGCCAGTCAGAACATGGAAGAGAGCAAGAAGGATCTTTGGAACAAGCTTAAAGTTGGTGGACTTAGTAATTTTATTGCTAAATTACATGGCCATTATTGCTAAATTACATGGCCACGACCTAGCTATGTCCAAGGACTTCGGCCAAGCTTGGAAAGAGGGGATTTTTACTATCTGTGTGTGGAGGTTGAGGTCTTGGAGTCCAATATTTCTAGGGTGACTGATATGAAGATGGATGGGTTAAAAATCTACAAGGAAAGAACCCGTAGAGACCTCGAGATTGAGAATTTTTTGTTGGCAAGGAGACTTGTTTCTTCTTCACTGATGGTATTGCACGTTCGTGTATTCCTGGAGTCTGGAAGGATGTTTTCCTTCAAGTTATGAAATATATTACATTGGAGGGTAAGTATAGAAAAATCTATACCCATCACATGACCTTCCTCAACATGTTCTGTCACAAGTTTATGGTCAGTATTCCCTTTTTTCTGGCCACCTCTCTTTCAAACTCACTGATGGATTTCTAGAATAAGAAAGCTGAGATACCCCTTCATGAGGGCCTGATTCTTCTTCTGGTTGAGAATGGCAAGTCGGTTCTGGATCATCCTTTGATGCGGCCCGGAGGAGGAAGACGAGGAATATGACATTACTCTTGTGGAGTGTCTTACTAAAATGAAAGAGGGTAAAGGTACCCTCCGGGGGGATGAGAAAGATAAAGACAAAAATGAGGGGTGGTGGGGAAGCCAGTGCTTCAAGGAAGAATGAATGTGTGGGAGACCCCACTATTTTTGAAGAATGGAGCAGGAAGATGTTGTATTTAGAAGGGGTCCTAAAAGCTATGGAGGACATGAGCGAGTGGCAAAGGGATTCCATATTGAACTTCATCAACATTTTGAAGAAGATGGCCGTGGATCAGTCCAGATAAAACAAAGAATGAAGGAGCTGGAGATTCAGGTTAAAGTGCTGCTTGACAAAGTGGAGGAGATTGAAGGGGAAAAGAAAAGGAGGAGATTCAACCTTTGCATTAGTAGCTCGGAGGAGGAGTAGGTGTTGGTTGGTTCTAAACTCCTAGACGCCCTGCTCCTAATCTAGGGCCTCTAGTGGTTTTTATTCTTGTTGCATGAGGCTTTGTTGGTCTATGAGCGTGTGCGGACTACCGCGAACCTGTGGTGCTCTATTTTTCTTGATTTTTTTGGTCCTTTGGGGGTCTAAATCATGTAATGAGAGTTAAGCCTATTTAACTCATTTTTCGGGACCCATTTCTAGGTTTTCTTTTCTTTTTTTTCGGTTGTGTTCCTCTTTTTGTACAAGCCTCTCGGGAGCTGATCCTGTTTGTTTCCCAATCTAATAAAAACTACCCCTATTATCATTGTGAAAAATTACACACCATTTTCAAAATATCTAACCCCTCCTCATGAGAGTCTCATCCGTGGTGAATTTTGGAGTTGTTTGTGTTCTTTCATCCCTTTTCCCCTATTTTTTAGGGTGAAACCACACCTCTAACCTCCACCAAACCTAGGTTAACTAGTTTGAATTTAAGGTGAGTTAAACAGAGCTAGCGAGAAGGATTTTTTTTTTTAAAGAGGTATAGCTTCATACTTGTCCATTTTTTGTGTTTAATTGTGATTTTATCCACCTCATTGATTTTGTAGTGTTGTTATGCTACCGAATATTCTTCATACATCCTCCATGACAAAAATAATTCTCATATATTTCAAGCCCCATGCCCATTTTCCATGAAACTTGGACTATAGGTTCCTCTCCAAAACACCTTTAAGAAGACTGTAACATTGTTTCCATTGATTCTCTATGTGTTTTTCTACAGTTGTTTTAAATTTGTAGTTAAGAAAATTTCCTTTTCATATTTATAAAAACCCAGTGATTGAAATCCTTTAAAATTTGGAGTAAAGCATCACATTTAAAAATGGAAACTTTTGAGGTTACTTTCATTCCATTATAACACTAGGAATACCATATTCTAAAAATAGTAATCCTTCCTAATCCTCACTATCTAAAAATACTAAGTGATTTAAATAATGCATTCTTAGATTTTTCATTTCCCCTAGTACACACCAGGGGAAATTCAAAAGCATCAAATTAAGAAGTGATAAATAAATTATTCCTCGAAATAAGGATTACTAAAAATAATAATTGTTATAGGTTGAGCTCAAATAACTCATACATGTTTATGTTCTTAATTTTTCACTAGTTTGATTCATGGAAAATATCGGATACTTGATTTACAAGCCAATTCCCGTATTTTTGAATGTAGTAAACATGAAGTGTCTCACAATGAATCTAGAAAATTTGAGATCATGGGTGTGGATTAAATCTCATAGACCTATAAATGGAAGGATTCTTCCTAAGTATGATATTTATAAAAAATGGTCACCCATTTCAAAACACAAAGCTATTTATAGCTTGTGCACCATATTACGACATAGTTTCAAAATGTATCTAGTGAATGGAAGTCCAATTTTGACAATCCTCATTCTGAATGGTCTTTCTCAATGCTTGCAAATCCCCACATGTAACAATGTGGTGATCACCTCTTAGGATATTTCCTCATAGTAATGAACATGAAAATTTTCATACTTGTAAAGGATCAACAGTTGAATTGTGGCCCAAGTAGAAGGAAATCCCTCTCGGTTCCCTAAATTTGGTTCTTGAGTGATTATAACCTTATCATATGGGTTGATAAAAATTTAGAAGAATTATTCATTTATTATCTCTCCTTCACCCATCTTAGATCAGATAATTTGTTCTTGTACTCCATTTTCCCTCCCAGTCACCATGATCATTCAACAACATGATCACCAAGATCACCCTGTGTGAGAAATTTGTCTCATTATGCACACCAGGTGCATCAAATGCAAGAAATATTAGAGGGACATGACAATGTTTTATATATTAGAAGGTTGATTCAAGTATAAGATGGCTTTTCTCATTGGATTTAGTGGTCTTTTGATCATTTTATTCTCACTCCTTCTCTCGGGGTACTTTATCAAAGCTATGGAATTTGATCATTCAAAGGAATCACCAAAGAGGAGTTTGTGAAATACTAGGTGTACTAGGAGGATTCATAAATTTTAGGAAGTGGTCAAAGGACCAGGAATTAAATGGATTTCATCTCGATAATATAACTTAGAGCTTCTTCATCTTTCTTCATTTTGCATCTCTTTTATCTCTATTCTTTCTACTTTCGACTCTCCATTATAAATTATACTTTATGGCTCTTTTGTCATATTCACTTAAGTGACCATTGTAATTTTTCATTGTAAAATTTCCATTTTCATTAATAATAAAGGGGATTATTTTTCTTTCCTAGAGGAATGTGAAAGGTCACAAGTGGTGGGACTATGAAAGGTCATGTGGGGGTAAATGAAGAGACAGATTGTAAATCTATAAATTGGAATTAATTCTCCATTCTAAAGGGTTAGTTTTTCTTGGTGGATATCTCTTGTTGTCTTACTACAAGCAAGAACCTATAATTCTTCTATTTCTTTGTCTTATTTTTCCTCTCCATCTCAAATTTACTCCATGAGTATGTTTAATTAGGTAATATAATCTAAAGAAACTTGGATTTACTTTGTGTTTTTTCCTCTTTCCTTGACATGGTTTCTTCTCATTGTTAACTTTCAAATATTATGGTTTTATGTCAATAAACTCAACTTTCTATTTATTAAGTAAAATTCCATTCTCACTTTCTCCCTCTATTTATGCACACACCATTCCTCTAACTCCTTTTTGCACATGTATTTAGTGGAGTTTTCTTGTGCAATCCTCAATCAAAATTCCACCTATGATGGTTAGAGTAGTGTACATATTTCTTTTTTTCAATAAATGGATATGTCCCATTCCTAAGTAGAAGGACCTAGTCCCAAAGCATTGGTGAAAAATCCTAATTTTCCCTTGTGACAAATTATTTTTCCAAAAACATTTTACACTGGCCACGAGGAATATTTTTTTCCTACACCTTATAATGATCCACAAAATCCTAAAAATTGGATATACCAAAAATAAATTAAAACTAAAAATAAAAAAATATTAAACTTGATGCTCGAAATCAATTATTATTTTTAGTTGTGTCCTTTCAAATTCTTGTTGTAGGTTTTCTCACAAGTTGTATGAAAATATATACACCAGATTGGACAAATTGAGAGGTATTGTTGATCTAAAGTTTGAAGCTTTTCAAATACAACAATATCACATCCAGTATAATCCATATTATTTCTCTCAAACATCATCTCCATATAGTACATTGATGATACAAAAAGAAATATAATTTAGAATCCTCTTGAATATCTAGTTGCACCACCACGAAATATTCTTCCCAAAAAAGAAGAAATGGAATAACCTAAACCACCTATTCCATGGGGAATGAATATTTGTCCATTTTATATTACAAAACCTCTCCATGAATTACCAAAGGGATCCCACAATAATTTTCCCAAATTCAAAGGTGATGGCACCCAATTTCCCAAAGAACATATTCAAGCTTCATCATTGCATGTGGAGTTATTGGAGTTGAACATGAAGATGTTTCAATAAGGTTATTTATGGAGTAACTTCAAATGATATTAGCTGAATGATTCTACCTCTTTCCCTCTTGATCCATCACAAATTGGAATGATATCATAACCAAGTTTGAAGAAATATTTAAATCAGCTAAAGACTCTCAAGATCTTCTTGTTCATTGGTCCAAATGAAGAAAGAATTAAATGAACTCATGAGATATTTTTTGGCCCGATTCAACAAATTGTTGAAAATAATATCTATATAAGCTTCACCATTTGATATAATAAAAATATATTCTTCATAAATGCATAATTACCTGAAGTCAGATTTATCCTATGGAGAGCTCAACCTCAAACTCTTGAAAATTCCTAAGAATATTCCATCAAAGTAGAAGATGATTTGATTTTGTATGGGAAAGTGAAGAATCCAAATGGTAAGAAAAGGGTCAAACCTCTAAAGAAGGTGCCACTAATTCTCTTGTTCAAAAATTGGCTAATGATGTGATTTCATTGAAGAAGCAACTTACAAAAGATACCTTTCAAAGGGAGGTTATCCATATCAAAATCAATATCAAAATAGAAATAGAATAGGAGGAGAAAGAAGATTATCTCTTGAAGAACCTCTTTTAATGCCACATGTGAAGAAATTCTTGAAGAAGAGTATGATGAATATCAAATTGAGTATGAAAATGATGAGGGAATTGTGGCCATTAATGAGATTGAATCTTCTGGAAAATTTGGATTTTTGTGAATATACCCCTTCTTTAGATGATGAAGATGATGAAACCATTTTTGATATGAATAGTCACTCCTATGTGGTGTTCACCCATTCAAAGGCTCAAGAGAGGGATAATTCTTACAAATTCAAAGATCCTAAATTGGTAACTCTACAAGAAACAATTAAAAAGGAGGATCACTTCTTCCCTCTCCCATGTAATCAACAAAGAAGAAGCCAAAAGTATATATAATTTTAGCTATATATTCCAATGCAGGTATGTATACCTCTCCTTGTCAAATTTCTCCCCATTTCTACATTCAAATGTAATGATATGAATAAAAATAGTATCAATGCCATTCCAAGAAGTATTCAGCCTCTCACTACTACATCTACACCATCACCCTCCTATGAGTCTCATTTTGACATAATTGAACATGTTAAGAAGTCCAAGGTCCAAATTTCAATCTGGGTATTTGAGAACTCATCCCAAGAAATTTGATAAAATTGTCCAATTTATCAAAGGAAGTAATTCAAAGTCATGTCCACATACCTCGCAATAAAAGAGTCACTTCCCACTCTTAGAAATGTTGCACGTCAAAAGCTTCTTTCTTCCACATATTTTTCTTATGGAAAAGATGAACCATTCTACCTCTCTTTTTGGTCAATAGATGCAAATTAAATAACTATATAGTTGGATTTTGTGCCTTGGATAACATCATGCCTATAAATGTTGCACATTCTCTTGGTCTCACCCTTATCCATGTTGTTGGTCACTACTATTCCATGGAGATCAAATAATTACATCTCGTTGGTCAAATTAATAATGCTCAAGAAATGCTTGTGGACCTTCCCGATAAGAAGATCAATGTCGAAATAATAGTGGCGAGACATCCCACTACATACATGATGTTGTTGAGGAAAATATTCTACTGAGAGACATTAGTGGAGATATAAAGATGGATTGGTCATATGACCTCATACTAATCAAAGGTACCATGAAGAAGTTTATTCCAATAAGAAAGATGAAATATACTAGTTAGAGGGAAAATTAGCTGAGGGTGGAAATTATGTATCAAGATTCAAGATGTTGTAACTATTTCATAACTTTAGAAGAAAATGTTGAACTTCCTATCTTGATGGAAGAGTTCCTGAAGGTGATGGAACCAGTCAAGGAACATGAGGATGATCTTATAGATCCTAAAATGGAATATGTGCCCTCCTCGTTAAAAATGGATATTATTTGAAAATGATGAAGATTAGGTATGACTTAACTTGCAAGAAGGAAACCACCAAATGATAAGTAATTTGGATCATGAGAAAGAATATGTTTCAAAGGAGTTCAGGCCATATGATTTCCATTTTTCTAATCATCTCCCCATGACCCGATGTGAAGGTTTTATAAATGAACATGAAGGTTGGTATGGGGAATATTTGAATAATGAATCAATGAAGAGATATTAAAGGTTGTGGAAGGAACTGAAAACCCTCAACTCAGTCATGAAATCATGACCTATGTTACTTAATATACAATATAAATATGAGTCTGATTTTGATTCTTCATTTGATGCACAAATGTTCAATAATGAAATAGAAAAAATGGAATAGCTCAATATCCCTCTTGAAATATTTTATGAAGAGTATGAATGTGAATATGGGTCCTTCTCTTTCGCTCTTTGTGAAAAATATTTTATTTTTGATGA
This sequence comes from Taxus wallichiana var. yunnanensis, assembly GCA_018340775.1. Taxonomy (NCBI): domain Eukaryota; kingdom Viridiplantae; phylum Streptophyta; class Pinopsida; order Cupressales; family Taxaceae; genus Taxus; species Taxus wallichiana. The sequence goes on along the minus strand of CM031242.1, from coordinate 166,947,562 downwards.
ATGGAATGAAAAATAAATGCTTGAATCTCTCGTGGATATCTTCATTCATGAGGATAGAACATCCATCATAGAGATTTATATTGAGGTCAATAATGAGTTGATGTGTGTGAAAGAGAAACATCTGGAGAAAAATTTGAACATATATCAATAAGAGTTATATTATGATGTTGAAAATTTCAAAATATCTTCCAAGAAAACCTCTACAAAAATAATAGTTATGAGGAACATAATAGGTAAGGAGCAATCACTTGTTAGAGAGCACAAGGCTAGTTATGAACATGGTGAGCCTAGTATGATCGATATGAATTCTCGTGGTAAATTTATAATAAAAATTGTGAAATCACAAGCATGAGTGAATGTAATAATGGATTGGAAACCTGAAATGAAATTTTAGGGAAGTGAGAAAAGTGAGCTATTCATATTGATATTTGGTTGTAAGAGGAGTCATGTTGAATTTTTCAAGATCTTACATGTAATATTCTTCTTTTCAGTACCTGGAGACCTCTTGCAACACCTTTATTTCTCAAGAATTTGAGAAAGGGTTCATACTTCATTAAACCTGTCAATGGGTTCATATAAACAAGTCATTTGGTGCTACCATTACATGAGTAGCATCCATAGAAGAAAAAAATAATATAGTAAAATTAGGTTATCCCCCACATATGTTGGTGCCATTTTTGAGCTTGCACCGTTTTTCCCTAAATTTTCCTTTGGTTTGCATGCTCTGGAACATTTTTTCTCTTAAATTGGTGGTCTACAAATTTTCCCTCCAGATTGAATGCCTTGAAATGCTCATAAACTTGTTGTTTTGTCCCAATTTGAATGAAATCAGCATGTGTGCCCTGTTTTGTGCCCTATTTTTCCAAAATCGGTGGGTTCTACCATTTTTCCTTTTTGCCCAATCATGGAAGTTTAAAATTGATTGATTTGCACTTGTATGCCATTGAAAATCTAATTTCATGATAAAAATGATTTAAAAACATGTTTCAGTTGGTTCAATTTGAGAAATTTGTTTCCTTAGTGAAAAAATTGAATTCTGGGGCATCCCTGGCATTTTTTGTGTTTTGACAGTCATACGAGCATCCTTTGCCCATTAAATTTTAGCTCAAAAATCTTATCCTACGTGGCTTGTTCTGATTGGACAAGGATCAATGGGTCTTTTCTAAAAACTTAACGTTTTTTGTGTTTTTAGAAAAAAGTGCAAGTTGCCCCCGCAGCTCTGCAAGCCCCAGAGGGGGTACACGTGTCACAAGCAGAGTGAAGGCAGATGGGAGGGTCTTTTTGTGCCTTAGGAAACTTTGGAAAATGTGTGGAAATGAATAAAATCCCCTAAGGCCCACATCCAATCAGAGAGGAGGACACTTGGCGGCGGGAAGATGGAAAGGTGGGGAGTTTGATACTTTTGGCCTTTGGTGAAAAAGAGTTAAAGTATAAAATTGGACCACAAACTCATAGCCAATGGGATGAAGACATGTGTTAGCATCAGAGCACAGGGTGGGGAGGCGGGCCTTTGGAGGCAAGTTGTATTTTTAGCCTCTAGTTATCAAAAGGGTAAAATCATTGAATGGACCCGCAAGCCCGAAGGTAAAAAGTCAAGATTCATCTGAGGAGTCAATGGCGGAGGTGCGGGATGGCAGAGGAAATGTTAAAAAATTTCCTTCATGGAATATGATTAAAATATGAAATGAGAAGTGTTGCCCCTCAGCCAATCATATGAGGACACATGTCTTACGGGAGGGTAGAGCTGTGGAGGAAAAATGGAAAATTTTCCTTTTTCCAAAAAGAGGCAAAATGTTTAAAATTGAGCCACGACTCCATATCCAGTCATATTGTGCCATGTGTCAGGGATAGAATCGGAGATGCGGGACTTGTGGAGATAATTTGGAAAATTTTCCTTTTTCCAAAAAAGGTGGAAATGTGTAGAATCGGTCCGTGATTCCAATGGGGCCCACTTTGGGACACATGTCAAGCCCATTTTCAAAGGGCGGAGGGGCGGAGAAAAATGTCAAATTTTTACATTTTTCCAAAAGTGTTAAAATGTCAAAAGTGATCCCAAGTCCATTGTTACACGTGGAGTGCTCAGATTATAGGATAAAGGAAGATCAACAGTAATTATGCATTTTCGGTTTGGCCGCCATTTTTGCTCCGGGAAGTGTGGAAATGTGTTTTTGCATCAATTTTGATCAAATTTTTGGTGAATTCATGTCATTTTTGCCTTCAAGGACCAATGCAATCAGTTTTGAGGATCAATTTGAAGATCATAGATGTTTTTAAAATGAATTTTTGCCTTAACCCATCCAAAAACGTGAAATATAAAATCCAAAAGTTACAGAATTAAATTTTAGAGGGATAAGGATGATATAATGAAAGGAAGGGGTCTACTTGCTTTGAAGATTAAAAATGTTCCTCCAAAATGGATGATGATGAGAATTTTGCAATGATTCATCTCTTTTTGAGACAACTGGCAACTTTTTGGACGTGTTCTGCTAAATGTCCCTATCTACGAATCATGAGATTTTTTAACAAATTTGATCCTTTGGCATATTATTTTATTTGAAAAGAAGGATCAAATGAAATTTAAAGTTATATATTGCATGAATTTGTCATGCAAAGGGTTGGAAGAGTTTAAAAAAGCCCTAGAAAACTAAAAATTTCATGAGAAAATCTGGGAAGAAGCCCATTCTCTGAGAAACCACCTGAGAACCATTTCTAATTCCTTTTTGCATCAGATTTGTATCATGTTGAGTTGGTTTCAGTTATAAAGCCATCAACAAGCTCGAGATTGTTCTTGAAACATTCCCCTATTTGATAAATTTGATCATTTCTAGATTATTTTGTGTTGTCTCTTGGCAAAATTTGCATACACTTATGTTTCAGAATGCATTTCAAATTTGTGTTTCTTGTTTCTATTGTAGTCTTGTGTTTAAAATATCTCTTGATCATACATGGTCTCATTTCTTGTGATTAGTTTAGTGGCATTTGCAATCTCACATTTAGAAGAGCTTTCATCTGATAAAGAGATAAACAAATTTAAAATCACTTTACTTTCCTTGATTTCAAAGATTGTTTGTAAACCTTTGGGTGCACCTTAGGTCATGATTAAATAGTGATTGCTAAATGCTTCATTGGTTCATTCTAACTCAATATTTTTGATAGATGATCAAATATTGTGTGGAAAAGTACATATTTGGCCTCCATTTGATGCACATATCTGGTTGAAGGGATGATTAACCATTTTGATACTTTCTGCTGTTAAGTTTCTCCATATTTTGTTGCAATCCTCAAAGAGTCTGGTGAACCTTGGTTTATCTTATCTAAAATCCCACCCAAAAAATCATTCAAAACAACTAATCCTACCTCTTTTACCTTTTTTACTGTATACCCACAGAAGATCAAAATCTATTTGCTAAAGTATGCAAAGATAGATCAGATTTCAAAATGTCTTAGTAACCCTTGCCTTGCATTGAAAGTATCTCCATAATCTAGAAGTGAAAACTTGTGAAAGTAGGATTTGGAGTGTTGATCATATTTTCCCAAGGCCTTTTCATACTATTTGTACAAATTAAGGGATATCTTCATCTCCTTCACCATTTTAGGGTTACAAAATAGGTCCTCTTACCTTGGTTGAAAGGCACAACCTAAAATAGTTAGGACAAGATCAAGTCCTATTTGAGTGCTATCCATCTCTCCACAAATTTGAGTGCTAGTTAGATCACATCCCTGGCTACAAAATGACATACATCATGATTTATCTATCTTCAAGATTCATGCCATATCTTTGATCTTTGCTCAGACTGAAAAGGAGAACAAATTTGGTACTAACACCAGTGGCATTGTGGGGACATTCTTAGTTCAATTGATCCATGTGCATACATATTTGAAATATTTGAATGCATATCAAACCTTGGTAATGTCTCTTACAAGTTCTATCTACAAATATATTGTTAAAGCATCATTCTATACTCAAATTTGCAAGGTGTATGCAAAGGTTTCAAACTCTATTTGCAATTTTATCAGTTTCTAGTAGTTGTTGCACTTCATTTGCATTTGTGGTTAATAGATTCAAGAAAAGGAAGATCTGATCTATAAATTTTGGCAAGATTTTCAGTGCTGATAGGTATTTGACAAAGTATTTTAGTGCATTTACATAACTAGGGTGAAATTCCTTAGTGGCGACTCCATGTTGTTTTGATCTTGATAAATACCAGTGTCTTATCTTTCTGTCATTTGTTTTTTGGTGTTGCTAATCTCTAAAAACTGGAAGGAAGAAGATCTCTCTTCAGGAGGGACCCAAGTAGAAAGTTATTTCAAGAATTGGGAAAGATAGTTTTAGAGGAAAGAAAAGTTTGGAAGGTTGTTGAAGGTCAGACATCAAGCAAAGGAATATCCATTGGTGAGAGATCATCCTTTAATAGAGGATTATCACTCTTCTTCCAGTGATTCTGATTCAAGCAATCTTCTCATAAACTTGTTTACTTCAACTAGTGAAGGTCCTTTTGTTGTACCTGGTGAGTTCCTTCTTCAATTTACACCTGTGTGTTTCAATTCTAGTAAAACTTTCTAAGAAAATCAACACCTAGAGAATACAAATCTTGTGAACCACATTCTTGAGCCCCAAAGATGTCACACTCCTCATCAACTTGTGTCACCCCCAAGATCACCTCCACCAGACAACATGGCTCAGCCTCCACCTAGGCCTCCATTTGTGGTCAATACCTTTGGCCTAATAAATTTTAGGGGAATGGTTGGTTATCCTAATGTTGTCCCTCAAGATGTTAGAAATAGATTGCCAAATTTCCAAGGGAACAATGCTATAACATGTGATTAACATTTGAAACTCTTTATTAATATGATGGAGGACTTTGAGATTGAGCATGAAGATGTGTATATTAAATTGTTCATTCATACACTAGAAGAGGATGCGAGGGATTGGTACAAGGCTCTACCTAATAATTCTATTGACTCTTGGACTGAAATGAACAATGTATTTTGATTACAATATGGTGATAAGACTGATCTAGGATTTCTCTTGTCGTGAGTTTGAAAATATCAAGAAGAACCCCAATGACTTAGTTCATGACTTCAACACAAGGTTTAAAAAAACCTTGAGAAGGCTACCTATTAATCTGAGGCCTTGTGATCAATCTTGTTTAATCAAATATGCAGATGCATTTGATAAGAAGGCAGCCTACTACTTAAGAGACAAAAACCCTACTAATTTGAGGTAGGCCTTCACCATGGCACTACAAATTGAAAACAATATAAAAGCAATTGGGAAACCTCTCAAGAGAGATGTTGTAAAGTTAATAAACCTTGAAAAGCCTCAAGCAACCAAGAGTGTAGACTTGGAAGAAGTGGTGAAAAATTTGGCAGGGGCTGTCAAAGATATTTCCTACAAGTTGGCAAGAGATGAGAAGGGAATTGGGAAGACTTCATAAGGTCAAAAAAAGAAAAAACCATGACATATTTTCCAATCATCCTAGGGGTGATCATAGATCTAATGATAGAGGGAAAGGACCCATGGGGTCTACAAATAGACATCCTCAAGCACGTGAAGGAAGAGTGTTACCTGATCCCCTAATTGTTAGGGTTGTTGTTGTTGAGGAGGTTGTTGATATTGATTAGTGTGATAGGTTTTTTCTACCCCATCCTCCATGTGAAGTGGACCAACAAGATGGTGAAGCTAATAATGATGATTATACTCATGATGATGATATCTGCATGGTGGGCTATTCTTCAGGCTCACAAGAAGGAGTAACATCAATTGAGGTAATAAGTGCAAGGACAGTTGTAACCTTTTGGGATTTCATCAAATTGGTACAAGTCCTTCTTCCCTCTCATACTCTTGAGGTAGATGTAGTGCAAGCTTTTGAGATTCCTAATAATGACTTTGAATACTTAAGATCTTTGATGATTAAGAAGTATGATGGTGGTATCCCTTTGGAGGAAGATAGAAAATTGTTAATGAATGTTGTTGTGGCTCAAGAGAAAGAGTATAACTATAAGAAAGGTTGTTAAGGGAGTTGGGCCTCAAGACAAACCTAAAACACCCTTTCTTACAAGTATTCCAAAAGAAGCTCCTAGAATAGAAACACTTGCCAAAATTTCTATTGTCCCAAACAAAAAATTCAGTCCTCCTCATGCCCAAGCTGCCAAGAAACCCATGTCATCTAATAAATCTACTTGTCTCCCTTCCAATGCTACCTTGCCAAAGAGTTTTCCATATGACATATCCCAAGTATTGAGCCAAATAAAAGTGAGTGTTTTAATCATTGAGTTTCTTAGGATTCCTGAGCACAAGAAGAGAGCATTTGAGTACTTGGGATTAAAAGAGGAGAAGAGTACCCCAAGCAGAAATGTAAACATTGTTGAAACTCCTCCTTAAATCATTACAGACCTTAAAACACCACCATCATTAGAGGATCTTGGAGAAACACCTGAGGTATACTTTGGGACATCCTTGGTTAATTCCCAATTGAATGTTGATCCATTCTTTACAACTTTGATCATAAAGGATAGACTACTTCACAATTGTATGTTTGATTCGGTGCATCATGCAATGTCATGCCTCTAGAAGTCATGAATGAGTTGGATATCAAAGTGACAACAACCTATGGAAAGTGTACTACCATGGACTCAAGAGAAGTGTCGGTAGTTGGTTGTGTGAAGGGTTTGGTGGTACAACTTGCAGCCTATCCGGGTAAGAATTTAAAACTTGATGTTGTGATTGTTGATTGACCTACCAAATGTGGTATGCTTTTGTCAAGAAAATGGGTTGTAAGTGTTTGGAGGCTAGATATGTCTTTTCCACCATTCCCATTAAAGGTAGCCTTGTAAAATTATATGGAGAGAAGAAGATGTTGCATCTAATTGAGGATCCAAACAATGCTTCTTATGAATTTTTATTTGTTGATGTTGATGTTGATAATTTTATTGGGTTTGTTGATGGTAAGGAGCACAAGATGGATCAATCTAAGTGCCTTGAATAGGTAGGTTCTCCTTTGCTATTTGATGGAGCTTGCTCCAAATTTGGAAATGGTGTTGGTATAATTCTGATTTCTCCTAGCTTGGAAGAGTTTGTTTTTTCCTTCAAGCTTAATTTTGAATGTACTAACAACATTGCTGAGTATGAAGCCTTATTGTTGGGTCTGAGAATTACATGGAAGTATGGTGTCAAGGACATCATTGCAAAATGAGATTTAGAGCTAGTTTTCAAACAAATAAGAAAACTGTATGCTACAAAAAATCAGCGGATGAAACAATACAAACATGCAGTTTGGGATCTAATTGAGATGTTTGATTCCTTCAACATTGTGCATCATGATAGAAGTTTCAATGCTGCTACTGAAAATTTGGTAGTGTTGGGGTCAAGATTTTGAAATTGCACCATTTCACCTTATTGTGAGTACAATATTGAAGTGTTAACTAGGCCAGCTGTCCCTGACAACATCAAGCATTGGCAAGTGTTTAATGATGATGCTCAAGTGCAAAGGTTCTTACAAAATCAAGGTGAGTTTTTCAGATCAGAATATTTATTGGGAACCAATGGTATGTATGACTGAAGGAAGAGAAACTTTTTTTGGAAAGGATATTATCCAATTGAAAACTAACACCATTCTAGAGGGTTGGTTGCTCTTGAGTCAAATTTTAACAATGCTAATTGCATCATCAATAGAAACATGTCTTCCTCAAGGGATGTGGAAGAGCATAACTTGGGCACTAATGATAAACCAAGAAGAGTTTGGTTAGACAAAAATCTAAACAAAGAAGAAAAATAGTCCTATGTTCAACTATTGAAGAAATATCAGTCTGTCTTGCTTGGTCTTATTCAGAGCTAAAAGCATACAAAGAAGACTTGTTTCAGCATGAGATTCCTCTTAAAACAAATGCCAAACCATTGAGACAAAATCACAGGATAATTAATCCACTCCCTCTCCATGAAGATACAAGATGAATTGAAGAAGCTGAATGAGGAGGGATCATTTAGCCCATAAGGTATTCATCTTGAGTTGCAAAACTTGTACGATCGAGAAAGAAAAATGGAGATATCAGACTTTGTGTAGACTTCAAAATCTGAATAGACCTTCATTGAAGGACACTTATCCTTTGCTAAACATGGAAAACATGTTGCAGTTAGTGTTTGGATATGAATTGTTGTTCACCTTGGATGGTTTCTCTAGCTACAATCAAGTTGTTGTCAAGGAGTCAAAAAGATTTAAAACTACCTTTACCACTCCTTGGGGAACATATGTCTATGTAAGAATGCCTTTTGGTCTCATGAATGCTAGAGCTACTTTCCAAAGAGCAATGGATGTTGATTTTTTTGGGTTACATAAATGAATTCATTGTAGTTTATCAGAATGATGTGACTGTGTTTTCAAGGAGCAGAAAAGATCACTTGTAACACTTGGAAAGAGTGTTGATCAGATGTAGAGAATTTGGAATCTCTTTGAATCCAAAGAAGTGCCATTTTGGGGTGCAAAAGGCCAAGTTGCTTGGTCATATTGTTTCAAAGGCTGGTGTCATGATTGACCCTGAGAGGTTAGAAGTAATCAACAAGGTTCCAATTCCAAGAAAAAATAAGGGCATCCAATCCTTATTTGGGTAGATCAATTTAATTAGAAGGTTTGTGTCTAATTTTGTTGAATTGAATCTTCCTATTACATGCATGTTAAAGAAATACTGAGTTATCAAATGGAAGGAGGCTGTTATTCAAGATTTTGAAGGAATCAAAGAAGTACTTAAACATGCACCTGTCTTAGCAGCTCCGAATTACAAGAAGCCTTTCCAAATCTTCTCCTTTGCTTTTGAAAATAACATTACATCTGTTTTTCTGCAAAAGGATGAAGATGGGGCTGAGAGACCTATTCCCTTCTTTAGTAAGGATTTACAAGCTTCTAAGTTAAAGTACATAATCATGGAAAAAAAGCATTTTCCCTGGTGAAAGCAACAAAGGTTTTAGGCCTTATATCTTAAGTTCAAAAGTTGTTGCTTATGTTCCCCACACCATCGTAAAAGACATCTTATTAGAGATGGAGATCTCAAGAAAAAGATGTAGATGGGTGAAAAAACTACAGGAATATGACATGGATATCCAAACCAAAATTTGGTAAGAGGTTTGGGTCTTGCTAAGCTTATGGCTGAGAGCAACTTGCAAATTGTGGAAGTGAATGAAGTAGAGGAAGAAAGGGTAGATGTTCTTGAGAATTTGGTAAGTTCTGAGTGGTACAAGGATGTAATATTTTACCTCAAACACCTATGCTACCCTAATCATTTGAATAAAAATCAGAAAATAGCCCTCAAGATGGCTTCTCAAAAATACATCATCACTAACTTTGGGCTGGCTTAGAAGAACCCTGAAGGTGTCCTCTTGAAATGTGTAACTGAAGATGAAGCTCCCAAAATAGTTTTTGATTTCCATGGGGGAGTTTGTGGAGGACACTTTGTTGGAAGGGTTACAGCACACAAAATTTTGAGAGCTGGTTATTGGTGGCCTACTCTCTTCAAAGATGCAACCTTACTAGTTAGAAAATGTGAAAGCTACCAATGTTTCTCTAGAAGAATGAAAGCTTCAGGCTCCCTTCCTTTGCAACATATATCAATTGAAGATCCTTTCAAATAATGGGGAATGGAATTCATTGGTGATATTTTAGATCCTTCTAGTGCTGGACATAAGTGGATCCTTGTAGCCACATATTAATTCACCAAGTGGGTAGAAGCAATCCCCACCAAGAAAGCAACACACCAAGTTGTTATGGACTTCTTATTGAATCACATCATATGCAAATTTGGTGTGCCAGTAAAGATTGTTGTTGATAATGCCATGTGTTTCAGAGCTAAGCCCTTGATGGAAATGTGCAAGGAGTATGGAACCAATCTAAATTATGCTTCAAACTATAACCCTCAAGGAAATGGACAAGCTAATTCCAACAATAAGAACTTGTTGAAGATCATTAGGAGAACCTTGGAGTTGAACAAGAGAAAATGGGGTGAACAACTAAAATTTGTAGTTTGGGCTAATAGAATCACTGCCAAAAGAGCTACTAGTAAGAGCCCATTTGAGTTGGTGTATGGAACTCAAGCTCTACTACCCTTACATCTACAATTATCTTCATTTCATTTTGTTTAACAACTTAAAGATCAAGAGGTCAGTCCATATGAAGCAAGGATTAATCAGATTGTTGAGCTGGATGAAGAAAGAAGAGCATCCCACCAAAGGCATGTCAGATTTAGAGAGAATTTGAAGAGATTGTTTGACAAGAAGGTCACTCCTAGGGACTTCAATTGGAGACTTGGTTTTGTTATGGGATAGAATAAATGAAAATAAGGGCAAACATGGTAAATTTGATGCATTATGGATGAGCCCTTACTCCATTGATATCAGCATTGGTGAGAATACCTTTTTCTAAAGGACTTAGATGGGGAATTGCTTGAACTACCTATTAATGGCAGGAATCTAAAGCATTTCTTTGATTAATCCCCAAATTTGAGGTATGCACCACTTGTATAGTGTATAGTCTTTGTTTTTTTGCTCTATTTTTGTTTTTTTTGTCAGTTTATGGTTTGCCTTATTCTTGGTAGCCATTTTTTGTCGATCGGGTCTAGTTTTTCCGACTTGAATTTTGACTTCCGTTGCCCAATGGTTGTTTTTGGCACTTGGTTTTCTTCTTTTTTCTTTTGGAACTCACTGGGAGTGCCCATCCCCTGAGTAGGAGCTAATGTTGGTGCCATTTTTGAGCTTGCACCATTTTGCCCTAAATTTTCCTTTGGTTTACATGCTCTGGAATGTTTTTTCTCTTAAATTGGTGGTCTGCAACTTTTCCCTCTAGATTGAATGCCTTGAAATGCTCATAAACTTGTTGTTTTGTCCCAATTTGAATGAAATCAACATGTGTGCCCTGTTTTGTGCCCTAATTTTTCCAAAATCTATGGGCTCTGCCATTTTTCATTTTTTACCCGATCGTGGAAGTTTAAAATTGATTGATTTGCACTTGTATGCCATTGAAAATCCAATTCCATGATAAAAATTCTTTAAAAACATGTTTCAGTTGGTTCAATTTCGAGAAATTTGTCATCCTTAGTGAAAAATCGAATTCTAGGGCATCCTTGGTGTTTTCTATGTTTTTGACGGTCATACGGGCATCCTTTGCCCATCAAATTTTAGCTCAAAAATATTATCCTATGTGGCTTGTTCTAATTAGACAAGGATCGGTGGGTAATTTCTAAAAACTTAACGTTTTTGTGTTTTTGGAAAAAGTGCAAGTTGCCCCTGTGCAGCTCCGCAGGCCCAGAGGAGGTACACGTGTCACAAGTAGAGTGAAGGCGGATGGGTGGTCATTTTGTGCCTTAGGGAACTTTGGAAAATGCATGGAAATGAATAAAATCCCCTAAGGCCCACATCTAATCAGAGGAGGACACGTGGCAGGTGGGGAGATGGAAAGGTGGAGGAGTTTGATACTTTTGGCCTTTGGTGAAAAAGAGTTAAAATATAAAATTGGACCGTAAACTCGTAACCAATGGGATGAAGACATGTGTCAGCATCAGAGCATAGGGTAGGGAGGTGGGCCTTCGAGAGGCAAGTTGTATTTTTAGCCTCTAGTTATCAAAAGGGTAAAAATGTTGAATGGACCCGCTTAGCCCGAAGGTAAAAATTCGTGGATTCATCCGAGGATTCAATGACAGAGGTGCGGGATGGCAGAGGAAATGTTAAAAAATTTCCTTTGTGGAATATGATTAAAATATAAAATAAGAAGCACCGCCCTCATCCAATCATATGAGGACACATGTCTTGGGAGGGCATAGCCGCGGAGGACAAACGAAAAATTTTCCTTTTCTAAAAAGAGGAAAATGTTTAAAATTGAGTCACGGCTCCGTATCTAGTCATATTGTGCCACGTGTCAGGGACACAATCAGAGATGTGAGCCCATGGAGATAATTTGGAAAAAAAATTGTTTTCCAAAAAAGGTGGAAATGTGTAGAATTGGTCTGTTTCCAATGGGGCCCACTTTGGGACATGTGTCAGGCCCATTTTCAAAGGCGGAGGGGCGGAGAAAAATGTCAAATTTTTACTTTTTTCCAAAAGTGTTAAAATGTCAAAAAGTGATCCCAAGCCCATTTCTAATCACATTGTGACACGTGGAGGGCTCAGATTAAAGGATAAGGAAGATCACCGGTAATCGTGTGTAATTTTTAGTTTGGTGCCATTTTTTCTCAAGAAGTGTGGAAATGCATATTTTGCATCGATTTTGATTGAAATTTTTGTGAATTCATGTTGTTTTTTCCTTCAAGGACCAATGCAATCAGTTTTGAGGATCAATTTGAAGATTAGACATGTTTTTGAAATGATTTATTTCCATAACCCGTTTAAAAATGTGAAATATCAAATCCAAAAGTTCTGAAAGTCAAATTTTGGAGGGATAAGGATGAAATAATGAAAGGAAGGGGGTCTGCATGCTTTGAAGATGAAAAATTTGCCTCCATAATAGATAATGATCTGAATTTTGCAATGATTCAAATCTTTTTGAGACAATCGGCAATTTTTGGACATGTTCGTTAAACGTCCCTGTCTTGGAATCATGAGAAATTTTTATAACAAATTTGATCCTTTGACATATTCTTTTCTTGGGAAATAAGGCTCAAAGGAAATTTAAAGTTATATATTGCATGAATTTTCATGCAAAGGGTTGGAAGAGTTTTAAAAAGCCCTAGAAAACTAAAATTTTAGGGGAAAATATGGGAAGAAGCCCATTCTCTGAGAAACCACCTGAGAACCATTTCTAATTCCTTTTTTGCATCAGATTTGTATCATGTTGAGTTGGTTTCAGTTGTAAAGCCATAAACAAGATCTAAGATTTTCTTGAAACATTCCCCTGCTGATAAATTTGATCATTTCTAAATTATTTTGTGTTGTCTCTTGGAAAAATTTACATACACTTATGTTTTAGAATACATTTCAAATTTGTGTTTCTTATTTCATGTTGTAATCTTGTGTTTAAAATATCTCTTGATCATACATGGTCTCATTTCTTGTGATTAGTTTAGTGGCATTTTCAATCTCACATTTAGAAGAGCTTTCATCTAATAAAGAGATAAACAAATTTAAAATCACTTTACTTTCCTTGATTTCAAACATTGTTTGTAAACCTTTTGGTTCACCTTAGGTCATGATTAAATAGTGATTGCTAAATGCTTCATTGGTTAATACTAACTCAAGATTTTGTCATAGAATATCAAAGATTGTGTGGAAAAGTGCAGATCTGGGCCTCCATTTGATGCACATATCCTAGTTGAAGGGATGATTAAACATTCTGATACTTTATGTTGTTAAGTTTCTCCATATTTTTTTGAAATCCTCAAAGAGTCTAGCGGACCTTGGTTTTTCTTATCTAAACTCCCACCCAAAATCATTCAAAAAAACTAATCCTACCCTGTTTTACCCCTGTTTTGAATTGTATACCCACAGAAGATAAAAATCCATTTTCTTAAGTATGCAAAATAGATTAGGATTTCAAAATGTCTTCAGCAACCCTTGCCTTGCATTGAAACTATCTCCATAATCTGGAAGTGACAACTTGTGAAAGTCAGATTTGGAGTGTTGATCATACTTTCCCAAGGCCTTTTCATACTATTTGTACAAATTGAGGGATATCTTTATCTCCTTCACCATTTGAGGGTTACAAAACAGTCCTCTTACCTTGGTTGAAAGGTACAACCTAAAATAGTTAGGAAAAGATCAAGTCCTATTTGAGTGTTATCCATCTCTCCACAAATCTGAATGCTAGTTAGATCACATCCCCAGCTATAAAACGACATACATATCTATATGTCTTCAAGCTTCATGCCATATCTTTGATCTTGCTCGGACTAAAAAGGAGAAAAAAATTGGGTACCAACAACATGTACCATAGATTATTTAGGTTGTGCTTCCCTTTCGGCTTTGCTTTTCCCTATTGTGTGGTGTATTTCCATTGATGTTCTGTGTTTTACTTTCCATTTTGTTCCTGTTTTGGTTGTTCTTTCTTGTGTACAATGTGACTTTAATTTCTCAATGGATTAAGCACTGGTATTCTCCCCCCAAGATAGATGAGGTTCATGCTTGCTAAATTTTTCATTTTTCTAACAAAAATAATTCCTTGAGTAATATCCATCGATTTTCATGCTAATTTTCTAGAATACAAAATTAAAAAATTTGGTCATGGCAACAAAACCCACACTAGAAATCCCCTTTCCTTGTTAATGTAAAACCTTTCCTCCAACTAGCATTTCAAAAATTTATCCTCATTTTGGATGAGAGGAATGTGATAACATGATTTTAAAGTGTGTTTCATGTGAATATAAGTATACCTAGCTTTATTCATGAGGTTATTGAGAATAATAAATAATGATTATCTCGGAGGCTTGAAAAGTGCTATGTTTTGTCTTCTTGTCAAAGGAGGAAATCCTTAAAAAGCTAACTACAAGGGAACAACCAAGATTGATGTTTTTCATGAGAGTAATAATGTGATCTAATATAATTTAGTAAATTTATGTGGAGTCACTAGACTTTGGGAAACTTTAAAGAAAAATTGGGTCTTTTGTGCAAAGCACTCAGAGAAACATGTTTTAAAGGAGCTAGTCACCTTGTTTGCAAGGTTTTGGAATCCTCTACGAGATATTGGGAATTTAGATAATAGGCATTGGAAATATGAAAAAACCTACTTCATGGTGTAATAATCAATATATAATTATAGGGGTATGAAAATATGGAACTCGCTTTTTTAGTGCAGCTTAGTAGTATTTATACAAGGTGCAACTTGCTGAAAAGGTTTCAATCACATTGGACCCTCCTCATGGTACATGTGTTGGATTTTTTCATACTCATTTTGGACACCCATGGAATATTTTCTTACTTTGGAACACACGCGTAATAAAAATTGGAAAGTGGAGTATAAAAGGAAAAATTCATGATGAATTAAGTCTTGAAAATGGTTGGAATGGACTTAGCGAGTACTTTGGAGTCAAAATAATATAATTTTTTCCCTCAAAACTCCATGTTTTGCTCCTGGACCCAAAACTTAACTTCTTAGTCTATTATCACGTTGAATTTGATGAAATTAGCAAAAATAAACATCTTTGAGCATATTTTTATAGTATGGACGTCCCTTTTCCTTTTTTCCCTTAGTGCAAGAGGATATGGGAGACACCAAAATGTTCACCCCATATGGAGCAGATTGGTTACATCACTTAAAGTGACCACTTAATTAGTAATAAGATGTTATAAACTCACCTAAATTGATGTTTGACCACTTTTTCATGACATCTAGACCCATGGAGGTATTATGAAGGCTTGATGTCCGTTTTTTCCAACCATGAAGGTATTATGGAGGGATATGGGGACATAAACAATTTTACCCCTACAGAGGTAACTTTTTATCACTCAAAATGATGACTTGGGGTGTTAGAAAAGTGTTATCAACTCACCATTTTCACAAAATCTGACCCCCTCCTCATGAGAGCCTCATATATGTTGCATTTTAGAGAGGTTTATGCCCCTTTTACCCCTATTTTTAGGGTACAACCACACCTCCAACCTTTACTAGACTTGGGTTAGCTAGTTTGAGTTTAAGGTGAGTTAAATAAAGCTAGTGAGAGGGAATTTTTTTTGAAAGAGGTATAAATTCATACTTGGAATTTTTTTATTTCATTATGATTTTCAGTCCTCTTATTGTTGTTGTAGTGTTGTTATGCTACCAAAAATTCTTTAGACTTTCTCCATGCCAAAACCCTTTTTGCTCATATCTACCAAACTTGGTGCCCATTTGCCATGAAGCTTAGACTATAGGTTCCTCTCCAAAATGCCATTAAGAGTGATGTATGTTTACTTATGCTATATGTGTTTTTCTATATTCATTTTAAATTTGCAGACAACAAACTTTTCTTTTCGATCTACGAAAACCCAATCATTGAAATCCTTCAAATTTGGAGAAAAGCCGCATATTTTAAAATAGAAATAATTAAGACCACTTTCGTTCCATTATAACACATGAAATACACACTTCTAATAATAGTAATTTTTTGATAGGCATCATTATTTATAAATAAATAATGATATAAATAATTTATTCATAGAGTTTTCATTACCCCTTGCACTCCATGGAAATTCAAAAGTGAGAAATTAAGCTACCGATAAGTAAAATGGACTGCTCAAAATAAGGCTTGATAAACTATTATGTGTTCATATTGAGATAAAATTAGTCACACATGTTCATATCCTTTCCATTTCACTAGTTCCATTCATGGTAAAGATCAGATACTTAGTTTACAAGCCAATTCCTGCATTTCTATATGCAAGAAACATTATGTGTCTCACATTGAATATGGAAAATTTGAGAGCATGAGTGTAGATTGAATATCATGGAACTATAAATTGAAGAATATTTTTAATTATGATATGAAGATAAAATTGTCACTCATTTCAAAACACAAAGATAGTTCTAACTTGTTCACCAAATTATGAGCCAAACTTAAAAACATCTATGGTGAATGACATTCCAATTCTAGTAATCCTCATTCTAAAATATCTTTCTCAATGCTTACAAATCACCACCTGTAACAATGTGGTGATCACCTCTCAAGATTTTTCCTCATAGGAATGGACATGGACAAGTTCATACTTGCAAAGGATCAACAATTGAATTTTGGCTTAGGTAAAAGGAAGCCCTCTTAGTTCCCTAAATTGTGTCTCTAGGTGATTATGACCTCATCGGATGGGTTGATAAAATTTAGTATCATTATTCATTAATTCTCTCTCCTTCATCCATATTATATTAGAGGATTTTGTATTATACACCATTATGTATTGCAGGTCATAATGTTCATTTAGTGACAAGATCACCAAGATCACCCCCGTGTGAGAAATTTGTCTCATTGTGCACACCAGCTGCATAAAATGTAAGAAATAATAGAGGGACATGGAATTATTTCAGATATTGGAAGGATGGTTTAAGTAGAAAAAGGATTTTCTCATTGGTTTTAAGGATTTTATCCTTGCACAACCCTACGCTACCATGTCCTCTTTGGTTCCCCATAGACCAAACAAGCCATGCTTAGTTTTTAATTAAATCTTAGTCCCACATGGGGAGCTCAGAAATAGAGTATGTCATTTTTATACCACCATAGGGGTAGGATATATGTGACTTTGGTCACCGTTATTGCCTTTTTTTTTTAGAGTTGAGTTATATGGCTTGGCCGTGGGCATTATGTATTATGTGGCAAGTTGAATTTAAATAATGTGGCTCGTTGGATAATTATTGTGAGTTAATAATATATGAAATGGAATTCATTGAATATGGATCGGTGACATATATAAACTCACCAAGTTAGTGAGACAAAATCAGCCGAGTTGATAGAAATATCATATATAAAGGAGCATAGCTCTAAAAATAATTTCCTTATATACATTTTTTTTTAATTATTTTTTCTTGTTTTAACTTAAATAGAATTTAATTCTTTTAGGTTTTAAACTAAGGAAAATAGTTAAAATAATTATTTTAAGTAGATAATTTTTTTTGAAATGATGATTTAGTGACACAACGACTAAATCGTCGTCATCGTTTGTATAGAAAACTAAAAAAAAATCACTCACATTTCGATTAAATTTTATTATCAAACTAATACATTCGTGTGTAGATTATATGTTTGATAGGACCTTATTTTTAACATAAATTCATCAAATTGCGATTGCAAGGCTTAAAACAATGACAGGGGGTCTTTCTAAACCTTGATTGTTTTTTAATCCTCATTAATTATTTAAAATTTATTTACATAAAAATGGGGTCTGATCAGTTTTCAATTAATAAATCTCAAATTTTGAATGGGGATAATTACAACATTTGGAAGATTTGATTGAAGGAGAAATTCATGGCTTTTAAACTATGGGCAGTTGTGAATATAACTGAGAAGGCTCTGACTAGAAGACAAACAATTGTGAACAACATCGTTGTGTATCAAAAAAAAGTAAAGGAGGCAATGTTTGTTATTTTTCAAAGCATTTAGGATGATTTTTTTCTTCATATTGGGAATCAAAATAGTCTGAGTGATGTTTGGACTCAATTGGAATCAATACACGAAGGTATGCGTTTATCAAAAATTGCTAAACTGATTTTAGAACTAATGACAACTCCCATGAAGGGAGATAAAAAAGTAATAAATTATTTGGATAAAATAAAAAAATATTAAGTCTTTGGTGGATGAGTGTAGTTGTAACTTTATTCAAGAAAAAATTCTTTATTTCATTATTCAGTTGAATATTCATGAAAAATTTAGAAATTTCATTTCAATTTTTAATTCAAAATATCAAATAGAATAAGACATTCCAGATTTGCAAACCCTTAGTGCTCTCTTATTTCAAAAAGATCAAGTTATGAAAAACTTTGATTTAAAATAGAATGCGACTAAGAGCTTTTCTCACTCAAAAATAAAAAATTAAACCTTCTAGGTTCAACAAGAATAAAAAATCAACTTTTAAACCTCCTAGTAAAGATAAGAAACCAAGAAAATTAAAAGTTAGTTTTGATGGTAAATTTCATAACTATGGGAAATTTGGTGTTAAGGAAAAATATTTTAAATCAAAAACAAGTTATATTTCATAAATCAAAAATGGAATAAATTAAATAAAAATCAAGATGAAAATGAAGAAGATAATCATAGAGCTAATGTAGTAATTATATAAACTACTTCTAAATTAAAATTATATGTTCTAAATGAAAGAGGTGGAAGGAATCATAAATAAATAGTGTGATTTTCTTAGTATGCACTAGATTACTCTTGATTTCCTTTCCGTTTTCACTTCCTAATTAGACACACTCAACAAGGACAAAAACAACAAAGGTACAACTTTCTAAGACATCACAAAGAGCATGGAGAATGTGAAAAAGAGTTTTCATAAAATTTTGAAATAGTTTAGTTAGTGTTTCAACTTTTTTTGGATGGCTACTAAATTCATGCTGAATTTGTGTTGACTTCTATCTGATTTTGGTTTGTAATCTAGTTGGATACGTTCTATTTTTTTCTCACTGGGAGTTGTTGTCTTGGTGTTGTCTTTTTGTTGATAGGTTGCTATTTTTGTGATGTTTTTGTCTAGTTTATTTCCCCAAACTTTTTTTTCTACTGATCATTCATTGTAAATCTAGGATTTGGCCTTTTAGACTTGGGTAGGATCCTAATAAAAAAACCTTTACCCTTAATAAAAAAAGTATATGTTCTATTTTGGTATATTGTTGAAAAAGGAGTTGTTTTTCATTCATAATTAACTTAGATGGGTTATTAAAAATTAAATAGAAGTAATTACAACTGTAAACATACAAAAATGGATTATATGTGCTTTAAAATTTTATAGAAATGTTCAGTAAAGTTATGCAAGTTCCATATATTTTCTTTACCTTTCAAAGTTTCCATTGAGGGGTAGTGTGCATGGCAATGCCACCTCATAATGACCAGCTAGTTGTTGACTCCTCTATACTTCTACTCGGTATAAAACATTGTAAAAATATTTTTAATGATCTATGTAAACTGATAGAGTTTACGATATATAGTATTGTATGTTACATCTATTTATAAATGAAGTCCTTATGTTATAAAAGGCTCCTAGAGATGCAGTTTTAAGAATTTTTCCATGAGAAATGGTGGGATGTAGTCTCACAAATCATGTTTAGCCTAAATCATATTTTGGATTTATAGATTCCAAATACTTTTTACTAAAAGATAATTTGAGCATGATGAAGGTGTTATAAATCCTTCAAAAGAAATATGCTAGCATAAACATTCTCTAATGGTTTATGGATTTGTAAACCTTGTTTTACAAACAAGTAATGTTGGCATATGGATCAACACTTAATATTAAGGGGAAGTGTTATAACATATTATTAAATATAGTTTAGATTCTTTATTCTTTAATATAAATTTTATATTAAGTTTATTAGTTATTTAATAATTATTTATTTATTAAATCAGGGTTTACCCCATCACTTAATAGTTATAACCTTTTAGGTTATTTAAATATGGTCATGTGTCATAATCAGATGTATCAAATTCTAGTTAACAATGGGTGGGAGTAGTGAGTGGCTCGAGGAGAGAGACAAAGTTTCGAACAATGATGGGCAGGAAATAGACAATAGAAAAATTCAGCTTGGGTAGAAGACAAATACAAAGGACCAATATTTGAGGGAAAAAGGTAAGTATGATACCATTCCTATGTCTGGGAACCATGTGGGAGATGGGTCCCTTAAATCGTATGCTAAAATATTGAGCTCTGGAAAGGAAAAAAGTTTAGGAATCATTCCTCAACTTAAACAGAGTGAAGCAGGTAACTATTTAGAAATTCTTGATAGCATTATTGATCAGACTCTAAGCAATATGGAGAATGCTTTGATAGGAAAAATGGTGGGTGGAAGACCCAACATAGAGTCTATTAGATCTTGGTCTGTCCTAAAATGGAAACCAAAAGGGCATATGGAAGTAACACTTTACTGAATGGATTCTTTCTATTTAGTTTTAACAACCTAGAAGACCCTCAAAGAATCCTAAATGATGGTCCCTATTTCTTGGGAAACTTGGGCTATTCTTGAGGAAATGGACTCCTATGTTCAACCCTGATAAAGAAAATATAAATCAGTTTCCTATCTGGGTGAGGCTCCAGGTCTTCCTTTGGAACTATGGGACATGGATGTTATTAAGGGTGTTGCAAATACTCTTGGTACCTTTATTGTTGTGGATAATGCAACCCTTACTAAATCACAAGTGTGTGTGCCATATTTTGCATTTATTCTTTGATGGGTATCGTCTTTACCAAAGTCCATATCTCTCCATTCTAGACTGGGTAGTTGGAAATAGAGAATTGAGTTTGAAAATTGCCCTCAAAAGTGTGAGAAATTCCAAGGTTGGGGGCATGTAAAAGCAACAATGAAAAATGAAATTTCAAAGGTTTTCTGGGAGAATCTAGTCAAGGAATAGGTGAAAGGTAAGGAAGCTACTCATGTGGTAAATAATATGGCCAAAAATATTAATCCAAATAAAGGTATAATTATTATGGAAGATAATGGAGAGAGATCAAATACAAATCAAGTCTAGACTCCTAAGTTAAAGGATAAGTGATGGATTTATTGAAGTTAGGAATAAGAAGAATCAATGGAAAGCCTTATCTAAACCTCATTTCTAGAAGGAAAAGCTCCATGTTTAGGTTGAGAAAATCTTATCTTCAAAAAATATGGATAATTGCTTAAGGAAGCTACTAAGGATCATTTCCCACCCAAAAATGTGGTGAAATGAGTCTCGATGAAACATTAGGTCCTTTTACTAATCCTTTTGAAAACTTATGGAATGTGTGGAGAATGATATAATGACTGAAAATGAAGAAAATAGATGGAAGTAGACAATGTTCTAAGGATTATTAAGGAAGTTGTTACTTCTCAACAGGAATTGTTCCTAAAAGGAACAAATTAGAGGAAGTGGATCCCAAACAGAATGAAACTGAGATTTCCTTGAAAACTCTGACCAACAAAGGGGAGTCTTTTGAGGCTTAAAAAAATGGCTCAGGGAGACCTTCTAAGTAGGTAGCAAGGAAAAAATAGAGTCAAAAGGATATTGATGATGGAACTCAATCTAAAATCAATCTTAGAGCTTTAGAAGAACCAAGAATCAAGGGTTAAAATGAATATTATCTCATGGAATGTTAGGGGTTTGAATAACCCTACTAAATGGAGGTTAATAAAAGAAATGGATTCGACACACAAAACTGATATTATGGCATTTCAGGAAACAAAGATGGAGGAAGGGCCTTTCTTGGAAGCTAAATGTAAGCACTGTAAGAAATTTACAGGATTTGTTGTTAGTTCAAATGGATCTGCTGGAGGAATGGAAATCATCTAGAATGATGAAAAAACTAAAAGGTATGAATCTTCTTAAAATAAATAATCACATGGCTATGTTATTTCAAGATAAGAAGTCTAAAGAACTTTGGGTGTTATCTAATATATATGCCCCTAATAACAAAGGAGAAAGGAAAAAACTTTGGGCTGAACTTTCTAAATTTCAAGGCATTATAAAAGGGACTGAGTGGGTGATTTTGGGTGACTTCAACACCCCTTTGAGTCGGGGAAAATAAGGGGGTAACATTGATCTAACTGAGAGTATGGAAGACCTCCAAGATTTTATCTCACACAATAACCTCATGGATATTGAATTGAGAGGTAGCAGATTTACTTGGTCTAATAGGAGAAAAGGAGATCAGTGATTCAAGTCAAACTTGATAGAGCTTTGACTTCATGTGGATGGTTGAATAAATAATTTGACCTCTTTTCTCTTCCTTGCATTGGCTCTGATCACAATCCGATTCTTTTTCAGATCAAAGATAAAGAGAGGAGGAGAACTCCTTTTAGATTTGAGAAGATGTGGTTACAAAATGAGGAAATTTTTGACTTAATAAAGGGTTGGTGGAATGTGAAAATCAAAGGAACAACCATGTTTAGAATTGCTAAAAAACTTGCTCATGTTAAGAACAACCTAAAAGGATGGAATAAAAAAGCTTTGGTAATATTTTTGAGAAAAGCAATCTCTAGCTAATGAGATTTCATCCCTTCAGGAAAACTTGGAAACTCTTGATGATGAAAACATTCAGGATGGACAACAAAAAGAAAAGGAATTATTATCTAAATATCATAACATTCTTCTGAAGGAGGAAAATTTTTGGAAATAGAAATCCAGGGTTCAATGGCTCAAAGAAGGTGACAAGAACACGAAATTCTTTCATATTTCAACTTTGAAAAGGAGAAGCACCAACATAATTTTGTGTATTAAAGGGGAAGAAGGTGTGATGCTCAATGACACTAAGGAAATTCAATAGGTTATTATTTCCTTTACAACAACTTCTTTCTTCAAAGCAAGTTCATCTAACAACAATAAGGAAGAGTCCTTTTGGATTGTATCCCTAGCTGATTAATGAGTCTGACAACAATATGCTTACTAAAATTCCTTCAATGGAAGAAATTGAATTTATGCTGAAGTCTTTAAGTCTGACAAAGCTCCGGGACCAGATGGTTTTCCGGATTTCTTTTTCAAAATTTTTGGGAGATTGTCAAGGAGGATACATGCAAAGCCATTCAAGAGTTCTTCAAGAAAAAAATATGCTTCAAGAATTAAACAACACCTTTCTTGCTTTAATCCCTAAGAATCATAATCCTATGGATTTCAGGAATTTTAGACCTATTGTCTATGTAACTTGTGTCTATAAAATGTGTTCTAAAATTATAGCTTTAAGAATTCAACTCATTCTGCCTTCCATTATATCTGAACAATAGGGAGGGTTTGTTATGGGAAGATAGATCCAAGATGGAATTGTTACTATTCAAGAGACTCTCCATATGGTTAAGTAGAATAAAAAGGAAGCTATGTTTATCAAACTTGATATGGAGAAAGCCTATGACCGGGTTTCATGGCCATTTCTTCTGAAAGTCTTAACCAGGTTTGGATTTGGTGAAGACTTTAGGATGATGATACATACATGTATTTCCACAAAAAATTCTGTCATGATCAATGGGACTCCTGTGTTTTTTTAACAACTCTAGAGGATTAAGGCAAGGTGATCCTATTTCTCCCTTTCTATTCATAATCATGGCAGAGACCCTCAAGTAGAGCTCTTAACAAGGATAACTTTGAAGGAAGAATCAGAGGCATCTCTCCTACTGTTAATAGCACAAATGTTTCTCACCAACATTTTGTGGATGACACTATGTTGGTTGGTGAGGCTATTGTCCCAGAGGCTAGAGAGTTCAAATAGATAATGATTGATTATGAGGAAGCCTCTGACCAAATGATCAATTATGGGAAAATCTTAGTTTATTTTATCAATACCCCTGAAAGAAGATGTAACAAAATTGTTGGAATTCTTGGTTGTGTGACTAAAAATTTCCCTACTAGGTATTTGGGAATGATTATTGGAACCGAAAAACCTAAGATTGCTGATTGGAATTTTTGATAGATAAATTTCTTAAGAAACTGGAAGGTTGGAAAGGGTCATTGTTATCTCAAGTAGGTAAGATGGTCCTTCTCAAATGCTCTGATTCAAAATCTACTTGTGTACTCTATGTCTATTTACAAATTACCTTCCTCTATAGCTAGTAAATTGGAGAGCATCCAAAAATATTCCTTTGGAGTGGCTCTGAACAAAAGAAATAATTCCTCTCATTGCGTGGGAAAAGGTTTGTATGCCTAAAAATCTAGGGGTCTTGGTATTAGAGATTGGGCCAAAATGAATAAAGCTATGTTGTCTAAAATGTCCTAGAGGTTGGTTAAGGAAGACAAGTGTTTGGAATTCCATTATAAGGGAAAATATTGGCCAAATCTTAGGGCTAATGAATGGTGCTTTAGTAATGTGGAATTTAATGGTTCTTATTTTTGGAAATCTATAAATTGGGATAAACACATAGTCTCAGAGGGAAGAAAATGGATGATAGGAAATGGGAGAATGATTAATTTCTGGGATGATAAATGGTTAGGGGACCTTCCTCTTAAGGTCATATACCCCAACATCTATAAGGACGTGGTGGTCAAATATGGGAATAAGGTCAAAGATTACTTCAACTTTGATGAACCCTTGGGTCAATGGAAAATGATTGAATTAGAAGGATTTAACAACAATGAGATCATCTCTATTAACAAAAAATTAAGAGGGTTATTGTTAATAAATAAAGTTCAGAGGATGACAACATTTATTGGTCAAGGGAGGAAAGTGGAATCTTTCTTAGTTCGAAGTGCCTACAATACCTTCTTTTTAGTGAATGGTGGAATTGATAACTTTAATTGGAAAAGTGTGTGGGTCAAAGAAGTTATTCCCAAGATTAATTTGTTTTGTGGTTGGTTATCCATGATAAAATCCTTATTGTCAGTAACCTTAATAAGAGAAATTTTCACATGGTAAACATGTGTGTTTTGTGTGAAAAAGATTCTAAAGACTCTTTACATATTTTCCTCAACTATCCCTTTTTGGTTTATGTTAGAAATACCCTTCTTAATCTATTTTCTATCAAGTGGGTTTTCCCAGATTCCATTAAACAATTGTGGTCTCAATGGTTTAGCCCTTTCAAGAGCCAAGGATTAAAATATCTATGGACCTTCTCTATTATGCATCTAGCATGGGAAATTTGGAAAGAGAGAAACAAAAGATTTTTAAAGGAAAGAAGGATATGACCAAGAATGTTAGTATTCATGTGTTTTAATGCTATTAATGAAAATTTCTCAAACTTGGCCCCACTCAAGAAAAATATTCTTTTGAATGAGATTATTTTTCCAAGAATTGGGGTATAGGTTCTACTCAAACTAGTAACCTATTCTAAATCCTAGACTCCAAGGTTGGGTGAAACCTAGCAAGGAGTGTATTAAGCTTAATTTTGATGGGGCCTCCAAAGGAAATCCTGGAAGAGTTGGTTGTGGGGGGTGTTCCATGATTCTGAAGGTAGATTTATTCTTGGGTATCACTGCAATCTTGGCACACAAATGAATCACATTATTGAAGCAACGATGTGTTTTGGGGGTTTCTATAGCACATCAATATAGATATATTAGATTGGAAGTGGAAGGAGATTCATTGAACATTATCAACAACATTAATGGTAGAGGTTCCACTTCTACATCTATCCAAAACTCTATAAAGAGTATAAAGGAAATGTCTAATTTGTTTGAAACTATAACTTTTAAGCATATCTATAGAGAGGATAATTTTGTGGCTGATTATTTTGCTAACATGGGGGTAAATGGTCATGAGTTGACACTAATCAATGAACTGGAAGTTCTTGACACTAAGGTGCGAGCACACCTCCACAATGATCAATATGGACATGTCACCAAATAATGTTAGATCAACGGTGTGTTAAGATCATAATGTGCATAAGCCATATGTATAGTGTGAATTTATTATGGGATGATGAGAAGATTTGGGCTCGGATTCGCTCATGTTATTTTAAATCCATTTTTCCATCGTCTTTGTGCTTGGAACAATGTTATTATTGGGCTTGCTTGTATTTTTCTATTTAATTTGAACCTTGGGTTTTTATGCAAACTAGTTTTTGTACTTCAAAATGGGGGATATATTTTTAGGATTGAGCCTTTTGACCTGGAGGGGTGAAGCTGGAAGTGATGGAGGTTTTTGAGGGCAAGGGTTTCTCATCCTTCCTTAAAATTTTTGAAGGCCACTATGAAAATATCAGTAAATATTTTTCCAGAGTGTGGAAAACTACTAAAAAGGGGCAGTCATGGAAATGAAAGGTATTCATATTGAGGTCATTGTGGATTTATTGTTTCTAAGGTGATGGGAGTTCCTATTACTATGGAAGGGAGGTTTATAAACCCAAGAAGGAAGCCATGAATGAACTGAATTTGTTTCTTAGAGGTAATGAAAAACTCTCCCCCACTTTGTTGGTTTTCTCCATTCCTCTCTACCTAGGCCTTATGATGACAAGGTGGCTTTTACCCTAATTCAATTTCTCACTTTAGAGGGATGTCATAAGTGTATTTATGCACCTATCATCTGCCCATGCTTAATCATTTTCATCATGGCCATAGCTTCATCTTCCCATACTTTCTATTCCACTCTCTCTGAGCACTTCCATAACCTAGTTTAAAATAATAGAGTCATTGTTCCTCTCCATCAGGGCTTCATCCTTGCCCTTGTTAAAAGATCCACTCTTGATATAGACAAATCTAGTTCCCTTAAGAAATCTCTTGAGGGTTATGCCGAGGAAGAAGACTCGGACTCGGATGAGGAGGACTCTAGTGATGCCTCGGAGTCGTAGGAAGGTGATTCATCGAGAGGAGGAAAAGGATGTCTTTGAAATAGATGTTTCTCAAAATCTTAGAGAGCTTAAATCCAAGCAGGATCTCTTAGTCCTTTTGTCAAATCCAAAGGGGAATCAAGTAAGCAGGAGAATCAGGCTCCTGTTAATGTTCAATTGGAACAACAGTTTGAGGTTATGGGTCATGTGGGTCTGTGAAAGGTGATAACCATTTGGCTAAGATGACATTGGATATAGAAGAGTTGAAGGGTGATATGAGGCTTACCAAGATATTTTTATGTAGTTTTTGTTTAATGATTGGCACAAAATGAAGTCATGGGTGAAGAAGTGGAAAAAAGTGGTAATGGTGGAGAGATTGAAATTATGAAATCCAACTATAGTTACCTCACTAATGAGGTGGATCACATAAGAGATATTTTACATAGCTACATGGAATGGAGTGTGGTCATGGTGAAATCTACTCTACAACATCTCCATGCCCTCGGTTAGTTAGAAAATGCTTACAGGCTTGTGGATGATCATGGAAATTCCAAGAAAATAAAAGTGGATGCTGAAGGGTGTGATCTAGTGTCCTTGGGTGTCAACATTGAATCTCTTGGCTAAGGAGTGGGAGAAAGTGCTTGATGGGCTTGAAAAATACAAAAAGTGATCTTTGTTGGGTTGGTTGTTATTACTCTATTTTACTTTTACTTTGTTGTTAGTTTGGTTTTGGTGCTACTGTTACTATTATTTTGCTATGTTTTTATCTGGTCTTATGGCTCATGGTGGAGCCCGAACATTATTATCATTATATATGTTATCTTTTTACTACTATGTAATGTTTCATTTTTTGTCAATTTAATTAATGTGTTATATAGTTAATTAATATTTCATTCCTAATATTTACAAATATAACAACATTTTCATGTTCTTTCTATTGTTTATAGGTTAATGAAAAATTTTCAAGTCATTCCATAAGTTGGGTTAAGATTAGTTTTCAAAAATAAAACATTTTTCTCGTTTTCTGAATTTGTTTTGCGATTATAGGTGATTTTCATTTCTTTAGCCTTCTTTATGCTAGCTTAGCTTGTGATCTGAAATAGAATCCTTATGTTTTCTATTTTTTACAAGTTTTCACTTTCGTTTAACTTTGTAGTCTATTATCACCCAATAATATCTATGCACACCGAAACTTCATCTAGATAAGTCTGGAATCTCACCTAAATTGTGCGCAGCCATCAGGTCCCTCTTTTTTTATGCTTAGCAATATTTTAGAATGCATGTTCATGTTTATAAAAACCATTCATACAAGAAGGTGCATCAAGGTATGAAAATTCAACAACACATATATTAAGGAAATCACTCATAGGTAATGAATATTAAGATTTTAATACCCATCAAGCCATGTTCAGACATAGTAACTTTAGAAATTCATAAATATTTATCCACTATACCATAATTCATAATAGAGAATATTAAAACACATTAAAAACCATTACATCAATGTATTGAACCAGTTCGCATGCATATAGACTCAAGAACAATCAAGATATCTCAAGCTCTACACTCATTGGACCTCTATTATAACTCTAAAAATTAGATCCTCCTAGTAAATATGCATCACCTATATTTATAGGGTGGGGAATTTCCCTTCACTACTTACTTACACTTTCCTAATAATAGGCATGATTACAATAGCTTACATGTTTTTTACAACTTGTGCTAATAATATATTAAGATAAATATACATCATATCTTACATGTTTTAATCATATTATTAGCCTACTCTATGTGTTAACTCCTTCCTTTCTCTGCATGTTCTTTCTTATCATTTAATTTGTCTTTAATTCTCTTTGTTTTTATCCAATTTTAGATCTTGTCTTAAGAATCAATCCATCTTCTTATTTTCTATTTTTAGCCCTACCTAGAAAATTGGCTAAGTCTTCAATGTTTCCCATATGCACATAACCCCGCACACCGATATGTTCCTTCATGGTGCGTGCACCTCCGTGCGCTGAAATGTGCTTACTTTGTTTCTTACGAGTTTTCTCTTACGTGAAACTCCTAGCTCTCACGCATGTCTAGAACTTAGCCATTTCTTCGTATTAAAAAAATCCTTGCATTTTTGTTCTATTGGTTGCGCTTTATATTTCATGTCTTTGCATTTATGTCATATGTTCTTTCATCAAACTCCATGTTTTTCATTTAAATATCTACACTAGCATTATTTAGAGGTGCATTTGTGTTGTAATCCAGGTAAATTTTTGTATTTTAAACATGCATTTCCATTTTCTCTTTGTTAATGTTCTGTGTAATCCGAGAATGTTTGTAATTTTATCACTTATTGTTTTTATCGTTCTTTTGAAAAATTCCTACAATTTATTCATAGAAAAATAGAATCTAACACGTCATTTGATCATTCTTTCTAACCAAAGTTGCATTGTTTCTCTTGTTCTATTTCATTTCTAACATTTTATTCCTACAATTAAAATTGTGTATGCTCTTTTCTTGCACCCTTTTAGGGAAAAATTGAGAATCAAAAGTGATTAGGATTTCTATATTTCTTTTCTTATACTTATTTCATTTCTAATCTAGCATGTTTTTATTTCCAAATCCTTTCATTTCTTGTTTGTTTCATTTATAAGATCGATTTCTAACTTGTTTTATTTTTGATGTAGCATTTATACAAGCTAAACCATGTATTCTCTTCTCTCGCACCCCTTGGGTGAACTTGAGAATAAAAAGATTGAATTTATCTTATATCAATTTTGTATTTGGTTAATTTTATTTTTCAGGATCACTTAGTCAAATATTACCAAGATAAGCAAAAATAATTCAAAAAAAATCAAACTACTAATGAATTTATATACAAGACCTTCTTTCTTAGAAACTTTGTTAAAACATTTACTAAAAATTCAGATATAGATTTGGTTTATACTTGTCATTTTGGAACTTGATTTTTGTTAAATTATAACTAACTTGTATATTAAACACTTGTACTTATATTAGCATGTAGCAATGCGGATTTCATCACCACTTAGCTACACCAGTGATTTATACTTCACTACCATGCACCACTCATATTACATTTACATTACGGTTGATACGTAGTCTCAAACTATATTCGACACTTTCCTCACCTCTGTCCCATGCTTACAAGTAATTATGTCACGATAGGTTACTTTGATCATATGCCTAATATAGTTGTAACAATCAAGTCTATGGTATCATACCTGTGAATGTTCAGGGAGAAATAGAGACACCATTTACATTCCATTCCCTCATTACCCTATAACCTAATCATAAAATCCATCATTGAAGTGGTGATTCACTCCTCTAAGAGGGATATTATTGATTAGGTGAGTATATTTTAGTATTGTGAGGATTCCCCATACCACTTCTATCCTCATACAAATCTGATATATCAGTTTAGAGATATATCAAAAGACACATTTATTGTGATTTATAAGATCCTTTACATTCATTCATTCCATGACATTCTACTTGATTGAATAATCAAAAACTTCACATTTCCAAACATTTTTTTTCCTTTAAGCCAAAATTAATAAAAAATCATTTCTTTTTTGTTGTTTGTAAACATTCTTTTGAATCAAAACTTGTAAATAAAATTTTTGTTCCAAGACATAATTGAAATAAAATCAATCCAATCTAATCCAAAATTAAATTTTATCCCTTGGATACACACCCTTCGATTGAGCTAAACTTGATTCCTTAAGCAAATTTACAAGTTAGAACCACAACAAAAACAAATCCACCCTTCATTTTAGGTTTTTGCTTTAAAAAATGGTGATTACGCAAAAAAAAAAACCACAATATCAAAGATAACTTTGATAGAGTCAACCCTCTTGGAAAAGATAGTTCTAATGAATGTGATGAGATAAGACAACCCAAAATTATTGAAGAGGAACAAGAAAATTAGACAAACTATTACAACATAGCAAAAACCAATACCTTCTTCACATCCTAGAAATGGGAACAAAGATACGCTCAGATTTCAGTGAAGATAACTTGAAACACATCCTAGAAAAACCCAAATAAAAATAAATAAATCAAAAATCTAGTAAATCATCAAACAAATCCTTATTAGATTAAACTTGTGATATGACACAGAAAATATCACATATGACCTCTAAGGTTGGTGAGAACTCAAACAATTAAGAACCGAGAAAAACCAATCAAGCGATGAATTAATGAAAACCCTCAATAAAACTCTCAATTTTTATAAGAATTTAAGAACATGAAATACACAATCATGGTATTTAAAAAACAAACAAAATAGCTTAAATTTTAGGAGCTTTTTCCTTATTTATTTGATAAAGACATTTTGCATATACCATTTCCTCCATCGTCTAAAACTCCTAAATTTTACAAATGTGAAGGAAAGAACCACCCAAGAGAACATGTAAAATATTTCTTCAAGATATTCCAAGATGTATCTTACAATCACATATATCTCTTGTGTCTTTTCCCCAAGGGTTTAGAAAGACTATCTTTAGATTTTTTTATACCTTCTTAAAGGATCCAATACTAATTTCACTAAATTATTGGAAAAAATGTCAAAAACTTTTCTTTTAACTTAGATTTAGAGGTCACTATGATGGACCTTTGCAGTACAAATAAAATAAGTAAGGAAATAATCACATGATTTATTCAAATATAGAAAGGGATCACAATTCAATTCTCTTGTTCAATTCTGAGAAAAAAATATTGTGCATTTTCATATATAATCTCAACCTTGAATTATCATTCCAAATGCAAATGTATTGCTTAACAAAATTTGAGAAAGTAATCGATAAGGGAACACAAATAAATAGACCCCTCATTGTTAAGAGCCTAAGCAATACTCCTTCTGGGGATCAACCTAACAAGGATAACAATCAAAATCAAGACAAATCAAAATTCATCAATTGAAAATATAACATTGTGAATGATGGGGTCACCGATTCTCGTAACACTTAAAATGTTAAAAAAATCAATCCAAATCAAACAAATCCACCAATCAACCAATCATCATTCCTAGTAAAGAAACCACTCCTCGTGAATTCAAATAAAGACAATTCACACCACTTGGAGAAATCCTTTCTAGCGTATTTCATCACTTAGAAAGTGTAGATATGATCAATTATCCAATCTCAAGACCCTTCAAAGAGGGGAAACCAAAACCAACATGGTACAAAGAAAATGAATATTGTGAGTACCATCGTATCAATGGACACCATACGGATTATTGTATGAAACTCTAACACTATATTCAAGATCTAATTGACTATGGAGATATAGAAGTTAAAAACACCTCAAATAATAAAAATCCTAATGAGAAGTTGAAGGATTTCCAAGACCCTTTTCCTAAATGTGATGAAAAAAATAGCTCAAAAGGATAAGGGCCAAACATCAAACAACATTAAGTATGACTCAATCATATCACTCATTGATCATGAACCCAATGTTGTTGGTACCATGAAAATTATAACTTCTAGCTGTTTGGTTACAAATAGACAAAAGAAACGTTGCATTCCTACTACAAAATAATGTTCCAAATCTATTGAAGCTCAAACATCCAATACAAATCCCACATCTACTACAAAATCCATGTCTTCCTCTAATTATTTCAATACACTTAAATAATTAGAAAATAAAACTATGAAAATCTACCTCATAAAGTTTCTTAATGAATCACATGTTCTTTAAAACATCCTTACTCATGCACTACACAATGCATGTGTTCCTAAGGATATCAACACCTAAAAATTCCAAGCATCCATTGTAAATATTTCACCCAATATTCACATCCTATCATTTTGTTCTCACAACCTTTTGAACCCAAATATCACAAATAATAGTTCCTTATATATTGAATCATCCATTACTCATCATAAAATCAAAAGAGTTCTCATAGACAATGGAGTCATGCTAAATATTTTCTCTATAACACTATTGTGATGCCTTGGTTATACTAAAGAGATTCTTGATACTGATTCTATAACTATTCATGGGTATGATAATCATGAGAAAAACAACAATAAAATCACACTATCACTCAATATTGGACCGATAACCTTGGAAATCTTGTGTCACGTTATGGAATTGGAATTTTCTTATAATAACCTCCTTATTCTTTCATGGATCCATGTCATGTAGGTTATCCCATCCACATACCACCAATGTATTAAATTCCCTATCAAGGTAAATAAGTCATGTTGCATGTAGACACCAAATATTAAGGAAGGTATAGATAAGAAAACTATCACCCATTTGCAGAAAAAAATTTCTCCACCTTATATCATCCCATTGTATGAAACCATGTGTATTGATCTTGATACACTTTTAAATCTTCTTCCAAAAATTGAGTACGAGACAATCCTATTAGTGATTATGTATCATCTACATCCAACAATCCACATTCTATATCCACTACTCCACCGTCTACATAATATAATATGCTTTCTACTTCATCTAAGAAAACACCCACATTAAAAATAATTGATAAAGGATGTGGCGAGTACTACTTTCAAATTATTGAAAATCATTTTCATATTGGAAACCTACCTTTATAACCACACAATTATAGAAAATAAAATGCTTCCCATTTAAAAATATATCCCATCTATAAACTTGGAAAATTCATTTTTGACGATTTGGATACTTCTAAAATTAGAAAATTCTAGGTTATGAGAGCTCTTGGTTGTATGATGATCAGTTCACTACATGTTATCAATCACCTAAACATGTCATAGGAAACAAAATCATGAAAAATATGAAATGGAAGGGTAAAGTTTTCAGAAAGAATAAACAAGGTCATCTAGATCTTGTTATCCCATAAAAAAAATTAACTCCTATGGTTTAGTTTATAACCTCAAATGCTTCCACATGTAATGTGTATGTTGACACAATGAATAATGGTGAATATACTAAATATGATGTTGGCACAATTTCCACACATGACCTCTTTGAGGACCTCACTAATACAATCCTTTTACCAACTTTCCCTTCACACCATCACCTTTGACATTGTCTACCCTACCCTTATCGATCATGACCAATCAAATCACGTTTCCATGGACCTCTTCCAAAATGACGAGGTCATCAAGGAGTTTCTCAGAACTTGGGATCACATGCCCCCTTAATATCACAAGGGATTCGATATTAATCTAAATGCTACAACCTCCTTTTTGAAGAGCTTAAAACCCTTGTTCACCAAAATTAGAAAATTAAAAGGTAAAAATATATATCATAGTGAAAATCTCACCTAATAATTATTTGAGAAGTAAAAACATTAAAATAAATAGGAGGCATCCCCTAAAGAATTTTTTTGATGCACTAGCAGTAGGGGAACCTCCCATAAAACCAAAATAAGTTTTACATCAACCTCTCGCCATCCTTCATAGATACCATATGTTCCAGAATGAACCTTAACAAGAGGTTCTATTCTTAAGAACCACATATATGTGGGTACTTTATACAGTGGGGAGGCTTCTTGTACATTCTTCCTATCTAGATCATCTAAAAATAATTCTAATATTTTCATTCCATTGGTAGATATCCCAATCATAACGTATTTACGATTCCTTGCACTCTTTACGTATTTATTGTTGGCCATTGTGTGTTTGTGTTGTCATTGATGTCAGTTCCATTGATGGAAAATATTTTCTTGGTGATATATGAGTCTCCATGAGGTGAAAATCAAGGCCAAGTATGAAGGTTGATTGGTATTGTCCAAGTTTGGTGAAGTCATATGATGTTTTGGATAATGTTTTAGTGTCTATGGTCATAGTATGAGCTCTCTAGATTTGGTTAAATGTTGGGATGAGGTAATTCATGGTTTATATGGTATTTCAAAGGTATCCATGACTCTATATGATGTTAGCATGGTCATTTTATAAAGTTTCATGGATAAGTCAAGTCATTCCAGGCCTATTCCTAGCCTTGGAACATGCAGAATGGTATGGAGGTATGATTTTTGGGTTGATCAGTCCTAACCAAGCATGGTATAAACATGTTTGGTAGTGTATATGAGGTGTGTAATGTGTTTCAGGTCAGTTCTCAGAGGTTTGATAGTGTTTCATGGTCCTTAAGAAGTAAGAAGGTGAATAACATGCAAGATATCACAGGTAAGTCTTAATGGATAGAGAGTTTTATACCTATTTGGGATAAATGGTGAGAATGGATACTTATAGGATGTTGTTATGATGCTTCATGACAAGTTTTAGGTTAAAATGTTGAAGGAATTGCAAGATATGTCATTTTGGCAAAAATGGGTATCTACAAAGTGTGTTTTTGAACTAAATGTGAAAATTTTTATGCTTATTGTGAATTGTGTGCTATGCATGGGACCCATATCTCATCAAGGATGTTTTTCCATAGAACTAAAAATGTTTTTAAAAAATAATTATGTGGTTTGATCTTCACGTTTTTAGGAATGATTGTTCATAAGATAAGTTACTTTGAAACCCTATCTCAAAGAGACTTAGAGAAAAAGGTTTTTATTGAACCTATTTTGATTGATTTTACAAATGTAATTAATTTATGTTGTAGATGAATATATATTTCTAGAAATATAAGGTAGTGCTTGTGATAGTATGTGGGCCCCACTTGAAAATGCTTGTTTCTAAAGATGTTCAATTTAAGGAAAAGTTATCCAAAGAAGGTGTGAAATAAATTGACATTATTTTTATCCCTATATTTTTAATAGATTTCCATGATAGTTTCATATTATAGTTGATCTTATAAATGGAAAAATGTGCCCTATTTATTATGACTAGTTTTGGGGAAATTTGGAGTAGTCTGTGGTAAAAGAGGAATTTCATGAGCCACAGATAGAATTAGGTCTTGATTAAAGTTATGTTATGATCCTAGTTTAGATATATTTCCATTGGTATATCAAAATTTTGTTTTTGGTAAGGGATGAAGAAGTTATGGCATGTTCTTTGAGGATCAAATCAGGTAGATGCTTAGTCAAATAGGGTTTTAACTAGATTCATGAGGTAAGATGATGATTATTAGTTTTTCATGACTTTTGAATGTTATTGAGTTCTTAGAAAACATGTCTAATGTTCTTCCATAATTTTTTAAGTGTGGAAGTGTGTTTTTAGGTGATGGAGCAAGTTGAGCTCGAGGCCGTTCTTGAATCCTACAAGGCTAAAGGAGAAGTTTCAGAGATAGACTGGTTGAAGGCCTTCCACTTAGAGTTGGAAGGAAATTTAAGATGTTATATAAATATAATTTAGAGATATTTCTAATGGTATATGTTTTTCTCATGATGATGATTTTTTATGGGTCATCCAACTCAATTTGTGAGAAAGAAGGTTGTTGATTTTCAAGACATGATTGCTCATGCTAAAATATTGTGGTAGGTGAGGAATGTTTTGGATTGGATGATGATTTATTTTAATTTTAGAGTGAAGAGGGATGGTTTTTTTTTGCTATAAAAGGTATTTTAAGGTCTTGAACGTGACATCAATGGTGAAAATTAGTTGCATTCTAAAATCTACTTTTTGGACACTCAGTTTGGTTAAGAAGAAATTAGGTGAGGTTTACACATATGGGTGTTTCATGAGCCCTAGAAATGATGGATGTGATGTATAGGTATAGGAAATTAAAATTCATGGTTACATGTAAATTTGAGATGTTCTCGGGTTTTCTTAGGGCCCAAAGGTGAAGGCAAGGTTCTATAAACAATTATTTTGATAAGGATATGAGCCTTCTTAGTAGAGTTATGTTAAATTTGATTGGTTCAAGATAATTAATGACCATAGATGATTTTTTTATGTCATGTTTGACATGTTTTATGGATTAGGGAGATTGGATAAACATGGTTATGGTGTTTTTGGTATTTATCCTTCTAGATGATGGGGTTTTAAGTTGATTTTGTGCTAGTTTGGTGCATTTGGGAATGGCCATCCTACATCGGCCCATTATGAATGATTTTATGAATATTTTAGGATTTTTTTTAAAATTTTTTTGGTATAATTAATAATTTAGGAACAACCTCCCTTGTGTTTATGAGATGAGAAGGAAATAAAAGTGATGTTTTGAGTTCATTTTTGACCTTGTGCTCTTAGAGGGAAAATGTGAGATGCATGAGAGAGAAATGGTTGTGTTAGGGAATCATTTTAGAGATGATAAATTGTGTGAAAAGTTTAGGATATTTATAGATAATGTGTGAAAGGGTTTAAATTCAGGATAATTCCATGAAAGAAGAATAAATATCGAGTTGAAGGAATGAGGATTCAAAGATGTGTGTGTGAGCTGAAATTGTGATCTCCATCAGTTGTGGTAGAAAAAAATTAGATATCTTCATCTTTAGGTGGTTGAGTTAGCGCTTAGTAATCTTGGTGGGTTGTATCCTCCTTTTGGATTGCATTCTTCACTAAATTATGGGTTGGTGCTAATTTTATGGTTGGTGCCTCACTAAATTAGGGGTTGGTGCTCCTTGTGAAGTTGGTGCTTCACTAAATTTATTTGTTGTGTGTAATATACGTAGAGTTTTAGTGGGTTTTCTTACTTACATATGGTGTTTATGTGTTGTGTATCTTGTATTATTCTCTTATGATCGAATTTTTAATATATTAATAAGTTCACATGGTTATAAATGATGTATGGACAACTTAGATGATGAATGCATGGTTTGGTAAATGAAGTAAAAATTATCATAGGACTGATTCACGACCCCCTCTTAGTCCATTGTACTTCCAACATTTATTTCATCTCATCATGAGATAAGAGTTAATATTTCTCCTATTATGTATTGTGCATCTCATCCCTCTTGTGTTTTCTCCTATTTCAAATATTTTCACCTATGGTCTTATCTAAAATCTTCCTTATGGTAAATCCTCCTTTCAAATAATTTTTCTCCTTAACTAGAAATCTTGATATTCTTCACCTAGATCTTTTGATCGCTCATTTCGATCTCAAGTGATGATACCTCATGTCGTACTAGTCACATGGAGATAAGATTTGGGGAAACATTCATTCCCAATAACCATAATCCAAAAACAAGGCAACATCAATAAAAATACGTTTCTTAATTTTTTTCAAATACTTACACCTTTCATCCTTCACAATATTTTTGGATGAGCCCACACTTCCTACTTTGGTAACATGAGGCTAGGACAGGGAAGAAGGTAACATTACTTTCCTATGTTTAATATTTGGTGATGAACCCATTTTCTCTTCTTTTGGGGGCATGGGGTAGAACATAGGGGGTCATTTTAAAAACATGAGAAATAAATCCTTAAGACAATTTGAATCAATGCTACTTAATCATATAAAATTCCAAATAAACAATTTAGATTCTAAAGTTAAGAGAGACAATCATTCTATTGTCTAAAATAACACCCTAGTTATTTTGACAACTTGTAGTTCCATTATGACTCTAACATCAAGTTTTCATGTTACGCCTGCCATTGATTTCCTTCCTTGGTGCATTTTCTTAGTTGCAGTTCTTCACACATGCCCTTACAAGATTTTCCTTTATTCTTCTTGTTCCCTTCTCTTTCTTCTACACACCTTCTATGCACTCATATTTTCCTCTTCATTTTTCTATTTCCTTTATTTTAAACCTCTACATGTACTCCTTGCACATTCAATTTATTTTTCCAGTCGGTGTACATCTATTTTGTGTACACTTGCTAACTTGTCTTGCATTTTATAAACCCACGGCATGCTTTTCCGACATCAAAATTCACTTCCCAAGTATCACACATGATTACACACACATTCAAACTCTTCCCTTTCATATTTATTATCATTTTATCCCCATACATCTACTTTTTGTGACTCCCCTTTTCCTCTTGGCAAGCTTACATGTGTCATCTCCTTCCAATGCTCTTACACTCCTCCCTTGTGGAATGCTCGGGCCTTCTATGTACCTTTACATGCCTTATAAAATATGCTTCCCTTTCCCCTTTTCCTCATACATCCTTTTGTGTGCACTCATAGACCTCTACATTATCCCCTCTTTCACCTCCTACTATTCCTCATGCATCTAGGTCCGTAACCCTCCACACCACTCATTGTGTGTTATTTGTCCCTTCCTAGGGACATGTCAGATAAAATACAACTCACATGGAAAAATTGAGAGACAAAAATTATGTGTTGATCCTTATGGTACGCGATCATGTGACACATGGAAAAGTTATAATAAATAGACAAATCATTTGACCCACAATCAATCAGACCATGCCATGTGTCTTACGTGTTTGTCTTGTACTACATAATTTAAAATTGTCATAACTTCTTCTATAGAGCTCGAAATCATATTCCCTAGTATTTTTGGAAAGATGATGACGTGGGCTACACTTTAAGGTTTTCAAAATAGTATTTTGGTGGGATTTGGTAGGTAAAATTTGGAATATACAACTCATATCATTAGTGCACACATCTAGTCTACTCAGCCACCTAGATTTTATTATATTTGGTCTCTTTCCTTCTTATACAAGCCAACCTGACATGGGGATGTGTATTTTATAGTCTATAAGTAGATTTATTGGCCTTTATTACATGTTTTTGGTGGGTGTGATTGGAAATCCTTGTTTCCATCTCTTTTCCCTCCTCTTATCTCCTTCTTCTTCTATATATTATTGAATAATGCTCATTTGTAAAGGTTGGACCCTCTTAGATTGCAAGAGCATTATTTAGAGTAGTGTATCCTTTGCATTTAGACTTGAAGGCATCAGATATATTTCCTTACATATGTATACTTTCCTCTTTCCACTATTGTGATAGATTGTGCATAATTTACAAGTAATAAAATTTTTGTTTTATGGTTATTATCTACCCTATCTCGTATTTTATTTCATTTACTTGCTTTTCTCTTGTAATATTTCTATCCTCTACATTTTCATGTCCCTTGTAGGTTCCTTTTCTATTTTTTTCCATAAAAGTGAGCATATGAGTGTTTTTTCAGACTATGGCACATATATATGCCTTCCATGTGTGCATTTTCCCTTATTTTTACTCATTTGAGAATTTTCATCTACTTCTTTCTAGTGTTATCACCTCTTCTTAGCTTAACTTTTCATTTCATGCATCCCTTTCTCACCCTTCTCTCTTGGAATCATAGAGTAGTGATAGCTAATTGCATTTCCCTTTCTATGAGTAGTTTTAGTAGTAGAAATAGGTAGAGGAATCTGACCTTCTTTGGAGGTCTATCTCAAGCACAAGGTCCCACAACTTGGAGACAGTCCCATGTTGCTTCAAATCCTTATATCATCTTGATTTGGGATGGGTGTAATTTTGAGATCCAATAGTTTAGGTATGCTTGGTGGGGCAATTTTTAATATATATATGTCTATATTTCAATAAGTTTGATGGTTTTTTTGTTGAAATCCATCCTTTTGAGGATTATTTCAACACATATAGAAAATCCCAATATCCAAATCTACTGATTTCAAAAGTTTGCACACACTCGACTTCAAAGAAAAATGAACACAAAATTTGTGTGAGGACATGCATAAAGAATTTACTACAGGTATATAAAGGAGTAGTTATAATTGTGTGTGAACATGAATAGGCACAATAAAATGTGAAGCTAACGCATGTAAATCTGAGTAGCAATCGGTGCGTGACACAAATGTATCCACGTAAGAATGTCTGTTTAATGCTTCACTAAGTTTGATGTGTTCATTGTGAAACCCATACTTTAGAGGTATTTATAAACACATCTAGCGACTCTAATGATTCAACTAACCCATTTTCTCATTTGTAGACCCTTACTTTCATCTATTTCTCCCTTCCCTTTCACTCTTCCTTTCATCTTCATGTTTCCTCTTCACCCATGCCTCTTCATATATCTCTTCCATTATCTCATTTCAATTTCTCTCCCCTCCATTTTTAGTAGTGGGATGATATCCCAAAAATAGCCTTGATTAATTTTACTCTCTTTCATCGAAATGGTGATCAATATCTTATTGATCACATCTAAGACATATTTAACCACTTTTCCATTCATAATTTCAACAAAGAAAATGTTTTCCTCAAGATTCTTATTTTATCATTCATAGGAAGAGGAAAATATTGGTATAACATTTAGCTCCACAATCCATTTCCACTTGGGTTCAGCTGGGATAATAATTATATAATTGATTCAAGTAAAATGCAGATTTCATTTTCCTCATGGAACATCTCAGCATAATACAACGTGCTCAAATAGAATATATCTCAGACTTCAATATCATGTTCATAAGGACTCGACACACAATTCCTTATGAATTCATACCCTCATAAGGTATGACATTATTATACTATTTGAGGTCCTTGGATTCTAATCTAGTTGTATTCATCAAATATCTAAGAGGAAGCACTCTTACTCAATTATTTTATATTGTTATAGTAGTTGAGAAGAGTATCAATCATGTTGGTCAAAGGAATCCAAACTCTTTTTGCATGATCTTGTTTCTTCCATCCTTCCATCTTCCTCTAAATCCTCTCTCTGTATAACAATGTAATAAACCAACAGTCCCTCACTTATGTATCATCCCCAACTAGTCTCATCATGTTTGATGATTGTAGAACTATTGAAGAATGGTATGACTCTAATTGGGAAGATGATATTTTGAAATGTAAAATAAAGAGGGCATATAATTCAAAAGGAATTCAGTTAGACTTAGAGTATGAGTTTTGAAAGGGTAGAGTCTTTTGTAGAAGCAAAATAGAGTGCAATCTAACCTACAGATAGTTTCCTTCAAGAGGAAAGTTTACATGATGATCCCATTTATGGGATTGAGCTTCAAATAAATGGGAAAATCATAAAAAGAAAGCCTTGTCTAATTAAATATCTAGCTAGTTTAGAGCCAAAAATAGATTTTCCACTTTGGTCATGCTAATTTGAGCATGAGGAAAAGATTGAGCATGCCAAAGGTCAGCAAAAAT
Source organism: Taxus wallichiana var. yunnanensis (assembly GCA_018340775.1). NCBI lineage: Eukaryota > Viridiplantae > Streptophyta > Pinopsida > Cupressales > Taxaceae > Taxus > Taxus wallichiana. Next base: position 166,905,875 of record CM031242.1, on the reverse strand, counting down.
TCCTCCTAGATCCAAATGTAGAACAACTAAAGGAGGTATTTTTCTATTTATTGTTAATAATTTTATGAGAAGGGTGGAAAACCAACTTCAAAATAGTTTTTCACTCTTGTTAAATACCATGTTTAGTGAAAAATTAGTTACATGTTCTTGATTTGTGAGGAAAGAAAGCTACTTCTCCCTGCGTGTATTAGGATTTGTTTAATCTACCTTTTCCTCTTAGTAATATAGGTTAGTTTAGGGTTATTTATCGCAAAACAAGTACTTGCGCATACTCTACATGCTTACCCTTGGAACATGTATGATTTTTAGTTATGTACATAGTTGATGCATTTCTCGTTACTTCAAGTGCTCCTTTTGATGTTGGTTTCCCTTCCTTTCATGTGCACTCATTTTTTTTTTACGGTTCAAAGAAATCAGTTTTCATAAAAGACAATATCCAATAGTTATATGCCCAATTTTCTTCACATAATTCACACAATGCTTCAAGTGACTTCAAGGGTGATTTCTTCAAGTTACAGATCAAAATTTCTTGTTTTTAGGTATAATCCATGCCAAATGGAGGCTTCAAGACCACTGGTCTCGTTCATTCGAGAGGTAGATGGCCCCGAAAATCACAAAACTATTGTCTAAAATATCTCCCTATTTATTTTGAGAACTTGCAGTTCCATTTTGGCTCGACATAAAGTTTTTAGGTTGTGTGTGTCATTGGTTACCTCCCTTGGAAAATTTTATTATTTAGAGTCCTTCACGTGTGACCTTGTGTGCTCTTCCTACTTATTCCTTTCTTCTTCATGTTCCCTTTTCTTTCTTTTCCACACCTTACATGCACTCTTGTTTTCCTCTAAATTTTGCTAGTTTCTTTTATTTCCCCCTCTGCATGTACTCCTTACATATTCACTTTCATTTCCTAGTCATTATGTATCTCTTTTGTGCACACCCAATGAATTGTCTCGCATTTTATAATCCCCCAACATGATTCTCCTATGTGGGCCTTTGTTTCTTGAGTGTCCTACATCCCTATACGTTCATTTACACTTTTCCCTCATGCATATATTAGCATTTTATTTCCATTCATCTACTTTTTGTTCCTTCCCTTTTCCTCTTAGCAAGATTCCATGCACCATCTCCTTCCAATGCTCATACAATTCCTTTTAAAATTCTTGGGCATTCCTTACACCTTTGCATGCCTTAGAAAAAATGTTTCCCTTTCCCCTTTTCCTCATACATCCTCTTGTGCACACTTGGATATCTCTACATGTTCCCCTCTCATGCCTCCTACTCTAACACATGTGCCCAATTTTATAACTCTCCTCACCACTCACTATGTGCCATGCATCCCTTCCTGAGGGACGTGTTAGATAAAGTGTATCTCATATGGAAAAATTGAGATATGTCAGTTGTGTGTTGATCCTTGTGGCGAGTGAGTATGTGACACATTGTAGAGTCAGAATAAATAGATAAAGTAGCGGACCCATGATCAATTAGATCACACCACATTTCTTACGTGTTCATCTTGTACAATAGAATTTCAAATATTCATAACTTTTTCTATAGAACTTGAAATCATATATCCCTAGTCTTGCTAGAAATCTGCTGATGTGGGATACACTTTGTGGTTTTCAAAATCATATTTTGGGGGGATTTGGTAGGTGAAAAATGGGAAAACATGACTCAGATCATTAATGGACACATCTATTCAACTCAACCACCTATATTTTATCAAATTTGGTCTCTTTCCTTCTTTTGTAAACCAACCTGACATAGGGTCTTGTATATAACATTACTATAGGTAGATTTATAGGCATTTATTACATGTTATTGGTGGGTGTGATTAGAAATCCAAGTTTCCCTCTATTTTACCTCCTCTTCCCTCCTTCTACATATTATCTAATAATGCTCATTTTTAAAGGTGATACCCTCTTAGATTGCAAGAGAATTATTCAAAGAAGTGTATCCTTTCTATTTTGAGTTAAAGGCCTCATACACGGTTCCTTGTATGTTGATACTTGCCTCTTTCCACCATTGTAATAGATTATGCATAATTTGGAAGGAATAGAAGTCTTGTTTTGTGGTTATTCTCTACCCTAGCTCATATTTTATTACATTTACTTGTTTTTCTCTTACAATATTAGTATGCTTCACATTATTCATTTCCATTGCATGTTATTTTGAAGTTGTCCTCCATGAAAGTGCATGTGTGACTATTTTTTTAGACTATGGCATGCATGTTTTCCTCCTTGTACGCATTTTCTATTATTTTTAATCATTTGAGAGTGTTCACCCTCTTCTTTATGGTGTTATCACCTCCTCTTAGCTTAGGTTTTTATTTCATGCATCTCCTTCTCACCTTGATCCCTTGGAATTTTTGAGTAGTGGTAGGTGGTTGTGTTTCCCTTTCTAGGAGTAGTTTTAGCAATAGAAATAGGTAGAGGAATTATTCCTTCTCTAGAGGTTTATCTCAAGTGCAAGGTCCCATAAATTAGAGACAGTACCATGTTGCCTCAAAGCACGGGATCATCCCTGATTTGGGATGGGTGTAATTTTGAGCTCAAAACATTCCTTAAACCAATTATTTCTAATCAGTAGGCCATGTGTAGATCTCAGTCTAATAAAATACCTATAAATTGAAAATAATTTTGGATTCAATCTGGTAATCTTGATTGGAGATGAGTCATAATTTCCCACACGGACCATTGTTAAACCTAATGTCTTTACATCCATTCACTACCTCATGTGTTTCATTTATTTCTTGGCTCTCGGTGTTGAGACCTTGCATCTTACTAGTTGTGTGGATTCAAAGGTCGAGTAATACATCTTATCACTATATCATATCTATAATACATCCTATTAATGGAATGTTATATTTAATATCTTTTGAAAATGATTTGTCAAAGTGCAACATGTAACCATGTATGTTTCCATATCTCATTTTTCTATCATATAATATCACCTCTAATATATTTTGTCATCATATGTTCCAAATAGTCAAGAAATTTACCATATATTTTTTCATCTATCTTCACCGTATCTATTTCTTATCTCTTACGTGAGTTGTGAATGGGTCCATGATTGCTATAATTTCTCATGATCACTATCACAAATAAGTCCCTCACATTGATACCTAGTAAAAATCTAAAACAAAAGAGAAAATATTCCAAAAATACTAAAAACATATAAAACCAGTCAAAAATCTACAAAAAAATGAAAAAACCATCAAAAATACCTAAACATTTGCAAAAACCAAAAATCCCAAAAATCAATACATTGACTCATATCTTAGTGTTTGTTCCAAATATCCTACAAACATCAAAACATAATAATCCAAGACTCTTTCATGTATCCTTGATTGGGGAAATCTTGGATCTCATTTTTTCTCTCTCATGTATCCTTATTTAGGGGTAATTTATTATGCTAAAATATAAAACAATAGCCTAATCTAATGCAATTTTACAACAAATAAATGAATATAAAAATACGAAATAATACCCAGGAAAAATAAGCAATGAAAATATGAAACCCTCATGTAAAAAGGAGGGTAATATGTCTTAGATTATTTGAAGAGGTTGTTGAACTATGTCACAATGGATCTTGACTAAAAAGAGATGAAGGACCATCACACAGAAACCTAGAAAAATGCAAATCTAGAAGCTTTGACTAGATTGGGGTGCCTAGAGAAGGATAGGGGTTCCCGTGGGTGTATTAGTCTATATTCTAGGATTCCTTGTTTGTGTAGATGCTTAGGAAACGTCCTCGAGGTGTCCCAATACATTCACACTTGTTCACCATTTATTGTATGTATGTCATGAATTCCGTCAAATGTATCGTCAAATATAGAATGAACAATTCACCTGTAAAACCCCAAACAAAGCATCAAACCTTAAAAATAAAGATGAAATTGAAGGGATCAGGTTTTCTCATCTGCCACAATGATGAACTTATCATTAAGTGTTATACTACATCTCAAGATAAATGTAGTTCGTCTGTGTGTGCGAGAATTGTGCCCTAGGTTTCTCTCGTGCCGATCACACTTGAAATAGCGAGCAAGTAGCTAGTTGTAGAATGTAAATAATGTGTGCATGGAAAAATATACTCCCCTCCTATGAATTGTGATGCATATGAACTATACTTTTTCCCTTGTGATGTAGCTATATGGATGCAAATGAAGCTATATATGCCTTTGATGGATGCAACCTTAGGTGGAGATAGTAGATGCTTAATGCTTAGTCACTTATTATGATCACATAACTTTATATTTATATGATTCCTTTGCTTTAATTTCATAATTAACCTCGAAAAGGTCGACTACCAAAATTATAAGATGTTGAAACAACTATAAAGGAACTAGAAAGTGTGACCAAAGTAGAAAGAGGATAAGAGCACCCAGAGGGGATGGGGTGCCTAGCATGGGCATCTTGACCGGGTGCTGATGTCAAGAATGAAAAATGTTGAAAGTTAACAAGACAGAATGAGAAAGTGCAAGTGCAAGACTAGAAGCGAAGCATAAAGAAAATTAAGGTGGACAAATACATGGGTTAATCAATAATGTTCTTACTTAGGAACCATATGAATAGTAATATGCAATCAAGGCTAGATAATTACTCAAAGCATGTGATTTGTGTCTACATTTTCCCCACTTTATTTTTATGAGTAGAATGCTCGGTAACATAAATTAGATAGATTTTTGTACCTGATATATATGTAGATTCTTGTAGAAAGCATGCAAAGGGAATAGAAAAAGCACGAAGTGATAAAAAGATGGAGTGTGGAGACTAAAGATGCAAAAGTGTAAAAGGTGATGAAAATGAACCTAGGGTGGAAACACGTGTGTATATTCCAATGTGTGTGATGTAATTTTTACTAGTACCATTTTGATGTTGTTTGATCACCTACTTCCCATACGGAAGGACCTACAAAAGAGAAGAAGATCAAGTCAAATACGCATGTATATGTGTAAAATTCATGTAGAGAATTATGTGAAAAAGTTTTTGAAAATGTGAAAAAGGAACATGTGAACTTGATTTGTGATGAGAAAAGAGTGTAGAAAGGATCTTGAGGATGATTTTGATGCATGCGAGTTTTTTGGGCAATCTCACACCAATGTAATGGAAAAAGTGTAGGGATAAATTATTTGGTTTCATCCTCCAACCTTTAACTACTTCTCACTATATGGAAAACCACCGCATATTCTCGTACTAATGTGTTTATTAAGGACTATCTCACTCGCCTGTAAAATTCACTTTATATGAGTTTTGTATATATTTTTAACCCAATCATTGTGTAAATTCCCCCTAGTTATGGGTGCTCCAAGTAATGCCACTTTTTGATATGCCCCCTAGTCTTAGGAAATATAGGTAAGTTCGTTGTGTGATGAAAAAAATCTGTAAATTGTATTGTATCGGTATTGTGTTGTGTTGTATATACTTTTATGGGGTAACTAATTCACCCAAATGGTCCCCCTCATTTCGGGTGCATGTCACGTTGCATAAGGAGTATGTAGACCAAAGGAGGATTAAATGTTGAAACTGAAATTGTGCCCTATAGGGGGAAGGGAATGCACTTGATAGAAACCAAGGAACACACAAAAAGTGTCTAGGAAAAACAAGTGTTAGTACAATCAAAGGAAAACACTCATGTATAAGACGATATGTGAACTATGCAGAGAATGTGTAAACACACAAGAAGAAAAAGTAGACCGTGAAAAGAGGGTTACAAACATGGGACACCACTCATGATGTTTCAAGATAATCAAGGGAGATGAATAAAAAATCATACAATTTTGCACATAAGATAAAGGGAAAAGACCAAAAATAATGGCATATAATAATAAGAAAGTACAAGTAATATAACATATAACCATAGTGGAAAATATTCATGTAAAACAAATGTTGCACATGAAGCACCGATAGCATGTTAGAAAGATAAAAAGTATGTCAAAATGTTTATAATCTAGTGAAATTATGTGTTATGGAACAAAATAAAATGATAACACCTGTAGCATACAAAATGGATGCTCCCAAGAGCCATTGTGGGACCGGTAGTAGGTATTACGCCAAACATCCATGGTGCGTGTAATAGACTTGTATAATATGATATCACAACTAGAAATCAAGTGAACACACATGTGTGTATGATAGAGATAATGATGTACAATATACCTATCTAGCATGTGTAATAAAGTGAACATTTACCAATAAATGCAACTAAGATATGCAATATGTTGTGGATGAGTGGAATAGAATGCATAGTGAATGATAAGAACCATGTAACCCAAGTGAATGGAATTATATGCAGCAAGTTTAATTTATTTATGCCCCTCGGAAGGTAAGAATTAATCTTGATTGAGAGTGCATCATCGGTAAATGTTCGAACTATATGTTGTACATAGCGTAATGTGATGAATTTGTAATGATGATATGTGACATGGAGATGAGGTGTGAGAATATGTGATGATTTAGCCTAAAATGATTATCACAAAAAGATAATGGAAGAAGTGATGTAGCCTAAATTGTATATCACTAGATGATTCTAGAGGAAGTAATGATGTAGCCTAAAGTGTATATCACTAAAGGATGCTAAAATAAGTGATGATGTAGCTTAAAGCGTATACCACTAAATAATGCTAGAAAAAGTGATGATGTAGCCTATGGCATATATCACTAATCTAGGAATGTCACATGATAAAAAGGTTGAATGGTTGAATGTGTGAGTATGATGAGTTCCATATGATTTTTATACCCTCAACGGTCCAATATGGACCATGAGACTAGAGTGTGTCACCTGGGTAGTGAGTGTAGTGCGTATAAATAGATGTATAAAAATGTGTAATAGATGTGGTGATGAGAAATCCTCATGTGATGTGTAATATATAGTATGTAATGTAGGATGTATGCAAGATGCATACATGATATATAATGTGTAGATGCATGGAAGACATGATATGTAATATGTATGGTGTATGCATGTAAGATGTGTGAAGATGCGTGATATGTAGTGTCTGTTGTGTAGTGTGTGAGGTTCACGTGTATAGGATGCCCTCAATAGTAAAGTATGAACTGAAGCACAAGAGTGCCTCATTTGGTAATGTCGATGCTAGCTTTCGTGAATATTTCTATGTAAAATTCTATGATGTGTCGATAAGGGGAGAGATAAGCATAATTCCCCCGAAGTGGATAATGGTGAGAAAACTATCCGGTAAGAGTAAAGGATGAAGTTTTTCTACTCGATGATGGTAGGGAAATCATACGATCATGCTCTAAGAGTGGTGATATAACATATAAATGTTGTGTAGGTGAGTGAATCCTATGTGCATGGAATGGATGAGTATATGGTGGCTATCATGGTGTAACAAAATGCGTGGGTGATGGAGACCTATGTATAACACAATGCAATGGTGATGAACACTTATGTGGAATAAAACAAGGTGGTTATTTGAGCCTAGATGTTATAACTATCATAGGAATTGGTATATACTTGTGCGTTATACTAGAAAAGTGATGAGGCCACATGAGGTGTGTTCAAATAGAAGATCTAGGAGTATATTTTACTTTATGTGTCATGGGTTATGGCATACTAGATGAAGTAGATGATACATTATTCATTGTGAGAGATAGTTATGACCATGGAGTAGAAAGAGGTACACCATCGATATAAATGAATCAATTGTTATGAAGGAATTTTAGATGCAAATGATTCATGGAGATGATATACTTAGACCTACAAATCTAATTGAGGCCTAGAAGCATGTCACATCTGTCAATTAATTATACAACAAGAAAGGGTACAAGCATATTAAGAGGACCTGCCATAATGTGAAGTTTGATAATGTCATATGAATTATTCATCAGATATGAAATTTTTGATAGTGGATAGCCAATAGCAATGAGAAGTGGAATAGAACATGCACTGATGGACCAGGATGGATCAACCTTAGTATTATTGATAGAGATAAATCCAATAAAGAGACTAATATCTAAGTGATTAGAGGATAATGTGGCATGATAATCATGATCAAAGAAAGAGATGATTGGTGGAGAAATGTCAGTATTAGCAACTAGAAATCAAAAGCCCTTGATGCGAAGGAGGAATTGTGTGATATATATAATTAGTTGAGGATTCCGCTACTTTTGTGTCATGCTTTGGGAGAGGTTTGTTAAAGATTTTGAGCTTATGATTTTTGTTGACGGGTGTAGAAACCATAGGTTTGGGAATCTCAATTTTACCATTGTCGATTAGTCCCTGAATAAGAATACTAAGCTTGAAACAATGATCTGTGGAATTCTCTATGCATTGATGATAGTTGTAATGAGAATTTTCATTGTAATTATTTCATTTTGGTTGAGATGGATCTAATTGGAGTGGAGGAGGAAGTGTGATGAGGTTACTATCAACAAGTTGTGGTAGTAGAATATGTGGGGGAAAATGAAATTAGTTAATGTGTGCTGAGGTGGTTGTGACTGAAGCTATTTAGTGGTGGATACTACGTTGATGTTAATTTTTGTGTCGGTTGGTTTGGTTGTTGAAGGTTTAAATGTTGAATTTCTTTGAAAATGTGTAGAAGATGATGCTTATTCTTGATATTTAATCTTTCCGATGGATAAAAGCTTGGTTTTGTGAAGCTTAAGAGTATGACATAGGTGGTCAAATGAGGGAGATGTCTCAAAAAGAACACTCTCTTGGAGAGGTGGTAATAGACTCTAAATGAATAAGTCATGAAGCTCATAAAGTCACTGTAAACACATTTGGAATCTTAGCTAATTTTTTTTTTATCATAATACATAGTTCACTAAGTGTTTGTTATATCCTTGCTTAAGTTATACAAGTTGGGAATATGAAATCTTAGAGCCAATATTGATAGAGAATTAAGTGATAAAATCATCAGCCAGATGCATGAAATATGTTACCGAATGGATAGGTAGGTCATAGAACCAACACATCACATACTCTTGGAGACTATGAGAAAGTATTTTTGCTAGGAGTGTGTGATCATCCACATAATCAAGACATGCTATGTGAAAATATATAATATGCTCTTTTGGGTCACCATGGCCTTTGAGGATGGAAAATTTTGGAGAGTTTAATTTTGGTGGTAGCGAGATACACGAAATGGTGGGTGTAAAAGGAGTATGAAGAAATGAAGCGAGTCAATAGATGGAGATACACGAGATGTGGCGAGTTGTAGGTGATGAATTTATGTCTTTAAATCCTTATATAAAGAAGTTAAATTAGGAGTATTTTAATAGGAACCAGGTTTTGCATTAGGTGTAGTGATAAGAGTAGTAGTAGTAGGAAAGGATACTGGAACAAGATGATGAGTGGAGGACATGGGATCGAAGAGTTGGAAATAAGTGGAGCCACAGAAACATCACAAGTATTTTTAGTAGTGACCAAAGCATCTAGAATATACAGAATATGGGTGGGATTATTACGTAAATCTTGTAAAAAAAAGTAATTGTGTTCAATTGGTATTGATTGACATTATTATCCTCATCGTATGAATTCTCACTATTAGACACTTATATTTTGTGAAGTGGAACATTTTGAGAGTTAGTAAACGGGTTTTTAGTTGCATCCATTGACGTAGAGACCTCAACCATAGATTTAGAAACCTTGTAAGAGAATATAGGAAGCTCAAGCAACCCAAATCAACCACTACAAGTGACAGGAATAAGAATAAAATCCTAGAAAGAAGGTGGATTTGAGCGTGGGGTTCACCAAAATGAATATGATAAAATGTGAAATAATAACCTAATCTAATGTAATTTTGTAGTAAATAAATGAATATTAAAATACTAAAATAATACCCAAGAAAACTAAGTAATGAAAATATGAAACCCTAATGTGGAAAGAGGGTAATATTCCTTAGTTTATTTGAATAGGTTTTGGACCTGTGTCCCGGTGAAGACCGATTGACAGAGATGGGTGACCATCACATAGAAGCATGTAACCTTCTTGTGTCATGTGAGTGCCTATGTAGAATGAATGTGAATGTGAGTGTAGTGATAGGGATCAAGATAATTGGGCAATCTTATGTCTTCAACACGTAATATCGGGATCTGTGAGTCTAAGGAAAAGAATACTCTCCTAACTTGAAGTGGTGTGATGGCTGGTTTGAGATAACAACCATTTAGAGACTCCAATAGATGTTGAGCTCTGCCGATATTTTGTTTTTGGTTGTTGAACACATGGAAAATGACCTATGAGCACCTCATATGGATTTCCAGACAAGGTCATGGAAGTAAGAATAGAGATGTGGTGGAGCCACAAGGATTTATGGGTGATTTTATGGTCTAGTCAGAAATTCTTAGCCTGATCGGATGCTTATGTTAGTAAGGAAAGTTGTGTAATAATGTCTGGTGGAAGTGGTGAAGATCTGAATACTAATGTATGCAAACTAGTGTCAATGTCTAACTGGTTAGTAGGCCCGTTGGGTTGTGGGACCTGAGGATCACAACCAAAGACTCATGGAGGTTATGGCCCTTGTATGGTCATGTGTGTAATCAAACCCTATTTCAAGAGAGAATCCAATAATTGTAGGCTTGATTAGAATGATGTTTAGCATATTTAGTTGTTCTATTTTCTCAAAAAAGTTTAGGTGTGCGTAAGACTATCAAATGTAAACTTGTATCAATGTCAGTTATCAATTCTAGCCCATTGGGTTGTGGGACCAAGGGATCACAACTGTACGTATTTTCTTGTTGTGGACCATTGATGGTCATACAGAATGAAATGAAATGATTTTAATAAGAAAAATAATTATTAAAGGAAATATAATCTATGTTTTTGGAGTTTTCACAATATATCATATCAAAGCAATAAAAGCAAACTAATCTATCAAAGGAAATATTTTTGATCTTTTCTAATTTTTAAGAAATGCATTCTAATCTAATAAATAAACTAAAGACAAGTAATCAATGGATGTAGCTGGTTACTTGTGTGAATATGTGAATCTAATCTAAAACAAATAACCTAATCTAATAAAAACCCTTCAAACCCTACCTCAGAGGTGAAGAACAAATCATGACCCTGAAAGGGCTATTGTTCCCCACAACTTCCCTAGTAATGTTAAAGAGAAAATTTCTAATGATTTGATCTACTTGTGATTTCCTAACCTATTGAAATGAACAATTTTACTACTCTATTTGATATGTAATTGAAACTAGTGATTTGAAATTGAAAATTTAACAAATAAAGAAAAAAAAAACACAATTCCAACTGGATAAGCAAGAGCTTTGGAAAATCTGGTTGTATATGTATCTGTCCCCTCAATATGTTCCTTTCTTTCTCCAAGTGTTCATATGAGTCCAAGGGATTGGGAATGCAAGAACAATAAAGGAGGATGATGCTTGAGAAATGACAGCTTGAAGGTAGTCTGGATGCAATGCAAGTAGAAGAGAGATAACACAAGAGATTTGAGCTTGGCTATGAAATTCCTAGCAAAGATTGTGGCAAAATACAATGCAAGATACACAAAAATTTCTTAGCCTTTTTCTTGAATACAAGCATGGAATATATAAGAATTGGGGTTGGGATGTGCCTTCATGCACAAGGAAAGAAGAGGTAGTTCCAACTAACTTAAAGCACATATTAAAAATAGAAGAGGAAGGAGAACCAAGAAATCAAAACTATTTTTAGACAATTTGGCCCATGGATGCATGCTAAAAGTGAAGTTAAGTGAATTGTCACATGTTAAAAACATGCATGACGGAATCTGGAAAAAGTCATTCAGGACCACCACCTTGCGTAGGGTGGCGGTTTCAGGACCACAACCCTATTTTGGGTGGTGGTGGTTTCAGAACCACCGCCACCCTAGGTAGGGTGGTGATCCTGGCACTAAAGGCCAAAACATGCGTAGAAAGAGGTAGAAAGCTAGAAAAAGTGTGGGAAGGCTAAGTAAAGATGTCTAGGCAACAAATATACACTGTGAATGGGTTTTGGAGCTCGAACACCTTCTTGAAAGGACTTGAATCATCATTGGGGACTTTTGTAACCATTTTTTAACAATGTAGCACATGTAATTTTGGGTGCGTACATATTTCCCCCTCGGAGAAGCATCTTAGCCATGAAAAGGTGTAAAATGTAGAGTTCGAGTATGGCATTCCCTGAAAAGGGAGTTAGAAGTTATACCTGACATGCCTGTGTGAAATGTCATCGCCCAAACTCCCACTACCTGCAAGAGAAAAGAAGACTCAAGTGTAGATAGATAAAATATTGAAAAATAAACACTAAATCAAAATACAAGAGGACTTACCATTTGTGTGGGGATATAGAGATATACTTGTGCCAATGCTCCAGCCTTGTGAAAACATACACTCAAAATGAGGTTAAAAAAAATATATATATATATATATATATATATATATATATATATATATATATATATATATATATATATATCAAAACAAACTCACTTTTCAATTCATTTTTGCATTCTTGATTTGGTGAATTTGGAGCTTTGGATTCATGTGACCGTTTCCGATGAGAGTACTAGCTGAAATGACCATTGTGAGATAGTGATCATGCCTCCACATGTGGGAGATTGACCAACGTGGTCTAAGGTTGGTTATTTTCACTTTTGTCTTTTCATACCTAAAATGTAAAAACATTGAAAAGTTCACCTAGGGGGATTATTTTCAAAATTTTTTTGTCTTAAATGAGTCTCTAGGGGGGGCACCCATAGGGCATTCTTTTATTTTGTCGAAATGGTATTTTTTTGCATTTTGAGCATTTTTAGGGTTAAGGGCACATTTGGAAAATCAGCTCAAGATCATGCTGAAAGTAGGGCGGCGGTCACAGGAGACCTGCCCCATTTGGGTAGCGGTCCTAGAACCGCTACCTTGCATTGGGTGGTGGTTCTAAATAGAATGACCAAAACGTACATTAACTTGATTTTTTTGGATTTTTCATGTTTTATCATGTTTTTGGTGAGCTTATCTTCTTGTATACATTACTAACTTGCTCTTTTTCCATGTTTTGGTGAATGCAGAAGAAGGAGTACATCGTTGGAGTCGAGAGAGGGAGTGTGATTGGCTCCTTAGGATTTTGGACCAATTGACTCCAGGATGAGAGGGACATTCTGTAGAGGGAAGGTATCTGGAGGATTACATGGGTGCCCCATGTTTCCCCTACTAGTCACATATTGTGTGACTTATTTTCCTACTTGGGACGTAGATCATGAACACTTTCTAGTTTCTAGGTGTTAGAGGGTGAGTGGACCATTACTCTGGAGGATGTATACCGCATCCTTGGGCTCCGATTCTTGGGAGGAGACTAACTTTGGAGATAGTGGGATCAAGGCCGTGATGACACAAGTGGGCCATGTATATGGGAGATGTCATTGTCTCATCTAGTTGAAGAAGGGGATGAAATTCGGTCCATTGCTACCACTCCTATTCCTATCATTCAGAGAGCCATTATGGGTATCTTGTCCTCACGATTGATTGGGGACAAGGAGGTGACACCCTTCTCTATTGTTGGGCTCCTATTATCACACAAGATTGAGGGACATGGCCGTAGGTACACTGGGGAGAAGACATCCTAGGGACTACCTACCATGACTTATACAGGGTAGTCGATTGTAGGGGAAGTCATTGAGCCACCCCACTCTTGTTATGAGCTGGGTATATGAGCATCATCACCCCTATGGAAGGGGAGTACAGGTATTGGATCCAGGGGTTCTATTGGGTAGTGAGGTGGAAAGCTATGTCAGTTCTTAGGACACCTCATTAGCTAGTGGCTTCTCTGACTATGATAGACATGGTTGCCACTCCCTACTAGGACATTATAGGTTATGGGGATAGGAGGTGACCACATGGTGGTAGCTTGTTCTACTATAAGCCAGTTAGTTGATGGTAGAGAGAGTTGAGACTCATCCATTTGATCGGGTTCCTCAATTTGGCCTACCATATGTTGACATACTTCCCCCAGTGGTATCGGTATACAAGACCATTCAAGAGGCCCGAGAGGGCCCTAGAGGAGATCTTGGCTAGACATTGGTTACCCTAGGTGTGCCTATTTCTATTAGGGCATGTGGTTCATGCTCGATGGGAAGTTGGTGCCCCTTGAGCACCTTTACTCTAGATTGTGGTCCGCTCCTGCTCACAGTGGAGAGGAGGATGAGCCTATTGGTGTAGACTTTGATTCTGAGGAGCATATAGGGATGAGACCAAGGAGGAGTCATTTAGAGAGAGGATTGAGGAGGAGGATGAGGGGGATGATGTAGAGACTAGTGAGGCATCCCATATGGAGGAGGAGGAGAGTGATCTTGAGTGGCATGACACTCAGGAGATGTTGAGAGCCGCACATGAGGAGGCTAGTGCAGAGAGAGAGAGACCTTGGTCTCAGAGGAGCCATTTCCTCTAGATGGGGAGGGGATGATGAGTCCGTGATCGGACAATGTTTGGCCTCTAGCTTTGGGGAGGCCCCATAGCCTCCAACAACATTGGTAGAATAGTCAATGACCCTACCTAGATGCCTAGAGATCGAGTATGTTTAATACTCTTCTCTCAACTTTTTAATTTGAAACATTAGTTTTGGTATTCTCTTTTGATTTACATTTTGGTTTTCTAACTTATCTATTTCTTCTCCTTTTTTTCTACTTGTAGTGACTACACAAGAGTGGTGAGAGCTTATCGATGGGTGTGTATGGACACCTTGTTGATTCCCTCAGGAAGACCCTGAGTGAGCTGACGAGGATTTAGGTCACCACTGCTAGCTTCGGAGATACACTGCTGATGTGTTTTCTCCTATTTGGAGGATAATGGAGGTGGTGACCTCCCTTCATACCCAGGTGGCTGGATATGAGGCCACCGCCAAGCATCGATGAGGTGGAGCCATTCCCACAGTGAGACCATAGCCAATGGCCACCACCATGAGCATTCACACCATTTGGTTCATTCCCAAGCATTTTCTAGCGCATACAAGAGCCCTAGAGATGGTGGTCGAACACTATCGAGGGATCCCATAGGGATTGACAGGCCATTGGGCCATTTATTTCTTTGTTTCCATTTTTTGGGAACTATATTTTTTTTGTATATTTGGGCTCATTATGAGCATTTTGACCATGCCTTAGCACGTGATGGCATTGTATACAAACTTGACTCACTATGATATATACAAACTTTTATTTTTGGTTTAGTAATCCATTGTATCTGAGTTGACTTTCTTTTGGTTTATTTCTCATGTGTACTCTAGATGTTTAGAATTTCCATTTTTCTATGCTTTTCAGAATGCATGTAGTGGATGTGAAATGATAACAAAATGATTTTTTTTTGTATTTTATAATGTTGATATATGATAATGCGAACACAATGTGATGTTGAACTTTAGTTTCTTTAAGAAATCTTTGATACTTCATATTGTCTTGGAAAAATGTGGTGATACAATGATATGATAAGTAAATGTACTTGCCCCACTCCCAACTCCACACAACTAGTAGGATGTGAGGGCTCAACACCAAGAGTCGAAAAGGGCACAAGTTATGAAAATTTGTTGAATGGTAATGATGAGGGAAAGACAATGGTTTGACAAGACCAAATTGAGACACTACAACCTCACCCTACTCAAGTTACTTCATAGTTTAGAATGTGATTTACTTTCTAGTTTATCTAGACTTAGATCCGTAGATGGCTACTTGGTTGACAAAATATGGTTTTGAGGTTTTAAACTCTTTTGGAATTTTGGACATCTAACTCACTTTGTTTTTGACTTATGATTTCACAATATTTGAATGAATTGTTTCTAACTTTCAAGTTTATCAAAGAGACCCCCTACACCTTGCCCCATGCTACCAGTAGGAAGCATGGGCTCATCACCATGGACAAGGAATAGGTGAGTAAGGGAATTTCTCTCCTTTCCCAACCCTACATCACCAGTAAGAGATGTAAGCTCAACACCGAAGGTTGGTAGGGAAAAGAAATGTGTAAAATAAATTTTTTATGGATTTTCATTTGACTTACTCATCTAGGAAAAATGTTTAGTATGTTCTTATTTCCAAAGAGATATTTATGGGATAGATGTGACACCATGAAGCTTCTAGAATAGACTATAGGAAAAGACACCTAATCTAGAAAGAGACTATAAGTAGAACCAAGTATGCAGGCCTTGGTATGGTCATGGTCAAAAACTTTGTCTTATCCTATTTGAATTGATGAAATGATTTGAAAACAATTGATGATACCATGAAAATTTGAAGAGATATGATTTGAATTTTTCCATTGTTTTTTGAAGTTTTTAGGAGTTGCTATAAGAATAAGTCCCTTGATCACAAATTTTACAGAATGAACTAGAAAATGAAAGTGCAATGTAAAATGCAATAATGTACATATGAAAATGCTAATGGATCATGTGTAATACCTCTTTAGGTGAAGAGAGTTCATATATTCATTAAACTCCTCACCCTCTAGTGTACACAGGTAAAATGCCCCATTTTTGTAGTCTTCTACTACTCGATATGGACCCAACCACCTAGGTCTAAATTTTCTTCCTTCACCGGTATTTTTGTCTATTCAGATGTCAAGTCTTAAGACCAAATCTCCCTCATATATTTCATGCTCATAAACCTTCTTGTTGTATTTCCAAGCCATCGGTCAGTGTAAACATTGTGCCATTGTTCAACATTGAGTCTAACCTCATCAAGAATTTCTAACTAGAGAGAGTCACACTTCTCGATAGCCTTCTTCTCCCAAGATTCCTTGCAATAAAAATATGGAGACTCGGTATTTCAACCTCAAGTGGTAAAATTGCTTCCACACCAAATACCAAAGAAAAGGGGGTTGCCCCTTGTTGGTGTTCTAACTGATGTCCGATAGGCCCACAAGGCAAAAAAAGATTTAAATGCCAATCTCATTTGTTCTCCTTAACGGTCTTAAGGAGGATGGAATTTAATGTCTTATTCGTAGCCTTAGCCTATCCATTGGCTTGAGGATAATAAAGAGAATCCATGTGATGACTTATCTTGAAATTTGCACACAATTCATGTACCTCATCATTTTTGAAAGATGTGCCATTATCCGAGATAATGACTTGTGGGACCCCATACCTACAAATGATTGGTTTAAGATGAACTTAGCGATCACAGACCCGGGTACAAGTGGTAAGAGGCATGGCTTCTACCCACTTAGTAAAGTACTCTGTGGCCATGATTATGAAGTTATGGCCATCTGTTGATGAGGGAGATAATTTCCCTATTAAATCTAGGCCCCACGTGGAAAAGGGCCATGGGGTTGTAATTGGTTACAAAGCTTGTGCCGGTATGTGGATCTCATGGGAGAACTCTTGACATTTATGGCATCTGCACACAAACTCTATTACGTCATGCTCTAGAGTGGGCCAGAAATAGCCCATCGATGTATCTTTCAAGTAGTGGTGTGGCACCAAAGTGACCTCCACATACTCCGCTATGTGATTCATAAAGAATTTTTTTGGATTCTTTTGCAGTCAACACATCTTAACAACATTTGTGAAGGCTCTACGATAGAGCACTTACTCCAAAATAACGTACTTAGTGGAAATGACACGTAACCACCTTCTTTGTTGTGATGTTTCCCTTTTGGATACATATGGTCCACTATAAAATTAATGATGTTAGTATACCATGGACACGTAGAAATGGGGGCCTAGTCTCGATGAAGTATACACACTCATTAGGGAAGTCTAGATCTACCAGATCACCTCCATCTAATGGATTATTAGCCAACCAATCCATAATGATTTTCCTTTGATGGATTTTGATTAACAAACATTAGCTCAAATTTACCCATCAGAGTTATGAAGTGCCCAACCTTCTTAGATAAGGATCCTTGTGTGAGGAATGTCTACAAGTGATATGACTTAACAATAACCCTCATTTCTTGATTCAACATATAATGTCTCAAGTCACTTTATCACAAAGACTATGGAAAAGGCATTATTTTTCTACCAGGTGTAACATGTCTCATAATCAAGCAACGTTTGACTAATAAAATAGATTGCACACTCTCATTTATCATCATCTTCTTGAGCCAACATGTAGGCTAGCGAAACATTTGTAGCTTGGAATACAAGATCAAAGGGTGATCTGATCTAGGTGGCATGAGCATGGGAGGGGACAATAAGAATCATTTAACCGACTCAAATGCCTCATTGCATTCATCTATCAATCAATGTGGTAATAATCCTTTTTCAACAAATTGTTGATTGGGTGAATAAAAAGGTCAAGTCAGGGATAAATCTTGGATTGCCCCAAGTTTTCCAAGAAAAGATTTGATGTCAAACTTGTCCATTGGTGGAATCATTCCAATACAACTCATATTTTGGTTAGGTCTACATCAATTCCTTGTGAAGATATGATGTACCCCAAAATATTGCCTCTGTTACACAATACACACATTTTTCTAGATTCAATGTGATGCCATATTCGATTAAGCGAGAAAGGATGATACGAAGCACCTCTAGGTGATCACAACAGTGCTTTCTAGCCTTAGCCAACAGGTCATCCACATAAGATTCCACAATCTTATGTATAAGATCATGGAATATATAATTCATCACTTATTGGTATGTAGCACTAACATTCTTAAGCTCGAATGACATGAACAACATAACAGTAGGTTCCCAAGGAGTTATAAACGTAGTTTTGGCTTGATCTTCTTTAGATATTTTGATCTGATTATACCCAGAGAATCCATCCATAAGAGACAACAACTCAAAACCAGTTGTTACATCAATGATAACATCGATGGATGGTAATGGGAAATCATCTTTGGGACAAGCCTTATTTATATCCCAAAAATCTATGCAGATGTGGATCTTTCCATTTTTCTTGAGAATGAGGACTATGTTAGACACCCATTATGAGTAGTCAACTGGCTTGATGAATCCCACCTGGAGGAGTTTCATCACTTCTTCCTTCACCATGAGGGCCACCTTTGGCTTCATGGGCTTGAATTTTTCTTAATTGGCTTTAGCATCTGGTTTGGTGATGAGATTGTGTACCACAATGTGTGATGTAATCCCCATCATTTATTTGTAGTTAAATGTGAATGATTTTTTATGCTCCTTGAGAATGGGTATGTATTTCAACCTCCTCAGGAGTTAAAGAGGACCCTAGCTTCAAAATATTTGGTTCTTCCTCAATCCGATATTTATATCGATTGTTCCCTCGATTAAGGAGGTGTTTCCTTCCTCAAACTTAGGCAGGGATGGAGGAAACTCTAAATCCCCCTCTTCTCCTACCTCAAAATTTTGAGTTCCCTCCCAAGGGAAGATTCTATCATGGGATTTCCAAAATAGGAAGAAGAGTGTGGAATTAGAGAAATATTAACCTCGTGATGTGTAAGATGTAATTCGTGAGAGTGTTTAGATATTCTAGAGTTTTTTTGTCAATGTCAACATGATCTATAATGACAGACTCACTCTTAGTCTCTACATATGTCAACATTGAGTTATTGGTGTCTTATGAACCAAAGGTTCTACATGAACCGAGACCATGAAGTTTGAATCTTCCAACTCACTTGCTTGGAGTAAAGCAAGAAGTGGAAGTTGCTATCGAGTCTGTAAGGAGATTCTACTCTCGTGGAATTGCTTTGATTGATATGAAGTCAAATATCTTTGTTAAATTCAGCAATTGCTATTTTGTAGAGTTATAAATGCTCAGCTCTAGTCTCATATACTTTGGATACCTGATTTGCAACAAGTTATGAATCACCCAACACCCTAATATTAAGAGCACCCATTCTTTCGGCTACGATGAGACCAAGTAGAAGGGATTCATATTCAGCCCCATTATTTGTGCACTGAAGTTTAATTTGAAGGAAAAAGGTAGAATCCTTCCCTTAAGAGAGGTAAGAATCACACCTTCCCTAGCACCAAAATGGAGCTCCATCAAAATGGAGAGTCCAATAGTTACTTGGAAAAATGGATGTTGGATCATATTTTGAATCTTTCTCCTTTACTTCAGTTACCTCAACCATACAAACCTCATTTCTTTGGAAGAGAACCGAGATCTAGGGTATGTCCCATGCCCATAGAATTGAAAGGAAGGATAATGGGTAAATATTTTTCCAATATCTTGACAATCTTTTCCATAGTTCCTAATGATATTGTCTCTACATGATGATGGTTTCATCTTTGACTACTGGAATTCCTTCAATCAAACCTATGACTTATAATTCCATTGTAGGAACCAAATTTTCCTCTAGTACTGATCTTGCAGGTTTATTTAAATGATTTTTAGGTAGATCAAACTCAAGTGGATCCTTGGCCTCTTTTTCAAGTTATCTAGGTGTATGTCAAGTGGTTTTGGATCACCCTATGCCACAAATACCTTCCCTAAATGTAGGAACCTAACTTCCTGAAACAAAGTGGAGGGAATCACCTTCATGTAATGAATCCAAGGATGGAAAAGGATCATATTATACTTGGTTTCCCGATATATAATATAAAACTCGGTTAGTATCATCTTAGGTATGAGGGTGACTAGAAACACTATAGTTCTAATTGATTTTTCTTTGAGGTTGTCATAAATTGGTCTCTCCATACCCTAGATTTTGAAGGAAAGAGAAAGGGACTATGTTGACTACTTGCCCCATCATCAATCATCGCATGCTTTACATAGTTATTGTAAATCCAGACTTGTAAAAATAACGTTGGATCACCTCTACGAGCTATTTTAGCATCTGTGGGCATCTTGCTGATGTCGAATACAAATCCAACATCTCTTTCAAACTAGCCCTGGAGGATAGACATAAAATTCCACATGGTTTATTTTTGCTTCTAGAGGAGGGGTGACATTATCCAAATGACCAAGACCCAATGCTTCTAGTAGAGCAGCCCTATGAGCAGGGGAATTCTTTAATAGATCTAAGAAGGAAATGTGTGAGAAGGTCTTAGTTAAGTTGTTGATCAAATCGTAAGCTCCTACTAGCTTGCTTAGCATATCGCGAATGTCATCTGATGTAGTCGGGTAGATTAGGATAGGATGTAAAGAATAATCCTTAGTTCTAGTGGCAACGTTAATTTGAGGTTTAGTGTCTAACTCCACCAACCCCATAATTTTTGTTTGTTGGTGACCATCTAGAGGAGGTGCCACTTGTGGGTTTGACAAAGTTGAGGCTTTACAATCATGGGTCCCTATTACAATAACTTTTTTTGAACCATTGGGATCTATTCTACTATATTTTAGATGTGTGGGGAGAGGATCGTTAAATATTCCAAGCGGTGTGTTCTATGGAGATATTGGTCCCATGTAGGTGTTTTGAGTGGGCATTGTCGGGTTTTCCAAAAACATGTCAACAAATAATTGTCTTTGATCCTATAGAAAACATTGTAAAAACTTGTTATAATCATGGCATGTTATTGCATCATGCCCATGAACCCTATGGAAACCGTAATATAAATTAGGATCGTAATCTCGAGGCCTTTGGTTTGCACCTTGTTGTGGCCCGAAATTATGGTTATTTTCATCTATTGATTGTTATGGTTATAATTCAAGAACCCTTCCCTTAGTTTTGAAACTAGTTTAGATACCCACTTGGGTATTGGTTAGGGCCTTGGGTCTATGTTTGTCTTGATTGTTGAGGTTGTTGTTGTTTATTGTTGTTGATGGTTAAAATCTACAACATTGACTAAGGGTGAGAAGTTATTGTTTCTTTGATTGTTTTCATTGTTATTATTTTTTTGGAGTTCATGTATTGGGAGCTTTAACAACATTAGATTTCTTAGGTTGGTCATCACTCCATCCGTTGTGACTCCATGATTCTTATTAAGTATTTTTAGTCCTTGTTTTCTTTTGGGTTGTTGGAGTAACTGTGGTTATTTTGATTAGGGGTGACTAACCTTCCATTAGCTCCATAAGTCTTATGACCACTTTCAATGGTTGCTTGGTAAATTCAAAGAGCACCCTCTATCACCTCTTCATTCTCAACTCCTTACTAGGAACTTTTGAACCTATTCCTTTGTGTGTCCCTATTGAGAGAGTGGAGGAACAAATTAAAAAACTCCATTTTATCCATATTTGGAGTGCTTGTATAGGAGTAGAGAACTTTTCACCACCTTTGAATGAAGTGGGCTATAGAATCATTGTGTTCTTGCTTAATATGAAGGAATTCCCTGATTCTGTTCTAAAAAAATCATATCAAAATATTTAATAAATTATGACACAAGTTTCTTGAACGAGTGTATTGAAGCCTCCAGTATCCTATAGTACCAATCGAGAGCAATATCTTCTAGTGTCTTAGGGAAAATCTTCACAACAATTACATCCCATGAGAGCATCTCTCAAATGGCCATTGCATAATATTTGATGTGGGTGTTAGGATCACCCTCCCCTTTGAACTTCAAAATATTAGGAAAGGGTCTCAAGAGCATGACTGTCCAAATGGAGAAGTCTAGGGGATCCTTAAGATATTCAGAATAGGTCCCCATTGCGTATGTTTCCACCATTAAAGATCCTTGTTGGGGAGGTGGAGGTTGCATCGGTTTTCTGAAATGGGACAGTATAGACATTTTTGGGGCGTATGGAATCCCCTGCAATTGTCCATATGGACCTGGGTAGGTGTGAATTTCCCCTGTGGAGATTTAGAATACATATGTACATAGGGGGTTGATTACCTTGATATGGAATCGAAGGCACAAAGCTAGGAAATGTTGCATTTCCAGCTAGTATGGTGTTTAAGAATGCACTTTAGTTGGAGTCTATTGCAAATATCCATACGTGGTGTGAGGGGGCATACCCAAGGTTCCCGTCCCGTAAGCATATGTCCATGGTTTTGAGTACCCATATAAACTAGAGGATTATGTGTAGAAGGTATTTGTCCATAATTATGCAGTAGGGAGAAGTTCGTGTTTGCCCCTGTATATGAATTTTGAGCATTTTGGGAAAGCTCTAGCTCCTTTAATTTATCTACCAAATATGAAATGACATCACCTGTTGACGGGGAAGTACTTTTCTTAGGTGATTTTTGTTGAACTCTTGAAGATTGTTGAGGAGTATAGTATCCTGCTATAAATTGTTCCTATGTTTCCACCCCTCATTAGCAGTATTTTTGGTTGGTGGAGGGGTAGCATTATTATTTTGGAGCAGAACATCACCTTGTCCTTGTAACCTATCGAAAGCTTGGTTCATGTTCTAGAATTGTTGTTCACTCCTAGCATATTGTGCTAAATATTCCTCATCTAGATACAAGAGTTGGTCTGATTGCATGCTAATGGGATGTTGAAACAATACATGAGGAGATGAACTTTCTTTGTAAATGAAATTCATTTTGTTTGAAATTTATTGTTTATGAGGATAGTCTGTGTGATTTGGTTAAATTCATCAATACGTACAAAGGAACCAACATTGTTTCCCTTGAAAGTAGGGTTTTGAGAAGTGAGCAATTTATCTCCCACTTCGAAAGTGAAGGTGATTGTTGTGGTATACTTTTTTGGTAGTTGTACATGTCAAAACCCAGAATGGGTTAACCGTAATCATTGTATCCCAACAACATATTTGAGGGTATAAGAATAACCATATAAT
This sequence comes from Taxus wallichiana var. yunnanensis, assembly GCA_018340775.1. Lineage (NCBI taxonomy): Eukaryota > Viridiplantae > Streptophyta > Pinopsida > Cupressales > Taxaceae > Taxus > Taxus wallichiana. The sequence goes on along the minus strand of CM031242.1, from coordinate 166,882,384 downwards.
AGAGGATGGATGAAGAAAATGGAAACTTTTAGAGACTAGATCTTCACGTCGAGTTCACTAATTTGTACGATAGAAAATCAACACATGAACTTCTTTGCACCCAAACTCTCGAGGTCATGCCGAGACAACCGGTGTAGAATGAATGTGAATGTGAGTATAGTGATGGGAATCAAAATAATTGGGAAATATTATATCTTCAACATGTAATATCAGGATTTATGAGTCTAAGGCAAAGAATTCTCTCCTAACTTGAAGTGGTACGATGGCTCGGTCGAGATAATAGCTTCAAAAATCCAATCAATGTCGAGCTCTGCCGAGATTCTATTTGTTGGTTGTTGAACACACAAAAATGACCGGTGAGCTGCCTCATATGGATTTCCAGACAAGGTCATGGAAGTAAGAATGAGAGACATGGTGGAGCCACAAGGATTTAAGGGCAATTTTTGGTCTAGTATAGAAAGTATTAGCCTGATCAGCTATTATATTCAATAAGGAAAGTTGTGCAATAATGTCTGGTGGAAGTGGTGAAGATATAAATACTAATGTACATAAACTAGTGTCAATGTCTAATTGGTTAGCAATCCTATTGGGTTGTGGGACCTGAGGATCACAACCAAAGACTCATGGAGGTTGTGGCCCTTGTATGGTCATGCACATAATCAAACCCTATTTCCAGGAGTATTCCAATAATCATAGGATTGATTAGCAAGTGATGTTTAGCGTATTTAGTTGTTCTATTTTCTCAACAAAAGTTACAAGTGTGCATAAAACTATCAAACATAAACTAGTATCAATGCCAGTTATCAATTCTGGCCCATTGGTTTGTGGGACCAAGGGATCAAAATTGTGTGTCTTTTCTTGTTGTGGACCCTTGATGGTCATACATAATTAAATGAACTAATTTTAATAAGCAGACTAACTATTAAAGGAAATTTAATCTATGTTTTTCAATTTTTCACAATATATCATATCAAAGCAATAAAAGCAAGCTAATCTATTAAAGGAAATATTTTTGATCTTTTCTAATTTTTCAGCAATGCATTATAATCTAATAAATAAACTAAAGACAAATAATCAGCCAGATATAGCTGGTTACTTGTGCGAAATGTGAATCTAATCTAAAACAAATAACCTAATCCAATCAAAACCCTTCAAACCCTACCTCAAAGGTGAAGAACAAATCATGACCCTGAAAGAGCTATTATTCCCCACAACTTCCCTGATAATGTTAAAGAGAAAACTTTCTAATGATTTGATCTACTTGTGATTGGCTAACCTATTGAAATGAAAAATTTTACTACTCTATTCGATATGAAATTGAAACTAGTAACTTGAAATTGAAAATTTAACAAATAAAGAAAATAAACACACAATTCCAACCTCGATAAGAAAGATCTTTGGAAAATATAGTTGTATTTGTATCTTTCCCCTTAGTATGTTCCTTTTTTTCACCGAGTGTTCATATGAGTCTAACGGATTAGGAATGCAAGAACAAAAGAAGGAGGATGGTGCTTGAGAAATGACATCTTTAAGGCAGTCTAGATGTAATACAAGTAGTAGAGAGATAACATAAGAGATTTGATCTTGGCTATGCAATTCCTAACAAGATTGTGGTAATAATACAATGCAAGATACACAAAAATTCTCAGGACTTTTTCTTGAGAACAAGCATGAAATATATAATAATTGGGGTTGGGATGTTCCTTCATGCACAAGGTAAGAAGAGGCAGTTCCAACTAACTAAAGCACATGCAAAAATAGATGAGGGAAGGAGAACCAAACAATCAAAACTATTTTTAGACAATTTGGCCCATGGATGCATGCTAAAATTGAACTAAAGTGAATCATCGCATGTCAAAACACGCATGACGGAATCTATAAAATTTGTTTAGGACCACTGCCCTACGTAGGGTGGTGGTTTCATGACTACCACCTTGTTTTGGGTGGGGGTTTTGAACCGCCACCCAAGCAGGGTGGTGATCCTCTCACTAAATGCCAAAACATGCGTAGAAAGAGTAGAAATCTGGAAAAAGCATGGGAAGGCTAAGTAACGATGTCTAGGCAACAAATATACTTAATGGTATTTGGAGCTTGAACACCTTCTTGAAAAAATCTATATCATCATTGGGGAATTTTGTAACTATTTTCTCGACAATGTAGCACATGCAAATTTATGTGCGTACGTGCACCCTTGGGAAGCTTGGTCTAGATTCAGGTGCCTTTGTCTATGTAGATGCTTAGAAAATATCCTCTCGAGGTGTTATAGGACTTTCACATGTGTTCATCTTTGTCACTTGTATGTCCTTAATTACACCGAATGTCTTCGTAAATTTTGAATAAATGAATCGCCTACGAAACCCCAAAGAAATCATTAAACCCTAAAAATAAATATGCAAATGAAGTAGTCGAATATACTCAACTACCACAATGATAGATTTATCATTGATCGTTGCACTAAATCTCAGACCCAATATAGTTTTTTTGTTTGTGTGTGGAATTTTTCCCTAGGTTTATCTTATTTCAATCGCACTTGTAGTAGTGTGAAAGTTGCTAGATGTAGAATGTAAATAATGTGTGTATGGAAATAATAGACTCCGCTCCTATGAAGTGTGATGCAAGTGAACCATCCTTTGTCCCTTGTGATGGAGCTAGATAGATGTAAATGAAGCTTTAGATGTCTTTGATGGATGCAACCTTAGGTGGAGATAGTAGATTCTTAGTTCTTGGTTCCTTATTATGATCACATAACTTTATATTTATATGATTCCTTTTCTTTAATTTTGTAATTTGTCCTAAAAAGGGTAACTACCAAAAACATAAGATGCTCAAACAGCTAGAAAGGACCAGAAAGTGTTACCAAAGTACAAAGATGACAAGGGCATCTAGAGGGGAAGGGGCACCTAACGCAGTGTCTTGGCTGTAGGTAATCGGTGTCTAGAATGAAAAATTCTAGAAATTAACAAGACAGATCGAGCAACTACAATTATAAGACTGAAAGCAAAAACATAAAGTAAAGGAAGGTCGTCAAAGACATGGGTTAATCATTACTTTTCTTACCTAGGAAGCATATGAATAGTAGTATGTAATTTAGACTTGATAATTACTCAAAGTGTGTGATTTTTAGTCTACAATAATGACCCAATCAATCCTAAATCATCTTACCCTTGCATGTATCCTTTCTCGTGGGCAAAAATCAATTAATCATTAGTGTGGAACACATTAGGGATAGATTTTAGTGTCTTTATGTAAAGTTGTGTTACATTGTTACTTTTCTTATTTATTTTTTGACCAATTATAATTTTATTGTTTATCATCTTGGTTCATTTATAGCCATGGTGCTCAAACAAACTAGAAAGGACCCAGTAAAGTGTTACCAAAGTACAAAGATGACAAGGGCATCTAGAGGGAAAGGGGGCACCTGACGCAGTGTCTTAGCTACGCAATGGTGTCCAGAATGAAAAAATCTAGAAATTAACAAGACAGATCGAGCAACTACAATTGTAAGACTGAAAGCAAAAACATAAAGTAAAGGAAGGTCGTCAAAGACATGGGTTAATCATTACTTTTCTTACCTAGGAAGCATATGAATAGTAGTATGTAATTTAGACTTGATAATTACTCAAAGTTTGTGATTTTTAGTCTACAATAATGACTCAATCAATCCTAAATCATCTTACCCCTTGCATGTATCCTTTCTTGGGGGTAAAAATCAATTAATCATCATTATGGAACACATTAGGGATAGAGTTAAATGTCTTTATGTAAAGTTGTGTTACATTGTTACTTTTCTTAGTTATTTGTTGACCAATTATAATTTTATTGTTTATCATCTTGGTTCATTTATAGCCATGGTGCATACATTTACTGTGTATATTGGGTTTTTTTACTTTTTTTTTTGTGTGTGTGTGTGTGTGTGTGTGTTTTTTTACACACATAATGGGTTACTCATCATGGTTCTTTAATAATCATGGTGCAAACTATATTATGCAAAAGAAAAGAAGGATGCTCTAAATTATAAAATATGAATGGAAGATAAAGCTACAAGTAAGGTCAATCCCATCATCATTTCATCACAATCAATATCAAATAAAAACAATCATCATCATATGTCTATCATATATCATCTACCATCATCAACTCAACAACATATCAAATCATGAATAAAACGACATACATCCATGAAAGAATTATTATGTACAAATGAACAATACAATCAAAATGACTAGTGATTTTTGCTACCAACCCACCCTTCTATTTAACCCTTCTTCTAACCCTAATTCACGTCCCAACACCCAAATTTTGACCTTTGACCCTTCATTTCTCATTCTTTGAGCTCATTTTTTTCCATCAGTCACATGGAAGTCTCTTATTCCTCCTATTAAGTGGTTATCCAACATTGATTGCATCACCCATCCTGCCGAGGGGGAACTCCTGACACAATCTAGATCCATTAGCGCATCCAAATGATTTACTAAGGAAAATCAAGCAATCTAGAACACTACTTTATCATTCATTCACTAATCTACATGAATTTACTATCTTTAAAATGTTGTTACTTCGTAATAACACTTTAAAGACGGGTAAATGTAAACAACCTAAAAATACCTATTACGTATTATAGCCTTGAAAACTCCCATATCCTCCCATAACGGTTGCACATCATTCGAAATAATATTTGGTTCATCATTAACTCATATCCCACTTCTACAACTAATTCTATGACACTCAATATACATTATGCACCCCTTTACCTAATTTAATTAGCTATTTAAATAAATAAAAAAATCAATTATCTACTCATCTCCACTTCACTAGCTAACTCACTCAAGTTGACTAGTCACCCCACTCAAGTTCTAGAATCCTAAAAACATGGAAGAAAATATGCATGTACACTTTGGAATAATTCAAGAGCCAACTAATTTGAAATAAAGTCTCTTTATTTCTCATTCAAAGGGTCAACTGCACAGAATAAATCAACCATGCTAAATAGAAAAATGAAATCAATATCCTATAACTCAGTCAATTCTACCTTCCTCAATCCATGGCTTCTTCTACATCTATAAATAAGAAGTTTCATTCCTCTCAAATCATCATTGGAAGCTTGAGGAATTTTCATTGTTACTCTACCAAATTTCCATTGGAAATCAATCTTGCATATCGTTATGTTGTCCATTTGATCACCCAATCATTCAACCACTCAATCAATCAATCTCCACTTATCTTATATTATATTTCTTCAATTTGAAATATCTTGTAGAAGTCATGAATTAAATAAATAAAATTCATTCAGATCCAACAAGAGTGTCACTTGACCCCACTCTTCAGCTGGTCTAATATGAGGTTATAAGGAATTTTCTTGGGAAAGGTTTGCATTTCATTTGTTTGTTTTTTTGTTTCTCTATTCATCATTTTTACATGTTCACATATAGAATTTTTCTTCTTTACACACATGTGTTCACCAAGTCACCTAGATCATCCTAGAATCACATATAATCAGCTAAGTGCACTCAATCCCATGTATTTTTGATCTTTTATTATATCGTGTATATTTGTTGCAAGTATTAATGTGTTATTATGATATTGAATGGTTAATTTTGGAAGTTAATTAGTCATAATAACCCCATGTATCTCCTATTATATTATTTGATTTATTATGGTTATAAAACCTAATTAAACCCAAAAAGGGTGAAAATAGTGGGCAATAAATTGATTGGGTAATGAATTAAAATATATTATGGATAGAAGAGATATCATAGAACCATTATAGAGCATAATATTTAATACTTCTTACAAAAATATTAGTAATAATTTATTCATCATAATGTAGACACTAGAACATGCACCTTGCGCACAAGGTCTCCTATTCAAAAGTGAAAAAAATAATCATAAAACATAATAATCCCAAAAAAATAACCCCATAAAATGATGACAAAAGACACTCAACACTCATTTAATAACCCTTACCCACTCACATTTAATTTTTTCCAACCCACCTACCAATTTGCATGCCTAGAGCACTATGTAACCTTATAATCTCATCCATCTATGCACATGGTACCCATATGTGGCACATTCTTCTATGCACTCAAAAACTATAAAACACCACTCACCCCATATTTCCAACCCCTCGCTCTTTGTGCACTTGAGACCATACTTGAGTTTTTGAATATTTGATCATATTTTAGTATTTTGGTTCTTAGAGAGGGAAAGACATATTAAAAGGATAGGAGAAACTTGATACAACATTTTTAAAGATAAATTCCAAGACATGTGTTGATCACAACTATGATTTCCTTACAATATTGATGTGATTTTCAAAGTGAATCGTAAGTGAGACTATCTTGTGATTAGAGACATGTATACTTGTTATTTACACACATTTTTTTTGTCATTTTCACTTAAATATAATGTCTTTTATCTCCTTAAATGGTTAGCGATATGACTGAGGCAGGTCCCCTAACCACCAAAATTAACAAACATTTTTCCAAGTTGTTTGCATGTATGTTATAGATTCATATCAAGAATATTTGACTAACTTTATTCATTGAAAGAACCCATGATTGTCCCTCACATTTTTAATGGAAGTATAAGCCCATTATTTTCAATATCATTGATTTGGTTATTATTATATTCACTAATACATATTGTAGGTGATCCAAATCTAGGAATAAATTTTGGTGAAAATGGTAGGATTATTTTTTTGTGGGTAACTCTTTTAATTTTTGAATCTAACAATGTTTTCTTTAGAATTTTATTGTTTTTTTTAGTTTGTTTTTTATTTTTCCCTAAATTTTTTATACAAATCAAACACTTGGTTTTGTAGATCTTCTAAAAAACATATCATCGTAGGCTAGTCGCACCTACAACTATGTTGTGATTTTTCTACCAAAAAACTAATAATTTGGTTGCAGGGTGGTCGTTATTATGACTGTTCTATTATTTTTTGAAAAACATTATAAACACTTCTTTATTCTTAAGGGAAAGAATTTTGAATTAATACATATTTTAATAAGGGTAAATACCCGACCACATAACTATGAGAAGTAATTGGGCATAAGCCCTAAAACTAATTGTGAGAATTACCACAGGAACCTCAAATTATTTGGCACATTGAGAGGACTTGTCCTTAAAAAGGATCAATGACCCAAGCTGATTGAAAAGTTTCACCCATGAGGTAGATCCAATGTTTTCCATGGTAATGGCCCCATCTTGATTGATCAAGGGGTAAATTCCATGACTAGAAATTTTCTAGTGAATGGTACTCATTCGGATAACATTAGTAGCTAGAGAGATATATTTACATAGGAATCCAAACTAACTAAGCCCATATTCAACCTAAAAGAAAAAAAAACCACATCATTCCCATCATCGAAACACTTCATTTCAATTTCCATTGTATTTGTGTCACATCTGTGACTGTTTTTGTTCTTAATAATATTCCCCCACACTTCCATATTTATTTCTAATAGTCATTCATAGTCCTAATTTTCCCAAATCCAATCGTAACTATGACTACCCCCAGTAATTTTTCATTTCATATTTTTCCTAAACTCAATAACAACTATGACTACTCTATGATTTTCCATCAATTACATTTCTTACATTTTTACATTTTAAAAAATTTCTTAGTCTCGATCATGCAACTACGATTCTCCTACAATTTCTTTGGTCATATCACATTTCTATTTTTCTTTCATTCTAATCATCCTACTCATTATTTTCACTCATGTTCCATAATCCCAATCACAGGTGAAACTTTCATTCCTCATGGCTTCTAGTCACATCCATGCTCATTCTCACCCCAATTTTGTCCACCTACACCTCCTTGACCGCATTGTTAAGCTTGAGTCCCAACACTTGGGGGAATTCAACCCAAAATGAATTATCACATAATTTGGAATAAGCCTACCCACCTTATGGTACCACATTTCCCTATCTATCACATTTAAAACTTCTCACATTTGATAAATTTGATGGCACCAAGGACCCCTAACATCACGTGCATATCTTTCACTAAAAATGCCACCTCATTCAACATGATGATGCACTCCTCTTATGCACCTTCCCACTTTCACTCACTAGCCAAGTACTTTATTTGTATTCCTGACTCCCATAACATAGCATTTACACATTCACACAACTTGCTGACACATTATTATCTCACTTATCCCTTTATATTATACCCGAGTAACGTTCATTGACTTTCACATGCTTTGAGAATCCCATAACGATTTTATCATTGGATTTGTTATTGTAGAAACAAAATCATGCACTTGGGTACATTTATAGGTCGTAAAAGCATAATAGCATTTACATGATTCCTAAGCAAGAAAAATATTAATTGAGAATTATATTTGACCTTTTTTCTATGTTTCTTATTTTCTATTTGGTCTTACACACCTTACTGACCTAGTCGGTACTTTACTTGCTTAAATTTTATGACTTCAGACACTTAAGAACCTAGCCAAGATGCTAGTGCCCAGAACCCTCATCCCCTTTGGGTGCCCCTAACCTTTCCCACGTTATTAACTCTTTTTGGGATATTTTTATCTTTTAGGAATCTTATTTTCTTATGGGTCATCCTTCCATTTGTCAATTACAAAATTCAAACAAGGGAATCATATAAATACATAGTTATGTGATAAAATTAAAGGGACAAGCTCTAAGCATACTTATTATCACCTAAGCTTGCATCCAAAGGAATCTACAGCAATCAAAGGCATTCATCTAGCATCTGCTCAAGTGACAAGGATGCCATTTTCTGCATACATTGTATAGGAAGAGGAATTTCATTCTACTCCATACACACATTTACATCTTCTAGATAATCTAACTAATTATCTAGTGCATCTTACACAAGGGCATCCTAGGGAATGATTTTTTCACACTCACAAGAACTACATGGAGTCTAAGATGTAGTGCGGTGCTTAGTCACAATTTCACTCTGTCATCTAAACTTTGGGATCATTTTGACTCCCCATAATGCATATTTAGTTTTTGGGTTAGATGCGGTTTTGTGGGTTTTGTAGGTGAACTTATATTTTGTAGGTTATAGGTACACCTAGTAATAAATGTGTAATATATAGGCAACCAATAGTGAATATCAGCAAAACTTGTTTGACTGAGTAAAAACCAGGTTCTGGCCATTTTCACATTCATAGACGTCCAGTAGCATAGTCTGGTGCCTAGGTGCCCTTGACCCATTCCAGGTTCCCATGTCTACCCCTGTTTTGTGACCTATATAATTTATTATAAGCATTGATGACACATATCACCTCATGTTCAATATATTTCCTAGTTCATAACATCTCAGACCAAGTGTAAATCGTTAAGTCCTTTTCTCTCCATTTTGTACTTAGGGTTTCATGTTTACTTTCTTATTACTCATGTGATAGTATATCTAGTAGATGTATATCATAGTTTACATTCAGTTACTTTGTAATTAGAGTCTTACAAAAATTTGATTTTTGTTAAATATTTGGTGAACTCATCGCTCAAATCCCACCTTCTTTCTAGGGTTGTTTTTTATGACCGTCACTTGTAGTGGTCATTTTGTTTTTTTTTAGTACCTTGAGCTTCCTCCCTTTATTCGTTAATCTTCTAATTCAATGGTTGAATCTGATAACACCTTTTTTAACTCAAAAAATTTTCCTCTAAAAGACATTGAAGCCTGTGATAGTGAATAATCATATGTTGAGGACATCAATGTTGATAAAAAATAATTAGAAAAGTTTACTAATTTTTGTCAATATTTGTGCAAAAATCCTACCCATCTTCTGCATATTTTCCATGCTTTGATAGCTTCTAAAAAACTCTTGATATGTTTCTTCTATACCTCTCATAGGTTACTCTTGATTCCATGGAATCCACTCAACCCCGCGCATTTCTACTTCCATTTCTACTACGACTGTTCCACTCATTCAACCCAATGCTTTTAATGCACAACCTAGTTCTTCTTCAAACACTCCTAATTTAGCTTCTTGCTATTAGGATCTACTGAGACTCAAATACATCAACTTCAGACATCTATTTCCCGTGCATTTCCATCTCTAGGTTCCTCCTTGCTCCTTCATACCCCTTTTTCACCCACCATGTTTTCTTATGAACTTCCTCCAAACTTCGTCACTCCTAAGTTTCCTACCTTTAATGGCCATGGTAACCATCAAGAGCATCTTAGATATTTTCATGTGGCATGCCTCAATTATGAAGATGATCATACTTTGTATCGAGTTGTTTCCTCGGAGCTTACAAGATTATTCTTTCAATTGGTTTTATGATCTAATTGTTCATTCGGTGGCATCATTTATGTATTTAGTCGATATTTTCTTGCACATTTTTTAATCAATATCAGTTCTAAAATATCCTATGCTCAACTTGTAAAAATCAAATAAGGATCTAATGAGCATCTAGTTGACTATGTATTATGCTATAAGAATAATCTAGCTAAGATGACCAATGTTCTCATTGATTCTGAATTACAAGATATTTTTGTCTAAAGTCTTTTATCTCCATTGCAAGAGAGTGTTATCTTTGAAACCTCTCCCTCATTTGATCAACTATGCCATACACTTAAGTTACACAAAAGCAAACTCTTATCTATGGGCAAGCTCAAATATCATGATCATGCTTCATCTTCATCTTCTAATAGGTTTCAAAGTAAATCTACTTTTAAGTTATGTCCTAATCCTAGTGAAGAAAAAGCTACTATTCACCTTGTGTTTAATCCTAAAAATATTCAATGGAAACCTCTAAAGCATACATTTACAAAATTTCCTTATGCTCCTCATCTTTTATTTCCACAACTTATTGAAAGAAATCTTATTACACTTCCACCACCACTCAATATTGATCCATCTCACCCTCATGGCCACAATTATGACAAAATTATAGATGTGAATACCATCAATGTGTTGGGCATTCAACTGATTGATGTTTCAAACTTAAGCATATCATTCAAGATATTATTGACAACAATGCAATTGAGCTCCCTAAACCTTCAAAATCTAAGTAGGTCAATGAAATAAAAAGATAAAAATATTCAAAGATCCATTTCCTAAGCATGAAAAGAAAGTTCTTGATTCTTCATCTAATCGTACATATTGCATTGTGCCTCCTCCTTAATTGGGGCCTCTTGGTTTTCTAGTTGCTAATAATGATGCATCTCCAAAAATCATCACATTATCTGATCATAATTATCATGCTACAATTTGCTATAATACACTACACATCAATTCTTCTATCAGACCTCATACTGTCAATAACACCGTGATCAATCCATCGACTCCTATTAGTGTGTGTTCTATCACACTCCTTGTCATTATCAACTATCCAATATCTAAAATTTCATATCCAATTCCCAAATTTTATGGCTATATCAGGATTCCAGTTACAATTGATCCTCTCACCATGCATGTGTCATTCATTTTTGAACCATCAATCGAATGTTGTGACATCCTCTTAGGTATTCCTTGGCTCCACACTACTCAAGATATATTTTCCATGAACCACTTATTTCTTAAATTCATTCACAATAAGAAATTTATCACTCTCAAAGGTGTTCCACCATCCACACCGTTACCTCAACCTCCTCTTGAGGATGTCCTTTCACTAGTTACAACATCTAGGCCCCATGGGCCTCTCAAATCTAAGGCACATTTTGCACCTATCTCTCTTATTCACACACAACCTACTTGTTCTCATCGGTCTACTAGTCCATCTCGTCATCCTAAGTCCCCTGCTCGAGAATACCCTTCACATAGGATTTCACCACCTCCTTCACCTCCTAGGTCTCTTTCACATAGGTGTTCATCACCTCCTAGGTCTACTTCACATAGGTGTTCATCACCTCCTAGGTCTACTTCACATAGGTGTTCACCACCTAGGCTTCCTTCACATATACATCATTAGTCTCATACACCATTGATCTTAGAGCATGGTCACACACCTTTATCTCCTCAGACATTGGGTGGAGGACCCTTTCCCTTCACTTTCATTGGATAGCTTACTCTTCATCATACACTTGGGGTGCATCATGCTTACTTTCCTTCCTCGAGCATCATCAATTGTCTACCATTTCTACTCTTACGCTTCATGCTTCATACTTCATATTTCTAGGCGATCTTACACAACTTGATACACTTTGTATCATCATTACCCTATGACACACTCTATTTATATGGTTCATACTTGACTACTGAGGGTATAAATCTGAAATGAACCTCACCACATTCACTCTTTACGTTCTATGCTCAATTATTTATCTTTCTAGAAAACATTTTTCAAATAATTTCCCTATGATGCACTCTAGTTCCATTTTTAGTCAAGTAAAAATATGGAACTTAGCAAAGGACATACAAAAGGCTTGTGCATAAGAGTAGAGCACATTTAAAATCATGGCAGGATCGAAAGGAATCACGCATTGAGGAAAGAGAAAGACTCGGGACTTATCTGTTTTCACGATGATGAGCTATTGTTAGAGATAGTGTGCCGAACACACAAATCTGGTTAGATACTTGTGTGACACACATTGGATATTTTTGGAGGATCAGATATGAATTTCTTTGCATGGATACATGCTGAGAATAGATTTACTACTGAAAATTAACTAGAAGAAGTCTATTGTTAGTGCACTTGCATGTGTGGCTATTATTGTAATGACGCATGGCTAATAATAACATGTGACCTATTTTGGGATTAGATAAGTGGTGAAGGGAAATTCCCCACCCTTATAAATATGTAGTGAACTATGTAGTATGGGGGATACAAAGAGATAATATCTAATGATTGGACTACTTTGTGAGATTATAGTATCGAGATCTATACGCGCATAAGCATATGATGTCATTATTGTAAGAAGCTTCTGTGTATTACTACATTTAATATAATGGGGATTATTGGCTGAATCAAGGTGATAATCATGGTTATTTTTATTACTACATAAATGATTTTGCTATGATTATTGTTTGATTTGTGATACTTTAAGATCTAGATCTGAATATGCACTATAGAATGATATATTAGTTATGGATTTGAATGCAACAAGTCTTCATCATGCTAACATCCTGTAACAACAACCCTAAAGAGGGCTTGGTACCTTTGCGTGCTTTAGGTGAGTGCTTAATCTAGGCTAAGTGATGTGTTAGCGCACTGGGATTTTCTTTGTGAATTCTAGGCGCATCATTGGTTCCATTTCCAGGACCTCTTTTTTAGTTGTTTTTAGGATGGTTCACGATGAAGACATATCGATTGACTCTAACAAGTGTTGAGGAGTGGATACACAACTGGAAGAATAATACGCACGAGTGTTTCAAAGACCGGATCCGAGTCTAATGCACATGTATGGGTGGAACAAAATCTATATGATAGTTTATATGAGAGCTTCTTCGTTATCTTTCTAGTAGAATTGTATGAATGGATGATTACTTATGCATCTAAATGGAATTGGAGGTATCACACACTTTTCTGGATGTAGGAAGAATTTCAGGCCCTTTATGATGATGATCTAATTTGGAATCACGTTATGGATATGTGGTTCCATGGTGTTTTGAACAGTTATATCTTGGAGTACTCAATTTCCACTTATTCATGCTTGGAGGTAGTTGAATTCTAGTTTTTACGATATCTAAGGGGAACTTACCTATAAGGCACTCCACTGGCGATCAAAATTCTGATGGTAAACCTAAATTTGGAGAACAAACCAATGGAAAATTAAACCCCCACCATGCACGGGGGCGGGAGAGCGAGGTTTGGTGAAAGATGGTAGAACTAGTGGAAGAAAGGAAGAGAGAGGAAAGGTGGATTAAGTATAATGAGGTGCGTGAGAGGGAGGTAGAGAAGAAACAGGAGGTTGCAGAGAAAATGGTGTTATGGAGAGAGATAGTTCGAGAAGGAGATGAAGTTCATGCGAAGACGTGGAACCTCAAAGATCAAGAACTCCCCATTTAGGAAATCATGATAGGGAATCCTCCTTGGAATCACGTAGAAGCGCGCAAGAGAGACAACCTGGGCCATGAGCATGCATCTAAATCGGGGTTCATTTTAAGAGACCTCTTGGAAATCAGAGGTGGAAAATACCTGGTGAATATCCCGAAACCGGTTTCGTGGGAAGGTGAATTTTTTGGGGGTTGTATGAAAAAATTTCACCTGATTGTCAAGTGGTGAGACAGAAGGCTGCAGATGCGTGACAGGAGATTTTACTATCGGAAAGCACCCTCATTGACGCACGTCAATAGACCTCTTTGATGCACGTCAACAAGGTTGTTGACGCGCGTCAATGAGGTCTATTGACGTGCGTCAATGCATTTTTTTTATGCATGACAGCAAAATCTTCTGTCGTGCATTTGCAGCCTTCGCCCTCTACTTTTTCATTGAAAAAATCTCTCGTGTCACGCATCAATAAACTCTTTGTCATGTGTCTATTATGCGTCAATATCTATTGTACCTCCTTGTCGCACATCAACTATCTGTCAGTTTCATGCATCAACAAATAACCCTCATTGACACGTGTCAATGAGACCTCAAGTGTGTGTCAACAACCTTGTTGACACGTGTTAATGCGTCAACAACCTTGTTGACATGCATCAACAACCTTGTTGATGCGTGTCAATGAGGTGCTGATTGGCGATGTGTCAACAAGGTTATTGACACGCATCAATGCGACCTCATTGACACGCATCAACAACCTTGTTGACATGCATCAATGAGATCTATTGACACGCATCAACAAATAACCCTCATTGACGCGCGTCAACAAGGTTGTTGACACACGTCAATGAGGTCTATTGACGTGCATCAATGAGGGTTATTTGTTGACACGTGACAGCAAATCTCCTGTCGCGCACCTGCAGCCTCCGCCCTCTGCTTGCGCATCGAAAAAATCTTCGTGTCGCTCATCAACAAACTCTTTGTCATGCGTCTACTATGCGTCAATATCTGCAGTACCTCCTTATCATGTGTCAACTATCCGTCAGTGTCGCGCGTCAACAAATAACCCCATTGTCGCGCATCTACAATACGGGATATATCATATTGTTGACAAATGTGAAGTAGAAGTGTTCTACCTGGTGAATAATCTAGGATTATATAGGGGATATTTTTCAAGGGTAGGCGAAGCCGACCCCTAAAAAAAATTAAAGTGTAATTTTTAGGCGAACAGGTCACTGACCCGTGCCAGAAAATTCACCTTTTCAAATTTTTCAAAAATGGAATATTCGCCATATTACGAATATTCACCACTAAAATTATCCCCGATCTAAATCCACCTAAAGCAACATATCCCTTATGTTTGGTTTTCCAAAGATCTAGTATAATAATCAATTAGTAAGCTAATTCAAGAAACGGGGAGTAGGAACAAGTCTTATAAGAGTCACAATTATGGCAACGCAAATGAATTCGTTATTATATGGGAGTACCTTTTTAGGTGTGTCATCAATGTAGAATTCAGGCATGTAGATTTTGGACTTTCTTACGGGAGTAGTAACACTTCACGGACCATTAGGGTAGAGTTAGTACTATTGTTGGGACATAGGAAAGTACATCCTCTAGTCTAACCCCAACCACGGAGTTCAAGATCGGGAGGCATAGGTGGCTCTAGTTTCGGAGGATTTGGTGGTTCTGGAGGAAAAGGAAACAAAGGAGGTTCTGGATCAAGTGGGTAAGGTACGCACCAACCCCAAAATATTTACATGGATATGTCTCTTCATCTTCCATAGTATAGGGGCATAGAAGATGTTGTTGAACATGTACAAATGTGTGAAATATTGTGGTGTACAAAAGGAATCATGCCTTCGAGCATAGGAAATCTAATTTTCTACTACGTTTCAAGGCGCACACACACGGTAGTAGTAAATTTTGACCCTGTTCGGACTTGCGGAGACTATACAACTTTAAAAATGCATTGCTTGAAGAGTTTCACATCCCGAGTTTGAGTAGAAGAATATAAGTGCACTCAAGCATATTAAGCAAGGCACTACTAAGAGTTTCGAGAGATTATGATGCTTGTTTCAAAACATTTTTATCCAAACTTTCTTATGATGTTCATGCAAGCCAAAGCATGTGCAATGGTTTGTTGCGATCTGGTTACCCCTTTTAGGAGGGAATTATCACATAAGACATACACCGATCCACGTGAATTACTTGAAGTAGATTTACGTGCCGAGGAAGTTAGAAGCATAAACACTAGGATGAGTCCATTTTTAGAAGAACAGATCACAATTATGGCAAAGCGGTTGGAGAAACTATCGAAAATTCAGCACATGATATGTGCATAGGGATTTGGTGCATAGATTGTGAAGTGAAGGGTCATACAAAGGATAGTTTTCCCCATATATTAGTGTGTTTGTTGTTGTTGGATTGTGAGATATGCCATTTAAACGATGATGTTATCCGATGTCCATTACTACAACACGGATAAGGAAGAACATCTCTTGTTACTATAAAATCTACGGAGTCCACAACAAGACTTCTAGCTGATTGTTCGAGATCTAGGAAACTATAGATATTGGTGTACAATAGACAAGATTTTTAGATAACTCTAAAGGAAAGAATGAGCATCGAGATTGGGATCACAATCAGGTGTGCTATGATCGGAATGAAGGTATTTTTAAAGGTGATCGTGGTAGAGGTAAAGGATACCATGCTTTGGATTCAGAGGATGAGGCCGTGGTGGTGGAAGATGCAAGTTCCCTCATGGAACATGTTATACATGTGGATATCTTGACCTCTACAGTGTGAATTTCCTCAAAATATTACATGTTCTTTCTATGGAAAGAATCATAGTTATGAGGAATGCCCAGACTTGAATGAAAATCTTAGCAAGTAGCATAAACTAGAAAAAAAATGCACATGGATGGTTAAGATAAAACGCATTGTGGAAAATCAATGAATGCCTAAGTTGGAAAAAAAAATCGAGGCATTGCAAGTAAAGATCATGACCCATGCTGAAGTAGTAGTGCGCGGAGAAGAATTATAGCAGAAGCCTACCATCACTAAGGAGGAGGTTCTACATGCATGGTACCCAGATCCTGCCTATCAGAAGGAGGTTTATCAGGAAACCATGGAGGTACTCAGGAATCTTCAGGGTGAAATACAGTATTTAAAGGAGCAATCATGAAAGATGGAACAAAAGAAAGCATCATAGATGATCCAAACTGATATGGATGACTTGAGAGAAGTGTGCAAAATATTGCACCAGGAAAATATCATTCCACTATTAGGGAATTGGTTAAAGGAAACACTCTGCATACAAGTTCTAAGACTAGATGAAAAATCCTACATGTGAATCTTCCCCCTCATAGCCTAGATTATGACAAGGAGATCAATCTAAATGTTGTTGTAGATGGGTGGATATTGAGTAATATATTGATTGATACATGCGCTGAAGTCAATGGTCTTACTTTATATGCACGAGTACAAATGGGGAGACCCCCATTGTAGCCATCCTCTAATGTATTATTCATGGCTAATTGAACTAAGGCTACTCTCATTGGAGTTTTAAAAGATACATCTATTACCATACAATGAGCTAACTTCACTCGAGATTTTGAGGTTTTAGCGTTGATAGAGTCAGATATCTTCCCACTCTATTGGGGTGTCCTTAGTGCTATGTAAATAATGTTAATCTTTGGTTCAATAAGGGTTATATTAGTTTTTAAAACAAGGAGGAAAGAGTTATTATCCCTTTAATATATGGAAAATATGCACCCTATGTTGATCCCTTGAGTGAGAAAAGACCTAAATAGAATCTATGTATGTGCCATCCGAGATCCAGAGGTTCTTGAGACATGTAAAGAAGGAATCATTCAATGGGAGGATGCACAATATAGTAGCGATACTACAAGTGTTTCTTGTGATAATTGTGCTCATAACACTTATGAGTTGGTAGGGTGCATGTAAAGAAAGGGCATATTCCCTAAGGACAAAAAACCTCATTATATCGGGAGAATAGGTAATAACTTGGTACCTTATTACACTGGAGAAGGAGATCCTATAGTATTTATATGCACCATGGAAGAACAATCAATAGATCCATTTGGAGAGAAGGAATATGTTAGCTTATACCCTACGTGGGATAGCAGCATGTTGGTGGGTGGCCTACAAGGATAATCTTGTAGGATGGAATGAAATTAGGATTTCTCTTGCCACTAGGTTCTTCAGGAGTAATGCACCTACTCAAATATGCACTTATCATGGTAATCAACCTATTCAACACCATGTTCGAAGTGTGAGAGACTCTGGACAGAGGGGTAGGAAGCTTTACCACCTTCACTATGGGTGCATAATTTTTATTCCACTTTACAAGGCTGCGCACGTGCTTGGTATGTATATGTAGAACTCCATAGAGAGACTAGAAATTGGCAGGATTTAATTATAGGAATGAATCAAATATTTGACTTCTTCTCTACCAAGCCTCCGGTGGAAGAAGAATTAAAAGTCATAAAGCACTTAACTATGGGAGATAGTGCCAAGGATGAAGAAATCCTTTAGGAGTTATTGGATGAAGGAAACTCAGGAGCACGTTTTGTTGAAGAAATAGAGGCCAATGCCACACTACTTCAAAGTGTGCTTGCCTTGAGAAAGAAAAAGTAAAAATGGTCTACTTATTGGATGACAAAGAAGTAGAAAATATGGATGTAAACCATTCAATAGGTAGGTGTGAGGTGTTGGACAAAGTGTAGATAAGACCATGCGTGCCTATCATGAACCTATGAAGACAAAGAAAGTGAATATTGGATCAGATGTTGAGCCTAAGGAGGCCATAATTAGAGATTATTGGTCAGACTCAAGTGAAAAAAATCATAGAGTTACTATGGGATTATCAAGATTTATTCCCTCAGGGGTACCATGAACTTAAAGGTGTGCATGAATCATTAAGGGAGATGAAGATAAATCTTAAAGAGGGTGTGCACCTAGTTTGAAAGAGACCCTACATGATGAACCCCAACTTGCATGAAAAGGTCAATGAAGATATTAACAAGATGTTGAAGGTCTAGAATCATCAAGACCCTAGATGAGTCGAATGGGTTAGTCTAATGGTGATCAGTATCAAGAAGGATGTTTGGATTAGGATCTGTGTGGACTACAGGGAGCTGAATGTTGCATGTGTGACTAATCCCTTTCCTATGCCATTCACTGAGGAAATACTAGAAGGCATTATAGGGTGTGAAATATATTCATTTACATATGGGTTCTCTGGGTATCATCAAAGTTAGGATTGCCAAGAGGATCAGGAAAAGACTACTTTTACTATTGAATGGGGTAGCTTCACCTATACTATGATGCCTTTTGGTCTGAAAAATGTGCCTGTTGTATTTTCGCACATTTTTTTCAAGAGTTCAAGGACTTTGTTCATAACTTCTTGAAGGTCTATTTGGATGATTGGATGGTGTATGGACTCGTTAAAGATCATTGTGACAATTTGCGCTTAATGTGTGAAATATGTAGATAGTTGAGTATCTCTTTGAACATCAAGAATTACATATTTACTAAACCATTTGGAATATCTTTGTTAGGACACATAATCTGTAAGGAAGGTTTGTTAGTTGATCGAACTAAGGTTGTAGTCGTTATCATCCTAAAAGATCCTATCATTCGAGTGAGGTGTGAAGATTCTTGGATCACATGAGGTATTATAGAAAATTCATTAAGGGATATGCCAAGGTTGTTGCACCTTTACATGAGTTCTTGAAAGGAAAAGGTACATTCTACTAGGGATAAGCGCAACATCGTGCATTTGAGACATTAACATAGAAACTTACTACCATGACTATTATGATTTTTCCTTCGTGGGACCAACCATTTCATGTACATGTGGACACCTCTGGCATGGCCATTGGTGTGGTATTGGCTCAATTGGGAGAGGGTATTATAGATCATCCTATCTATTTTGTGAGTAGAAAGTCGACTCTGCAGAGCAAAATTACACAACTATAGAGTGTGAAGCTTTGTCAATGATCTATGCACTACATAAATATAGAGAGTACCTACTATCTATATCATTTGTCTTTTATACGATCACATGGCATTGAAGCATTTGGTAAAAAAACCATTTTATATAGGTGTATATGCAGATGGGTACTCTTATTCCAAGAATTTGATTTCACAGTTGGGGTGAGACCAGAGAAAATTAATTCTGGACTAGATCATCTATCTAGAATACAGTCAAGAGAAGAAGCACATGCCATTGATAATACCATGCCTGATGCATAGTTATACAAGTTACAATGAGCACCATCATAATTAGAGGACATTGTTGTCTTTCTACGAATAGGCATGACACTAGAAGGAATGAAATCCTTGGAGAAGAAATAACTTGTTAAACTGCAAAGCACCCTATATATTGATTAGCAAAGGACTGTGCAAGTTAGTACGGGATGAAGTATTGTGCTATTGTGTACTAGAACATGAGTGCATAAATATCATGGAGTAATCTCATGGTGGTATTGCATGTGATGCCAGTGCTCACAAGATTTTACTTGTTGGATTATGGTGGGAGACCCTGTATAAAGATTGTAAGGATTATTGCAAGGATTGTGATCACTATCAGCATCTAGGGAGACCAAGTCAATGAGATGAAATGCCTCTCATACCTATTACTAGTGTAGAACCATTTGAGAAATGGGATATCAATTTCATGGTTCACTGCGTATAAGACTAGATCGCGCTATATCATCATTTACACAAACATCCGACAAGGTAGTCAGAAGCAATGCCTACAAAGGATTGTACAAGGCTACAATGACCAATTTTTATGGGAAAATATTATTACAAGGTATGGATGTCCATTAAGTTTGACCAGTGATAGGGGCACACACTTTTTGAATGAGAAAATTAGAATTTTATTGGATGAATTCATGACTACACACCATATCATCCTCAAGAAAATGGAACTATTTGAGGCTTTCAAAAAAATTGAGCCAAACATTGACAAAAATATATGATTTTGGAAGAAAGGATTGGTATGATAAAGTATCGTTGTACTTTGGGAATATCAAACAACATATAAAAGGTTGAACAAAGCCACACCATTTCATTTAGTATTTGGCACAAAACCAGTTCTTCCTATGGAATTCATGTTACCATATTTACATATTGCGTATAGTAGAGGGCTAGCTAATGAGAAAGCATTATAATAATGGATTGAAAAGTTAATCAAGCTAGACGAGTGATGAGCCATAGAACATTGGAATTAAAAACAAGAAAAGGCTAGGTAGAAAGCATGGCATGACACGCACATCAGGCATAAAAAGTTTGAGATTGAATAGATGGTGCTCCTTTATGATTCCAATTTTTACGCCATCCAGAAAACTCAAGGTACATTGGCTAGGGCCATACGTTATCACTCACATCCTTGAAACATGCACTTTTCAATTAGAGATGCTTGATGGAATATAGTCACCTGGATAATTCAACGGGAGTAGGTTGAAGCCTTACTCAAAATAAGTCTTCTTGGTTTTTGTAATAAGGTAGTGTTTCCATTTAGATTAGGTTTTCAATTCTGCATTTCCTTCTTTTTCTCTATGTTTTTTCAATTTAGTTGGTGTGTTTGTGTAATAAATCACGTTTATGCACTGTGAAGCTAGTTACTATTTGAAGAATTTTTATGTGTAGAGGACTGCACATACCCTTAGTGTGGGGTGGGTTATTGATATCCAGGTACAAGACTATTGAAAATAAGTCCACATGAAAGGAACAAACTGCTACGGGTTTTATTCAAGTTAGAGAATTGAAAAAATAATCTTCTTGAAATAAGGACCATAGGTGGAGATGAATGAAGAAACAAGTATAATGTGAGGTAAGTAGAGGCCATGGGAATTATCAAGGAAAGGCACAGTGGTGAGGTACATAGGCGCATGGAGGCATGATGAAGAGAAGTCCATGGCTAAAAGGTAGGAAGGCACACTAGAAGGTTATAGCTTGGGCATGAATATGTACCACGTGGAAAGAATGAAAATGGTCAATTAATGAGAGGATTATTGGTAGGTGAAGGAGTAATAAATGCACTAACTTTTTGAAAATATATATAAGGATGGGATGTGAGTTCATTTTTACCGTTACAATTGAGAGAATTTGAAAAGAGATAAGTGCAAATGAGTCAAGCAATTGTGTTGAGGTGCAAAGAGTGTGAAACCAGACGTGGAGAGAAGATTTGTGTGTAGGAGAATCTTACATTCCCATAGGTGAAGGGTTTGAGTGAAGAAGACGCGTTATAAAAGAGCTAGGGCATGTAATTTCCACTAGGGCATGGATATTTGAACTAGGGTTTCAATTTGCTCAATTACAGAGGAAAGAAAAGAGATATTTTTCAAATGGCACCGAAGAAAGCACCCACAATAGGAGTAAAAGGAAAGAAGAAGGTCGAAGTGGAAGAAGAAATTACTCTCGAGAGTAATTTCTTAGAAATGCAGTATCTAGAGGGCATGATTGTGGGACAAGAATGGGATTCCCACATCTGAAAATGTAATATCAACAATTGCAACCATTGTACATAGGATAATAAGAAGGATCTAGATGCTTTATTAAGTAAAAAAATGAACAAGCACACAACTGAAGACATGTTAGTGAATGATGACACTAGTGAGAAGTTATTAAAGAAAATTGGAGTCTACCAGTTATATGAGCTGCCATACTTTGGAAATTATGAACCATTGTATCGATGGTTGATGAGTAGAGTCCATGAGGACTTCTTCTACTTCGTTGGATGGAGGGTAAGAATCACAATTTCCTTGATTTCAACATTGACAGGACTAAGGGGCTCAGGAATAGATTTGGAGAGTGATTTAACTGATAAGGCCACAATCTTGGAGACAAGGAAGGATCTGGGGTATACCAAGGTTCTACATGGCATAGACATTGATAAATTAAAGAAGTACCCAATCATACAAGCAATGCTTATCTTGTAACAAAGTTGAATGACCAAGAAAGGTGGTTGTAGGTGAATACAATGTGGTTACACGTTGCAAGGAAGATGTCTCAAGGAGTGATCTACAATATCATAGATCACATAGCAAAGACAATCATTGAAGAAGCACATATAGGTGACAAAATTAGTTTTGGAACTATTTTATTGTCTTTGGTGTTTATGGAGATTGGAGTGCCTAATGGGCCAAAGGAGAAGATTTGGGAGTACCCCACAGAACACAAATCTCTGGCAGAAAGATTTAATAAATACTTATATGAAGGGACCATGGGTGGGAAATTTAAACAGAGGATGGAGATGTGTTTTGACATTCTCCACATGACATTTGAAGAGGAGTGGCACATACCCAAGGAGTTTCCTTTGGTGGTGGGTAAGGCAGTACAGTTTGTAGTCTACCAAAATTTTTACATTGCGTGGTTTTCCATGAGAGATGGGGCTTAGAGCCCATGGTGTAAATTACCATATGCCTTCACAACATGATATTTCTAGGCAACAGTTCACCATTTTTTAGATGTGCACCGCCTAACCTTCAATGTAGACAAGGTAGATTACGACTACCATACACTGAGAAAGACATATGTATATCTAGGATGGACTACCTACATTGAGAGGCTTATCTCAGATATTATAAACATGAATCCTGTAAGCTTGGCAAGTTGGGGACACCGGAGTAGTGCTTGTGTAACTTCAACTCAATCCCAAGCTAGAAAATAATAAGTATGTGGAGAATGAGTTTACGCTCCTAGGGCCACCAAAGGTAAGCATATAATGGAAAATGTTCCATCACCTAAGGCCATAAATACAATACAAGTAGATAATGAAGAAGTGAAGCATGAAGATAGTGGTGGTTTGGAGCACATAGGCATGAGGTAGCCTCCAAATAAGGAAGCATTTGAGTACGTGATTACACCACCCACCATAAGAAAGATATGAGGAAGAACTGGATGCGGTAGAAGGAGAGCGCCACTTTAAGAGGGTATTTAGGAGAACAAGAAACCAAGGTGCTACTCCACAATCAGTGTGTAGATCACCTTGACTATCTCCATAGAAGGAGACAACTGATAAGATAAGGACTTTAAAAGCTGAATAAGGAGGTGAAAGAGTCTAAGGAAAGTGTGCCCGAATCTCCTACACCTCTAGAGAATGTGGAAGAACCAAAGGATGAAGAAATGAAGGATGGAGAAGAAGGAGAAAAGGATACAGATGAGATAGTGCAAGAGACTTCTCAAGGTAAAACTAAACAAGCTCAAAATCTTGATGCTCAAATTCCTAAGGGGCCAAGATAAAAAAGAACAAGTGGAGAATATGTTCCACTAGTCATGGGCTATGCTAAGGACACATGTAAAATTTTCCATGCCCATTTTCAAATCACAG
This sequence comes from Taxus wallichiana var. yunnanensis, assembly GCA_018340775.1. Classification (NCBI taxonomy): domain Eukaryota; kingdom Viridiplantae; phylum Streptophyta; class Pinopsida; order Cupressales; family Taxaceae; genus Taxus; species Taxus wallichiana. Next base: position 166,858,095 of record CM031242.1, on the reverse strand, counting down.
TGACACCAAAGGAGTTATATGGGTGGGAGCTGATGGATGAAGATATGACAACCATGCATACAAGGAAGCAATTGTCATGGTTGATGCACACGCACATAGACGAACTGGACTTTGATGTATGTGAAGAATCATGTGTATTAATGAGGTTGAAGAAGACACCTCAGGATAGACACATAATAGTAAAGCCTACTATTATGTCAGATGAACAAGTGAGAAATGATTTAGTGAAAGTATCGACATAGGTGGCATAGTGAAATATGGATAAGGATGAAACAATTACGGTCCTAAGAGAAGAGATAAAAACTAAGAATGTAGAAATAGTGTTCCTAAAGTAAGAAAAGTACTTGGCACAGAAGAAGAACATTGTTTTCATTAGCATGGAAGAGGAGATTGGGGACAATATCATGAAATCAAAGCCACACTTAGAGCCTAAGGTACCCAAAATGTTTCCTTCAACAATGCATTATGTAAGTACCTTGGTGGACTTAGTTCTTTAAGATGGACCTCTAAGCATGCCAACACCAAAGAATCTTGAGTAGGAAGTAGAGTGGGAGAAGGCTTCGGTGATGAGGAAGATTACATCATATGAGGAATTTCTCTAGAGCTTGTAGGAGGAACTAAAGAAAGTAGATCAAGCACTAAATATTTGTACAGCCCCGAAGCCGTTATAAGAACCAAGACCATTTTGGAAGACAATGAAGTCTTGAAGGCCATGAAATATGAGACCTTGGGCCACGCAAAATGATTAGTGCTTGTCAAGAAGAAGCGCGAGGCCCTTACAACAACATAAGAACCACATAAGGAAAGGCTAGATGAGCTTGGGAAAATCATCGCGCAAAAGATGGACTTATTAGAAGGAAGAATGACTGTAATGTCCAGAATTGTTTTGGTCTTGCAGAATGAGAAGGGAGAGATTACTAAGGATGAGCTAGAGTCAATTGCAGTGGATATCCCAGAAAAGGAAGAAGTTATGCTCAATGATTGGAAGACTTTAGAGGTAGAAATAAAAGAAGAATATCCAGAATTGATTCTTTAGGTTGAAGCAAAAATGCTACAGGGTAAAGTCATTCTTTTATTCATAAAAATTCTTTCTATTCTTCTATTCATATTCTTTGATTCATTTTGGAAACAAACCATTCTTTGGTGGGTGGCAATGCAATTAGTGTGGGGTAATGTTGGTTAGTCAAAATATGGCACTTAGTGAAGGACATATAGAAGGTTCATGCAAAAGAGAAGAGCACATTCAAAAGCGGGATGATCGAAAAGGAATCACACACTGAGGAAAAAGATAGATTCGAGACTTAGCCATTTTCACGATGATGAGCTATTTTTGGAGATAACATGCTGAAAACATAAACCAGTTAGAGACTTACGTAAAATGCATTGGCTATTTTTGGAGGATCAGCTACGAAGTGCTTTGCATGGATACAAGTTGAGAATAGATTTACTACTAACAGTTAACTAGAAGAAGTCTATTGTTAGTGCACTTGCATGTGTGGCTATTATTGTAATGGTGCATGGCTAATAATAGCATGCAACCTATTTTGGGATTAGATAAGTGGTGAAGGGAAATTCCCCACCCTTATAAATATGTAGTGAACTATGTATTATGGGGGATACATAGAGATATTATATAAGGAATAGACTACTGTGAGATTATACTATTAGATCTGTACATGCATAAGCATATGATGTCATTACTATAAGAAGATTCTATGTATTATTAAATTTAATATATTGAGGATTATTGGCTGAATCAAGGTGTTAATCATGGTTATATTTTATTACTGCATGAATGATTTAGATATGATTATTGTTTGATTCATGATACTTTAAAGACCTAGATCTGAATATGCACTGTAGAATGATATATTAGTTATGGATATGAATGCAACAAGTCTTCATCATGATAACATCATGTAACTACAACCCTAAAGATGGGCTTGGTACCTTCGTGCGCTTTGGGTGAGTTCTCATTCTAGGTTGAGTGATGTGCCAACACACCTAGGATTTTACTAGTGAATTCTAGGCTACATGGTTCATACTGAGTGCTAAGGGTATAAATCTGAAATGAACCTCACCTCATTCACTCTTCAGGCTTTGTGTTTCATGATGCATCTTTCTAACATCTCACTTTCAAATTCAAACTATTTCCTATGATGCACTCTAGTTCCATGGTTCATAGTCAACTGTTGAGTGTCTAAATCTGAAATGAACCTCACACCTTTCTCGCACTTCATGATTTGTGCTTCATGATACATATTTTTAGCATCTCACTTTCAAACCATTTCTTGATGATGCACTCTTGTTGTATGTTTCATTCTTGATTTTTGAGGGTTATTTTATAAATGAAACTCATCTCATACTCATCCACATCTTCTTGGGGAACACTACTCCTATCATATTCACATTACATACCATTCCATCTCACTCATACACAACATACTGCATATCTTGGTTACACTTGTTATTGATTACATATACTTACATGTATACTTTTTTTCCCATGTTAGACAGATACTTAGTATTTAAATATCTTTTCCATATACACATGTATGTTCACTTGGTCTTTTGGATTGAATGTAAATATGTTACAATTTTTCACATATTGTAATTATGTTGGCACTATACCTCTTACTAGTACCACCGAGGCTCTTAGGGGTATCTACATTTACTAATCTTGCACATCACAAGTTCAATTGTTTCATTATTTACTACTTCTTCTTACTAGCACATTACTTTCCACGATCTATACACAATTTGGCATACTCTTTATCTTTATAACATGCTAATGGGTGCTTCATGTGTAGCATTTTCTTTGTAGAACCCATATGCCACCATGGTTGTCTTCTACACTTTGATTGACATTTCTTTTAATTATATGTTATTCTTTGTGGGATATGCCCTTTGTCTTGTACGCACATTGTATACTTTTGGCTACTTCATCCTTGATTGTGTTTATGACATTGTGAGTGATTTTCCATGTTTGAAACCTAATCTTTGTGGTCTATATTTTATTCTTTCTTGTTTTATTACACATTTTATTTTACTTGCATACTAGCTTTGATTGCACTAACACATGTTTCTAGCCATTTTGTTTGCATGTGCATTGGTCTCTACCATGCACATTCCCCCTATAGGGTATCCACTTCATATCAATTTTGGGTACTCTTCTTTGGACTTCATTATCCTATCGGTGTCACATGCACCTTAAATGAGGGAGGCATAAATTAGGTGAATTAGAAACCCCATATAAGCTATCGAGTTATGGTACATACATGTATAATACATGAACAAAGCAGTCATATAGTCTTAGAAAAACCTAGAATCGACTTGGGTCCTTAAGACAGTCTAGACACCAATGCCCAAGAGATCGAAAACAACATCGGGAACTCGTGTCCTCTCCTAGGAACCTATGTATTGGCGGAGCATACAAAATAATTATCAGATCAACACATTCTATAGTAGTTCATAGAGTATTTTTTAAGTATAGGCACAATCCTCCAACAATAGAATGCAATCTATCTTCTTCAATCGAAACAAATTATTAAATCGAACAATTCAAAACTAATTCGGGATAACAAGAACAAAACATGGACATACCATCTACATTGGTGCTCATTTTAAAATCATCCATGGAAGGAAAGTAACACTAGATATCTCTCCCTAACACTCTTTTTTCGTGACTTGAGATCACCCAAAAACTCACACTTGACAACATATTTCCCAAAAAACTCACACTTGGTATGAGATCTCCCAAACAACTCACTTGTGGCATGAGATCACCCAAAAACTCACTCTACACAAAAATTTTAGGACATATTTCTATCTTTTTCACTTCTTTACATCAAGTGCACACTTTCCTTTTTATATAATTTTGCACACTTTTTACACACTTTTACTAATTTTTCATAATACATGATTTTGACTACTCTTTCACTCTTATTTTACAGGGATGTCCTTAATACACAACAAGAATCAGCTCCACATCAATAAATCAAGCACAAAAATAGTTAGAAATCATCACATATACTTCACCCTTGGGCCACTTTCCTCTTTCTTAGTTTCCATGCTTCATTTTTACTACTTCACGTTTTCACTTGTCTCTTCCACATTCTATCCCCATCACACTCTATAGGAACAAAATGTATGCATCTTCTAAATACTTTATGTTATCAATTATTCACTCAACGAAATAAAGTGGGATCTAATGTAGACACAAAATCATGCACTTGGGTACATTTCTAGGTCCTAAAAGCATACTAGCATTTACATGATTCCTAAGCAAGAAAAATAGTAATTAACAACTATTTGGCCTTTTGTTTTATGTTTATTATTTTCTATTTGGTCTTACACACCCTAAAACGAAGCCGGTACTTTACTTGCTTGTATTTTATGAATTTAGTGACCATCACCTAGCTAGGATATTAGTGCCCAAGTTCCCTCATCCCCTCCTGGGCTCCTTGACCTCTTTCCACCTTACTCGGTCTTTTTGGGCCTCTTTTTTTATTTTGACCATCTTATTTTCTTATGGGTCGGCCTTCCATTTATTAATTATTAAATTCAAATAAGGTAATCATATACATACATAGTTATATGATCAAAATAAAGGACCATGATCTAAGCATACTTACTATCACCTAAGTTTGCATCCAAAACACTCAAAGGCATCCATCTAACATCCATTCAAAGGAAAGGAGGCTGCATTTTATGCATACACCGTATAATAAGGGTAAGTTCCTTCTATTCCATACACACATTTTCATCTTCTAGCAAATATATCAATATATTTAGTGCATCTTGCAAAATGTCATCCTATGGCATGATTCTTTCACATAATCATAAGAACTTCATGGATTTTGGGATGTAGTACGGTTCTTAGTCATAAGTTCACTCTATCAAGTGACCGTCGGGGTCAATTTGACTTGTGTATTGCATCTTTATTTTTTTGGTTTGATGTTGTTTTTGCATTTTACAGGTGAACATTTATTTTTCATGTTATAGGTACACCCGACAATCAAGGTGTGGCATCTGCGACCAAAACGAATATCGATTTACACTTGTACAATATAGTAAAAACTAGGTTTTGACCATTTTCACAGTCATAGGTGCCCAATAGAAAACTCTAGCACCTAGGTAACCCTAGCCCATTCTATATGCCCGTGTATAGTAATTTTCCTAGTTCATAAAATCTAGGGATCAGCCATAAATCATCTAAGTCCTTCTCTCTCTCTCTCTCTCTCTCTCTCGCTTAGGGTTTAATGTTTACTTTATTATTGCTTGTGTCATAGTGTATCTAATAGTTGTATATTATAGTTTACATTTAGTTACTTTGTAATTATGTTTTTTAAAAGTTATTATTTGTTAAATCAATTGTGCATTAGCATGCACTTGTTCACCACATTTCATTTCCACTCCCACAATTTGAGCTCATTGACCTCTTTTCCAAAAAAAAATTCCCTCACATATTACACCACGTATAAATTCATCCTCTATGTACATTTTATGGGGTCACACAAATGGCATAGCACCTAGAGGATTTCCATTTTAATCATCTTCCTTCCTTGCAACATGTTTTAGTTTATCCTCCACAAAGTCCACCATCAAACCGACATGTTCACAATGTCATTCAACCAGATCCTCCTCACATTTCATTTCCTTATACACCTACATCTTTGCATTCATTTTGTTCTACTAAGGCTCATTTATTTTTCCAACCCCCTCACAAATTCACACCTTCTACCGAGTTACTTTTATTCTTCAAAATTTTTTTGATTCCCATCTCATCACTCTCCCTCACAAAATTCCCCTTCCATTGTGGTGTTCCTTCCATGAAACATGTTTCTATAATTATATTGAAAGTCATTCCACCGACTTATGTCTCTAACTCTACAACATCACTAAGGACCTTCTTGACAAGGGGACATTTCTATTGAGCCTCCATATCCCCCTACTCTATCTAATAACATCAATCCACTCACTTCAAACACTACTACTATTCCCAATTATTCTCCATGTGTTATATTCACATCATCACATGTTTCCACCTTGGACTCAACATCCTCATGATCCTCTCATCCCTCACCATCTCCATAATCTCCTTATCAATCTTCACCATCATGTGATTCCACTTTTTATGTGGTCTCATCCTTATTCTCTCTAGAGTACTTCACATTTTCACCACATCTATCTATGTTTCCACTATCGATATCATCATGTGATTCTATCTATGCTACCATGTCATATAATGCATGAATCACATTATTCATGTGCACCTCACTTTGCACATAACAAATTACCAGACCTAAAGGGTTCTCTTCATCACATACGGTTCCACTTATCACTTCACCTATCTTAAAAACCTCTTCCACATGCATTTCAATGCCTACATCATCACTAATTTAGGAACCCTTATTGTTATAATCACCACCATTTCATCAAATATTGTCTATTGAAATTATTCACACTCCTATTACATATATTCCCCATCATTTCCATCCACTTATTCCCCCATATATTCCTTATAAACCACCTACACTTGCTCTTATTACTTCACCTCTTTTTGAGCTATCTTCTTACCTCCATGACCACTCATTCACATAACTTTATTATTACCATACCCTCCTCCTCCATTAATATCATTAACATAACCATTTTTACTACACATTTTCCTCAAAATCCTCCTTCAACTTCAATTAAACTTTCCCATCATATTGATTTTCCCCATCATTCTCATTTGTTTGACAATCACCCTTACATACCCCTTCCTATTCCATGTTCTATTCTTCTCATCATACCCATTCATCAATAGACCACACCCTTGGCTCTCTTCCTTCCTTCCAACATCATTATGTTCTCCACTCCTTGTCGACTTAACATCATCACTCATACCATGCTTCATATCAATTTATCTTCTCCCATTAATCTATTTTTGCGTCCTCTTCCACTTGAAATTATCACATATTTACCACACTCAACATATTTCTTGTTTTCTTCATCCCCACACTCATGTCATTCACACATCACAAATTTTTGGATTCTATTTGGCATAATTTATCTGCTCATCATCCACATCATAAAATCTAATCCCATTATCTACCTCATCTATCACTTACTCCTCTACATCATGTTTCTTATTCATTTGGTCCATACACAGACTGGGGGACTCTCATTTATCTTCACTACCGCATTCTATGCTCTATACATTCCACTTCTCTTCATCCATACAAGATTCAAAACATGCCCTAATTCTTCACACATATTACATTATCATCACAAACACAAACAAAAACCCACACAAAATTCAAAAACAAATAAACATATTTCAAAATATAAAAATAAATATGTCCTAAAAATTGCAATAAACATCACTTTTTCATGGATGTTGTTCTAAATTTGCTCCATTTACTCATACTTCAATCCACTTCTTGGTTTATTACCACACTTCATTTGCAGTTCATTCACATTCCACATCTTGGTTTGTTTCACATCTTTTGGTGAACTCTTTATTATCTTGTTGTCATGTTTTGTGATCCAATAGTCTCTACTACAATTTTTTGAACTTGGTCTCTCCTTACTTGGTGAATTAAGAATTATTGTCCTCTTAGAGATCCACACACTCTTACACACTTAAAAATTTTCTTGAAGGCCCTATGGAATTATTTGTTGACACTTGCCAATGTCATCTCCATAATCATTTCCACTCCCTCCATTAAGCCACTAGTGGTTCTAAACCCCTTGGAAAAATGAGAGAGTTGAATATCATGTCAAAAACAAATCAAAAAATCAAAATCAAAAGTCAAAATTCAAAATTAAAATACCAAAAAAAAGAACAATATCAAACATCGTCTCTTATGGGTCTTTCCAATATCTCTACTAGGGCTATTGATGGCTAGATGGTAAGAGTAAATGTTATGGCTAAAATCAAATGTATATTTGTTAGATAAAATAGGCAAAGGGCTGGAAGAAAAGAAATTCTTGGATTATAATTTAATTTCATTCCATCTATCATCAATCATCTATTTCACTCACACCTACACATTGGCTTGTTTTTTCACTCATTATCTTACGGGTCTTCACTTCAAGTAGTAATTAACCTTCACACATACACATAGGATCTCAAAGAGATACAGGGATAGTATGTCACCTTTTGATGTTTAGACCTTGTTCAAGATCCCATTTAGCTCACTTTTTTCTCATGTCTCATGGTTCCTCGCTCATCATGTGTTCACAAACACTCTTATTGCAAACCATTTTCATACATCTACATAGTACATACACTCTATCATTTGAACCAGGTCATTTTAATGTTTATAATCCACCTCAATTGGAATGAAAATCATTGAGCGTCTATTTCCTTCTAAACACTTTTTCATAATCACCAATTTTCATGTCATTTCATTGTAATCATTTTCTCTTTCATATCATTTACATTACACTCATTTCATAACTCTCACCCTTCCTCCTTTACACCCCTAATCATCACACCCAAACTTCGTGAGTCTCAAGTTAGCATTGCATACTACATATAACTCATATCACTCTAATATCTAACTCTCCCTTCCCTAACCTACTAAATTAATCTAACCACTAGGCCCCTTAACCTGAATCACTCATCCCTCGCCGATTCATACTATCCAATGTCCCTCATCTCAACCCTCATGTCACCCCCATTCCTACCAACTCACCCTCACATTTCACTCCTTACTACCTCAATCGAAACTAGCTTCGTGATTCAATATAGAAAATTCCTCACCTCTCCATCCACTATCCACTCCTTTATCCTCCCTACAAGTCACTCATATGTATCTTAACACCCAAAACCTACCCTGCAAGTCTCTTTCATGGATCACCCTTACATAAACTCACTTTATCCCCTCTTATTGGTACTCGCCATGCCCCAATGGAGTTTCCCATGTGACTCAACCCTCACCCCAATTATCCTTTCTTGTCCCCTAACTTGACTCCCCTTCCCCAACTTGCTAATTCACTCTAAAAACTCATCCCCTTTCTCGCCCTTGCACCTAACTCCCACCCCTACCCCGAACTAAGCATATCCTCTGCTCCACCCAACAAGTTACATGTGTTACATGTCCACTTACCCATCCCCCTCCCATTCCCCACCTCCTTTCAATGCTTGGTGAGTCACACTCACCACTCACCTTCTCACCACGCACCCTAGTTCACCATAGCCAAGTCACTCATGCAACTCGACCCTAACCCCTCGTCCTTTCCTTGTGCCACACTACCTTACTCACCTTTCCCACTATCTCAATACTCGCATCCTTACCCTATCCTAGTTATCCCCGTGACTCATCCTCATTTCCAATCCTCCCTTCCTCCCACCCGAGTCTCGCAAGTGATGCGACGCTCACCCTAACTACCTTTCTCCTTGTACTAGCTTCATTAATTCCCTCACCTCTTCACCATGCCACCTTTGACAATGTTGCTATGGATAATTCCCCGCATAACTAAATATTTATGGAAACTTCGATCTCCCTAACTCATCGAGTCGGTATAGTGACTTAGCCCAACCATGATGCCAACCCCTTAACTCATGCACTCCCTTCCCCTTACCTTCCCGGGTCACTTCCCAACCCTACTCCGATTGAGGCACCTCTAAGACTCATCCCTAACCTAAATCCTTGATTAGATAGATTTCTTAGTCGAGATAACCTAGCCATCTCACCCCACTAGCTCACCCACCTAATTTACGGCTAAATTTTCCAACAAACTCACCCAATCCACTCACATAGCTAGCTCACCTCGTAAAATTTCCCGATAACTCACCTAACCAGCTCACCTCATCATCTCACTTAATCAACTCACCCACCCACCTAAATTATTCACTCCCTACCCCCTTACCTTCCTAGCTCACTCCCTAGATATGCCCCAATTAAGGTGTCCCTATGACTCAATCCCCAACCCAAATTCTCTCCTGGTCATATCACCCAACCAACTCATCTCACTAGCTTTCCCAACCATTTCGCTCACCAACTCATCCACTAGCTCACCTAGATAGCTTACACATCCAACTCACCTTGCCAACTCTCCCATCCATCTTTCTTGGCTAGCTCACCTAGCCAACTCTCCTATCTAACTCACCAGGTTAGCTCACCTAGCCCTCTCACCCTGTTATCTTACCTAGCCAAATCTCCCACTCGTTGTCAACTCAAATTTACCTCTTTCCAATAAGTCGCTACAACTTTATATACCAAACTCATTACTATAAATTATAACATTTTCACTCCATTATTTCACCAAATGCATTTACTCACTTATATTCAACCTCATTTATACCAGGGAATCCATGGGCATTCTATTGCCTTTTGTATATCTTCTTCCTTCACTCACTTATTTTTTCATTTACCTTGCAATAATTTCTCATCACTTTGGGCTAGGGAAACATTGCTCGCATGCTTTCTAAATTACATCCAAATTTGTATTTACCTATACATGGCTAGGGAAACACTATCCTCATTATTCTCCAATTTTCACCTATACATGGCTAGGGCAACACCATCCTCATTTTAAATCATTATGTATTTGCCAAGGTTTATTTTCTATCATTATCAATTTTCACTTTTGTCCTACATTATGTTGGGGTAACCTACAGCTCCAAAAATTATCACTTGAGGGGGATGTCATATAAAACCCTTCTCTTCAATTCTAAGACACCCAAGCCTCAAAATATCTTAGTGAATTGACTCAATTCTCTACCTTGTGAAATCATCCTATCAATCCCTTCACAAAATCTGATCAAAGTGGCCCATTGATCACATTTCCAGGTTCCTATTTATCCAGTCACCATCTAATCCCACAACTTGTAACAACCATTGTCATTTTTTATGTTGCATCCTACCTGTTGCAACATGTAGCCAAAAATGGGGAAAATTTTATACACTTTAAAACATGCCTTGTACATAAGTTCTCTTATTCAAAAATATTTAAAAAACATAAACATAATAATCCCAAAAAAAAAAATAACCTCGTAAAATAGTGACAAAAGACACCACTTCACTCATTTACTAACCCTTACCCACTCACATTTAATTATTTCCATCCCACCTACCTATTTTCATGCTCAATGAACTATAGAACCTTATCATAACACCCATCTATGCACATTGCACCCATATATGTCACATTCTTCTATGTACTCAAAAACTATAAATCACCATACACCCCCATTATTACATTTCTGAATCTTTGTGCACTTGATTTTTGCTACTTTTATCACATATTTGGGAATTAGTGATGTTGGAGAGGGGAAGGGAGATCAAAAAGGATAGGTAAAAATCTTTGCAACATTATTTTTAAAAAATTCTAACACAAGTTTCGATCACAACTATGATTGTCTTGCGATCTCTCGTGTAACTTTTAGTGAATCACAATCGCAAATATCCCGCAATCTGATTATGGTATACTCTTCATTCACATGTTGTCATTTTCACTTCAATAAAATGTATTTTATTTCCATAAATAGTTAGGGATATGACCAAGGAAGGTCCCATGACCACCAAAAACAACTAACATTTTTCCAAGTTTGCTTGCGTGTACATTATCGATTCAAATCGGGAAGATTTTACCTACTTTATTCATTCAAAGAAAATTTGATTGTCCCTCACTTTTTCAATGACAATGTAAGCTCATTATATTTAGTATCATTTATTTATTTATTGTTATATTAACTAATACATATTTAAGGTGATCTAAATCTAGGCATATATATCATGATAGTCTAAAAAATATCATGAAAAGACTAAAGATATTGTTCGGGATCATTATAACCTTAATGGATAAGAATCTTATGAGAAATAAAATATAGGGGTAAAGGATAATATTCCACTTTACGTGTAATTGCATTATGAAACTATTGGGTAGAATTCATTACATTAGAAGGCCCTCGTATACCTTTCTTTAAATATAAAATATTATTTTTCAAATCATTTATAATTCACTTAAAATATTGTATAGTAGAAGATGAGTGTGAAGCCCCATGAATGTGCATAAGAGATGTAGGAATAATAGTAAACATAGGAATAAACATTGTATCATTTTAAAGGGTGATAATGGATGCTCCCTTAAATATAGGCATGGTAAATGTGGAAATAATAGATGTACTAATATGAAAATATGTTGTAATAGATTCAAAAATATCATATACAGGACTCTTAGATGAAACCTAGTGTTTTTTGTTAATCCGTATATATATAAAGGAATGCATCAATATATTGAGTATTTTTCTTTAGGAAAATTATTAATTATTATTAATCCTCCTCAGTAAATGAGATGGTATGAGAATGAGATTCATCATGTGAAACTTCCCTTCAAAAGGATTAGTAGAGGTAACCACAACATTATTGGAAAAGAGAAATAATAAATAACTAGAAAATGAAGGATCCTTAATGCAAACACTAGAGATAGGAAAGAATGTGGCATTATGAACTAAAGGCCTAGTATGACATATAGTGTCTAGAGAGTCATCATTGAGATTAGCATGCAATTTACTTAGGTTATCAATAGGAGAAACATGTGCGTATTTTCAATAGGAGTAAGATCGATTATGCATTTGTAACATTTTCCATTTCAATAGGATAAAATGACTCATTACAAATATTGGTCACATTATTATGTATAAGAGCAATATAATTATCATTGGATTATGCATCATTTCCCTTATCAATAAATTTTTCAATAAAATCTTCATTGAAAACACTATGAATAACATTATAACATGAATCATTTGTATTCTCAAGACTAGGTAAAATTGTTTAGTTATAAGTAGGAGAAGAGGAATTCATTATCACTAATCTAGGAGAAATTATTAGGCACAAGGTATGGAGAAGATATGCCACATTATGGTTCCACATTTGTAGGGACCATTATTCATTGCAATGCCCCATAGAGAATATCTTTACATATAAGGATACTTTGAAGTAACTCAAAGAAGGAACCTACTACATCCTTAGTCCTATATCTTATTTTTGATATGTAGTACCAAATTGTGGCTTACATAATATCTCTTCTTGTCATATTTTATTCAATTGTTTTTATAGGTCAGCCTATGTGTTAACAATAGCATAGGATTGGTATATATAGGTTGTAGTGAGGAGTAGTTAATCATGATATTGAGCATTTGATTCTTATTGTATGGTTTGGAGGTTGCCCAATCAAAATGGATAAGCTATTATACTTGCATATTGTGATCATTTATCTACAATATTGTGTTATTTTTTGTTCAATTACTTCGATATTCAGATTTATACAAGTAATTTCATTATAAGTGGCATCGTGAGCCCGATATTAACCAGAGATGCGTCAAACCCTAATTTTGAAGGTTCAACTGCATCTCAAAATTGGTAGGGAATTTTTTAGTAATAGTTTTTGTGGTTTGGAAAAATCAGTTTAGTAAGCTCATCTCCAAATTTAAAAAAATGAATTTCTTTAAAAAATTGTAGCATTTTTATTTTTTCATAAATTGGCTACCTATGGTGCAATTTTTGGAATTTTCCTAAGCTTCAGATATTTTTGGAAAATTTTCCAAAATTAGCTATTTCCTATATTCAGTCAGTAATTTTACAAAACCCTAAACCCTAAATTTTTACCCTATTCCTAATACCCCGAGTCCCAAACCCTACATCATGACTGGTAGATCAACTCGAGGCCAAGGTAAAGTTAAAGCAACTCTAAGAATGACCCCAAATAAGGAAGATATGGAGTTATAATATTCTAGTTCGTGAGAATCCAAGGTAGTCATCCGAATTTAGAATAGGGTAAATAATATGGTGAGTAAGGATGACCTCAATAATGAGATTCTTCATCTGAAAGGTATCCTTAGGGGTGAACTTTAGATAGATTTTCAATCAATGAAGTAGGATATGTTGCTCACTCTTTCAAAAAAAAATCCCAATTCTAGTCATATGGGTTCCTCTAGAAATACTCACACAGGTCCAAATCACTCTAATCAAGGAGGATCCTTTACACATTTAAGTGGATATCCTCACCAATGGTGTGGTATTATTCCAAAATTGGAAATGTATAAATTTTATGGAAAGGATCTTCTCAATTGGATTACCCAAACAGAGAATTTCCTAGATATCCATCAGATCCCATCGAGAAAAAAGATGACCATGGCATCCATATATCTAGAACCTGACCAATTATTTGGGTATCATTGGTTATGTGCTCAAGGGTAGAAGAATGGTCTAAGTTTCACATGGATAATTTTCATTGAAGAGCTTTAATTACACTATAGTTCTAGTGTGTCAGATAATTACTTCATCCAATTAGAAAAGTTACGACAAATAGGTTCAATAAAGGAGTATGTCCATCAATTCCAAAATATTTCCTTGTGTGTGGAGGATATTATAGAAGAGTATCTAAATGACCTATTTCTTGGGGGTCTTAAGGACCACATTGAGCATGAGGTGTGCATGTTTAATCCACTCAAGGTTTCTAATTATATTATCATGGCACGTAGGGTAGAGGAAAATTTTATTTCTAGCAGAAGGAAGACCTTCATTAACATAAAATATCATAACATCTTGCCACCATCATACCCATAGTCATTTCAATTGAAACTCAAAAAATTGAAGAAAAAATAATATGAGGGTCATGTTTTAACTGTGACAACAAATATGGACCAGGTCATAAATGTGCTAAGAAGAAATTATTTTACATTGAAGGGACCGGTGATTAGGAAGAATATGAGGAAACATCAAGTGAGGAAGTGGAAAAATTAGAGGAAGAATCTGAAGAGACCCAACCCACTATATCATGTCATACTCTATCAGGTATTAGCACTCCATAAACTCTTTAGGTTGTGGGTTATCTTAAGAAGCATAATGTGACAATATTGATTGATTCAGGGAGCACACATAATTTCATCAATCATAAACTAACAACAAGGATAAATTGTTTCATCTACCAAACACCTAAATTACAAGTAACTATTATATATAGTGGCACTATTCAATGTTTTGGGAAATTCCATAAAATTATACTTATGATGGGTGACTACACAATGTAATATATGATGTTTTTATTCCCATTGGTAGAGATAAATTACTAAGAGGGGATATTGGAAAGAGCCTTCTCGCGGTGGAGCTACTACCAACAATAGATCACCTACCCCATCACATGGACAATCTCACAAGAATTCTCATCGATCAAAGACACGGAGACTCTCAAGATGTAGCTGGTCATTCTCGTCAAATGAGTTGTAGCAGAGCTCTCGCCTAAACACTCGGTAGGATCTTAAAGAGATGGATAGGCCATGAGTCTTTATTAATTTGGAACCATTTTTGGATGTATATCGGTTTTTTTGATTTTAGACCCATAAATGAACATTTTGACCACACTCACTAAAGTTTGATGGAATTTTACATGAAACATGGCATTATTATATATACATACAAACATTATTATTTTTTGAAATTTCGTGTAAGAGTTGACATGTCATGATTTTTATCATTTGTGTACTCTTAGATAGTTATAATTTCCATTGTTTTTAATATGATTTATAGATGCATGTTATAGATGATGATGATGCAAATGTGATAAATATAATTATCTCTCTTTTTATATATGATGATGCATATGATAACAAATTGTAATTTAGACACTTTGATTTTCAAGAAATATTTAACACTTCTATTTTATTGGAAAAATATGATGAATGTGATATGATAAGAAGATGAACTCACTCCATCCCTAACTCCACGTAACTAGTAAGATGCGAGGGCTCATCACCAAGAGCCAAGAAGGACGTGAGTTGTATGATCTTGATGAATGAAGATGGTGACAAAAAGACAAGATTTTAATGAAGATCCAATTAGAACCTACAAATCAACCCTAAGAAAGGTCAACTAACAAGTTCTGAATGCATTTTCCATGGAATTTTAACCAAAATTTGATCCGTAGATGAACTTTTGATTGACAAAATATGGTTTTAGGGATATACTCTCTCGTAACATACACATCTAATTCATTCTCTAGATATTGTTAAGATTTCAAAGTAATTTTTATTTCCTAACTTATTTACAACTTACTGATTTATTTTACGGCCCCCCTATGTATTGCCCCATGTTACTAGTAAGAAGCATAGGCTCATCACCAAGGACAAGACATAGGTGATTAAGAGCACATCCCTCATTTACCAATCTCACACCACTAGTAGGAAACATGGGCTCTTCACCGAATATTAGTGAGGCCAATAAGCATAGTATTATTTGTAAAAGAAAGAATTTTTGTATTTATTGTTGATATATATATATATATATAAAACTTTAGACTTTTGCTTTTGGGGAAGGAAAATTTTCCCTAGCCTCAACCCCATGCAACTATTAAGATGCAAGGGCTCAACACCGAAGGTTGAGATAGGAAAAAAAGAGGTCCAAATGAAATTTTTAGATTTTTTTGTCATAAGAGATATTTTTAGGGAAATATGTGACATCAAGAAGATTCTAGTAAAGACACCTGAGCTAGAAGAAACCATGAATATAACTAAGTATGCAAGTCTTGGTAGGATCAATGTCAAAATTCCATCTTAATAGCTAAAATGATAAAGAGATTAGATAATTTAGAGATGATAAGATGGATACTTGAAGAGGTATGATTAAATGCTTTTTCCAATATTTGAAAGTTTTAAAAGTTGTTTGAAAAGTAAGTTTCTCATTTTACAATTTTACAATATGATAATACAAATGATAAACAGTATGGATATAATAATGTACAAAAGTAGAAATGAAAATGAACCATGCATGAAATCATTTTAGGTTAAGTTAATTAACTGATTCACTCAATTCTTCACCTCATAGAGTACATAGATGGTATGCATCATTCGTATAATATTCCTTTACTTGGTACAGCCTAACCATTTCAAAGCTAAACTTCCTTCCTTTACTGACATTTTTATCGATACGGCTATCAAGTATCGTACTAGGTCTCCTACCTGTATTTCACGTTCATACACTTTCTTGTTATATTGGTGAAACATCCTGTTAGCATAAACTTAGTGATGTTGTTCAACTCTAAGCTGAGCTTCATCAAGAGTTTCTAGTTTGACCAATCATGCTTCTCGATATGAGTCTTCATCCAAAATACCTTGTAGAGATATACGAAGACTGGGTAGCTCTACTTTTAATGGCAAGAACTAAAGAGTATGGGGTTACCCCCTTAGGTGTTCATAGTGATGTTTTATAGTCCCACAAGGTCGGAAATAAGTTTAAATTTTAATATTTTTTGTTCTCCTTAACCTTCTTAAGGATAATGGACTTTAATGTTTTTCTCGTAGCCTCAACCTTTCTATTGGATTGAGGATAATAAAAATATAATGTGTGATGAGATATTTAGAATTACGCACATAACTCATGCACCTCTTTTTTTTTTAAAGGAATGCCATTATCTGAAATAATGAATTGTGGGACACTATACCTATAGATGATTTGGTTTTAAAAATATTAACAATTATAGATTCATGTATGGTCGTAAGATGCATGGCCTCAAACCACTTTGTAAAATATTATGTGGCCACGATAATGAATTTATGGCCATCTAACGATGAGGGGGAGAATTTCCCTATCAGATCAAGATCCCAAGTAAAAAATGGCTAGGGTGTAACTATTGGCTATAGATCCTAAGTAGGAATGTGTATAGCATGTGAAAAATATTAGCACTTTTGACACCTATGTACATAATATAGCATTGTGTTTTAACGTGGTCTAGAAGTAGCCAATACGATGAATCTTACGAATAGTTACATGCCCTCCGAAGTGACCTCAATAGACTCCATTGTGGGCTTCAAAGAGAATTTTCTCTAACTCTTCTTCATCAACGCATCTCAAAAGCATGTCATTGAAGGTTTTTCGATAGAGAGCTTATTCTATAATTATGTACTTTACATCTATGACACATAGCCACCACCTTTTCTATAAGGTTTCTCCCTCAAGGTATGATAAATCCACAATATGATTGATAATATTAGTGTAATATGAACACGAAGTGATGTGAGGCTTTATTTATATGATGAAAAACACATTCATAGGGGAAATGAAAATTCATTAATTCCTTGTAGTCTATAGGTTTATATGCCAACAAATCGGTGATGATTTGTCCCTTAACATAATTTTGGTTGAAAAAGGTGAGTTTGAAATCACCCATCAGTGTGATGAAATGACCATATTTATTGGATAAGGTTGTTTGAGTTAAGAACATTTGAAACTGATCAAATTTAACAATTACTCATGTCTCTTGGTTAAGCATGTAGTTCCTTAACCTCTTGTTTTGTATAAAATATGTCCAAGAACTCCTTCTCTACTTGCATATATAGTGTCTCATAGTCAAGTAAGAGTATTCATAATAAAATATATGCTCCTCTCATGACCATTATCATCCTCTCGGTGCCAACATGTATGCTATTCGGATGTTAGTGGATCAAAAATATAAAATCAAAGGATGGTCATATTTTGGTGGCATGAGCGTAGGTGGCAACGTAAGGAAATTACTTACTAACTCAAACACTTCATGAAAATCAGTATTCCAATCTTTACTACACTCTTTATTCGGTAGGTTTTGGATGGGTTGAATGGAATATGTTAGGTCAGGAAAAAAAACCGTGAGTTTCCACAAGCTTACCTAGGAGAGATCTGATTGTTGAATCCTCTCGTGGGTGGGGACATTTCCAAAACTACTTAATTTTTTTATTGACTTCAATGCCATGGGATGAGATGATGTTACCTAAAAAAATTCTCATGTTACTCGAACATGCACTTTTTGGATTTAGCATTACATCATATTCGATTAAACACAAGAGAATGATATAAAGAACCTCAAGATGATCGACATATTTATTATCTTTTTCCAACAAATTGTCAACATATGAATCCAAAATATTATGAATAAGATCATGGAAGATGTATGTCATTTCTCATTGGTAGGTGGCTCTGAATTTCAGAGGTGAAAGGCATGAAAACATAATAGAAGGTTCCCTAATGAGCAAAGTGAAAGTAGTTTTTGTTTGTTCTTCCTTATAAATCCTTATCTCTGTTTGTAAATACAAAAACCATCCATAAGAGATAAAAATCATACCTAGTTGTTGCATCAACGAAGATCTCAATGGAGTTTTTCCCTCTCTAAATTTGAAGCTCTCTGGGTGGTGCTGAAGGATCTTAATCAGCTATGGACTCAATGGAACCCACCCTTTAGGCATTGTGTTGTCAAAAGGATCTGGAAGCTGGTTATCCCTCATTTAATCTGGAGGATATGGAAGGATAGAAATGATATTATCTTCAGAAATAAGAAGCAAAACTATAAACTTAGTATTGGTAAAATTTCTAATGGTATCAAAGAGAACATTGCTAGATTTAAACCCCCCAAGAACAAGAGATATCCAGAGAATGAAGAATACATCTTATCCAATTAGCAGATTGGAACCGTCAATAGTCGGAGCAATCCTAGGAATAGCATTGATAGATCTTTGATTAAATGGCATCCTCCTGATTTTAATTGGTATAAGTTGAACTTTGATGGGGCCTCTAAGGGGAACCCTGGGATTGTGGCAGGTGGAGGAGTGATAAGGGATCATAAAGGTAATCTGATTGTTGCGTATGCTGGGAAAATGGGAATTCAAACTAATCATTTTTCCGAAGCATTATTTGCTCTATGGGGCTTGAGAATTGCCTAGACTCAAAATATACAGAACCTCATTATTGAAGGAGACTCCCTGAATATCATTAATCTCCTTAAACAGTGCTCATCTCCAAGTTGGAGCATCAAGGATTTTATCTCAGAGTCCATAAACATTTGTCAAACATTCAATAACATCAGGATCATGCACACTTACCAGGAGGGTAATAAATTGGCAGATGCGCTAGCAAATTATGGCATTAATGTTAATCTTATTGTTTGGGATAATATTAGCATCCCTAAGCAGCTTAAAAACAACATTCATGCGGATTTCTATACACAAGCAAAATCTTGAGTTGAGTTATGATTATTGGGTGTGGATCAGCATCAATAAAACCCCCACACGTGTTGACTTAAAAAACATGATTACGCAAATCCTGTCAAATAATCAATATAGAGTGAAGTATAGGGGGAAATCCAAGTGGAGTTACATAGATTTGAAAATCACGCATGCGGGCTGCACTGCGGCTGCTAAAAGTTGGATACACAGCTCCACGAAACCGAAGACAGTAGTAATGTGACTGATGACAGGGAGCAGACTAACAAAGAGGCCGTTTTTCTCACATGTAATTTTCTGCAGGCTCTGATCAGTAGGCACGCAGACGTTCGTGGGAAAAGCAATGGCTACCATTTCCTATTTTACATGGATTACAACAGTAAAAAGCACATTGGCTTCAGTGCTCTCAGGGATTTGGGAATTTGCTGCAAACAGTTACGCACAGTGAAGATGGGGGGTCCTCCTTGTCAAATTGAGCCTAGTGTGGACCCGGACTGGAAGGATAATATTGAGCTATGGAGTATTCTCAGCAAGGGTGGCATCACCAACTTCATAGAGAAGGTTCAAGGGCATGATCAAAGCATTTCTGTGCATTTTGCAAAGGATTGGAAGGAGCGGACTATGGAATATGGGGGGCAGAAGATATTGGTCAATGAGGAACTTATTGATGAAGCGACCGGCCTTGGCATGGAGGGCTACCGTTTTTTCAACAAAAGGGTTGACAGAGATGTTGAAGAGAGGAGATTTGTGGAGGGATCTGAGAAGCTGATATATGTTATAGTGGGCCTGCTTGTTAGCTCAATCCCTCCACCCTATGATGAGGTTACTCGCATGATGATACGGTTCATCTCCTTGGAAGGAAGGTTTGTCACTGTACCTGCTAAGCACCTTATCTTTCTTAACCACTTCCGTAGGAATTGCATGGTTTGTTTCCCCCATTACTTGTTGAACTCTCTTGAGCGCTCCATTTTGGAGTTTCAAAAGCATACCCAGGTGGTTCCTTTACACCAGGGGCTTATTTTACTACTGCATAAATGTTGTCTCCTCAAATACCCTGGCCTCCCATCCTCTCCTAGCATAATTTTGCGGGCCTCTGCGCTGCGCTAGCCCTGTTTCTCACTCTCCGCCCCCACCACCGCTGTTGTCACCCCCGCCGGCCATCCAGCTTCTTCTTCCATTCCCCTCTACCGCTACTCCGCCCCACTTCGGTTCCACCTCACCGGGAAGGTCACCAGGGCTTCTAGAAAGCTTAACCTTGAGACTCTTGCTATGGAGAAGGGTCCTCATGAAATTGAAATTACACATGACCTACTGAACATTAGCAGTGCCAGTCCGGGATGTGCATATGGAAAGCTCTTCAAAAAGGTTGGAAGCCTTAGAGGCTGATATGAAATTGTTGAAGGATGAAGTTAAGAACTTGGCAAAACAGAAAGGTAAGAGGAAGAAGGAGGAGGAGGTGGATATTGATAACAGCCAGATTGATGATATATACAAGAAGCTGAATTCCTTAGACTCCCGTTTAGGGAAGGCCAAAACTCGTCATGACTACAATATGGCCATCTTCAGTGTGATTGAGGAGTTCATTGAGCAACATGTCAAAAGTGTCTCCAATCTCAGCGGAGTTCCGGCAACACTTTGGGGCAATGATAAGGAAAGCAAAAGGACCATTGATCAGCTGGATAAGACTGACGCTGCCCACATGACAACTTTGGGTATGTTCAAATCCTAGAAGAATATCAAGACCAGCATCGACAAAGCTGCCAAGAAGTAGATGTTGGTGCTTTTGCTATACTTGTCTGTTTTTCTGTTGTTTTTTCGTGGTCTCTTTACTGATTTTTTGTAGTGTTTTTGTTGTTTTGTCTTGTTTGGTAGCTATTTTTTGGCTACTTTGGGCCTCATTATCACATTTAGATTCGATCCTTTATTCTGGCTCCTAGGCCATCTTTTGTACTCAAGGGTATAGTCCCTTTCAAAAAACTATTTACCAATAATAAAAAAAATGATGATCTCAATTGAAGCTAGTGGAAAATCATATTTGGTAAAAACCTTGTTAATATCCCTAAAATCAATACAGATGTGTATCTTCCCATTCTTCTTGAGAATTGAGAAAATGTTTGACAACCACATAGAATAATCTACTAGTTTGATAAACCCTACTTGAAGGAGTTTCATTACCTCCTCCTTAACCATTAAAGTCACCTTTGGCTTCATGGGTCTCAATTTCTACTTTATGGGTTTGGCATCAGGTTTCACAACAAGGTTATAAACTATGACATCGGGGGATACACTAGTCATCTCCTTATAGCTAAAGGTGAAGGATTTACAATTATCTTTAAGAACCTTTGTGTACACTTCTACCTCTTCTAACAATAATGAAGAACCAAGTTTCAGGATTTTGGATTCTTCTTTTGTCCCTGTGTTTATTTCTATCATTTCTTTGATCAAAGAAGTATTGATTTATTCAAACTTAGGTGGGGCTAGAGGAAGCTCCATCTCTTCCTTGAATTCATATATTTTAAAAACTTTAGACAAAGAAGACTTCATCATAGGATCTTCAAAGTAAGAGGAAGGGTGAGGTCTAAGGGAAAATACCTTCTTGTGGTGCACACGGGATGAAGGTTTGTGTAATCATTGAGATATCCTAAGATTTCCTGATCATTTTCTATAAAATCCAACATAATTGGATCATTTTAAGTCTCAACATATGCTAGAATTTCATTGGTTAGAATCTTCCAAACCAAAGCCTCGGCTCAAAATGAAACAATAAATTCAATTTCCTTTAAGTCCTCACTCGGATAAAAATGAGAGGAGGAAGTGGCCATAGAATCATCTAGTTGGTTTTGTTCTCTTGGAATAGATTTTATGGAGATAAATTCAAAACCCTTACAAATCTTGAGAACAGTGGACTTATAGAGTTGAAGGTGCTCTCCTTTGGTCTCATAGAATTATGAGACTTGATTGGAAATGAGTTGTGAGCCATGCAAGACTCTAACATTTCTCACACCCATCCTCCTGGCTACAATAAGACCAAGAAATAGATATTCATACTCATCTCCATTGTTTTTACACTTGAAGTTCAACTTAAATTCAAAAGGTATGACCCTCCCTTAATGGAGAAATGACAATCACCCCTTCCCCAACACCATAGCGACACTTTGCATCGTCGTAGTTGAAGGAAATTTTTTTCTAGGAAGATAGATGTTTGATCATTCTTTGAATCTTATTCCTTAACTTCTGATACTTCAACCATGCAAACCTCTCCAATTCCATCATATTGAAGAGAGGAAATTCCAAGAGAATAACCTATTCCCAAAGTGTAACACCCTAGGCAATTGTTATATTCCTCTTTTGTATTTCAAGTGTTGACATGTGATTTTATTCTAAAGATGTGTTCTTTTGATTGTTGGAGATCATGCTTGATATGGATAAATATTTTTTGTTCTTAAGATCATTAGACTAGAATGGAATGGCTTCCTTGAATCCATTTTTCACTTCTTGTAGGTGAGTTACAATCTGGTTTAAGAGTTGCAAACTTATATCTTTATCTTACTCATCCTTGGATCAATTTTAGTGATCTAAGGAATGTTTTAAACCTTCTCAGTTGAATGAATGGTAAAATGACATTCCATAATTGAGGGACATGGTGGACTGAAATTTGTATTACAAGTTCTTTAATCTTGTTTGAATGTGTTTCCATTCAGTTGTATGTGTGCTTAGGTCCTTGGAGATTGATCTTGGCTAGTACATTGCTGACGTAAATGAAATACAACCTATTCATGACATAGGAAGGATTCAGAATCCTAAAACTAAAGGATTATCCTACAGAATCCTAAGCTAGGTAAGAATATTTACTACCTAGATATGTTACTTAATTGAATTTTTATTCTAACCTAAGCCTTGTGCTAAGGGAATATGGAAAGGTTGCTAGGCTATCTAAATTAACCTAAAACCTAATGCTATAAGGTTATGAGATGATCTAACCTAATGTTGGAATTACCTAAGGTAATGTGTTAAGGCCTAAGGTAATTATTCCTAAACTAACCTAAGTTTTAAGGGATCTATCCTAAGCTATTTAAATGGGAACCTAAATGGGTCGCATACCTCTAAGGTGACGGTTCCAATGGCATTGAATTGTTGATAAGGTTCTTAAAGGCATTAAGTACTACTAGTTTTGGCAGGGGCTAGTTGATTTGGCAGCGGAGGCTTATGTGGAAGCTCCACTAAAAATGGAATTGCATGTTAAATGGGAATTGACATTCACCATATTTGGGAGGCGGTGGCAAGGAGAGTTGAGTGGGAAAATTGGAATTAATGAAATTAATTGGCCTTGGGTTTTGTTCACAAACTGTCTAGGAAACTTGGAAGGGGTTTGTGGGAGGTTGTTGGTTTTTGCATGTTTTTAGATTTAGCTTGCATGGAGCAAACTGGTTCTTTGAACCAAGCATTCAACTTGCACTTCATTGTTATTTTTAACTAACCTGGTCTATTTTTTATCATGGGAAGGTTTATGAGGCATGCTGAGGAAAGTTGTTAGTTGGTTGATCTTTCATGGAGGAGAAAAGGAGTTGGAAGCTCATTTGGAAGTCTCCTTCAATTTGGCAGAAGTGCTATCAGGCATGATAGGCTCTAACTAATAAGATCTCTTACTTTCTTCTAAATGTTTCCATTAAAACAACTCTACTCTTATTAGATTCTTGGTTTGCATGTTTTAGCTGGCTATTTTCTAGTTGTGTTTTATAATCTCTTGAAATTAGGTATGAATCCATGGAAAATTAATGATAAATCTTAGAAACTTTCTTGGTATGTGTTAATTAGCGAGACATGTAAGAGAAACTTGTTATTGTAGATCTTCATGTCATTTCTTGAACCGGTATTCGAAGAGTTGTGTTTTTAACTGACCTTCGTCACTATTTATTTGGTTCTGAGTTTTTGGGAACCTTGAATCCTGCCCGATCTTACTTTGGAGCTCATGTTTTTTTGAGCTAGAGCTTGTTTGATCTCGTGTTTTGGTTTGATCTCGTGCTTTGTTTGAGCTAGAGCCTATATTCGGGTTCGTGTTTTTCTGGAGCTTGAGCTTGTATTTGAATTGGTGTTTCGTTTGATCCTATATTCGAGTTCATGTGTAGTTTAAGCTTGATTTAGGGTTAGTGTTTTGTTAAGAATTTGGGTTGGAGGTTCTTGTTACTCTGAAACCGTGTTTGGATTCTCAAGTAATCTTGGACTATTTTTGAAGTCCATATGTACCTTTGTACTCGTGTTTATTCTTGTGTTATTCTGGATTGTTAATGGAAGTTCATAATTTACATAGTAATCATATTTTATGAGTAGTTCTGAACTCTGGTTAGGAGCTCATGTTTCATTTTGAGCTGGTATGAGTTTTCTTTGTTTGAAATAAAAATTGGAATGGGAATTTGTGGTTGCCCTGAACTTGTGAATATCTACTTGAATGGTTCTGAACTCTTCTGTGAGAAACTTGTGTTTCATTTTGAGTTGGAAATAGGGTTTCTTGTTTATGCTATAAACTGGTTAAGGTTGTTCGTATTATATTTTGACTTGTATCATGATATTTGTATATATATCTGTGCTCACATTTGAGACTTTGTGATTTGGCACTGTACATGTAATTTGATACATAGTGTTTGGAATTTTTAGTTGAATGACATGTTAGCTCTGTTCTAGTATTTGTGAGTTGGTTTTAAATTGTATTCTAGTTGAAAGCTTATAACTCCTTTAATGCAAACTACTTACTCCAGGTAATTTTGGGTAAGTAGTATGATTGAGCTGTTTGAATATCTCTTGGAGATTTAATTGGAAATGCTTTCGTTTGATAGTAGAATTTGGAATTTCTTTTAAAATAAGTTTGTACCATTGCATAGAAATTGTGATAGAAGGAATACTTAAATCTATTAGTTTTATTTTTATATAGTTCTAAAGGAATTATGACCCACTTACTCTTAAGTACAAAGTTGTGGGGGCATTTTAAAGGAACTTCAGTTTTGAGTTCGAGTATACTCCTGAACTGGTTTAGTTTAAGGTATTAGGTCTTCTATTCTTGTTGGGATCAATAAGTGAATACTTGAGTCTCTTAAAAGAAAAAGGAAATTGAGAATCCTTAGGGACAGAGTGTTGTTTTGAACTTTACTATTTATGTTGATCTTAACTGAAATTGGAACTCATGCTATTTTATTGATAAGGACTGTAAGGGAGACTTGCAGTATGTTTTCCTTACAATGTGTTGGTTTGTTCTCTCTTCTGGGAACTAGTATATGAGCTTATCGTTTGGATTAGAAAAGGGAATTTTGTTGTTAAGTGTAGAGAAATGATTAAGGATTGAATCAAATGCTGATAAGATTCCTTTTCTAACCTGTTGGGATTAGTTCATTTGATTGAACCCTTCTGTTATTAGTTCCCTTACGAAATGGAGATTTATTACAATTGTTTAGTCATCCTTGTTCATATCATTTGTTGAAGTGATGTAGGAAGAGATTTGATGTTTTAGTTTTTTTGAATAGAAAATCTAATCTTGTTGGTAGAATGCTTAAATTCTATATTCCTTCTTAGATTGATATGGGATTATGTTTTGATTAAAATCTTAAATGTTGAATTTAAAGGTAGTTGTCCTTTAAATGAAATAGTTAAATTCATGTTATGAACCTATTTCTATTTTCAGATGTTTTTGTGTTGGGCATAGTCTGGAATGGTTATCCTTCTTCCTTAGGAGCTAGATGAATCATCCTAATGAGAACTATGTTGTAAACCCTTTCTTTGTCTTATAGTAAAGTTAAATGTTGTATTCTATTATGATAGAATCGAGAACAATAAGATGTTTTGATCTGTTGTTTGTTTAAAGGTAATTGATAGGATCAATCAAAGTTTAATTTTGTAAGGCAGATATTATGGATTATAGTTTATTCTTCTCTTGGAAGTGAATTCAGATTGGTTAATGTACTTATTTTCTAATTTTTTTACTTATATTGTTATGTATGATATTTTAATTGTTTCATTAATGCAGAGTTTCTTTAATAAAACAATTAGTGGAATGCACTTCATTTTATTGATTAGTGTTTATCATGCTCAGTTCATTGAACTGACTGTGCTAGAAATTTTTGCAAATGGACTTTATAAGTGATAAAAGAAGGTAAAACTTATATGATGCATTGGCTAATTTAAGTCTAATTCTTTGTGAAGAATTCTGATTCGTTCTTGAGTTGTATTGAAAAATAAAAGTTGTATTTTTTTAAATGAAGGCATTTGTTATGTAGTATGCCTAAAATACATAAGTCTTGTAAATGTATAAGTTTTAAAAGATGAATTGAAAGTTGAGAATTTACTTGTATTGGTTGTGTAAATTATCTTGTACTTGTATGAAAGAGATGGAATTCTATCTTGTTGATATTCTTCATATTATTTATATGATTAATTGGTTATCCTTTGATAAGTTGGATAAAGGGATTTAGTTCAATTTCCTAATTAAGATGAAGCTTGTTAAATTGCAGAATATGATGTTCCTTATCTAAACTATTTAACATAGTAATGTAATGTGTGATGAACATACATTAAGAAATATGAATCTTGGGTAAAATATATCCTAGCACTTAAACATGTAGATAAAGTATCCTTCTCTTTCTTAATTTAACATAAACCAAAAAGGTTTAGAAATATGATTATAATTTATTAGACTTCATTCGTATGAATTCTAATTTAATTGGATATATTCGGACATTGAACCTTTCTAAAAGTTATGGTACTTTTAAAATGAAACTTATGATAACGTTATTATGTTTGAGTTTATTGTTAGTTTAATCGAGAAATTAAAATTAAAAGCAACCATAAGTTTAACAAAGTTCTTCATGGACTAAATGAAGAAAATTTAGGAAAGAACTTATTGAGTGTTGGATTAGGGTTTGGCAGGGTTGTTGTAATCAAGAAATAATCCAAACTAACAATGTATTAACAATCTCCTTAGGCTATGTACATCTCGATGAGGTAGTTTTATCGTAGTATTTGGCACATGCCAACTACATTGTTGTACTTTCTAGAAGGCTTGGGTCTTCTCAAGAATACAACGTTGTAGTTGACATGTGGCATCACCCTTCCGCATTGATCATCCAAATCTACACAATTGGAACTCGGACTTCAACTTAGTTTCTCTCTAGGGCTAGATAGGAGCATATTTAGAATAGCAATTAGCTTCCAATGACTCAGGGTACATTGGCACATCTAGTTGACTTAGGTCAACCGAGTATGCCCCATTACCCTAAGCCATTGTGAGTGTCTTCCTATAATAGGTTATGTTTCTATCTAGGGCTAGGGTTAAACCTGGAACAAGTGGACTGATGGTAGTCAGTAAAGACCAATAATGATAATAGAGGAGTGAGGTGAAGGATGTATTCCAATATGATGAGTATGTCGTCTAGGACTTGTGACATACACAGTATGTTGAAAATATTTGGCCAAAGTATCGCAAAGTTGCTAGTTGCATTATCCTATGTCACTAAGTTTAAAACAACATGATATCAAATGAATATTGGTTGCGAGATATTTAGATATGTTCTTTAAAAATATCACTCAGTACCTGAAATAGGGTAAGAAAACCAAGTATACATAGTATACGACAAGTATTTAATACTGAAGTTAGACATGAATAGATCGGTAGGTAACCGAGTAATGAAATGAATAGATCAGAGTATCACCGAGTCATTCAAAACTGCATATGGTTATCTATTATGATATTGATTGGCATTGAATGTGTGTTCTAAATAATTTTTATTTAGAACCGTGAACATTATTTTAAAAAAAAGTTCCCTTGTTTCTAAAGTTATAAAATGATAATGTTACATCTTGGTATCGAGTGAAGGTTGCAGCTCTTGGACCTATTGTGTCCATTATCTGATGAAACTTAAATTTTCTTGTAACAAAAAATGGTCATAACAAGAGGAAATGTTGCAAATAACCCTCTGCATGAGGATGGAGTAAGCAACTACCCATAAACTTGATGAGATACTTTCTTCCCCTGTTGGACACAAGAGATCATTTTTTGTGCTTGAACAAAAAGTAATGGGTAATAAGGATGAAGAAGAAGTGATAACAATAATCAGCCACCTCCAGGGACAATGCTAATGTGGGTGTTGATAATAACAATGTTAACATAACTTCTCATCCCGAAAAAAAACGCTAGGCTAGCAACAAAACTCACTAATGATATAAAAATGATAATTCCACCCAAGTTTGATGGAACCACATTAGGAGATGGGGCTAAGAACTAGCTTAGAAAAATGGAGAAATACTTTGCAATAAGAAATTTCTAAGAAGAAACAAAGGCAATATGGGGAGCATATCGAATTTCTCACAAAGCATCTTCATAGTGGGATAGCCACAAGCCTGAGTTAAACATTGATGAATCTAATATCACATGGGACAAATTTAAAGGTTACTTTAGGCAACGATGGCTGCCACAACTCTATTATGATCAGAAAATGACTGAATTTCAGAACTTAGCTCAAGGAAATCTAACTGTAACTGAGTATTGGGAGTGATTTACAAAACTCCTTAAGTATGTTCCTCAGTACCAAGCTGACGAGAAGTTTAGGATATGGAAATTCATCATGGGATTGAATCCTGTTATAGGGGGAGAGGTGGATGTTCACAACTCAACCATGATGGAAGGGGTTGTTGAAAAATCCATAAGGCAAGAACATAAATTAAAGGCAATTTCTGCTCACAAGGAGGAAGTAAGGAAGAAGAATCCCAACTCCTCTTCATCATCTCTTAGACCCAAAAAAAAGGACCATGGAAGAAATTCAAAATGAAAAGTAATTTTTATCTTATACAAATAAGAAAACAACAACAAACAAGTTTGTTGGTAATGCACGGAACAACTTTGCAAGAACAATAATAACAGATAGAAATCCTATGGGGGTTAGAACGATAACTCTAAGGATGGAAATAAACTTGAGCCTAGGAAGGGACCTGTAGGAGGCTGTTATAACTATGGAAAATATCATTACACAAATCAATGTCCTTTGAAGAAGGATGATCATAATCAGTAGCACAAGATACATACTACAGTAGCTGACAAGCAGGTTGAGAAATAGGTCACACCCATAGAAGTTCTAGGTAAGTTATTTGGCTTACCAATAACTATTATTTTTTATACCAGAGCTACTGAATGTTTTATTTATAGTAAATTAGCATCAAAATTAAAAAGAAAAGCTGGAAACATGGATAAAACATGGACTGTATAGTATGGGAATAATGTTGTTCATATGGTTAGTATGTGTCTTTTTGGAGAAATCCTTGACTTACCTAACTTTTCCACTGAGGTTGATATTTATGTTGCACCCTTGGTGTCTTATGATGTAATCATAGGTGTTAATTGGTTAGCAGAAAATAACGCTAAAGTAGACTTTTTGAAAAACACATTAGTTGTTTAGGACGACTTACGTAAAAAAAAAAAAATTTAGGGTGTGAAACGTGAGATTTCTGTTAGAAAATTGTCAGCTATGCAACTTAAAAAGGCCAAAAATAAAGGATGTACCTTATATGTAGTAAAAATTACTGAATCAATAGAAGAGAGAAGTGATATTATGGAATGATATCCATTGTTATGAGACTTCAGTGATGTATTTCTAGAAGAATTGTCAGGTCTTCCACCCAAAAGAGAATTTGATTTCATGATTAAGATTAAGCCTGGAACTGAACCTATTTCTAAAGCACTATATTGAATGACTACTACAAAATTAGTAGATCTTAAGGCTTAGTTGCATGAACTTTTGTCTCAAGGTTTGATTAGACCAAGTGTTTCACCTTGGGGAGCACCTGTAATTTTTGTTAAAAAGAAAGATGGAACACTTAGATTGTGCATTGATTACAAAATGTTAAACAAGGCAACAATCAAGAATAGATATCCACTCCCTAGGATTGATGATTTATTTGATCAGATGCGTGGAGCATCGGTATATTCCAAGATAGATATTTGATCTGGATATCATCAACTGTGAATTAAGGATGAGGATATTCATAAAACAACTTTCAAAACAAGGTATGGACATTATGAATTCACGGTTTTACCTTTTGGATTGACAAATGCACCTGTAACTTTTATGAACTTAATGAATAATATCTTTCAAGAATACTTGGACAAGTTTGTGCTTGTATTCTTGGATGACATTCTCATATATTCTAAAATCATTGAGGAGCATCATGAGCATTTGAAAATAGTTTTAGAAATTATGAGAAAGAGACGGTTATTTGGTAAGTTGTCCAAATGTTCTTTCTATGACACAAAAGTCCACTATTTGGGTCATGTTATAAGTAAAGATGGGATTGTTGTAGATCCTTCAAAAATTATAGCTATAACCGAATGGCCTACACCAAAGAATGTACATGAAGTTAGAAGCTTCATGGGACTTTTTAGCTACTATAGGAAATTTGTAAAATATTTTTCTAAGATAGCTGCACCAATAAATTCCTTATAGAAGAAAGATAAAAAGTTTGTTTGGAGTGAGAAATGTGAAATTGCATTTAAAACCTTAAAGGAATAGTTAACTTCAGCACCTATTCTTATAGTACCAGATCCTAATGGAGATTTTATGGTGGTAACTGATGCATCCGGTGAAGGTCTAGGAGGTATTTTGTTACAAAGTGGTCATGTCATAGCATATGAAAGTAGGAAACTTAAGTTACATGAGTTGAATTATGCTCCACATGATTTAGAGCTTGTTGTCATTGTTCATGCACTACAAGTTTGGAGGCATTACCTTCTCGGTAAGCCTTTTGAATTGAAAACTGATCACCTTGGACTAAAGTATATCTTCACTCAGCCAAATCTTAATGCAAGACAATAAAGGTGGTTGGAGTTTTTGTCTCAATATGATTTTGACATCAGTTATATAAAGGGTAAAGAAAATAGAGTGGTTGATGCTCTAAGTCGTAGGAAGCACATTTCTACTCTTATAACGTTAAGAACTTAGTTTAAGGATGAAGTAAAAAGTGTTATGGAATTTGATTCTTACTTTCAACAAGTAAAAGTAGCACTTGTTGTAGATTTGAATGATTCAAGGTATAAAGGTTTTCGCTTTGATAAAGAAGGAATCTTACGATTTGAAAATAGAGTATATGTACCTTCGCTAAATAATTTGAGAAAGAAATTGTTAGTAGAATTTCATAATTCACCTTTTTCTGGACACCCTGGCATTACAAAAATGCTTGCTGATATAAAACAACAATATTTACGGAAAGTAATGAAAAAGGATGTTCTAAACTTTGTTACACATTGTCTTGAGTACTAACATGTTAAGGCGGAACATATGCACCTAGCCGGTTTGTTGTATCCTCATAGCATACCACAGTACAAATGGCAGGTAATAAGCATGGATTTTGTACAAGGGTTACCTATGTCGAGAAATAAGCATGATGTTATTTTAGTAGTTGTGGATTAACTAACAAAAGTAACACATTTTATTGCTAAGAATTTGAAGGATGATTCTCCTATTTTGGCAAGAAGATTTGTACATGAAATTTTCAGACTACATGGAGCACCTAAGTTAATCATTTTGGATAGAGATCGTAGAATGACGTCAATATTTTGGCAAATGCTTAATGCAGCTCTAGGAACTAAGTTGAATTTCAGTTCTACGTATCATCCAGAAATAGATGGGTAGACTAAAAGAGTAAATCAAGTTTTAGAAGATATGTTACGAATGTATTGCATGGATCAATAGTATAAGTGGGAAGAGTATCTTCCATTAGTTGAATTCGCATACAATAATACATATCATGTTTCTCTTAAGATTCCACCTTTCGAGGCATTATACAAAAGAAAATGTAGAACCCCTGTTAGTTGGGATAACATAGAGGATAGAGAGGTAATTGGACCTAAAATTCTTACTAAAATGGAACAAGTTAAATTGATTCATGAATTCTTGAAAGAAGCAACAGATAGGTAAAATATTTACGCTGACTTAAAGAGGGTTGATAGGAAATTTGAACTTGGTGAGAAAGTCTTTCTTGAGTTAAATCGAAGAAGATTTCTATAAATTTTGGTAAGGATGCCAAGTTATCACCTCGTCATGTGGGACCTTTTGAGGTAGTTGAAGTAATCAACCTTGTAGCTTATCGTTTAGCATTACCTCATGCTTTGTCATGAATGCATGATGTTTTCCATATTTCTTTGCTTAAGAAATACATTTCAGATTTATCACACTTGTTAAATTGGAATTCCTTGTAGGTCTAGGACCCAAGAATAATCATTGTTAAACCCATATGAGTGCTTGCAACTCATCAGTTACATTTGAGAAATCGAGAAATAAGTCAATGTAAAGTCTAGTGGGACCAACTTAACGAAGATAGTGTAACTTGGGAAAACCTAGAGGATATGAAAACTTCTTTTCCATATCTATTTGAATAGAACTAATTCTGTAGACTATTAATTTTTTTAATGATTTTCTTCTTTATATGACAATAAATATGCCAGTTTTGGGAAGATATTTATACGAATTGAATAAACAACTATTTATTGTTGATTTCGAAACTATAAGGTTCTGATATATTTGAATTATGGTAAGAGAAGTGAATGAATTGATTATCCTTGATGTAAATTGTTAAAATGAGTTAATCATCGGGATGATGATTCTTTTTAGGAGGGAAGTATGTAACACCCTCGACAATTGTTATATTTCTCTTTTGTATTTCAAGTGTTGACATGTGATTTTCTTCTAAAGATGTGTTCTTTTTATTGTTGGAGATCATGCTTGATATGGATAAATATTTTCTGTTCTTAAGATCATTAGACTAGAATGGAATGGATTCCTTGAATCCATTTTTCATTTCTTGTAGGTGAGTTGCAATCTGGTTTAAGAGTTGCAAACTTATCTCTTTATCTGACTCATCCTTGGATCAATTTAAGTGATCCAAGGAATGTTTTAAACCTTCTCAGTTGAAAGAATGGTAAATTGACATTCCATAATTGACGGACATGATGGACTGAAATTTGTATTACAATTTCTTTAATCTTGTGTGAACATGTTTCCATTTAGTTGTATGTTGTGCTTAGGTCCTTGGAGATTGATCTTGGCAGTACATTGCTAACGTAAATGAAATACAACATGTTCATGACATAGGAAGGATTCAGAATCCTAAAACTAAAGGATTATCCTACAAAATCCTAAGTTGGGTAAGAATATTTACTACCTAGCTATGTTACTTAATTGAATTTTTTCTAACCTAAGTCTTGTGCTAAGGGAATATGGAAAGGTTGCTAGGCTATCTAAATTAACCTAAAACCTAATGCTATAAGGTTATGAGATGATCTAACCTAATGTTGGAATTACCTAAGGTAATTTTTAAGGCCTAAGGTAATTATTCCTAAAATAACCTAAGTCTTAAGGGATCTATCTAATCTATTTAAATGGGAACCTAAATGTGTCACATACCTCTAAGGTGATGATTCCAATGGCATTGAATTGTTGATAAGGTTCTTAAAGGAATTAAGTACTGTCAATTTTGGTAGGGGCTAGTTGACTTGGTGGAGGCTTATGTGGAAGCTCCACTAAAGATGGAATTGCATGTTAAATGGGAATTGACATTCGTCAAATTTGGGAGGTGGTGGCAAGGAAAGTTGAGTGGGAAAATTGTAATTAATGAAATTAATTGGCCTTGGGTTTTGTTCACAAACCATCTAGGAAACTTGGAAGGTGGGTTTGTGGGAGGTTGTTGGTTTTTTCATGCTTTTTGGATTTTTCTACATGGAGCAAACTGGTTCTTTGAACAAGTAATTTGACTTGCACTTCATTGCTATTTTTAACTCACCTAGTCTATTTTTGATCATGAGAAGGTATATGAGGCATGTTGAGGAAAGTTGTTGGTTGGTTGATCTTTCATGGAGAAGAAAAGGAGTTAGAAGCTCATCTAGAAGTCTCCTTTGATTTAGCAAAAGCACTATCAGGTATGATAGGCTCTAATTAATAAGATCTCTTTCTTTATTCTAAATGTTTTCATTAAAACAACTCTGCTCTTATGAAATTCTTGGTTTGCATGTTTTATCTGGCTATTTGCTTTTTGTGTTTTATAATCTTTGGAAATTTGGGTATGAATCCATGGAAAATTAATGATAAATCTTAAAAAATTTCTTGGTATGTGTTAATTAGCAAGACATGCATGAGAAACTTGTTATTGTAGCTCTTCCTATCATTTCTTGAACCGGTATTTGAAGAGTTGTGTTTTTAACTGACCTTCGTTGTTGTTTATTTGGTTCTGAGTTTTTGGGAACCTTGAATCCCATCTGATCTTACTTTGGAGCTTGTGTTTTGTTTGAGCTAGAGATTGTATTTGAGCTCATGTTTTGTTTGAGCTAGATCTTGTATTTGAGCTCATGTTTTGTTTGAGCTAGAGCTTGTATTTGAGCTCGTGTTTTGTTTGAGCTAGAGCTTGTATTTGGGTTTGTGTTTTGCTTGAGCTTGAGCTTGTATTTGAACAGGTGTTTTTTTGAGCCTATATTTGAGTTCGTGTGTAGTTTAAGCTTGATTCGGGGTTAGTGTTTTGTTAAGAATTTGGGTTGGAGGTTCTTGTTACTCTGAAACCATGTTTGGATTCTTGAGTAATCTTGGACTGTTGTTTGAAGTCCATATGTACCTCTGTACTCATGTTTATTCTTGTGTTATTCTGGACTATTAATGGAAGTTCATAATTTACACAGTAATCATATTTTATGAATAGTTCTAAACTCTAGTTAGGAGCTCGTGTTTCGTTTTGAGCTGGTATGAGTTTTCTTTGTTTGAAATACAAACTGGAATGGGAACTTGTGGTTGCCCTGAACCTGCGAATATCTACTTGAATGGTTCTGAACTCTTCTATGAGAAACTTGTGTTTCATTTTGAGTTGGAAATAGGGTTTCTTGTTTATGCTATAAATTTTCTAAGGTTGTTCATATTATATTCTATCTTGTATCATGATATTTGTGTATATATATATATATATATATATATATATATCTATGCTAACATTGAGACTTTGTGATTCAGCACTGTACATGTAATTTGATACATAGTGTTTGGAATTTTTAGTTGAATGATGTGTTAGCTCTGTTCTGGTATTTGTGAGTTGGTTTTAAATTGTATTCTAGTTGAAAGCTTATAACTCCTTTAATGCAAACTGCTTACTCCAGGTAATTCTAGGTAAGTAGTATGACTGAGCTGTTTGAATATCTCTTGGAGATTTAACTTGAAATGCTTTTGTTTGATAATAGGATTTGGAATTTCTTTTAAAACGATTTTGTACTAATGTATAGAAATTTTGGTGGAAGGAATACTTAAATATGTTCAATTTGATTTTGTTTTATAGTTCTAAATGAATTATGAACCACTTACTCTTAAATGCAAAGTTGTGGGGGCATTTTTAAAGAACTTCAATTTTGAGTTCGAGTATACTCTCGAACTGGTCTAGTTTAAGGTATCAGGTCTTCTATTCTTGTTGGGATCAATAAGTGAATACTTGAGTCTTTTAAAACAAAAAGGAAATTTGGAATCCTTAGGGACAGAGTTTTGTTTTGAACTTTACTATTTATATTGATCTTAACTGAAATTGGAACTCATGCTTTTTAATGATAAGGACTGTAAGGGAGACTTACAAGTACGTTTTCCTTACAATGTGTTGGTTTGTTCTCTCTTCTGGGAACTAGTATATGAGCTTATCGTTTGGATTAGAAAAGGGAATTTTTTGTTAAGTGTAGAGAAATGATTAAGGATTGAATCAAATGCTGATAAGATTCCTTTTCTAACTTGTTGGGATTAGTTCATTTGATTGAACCCTTTTGTTATTAGTTCCCTTGTGAAATGGAGATTTATTATAATTGTTTAGTCTTCCTTGTTCATATCATTTGTTGAAGTGATGTAGGAAGAGATTTGATGTTTCGGTTTTGTTGAACAAAAATATAATCTTATTGGCAAACTGTTTAAATTATATATTCCTTCTTAGATTGATATGGGATTCTGTTCTAATTAAAATCTTAAATGTTGAATTTAAAGGTAGTTTTCCTTTAAACGAAACAGTTAAATTCATGTTATGAACCTATTTCTATTTTCAGATATTTTTGTGTTGGGCATAGTCTAGAATGGTTATCCTTCTTCCTTGCTTAGGAGCTAGATGAATCATCCTAATGAGAACTATGTTGTAAACCCTTTCTTTGTCTTATAGTAAAGTTAAATGTTGTATTCTATTATGATAGAATTGAGAACAATAAGATGTTTTGATATATTTTTTGTTTAAAAGTAATTGATAGGATCAATCAAATTTCAATTTTTAAGGAAAATATTGTGGATTATTTTTGTTCTTCTCTTGGAAGTGAATTGATTGGTTAATGTACTTATTTTACGAATGTTTTACTTATATTGTTATGTATGATATATTAGTTGTTTCATTAAAGTAGGGTTTCTTTAATAAAAAAATTAGTGGAATGTAATTCGTTTTATTGATTAGTGCTTATCATGCTTAGTTCATTGAAGCTGACCCGCTAGTAATTTTTGTAGATGGACTTTGTAAGTGATAAAAGGAGGCAAAACATATATGATGCATTGGCTGATTTAAGTCGATTCATTTTGAAGAATTCTAATTTGTTCTTGAGTTGTCTTGAAAAAGAAAATTTGTATTCTTTTTATAATGAAAGCGGTTGTTATGCGGTATGCCTAAAATACATAAGTCTTGTAAATTTATAAGTTTTAAAAGATGAATTGAAAGTTAAGAATTTACTTGTATTGGTTTTGTAAATTATCTTGTACTTGTATAAAAGAGATGGAATCCTATCTTGTTGATATTCTTCATATTATTTATATGCTTAATTGGTTATCCTTTCATAAGTTGAATAAAGGGATTTAGTTTAATTTCCCTAATTAAGATGAAGGTTGTAAGTTGCATAATATGATGTTCTTTATCTAAACTATTTAACATAGTAATGTAATGTGTGATGAACATAGATTAAGAAATATGGATCTTGGGTAGAATATATCCTAGCACTTAAACATGTAGAGAAAATCTCCTTCTCTTTCTTAATTTAATATAAACCAAAAAGGTTTGGAAATATGATTACAATTTATTAGACTTCATTTTGTATGAAGTCTACTTTAATTGGATATATTCGGATGTTAAACCTTTCTAAAAGTTATGGTACTTTTTAAATGAAACTTATGATAACGTTGTTCTATTGCGGTTAATTATCAGTTTAACTAAGAAATCAAACATTAAAAGAAACCATAAGTTTAATGAAGTTCTTCATGGACTAAATGAAGAAAATTTAGGAAAGAAATTATTGAGTGTTGGATTAGGGTTTGGTAGGGTTGCTATAGTCAAGAAATAATCGAAACTAACAATGTATCAACAATCTCCTTGGGCTATGTACATCTTGATGAGGTAGTTTTTATAGGATGTTGGCACACACCAACTATAGGGCTGTACTTTCGAGAAGGCTTGGGTCTTCTTGAGAATATAGCGTTCTAGTTGACATGTGGCATCACCCTTCCACATTGATCATCTAGATCTACACAATTAGAACTCGAGACTTGAACTTAGTTTATCTCTAGGGATGGATAGGAGCATATTTAGAATAGAATTAGCTTCCAATGGCTCTGTGTATGTTGGCACATCTAGATTGACTTAGGTCAACCGAGTATGCCTGTTACCCTAAGCCATTGTGAGCGTCTTCCTATAATAGGTTATATTTCTATCTAGGGCTAGGGTTAAACCTAGAATAAGTGGAATGATGGTAGTCAGTAAAGACCAATCATGATAATATAGGATTGAAGTGAAGGATGTATTCCAATACGACGAGTATGTCATCTAGGAGTTATGACATACAAAGTATGTTGAAAATATTTGGCCAAAGTATCGCAAATTTTGGTTGCGTTGTCTTATGTCACCAAGTTTAAAACAACATGATATTAGATGAATATTGCTAGCAGATATTCAGATATGTTCTTTAAATAGATCACTCAGTTCTGGAATAGGGTAAGAAAACCAAGTATATGTAGTATATGAAAGGTATTTAATACTGAAGTTAAACATGAATAGATTGGTAGGTAACTGAGTCATGGAATGAATAGATCAGTGTATCACCGAGTCATTCACAACTACATATGGTTATCTGTTATGAGATTGATTGGCATTGAATGTGTGTTCTAAATAATGTTTTATTTAGAACCGTGAACATTATAAAAAAATTTCCCTTGTTTCTAAAGTCTTAAAATGGGAATGTTACACAAAGAATCAAATGGGAGAACAATCAGCAAATCATTCTCTAACAACTTAAAAATTTTAGTTGTAGTTTTTATTGACATGGTTTCTACCACAACAACATTTTTTTCATTAACATCCACCCCTTCGATTATCTTGGGTGGTTCTAACTCAATTGTTGGCATAATACTAGATGTGTGAATTGATCCCTGAGAAGAATTAGGATTTTTAGCTTGGTTAGCCTAGAGTTCGAATTGAGTGTGAACCCGAGTTTCTTCTTAAGGTTGGCTAAATGGATATCAAACAAATTTGGGTCACCTTGAGCCACAAATACCTTCCCTAGATGTAAGAACCTAACTTCTTGGAATAGCGTGGAAGGGATGGCCTTCATCCTGTGAATCCAAGGTCTTCTAAGAATCATATTATAGTTGGTTTCTGATCTATAATATAAAATTTGGTCAAAATAGTCTTGGGTCTAAGGGTTACTTGAATAAATATGGTTCCAATGGATGTTTCTTTAAGGCTATCATATCCTCCTAGCATGTTTCGGGTTGATGAAAAAATTCATTTCCCCATAGCATAATTTTTGCAAAAATGAGAAAGGGACTATATTAACAAAGAGCCCCATCATCTATCATAGCTCACTTAATGTAATTTTTGTAAATCCAAACTTGTAAATATAATACTGGATCACCTCTCTGTTTTATCTCAATGTTAGTAGGAATCTTGCTGATATCAAACACAAATTCAACATCCCTCTTAGGCTAACCAGAGGATAGACATCAAAGTCTATATGATTTATTTTCACCTCCGGAGGAGGGGTGGCATGGATTAGGTGGCCAAGACCTAGCGCTTCTAATAAATAAAATCGATGTGTAGGGGAATTATTTAACAAATCCAAAAAGGAAATGTGGGAAAAATTCTTAGTCAAATATGTGATCAAATCATATGATCCTACTAGCTTAGAAGTTAATGGTGTATCATTTGACATTGAGAAATAAACTTAGAGTGGTTTCAAAGAATAATAACACGTGTGATTCACCGCATGGACTTCTAGTTTGGTTTCTAACTCAACTAGTCCTACAATATGAGGATTATTTTTGTTGTCAAAGGAGGACCTACTCGAGGATCTACAGAAGAAGAAGCTTCATGATCATTGTTTCCTACAGGAGCCTCCTTGTTGGTACCATGAGGATTAAGCTTCCCATTTTCAGGACATGTTGGGAAGGGGTCTTTATAGATCCCAATAGTAGCATTCTATGGAGCAACATGCCCCATGTGAGTGTTTTGTGTAGGTTCCATGGGATTAGCCAAAAACATCTCAATGAAGAGTTGTCTCTGATCTTCTAGAATCCATTGTATAAACTTATTATAATCATGGCATGCCCAAGAATCATGTCCTATAACCCTATGGAAACTACAGTATAAGTTAGGATCATATTCATGAGGTATTTTGATCTTATTTTGTTATGGCTCATAGTTCCTATTGTTATTTTGTTGTTGGTTATTATAGTTGAAGCTTAAAGACCTCTAGCCTTGGTTCCGATCTTTGATTTACAAATTTGTTCACATATTGGCTTGGGTATTAAACTAGGCATTGTGCTCGAACCCGTTGAGGAGGAAGGGGAGGGAAACTAAAATCAACCACATAAGTATAAGTACTAAAGTTATTACTCCTTTAGTTGTTGTAATTTAGATTTTTATTGTCGTTATTTACGTTTTTAGTGCTTCTGACATTTGACTTCTTAGGTTGATCAATTACACCATTTGTTGTAACACCATGGTTCTTTTTAGGACCTTAGTTCCTTGAATTTTTTTAACCATTTGGGTAATTTGAATTGACTTGAGATGGAGTGAAGAATATCCCATTTATACCATACGTCTTTCATCCATTGTCAATTGTTGTTAGGTCAATGCGGAGAGTGCCCTCTAAGACATCCTCATAAATCCTAAGAGGAAAATTTTATACGTCCTCCTTAGTTTCTCAATCAAGGGATTCAAGGAATAGATCAAAAATAGCCATATGATCCATGTTTGGAGTAACCGACAGAGGAGTAGAGGACTTTGTGCCAGCCTACGAATGAAGTGGGTAGTAGACTCATTATGCTCTTGTTTAATGTGTAGGAATTATCTTATTCCTGTTCTTAAGATCTTGTTCATGTCAAAATCCTTTATGAACTCAGATACAATTTGCTTGAAAGAGTGAATTGAGGATTTTGTGATCCTATAGTACCAGTTGATAGAAATACTCTCTAGGGTCTTGGGGAATATCTTCACTACAACCGTGTCCTAAGGGAGTATCTCTCTAATGCCAGTCGCATATGCCATGATGTGGGAATTTGGGTCTCTCTCCCCTTAAAATTTGGGAGGTTTGGAAATGATCACATGATAATAACACCTCATATATACAAATATAGAGGCTCTTTCAAATATTCAAATTATGTCCCTAATGCACATGACTCAACCATTGATGAACCTTAGTGGGAAGGTAGTGGTGGAACCAAAGTTTGGTACAATGCAACATAGGCATTGATAATGGCATAAGGAACCCCTTATGGCTGAGCGTATGGACCAGGATAATAAAACATGTCCCCTTGTGGTGATTTTTAATACATGTGAATGTATGGGGAGACATTATTTGGATATGGATTGGTAAGCAAAAAACCAGGGAACATCACATTTCTGGTTTGAATGCATTTAAGAACATACTTCCATATGGCCATTGTGATATATATTTGTATTTAACATGAGGGGGAATGCCTAGTGTGCCCAACCTAGTAAGGAGGTATCTAGGGATAGGAACACCCATGTAGACCTGAGAAGGTGATGGTGCAGAGGGAACATAATTATAGTTTTGAATGTGGTGGGAACTTTTCCTTTCCCTGTGAATGGTGTAGAATGTGAAGGTTGGGAAATCTCTAATTCTCTAATTCTATCCACCAATGTTGAAATCACATCACTTGATGAATGTTTTGTATTTTCTTAGGCATGTGTTAAGCCTTGTTATGAGGTAAAGGTATGTGATATCATACTATGAATTGATGTTTTGTATGCATCCCCCTTTGGACATATTTTTATTTTTTAGGATGAGGGTTGGCAGCATTTTTGAATAGTAAAATCAGTATACCCTTGCATCCTATCCAAGGATTGATCTATAATGTTGAGACACTCATCGCTCGGTTGAGCGATCTTAGGAACCCATCATCTAGTTATAGATAGGAAGGGAAAAAATCAATTTGCATATTAATTTAAGATTAGATAGAACTCAAGGATATAACCTTTATTCTCCCATAAATTGCATGTTATTTGAGCTCGAGAACTTTGGTTGTGCATTGTAGTTGCATTGATCTAACTTCTCATTTCTAAATGATGAACTGGTATTAAACCCTTAAGGAGGGGTTGTGTGAGGAGATAAGAAATTTTGTGAGTAATTATCAGCCCACCCTGACAAATAAGGTGACTATTGCATACTCATTTGATTGTAATAAGCCTCGAGACCCAAAATAGGCCTATTGTATTCCTGACCCGACATATTTGGGGGTGTAAAAACACCCGTATAATAATGAGAGAGGAGAAGGATGGATGA
The DNA here is from genome assembly GCA_018340775.1 of Taxus wallichiana var. yunnanensis. Taxonomy (NCBI): domain Eukaryota; kingdom Viridiplantae; phylum Streptophyta; class Pinopsida; order Cupressales; family Taxaceae; genus Taxus; species Taxus wallichiana. Next base: position 166,815,328 of record CM031242.1, on the reverse strand, counting down.
AAGAAAGTAAAGAAAGGAGGAAATGAAAAGGAACTATTCCTTCACATTGGGTTCACCAATTTTATATGCCTAAGAATCAACACATGACTCTAGGGTGCACACGACTTCCCAAGGTCGGTAATGGGAAGCTGCTAAATGAAATGGATAGATGGATATGGAATGGGTAAACAGGAATATTTGGGATATATGGGATATGGATATAAGGTAAATCAAGGAAAATGAATTTCCTCAATGGGCATGATAGGTATTTTCTCATTAAGGGAAATGAACACCTATCTAACCTTCTCAAGTGAAATGGAACAATCAAGGATAATAGTCACGTAAAGATTTTGATCAATATCAGTTGGACCAAATAAACTCCTAGTGGTAGGGTTCATTTTAAGAGACCTCTTGGAAATCGAAGGTGGAGAATACCTGGCGAATATCCTCAGAACCGGTTTCGCGGGAAGGTGAATTTTTTGGGGGTTGTATGAAAAAATTTCGCCTGATTGTCAAGTGTCTGCAGAAAGCTGCAGGACGCGACGACGGAGATTTCTTTATCGCCGCACGTCAAAAAAATGCATTGACACGCGTCAGCGGACCCGATGGCGACGCACGCCAACAACCGTAATGGCGCGCGCGTCGAGGTCTATTGACGCCGCCGTCAGGTTGCTATCCGGCGGCACCCTCGGTGGCGCGTCAATAGACCTCAGTGACGCGCGTCATTACGGTTGTTGACGCGCGTCACTGAGGTCTGTTGACGCGTGTCAATGCATTTTTTTGACGTGCGACAGCAAAATCTCGTCGCGCGTCTGCAGCCTCCGACCTCTGCTTTCTCATTGAAAAATCTCGGTGTCGCTCATCAACAAACTCTTTGTCACTGAGGATGCTGACGCACATCACGAGAGGGTCTTTGTCGCGCGTCGAGCTTTGGGGATGTCACGAGTCACCGAGGGTGATGTCACGTGTCACCGAGGGGATGTCGCTGGCCACCGAGGAGGGCGATGTCGCACGTCACGCGTCAGGCAATGTCGCGCATCACCGAGGGGGATGTTGCGTGTCACCGAGGGGGATGTCGCGCGTCGCCGAGGGGGATGTCGCTGGCGTCGCCGAGGGTGATGTCGCGCGTCACTGAGGGGGATGTCATGCGTCACTGAGGGGGATGTCGCGCGTCACTGAGGGGGATGTCGCGCGTCACTGAGGGGGATGTCGCGCGTCACTGAGGGGGATGTCGCGCGTCACTGAGGGGGATGTCGCGCGTCACTGAGGGGATGTCGCGCGCGTCACTAAGGGGATGTCACACGTCACTGAGGGGGATGTCACGCAGCGTCGGTGAGGGGATGTCACGCGTCAGCGAGGGGGATGTCACGCGGCGTCCGAGGATGCTGTCACACGTCTGTAGCCTCTGCCCTTGTCGTGCGTCTATAATACAGGATATATCATATTATTGAAAAATGTGAAGTAGAAGTGTTCTACCTGGCGAATAATCTAGGTTTATATAGGGGATATTTTTCAAGGGTAGGTGAAGCCGACCCCTTAAAAAAATTAAAGTGTAATTTTTAGGCGAACAGGTCACTGACCCGTGCCAAAAAATTCACCTTTTCAAAATTTTCAAAAATGGAATATTCGCCATATTACGAATATTCGCCACTAAAATTTTCCCTGCCTAGTGGGTTATGGGACATGGGGAAATCATCCTTCATATCTTGGATACTTCTCTCTGAGAGGTTCATAAATGTGAGATGAGAAATGAGAAGGAACAAATCTAGTCTATGCTAGGATAGTTTTCCTAGAACTTGTTTGCATTATCTACCTCTTCGTTCAAAGAAATCAGTTGTTGGATGATGTTAGGTGGGATGGGATTAGTACGTAAGAAGAGATATCTAATTCCATGATTAATTTCAATCAATTGTAATGATGTTTAGTTGCGGTGTTGTTGGGTTGCACACTCTTCATCTAGGTTGTCTTGGGCCTTAGATGGTCATGTGGGCATGTAAACAAAGACTTTAAGGGAAAAAAATATCACAAAGAAACTAAAAGAAACTAAGGTCAAGTTCAGGTAACCTAAGCCTTTAAGGTAATGTGGGAGCTTGTGTTAATTCTTATCTAATTAAATCTATGTTCCTAAATTAAACAAAGTTGATTACCCTCCCTTAATTCTATTAAATCTATGTGTAACTAATTAATTGAAATAAATGAAGCTAATTGATTATAGTAATTAAATAAAATCTAATCTACTTGTTTTTGTATTTTCCAAATACTTTTAACATGAAAGGAAATAAGACAAATAAAGAGATCTAAACTACTCTAATCTATGTTTTTGAGGATTTTCTGGTTTTCTAAAATTAAATTAAAAATCTACTGACAATTACATTTATTCTAACTAAATGGAAATCACTTATACTTTAGAATGAAATAAACTAAATAGTGAAATATCTAGATGTGGATATTTTCATTTTGCGAGAATAAATTGAATGTAATGTAATTAAAATAGAGGGTTTTCCTAATTTTTAATTGTGGATCTAATTTCCATTGGTTCTACCTCAAAATCACAAGAAGAATGGAAATCTTCTTAGAAGTAATTTCTTCCCCTAAGACTTCCCTTGTAAAACACTAAAATTCCTACATAAGCTTTTTGTGAAGAAACTCAATGAAATGCACAGAAACATAATCTTCTTCAAACTTATTTCCCTTACAAATCCATAGGAATAAGTAGGGAGGAAGCTCTCAAGATAAGCCTTGGCCATATGCACGTATAAACTAATTAATAAACAAAATAAAGCTACAGGTGCTTCTAAATGAATAAATGAAGAAATGCAAAGCACTATGCACATGAACTTCCTCCAAAACTTTCCCAGAAAAATCCACATGGATGAGCTGAGAAAGATTTTTCAATGGAAGCTACTTACAGGAAATGAAACTACTGTGTAAATTCTACTTCCCTTAAAAGAATATTCTACAGTAATTATGAAATGAAATCTAATTACTAAAACAAAATTCCTAATAATTCAAGTACACCTCCAACCTAGAAATGTAGAACTGAGACAGTTTCCAATGTTGGTTGTGCTTTTGTAGATCCCCTCATCTTCTTTTCCAATGAAGTATCCAATATTGTCCAGGAGTTGTGTTGGTTGGTATGCAAGAAGAATATGTAGAAGTGCTAGAGCTAGCTAGTTTGCAGGTAGTCTGGTAGCAATGCAAGAAAGAGAGTAACAAGGAAAAGGATATGTGTTTTCTTGTGTGCTTCTTGGAAAGATCCGGCAACATAACAATGTAATTCCAATTCAAAAGACTCCAACCAATGCTTTAGGAAAATCTTGTTTTTATAGAAAGTTGGTAGGGAAATGGTGCAGCACACTTGGCAACCAAGAAGTGCCAAATCACCATGGGAAGGGGAAATTAACTTACTAAGAATAGTAAGTAAAGGTGGAAAATTTCATACGCATCTAGAAAGCTCAAAAATAGCTTTTTGGGTCAAGAAACATGTGATAAAAATGAGTTGGAAGAAGGCAACATGTATACTGAGAACATGTTGTTTAAGACCGGATAAAGTTACATAGAACCTCCAATTTGCACGCAGTGGTGATTAAACCACTGCGGTGGTTGCACAACCTCCCCCTCTAGGTATAACAATGGCTATGTAACCACCATGGCTGTTATGCAAGCGACGTGGCGATTACGTAACTTAAGGCCAAAATGTTAAGGGAAAGGCTAAAAATATCTTGGAAAGTTGGAAAAGCTAGGAAACATATGAACAAGGTAAAATAAGCTATAATAACATGTTATAAGAGATAAAATTGGACTTGGATACATCATTTAATCTAGAAACAAAATTATCATCATTGAGGATTTATACTATTCGACAATGTACCACCATGTAATTTTAGGTGCGTATAGGTACCATAGAGATAAATTTCAAGGAATTGATTGTGTGCTTTTATTCGAATGTAGATAATTTGAACTTCGAGGACTATATGAAAAAACTCTTCATGTGGTTATTTATCACCAAATGCAAAATATTCTTAAAAGCGGGGTTGAAGGATTTGTAGCATGATTGTTCTCCATGGAATTTCAACCACCAACAACAGTAGTGTATCATGATCTTAAGAATATTATTGATCAACACACATTTATCTTCAAGGATCCTAGAGGATTGCCTCTTGAAAGAGATCATGATCATGTCATTTAGTTAATTCTAGGAATCCAACCCCCAACATTAGGCCTTATAGATACCCATATGTGCAAAAGAGTGAGATCAAGAAGATGGTGGAGGAAATGTTGGAAATGGGTATTATTCGTCATAGTCAGTGCTTATTCTTCTTTAGTGTTGATGGTGCATTGTAAGGATGGAAGGTGGTTCATGTGTCTAGACTACAAATAACTTAACAATTACACTATAAAAGATAAGTTTCCTATTCATGTCATTGATGATTTGTTAGATGAGTTGTATGGTGCAATTTATTTTATAAAACTAGATATGTGTTTTATGTATCACGAAGTTAGAGTAAAGAAATATTATATTCATAAGACATCCTTCTTGAGAACTCATCAAGGGCATTATGAATTTCTAGTGATGCATTATGGTCCTACTAATGTACCATCCACATTTCAAAACTTGATGAATTCATTATTTAGACCATACCGATGCGGGAGCATCACTAAAGGAAGACTCTAAATGATGAATTCACCTTTCTAGTATGATACGAGTCAAGGTAGGATGTTAGAGTGTCTTGAAGTCATTCATGAGCCCAAAAGAGTCCTTACAAGATGATAAGGTAGTCTAGAATTTGAATTCAGACTTGTTGTTTTCCCTCCTAAAAGGATATTTAAATTAGTAATACTTGTAAAAAGTGGGAAAGTGACCTAACATGGTTTTTTAAATGGGGGAAATGAAATTTTAGTGTAATTGAGGATTCTAGTCATGACATAAGTGAATTATAGGGTCAAAGAGTCATAAAAATGACAAAAATGATGTAATAAAGCTATTATAGCTAAGAATGAGCATATGAGTCAGGAAAGAAAGTTAGTTAGGGTGAAAACATTGAAGTGAATGAGTTAAACAAAAATAATTTAAATTTTGCAGTTAGTTACCTCTAAGTAGGAAGGGAGAGATGTATACCATATGGAGAGAGGATTTTTGTGATGGACGGGAATATTTGTAGATGATACTTTGTTTTGTGAGAGAGATGACTCTCAATACGGTTATCACATTAAAGATTGATGTATATCTATGATTTGGTGTGTGTTTTCCTTGTATTTCTGATTTTATAGAAAATTTATATGATTTTCTAACTCATCTTATATGGTGGATCCAATGATGTAATCATCAATATGGCTTTCATGTGTTGTCTAGGATGATATAGGATCTAATGCTTTATTTTGAGACTCATGATTGTCATGATTAAGGTAAGACCATACTTTGGAACCTATTTGTGTGGGGTACGAGGATAAGTTTCTACACCTTTATTGTACATGCATGTTTAATGTGATGTTACTAATCATTCCTAAGAGATAGTAGATGGGGTATTCTATGACCAATATTTTTGTGACATGGAGATATACATTTGCATGGATCTTTGAAATTTTAGGAACCCGAGCATTAAAGCAAAATCATTGTATGAACTAACTCGAGGAAGAGACAAAGATGGATTTTCCTTACTTAAGGTTGGAGGTATTTACAAACCCCAAGGTTTGAGTTGTTATTTTTATTTGAATACTATATTGTGTTGTCTCGGGCATCGAATATACATGCAAAATTTGAAGGAGAAATGAAAATGGCATCTAAAGCATGTTGTTACTAAAATAATGGAGTTAAATTGAGTGCAAATTTTTTGGAAGGATGACATAGACCCCTATGAAGAAAGAAAACATTAGAAACAAGTGTCATTGAGCCTTACATACAATTGAGGGTTAAGAACTCCAAACCCTGAATTTTATAGGTTGATATAGAGAAATTTGCTTGAATCTTGCTTATTAGTGTGTGGATATCCTTTGTTGGTAAAGTTATTTGGAATCCAAGGTTTTAATAGGTTTATAATCCAAATTTTAAGTTTTTAAACTAAGTAGAAGGAAATTTATTCCAAAATTACCCTTCTCGAGTCCTGGGAAAGGGTTTACAAGTTTCATAGCTAGGCGCGGTTTTAGAAGCACCAATGAAATAATCTAAGCCTGAACTTTTAAAGTAATAATAAGGAGAATATTTTTAAGCATATTCAAGTATAAAATCTAATTTTCATTGGCTATAAAATGAGAGTTTCTTGACAGTGTTGGAAGGAACAAGAAAATACAGTCATAAGGTTGATTGAAAGAGTCACTTTAAAAAGTAAGTACCCTCTAAACTGAGAGTTATCCCTTAAATTTTCATAGACACATAGTTTTACATAAAGGGTTCTAATAAATATCAATTTTGAGGCTAAGTCACAAGGTATTGAATATATATTTTCATCGATCGTTGTCCCAGGACTCCAAGAGAAGGCTTAAGAGAAAAATCACAAAAAGAGGGCTATATGGAGTTGTATGGTGACTTGAACCTTGAAAATTTAGGAGAATTTAAAGGTAGTCAAAGGTTAACTGTAGAATCTTTAAAATCCTTTTAGGTAGCTAGGGAAGTGAAATTCTATGATTGGAGTAAGACACCATGTCTTAAGGAACATAGGGGCAATTTTGCAATAAGAGAGAAATGGTGAGTTATTGAAGTCATGAATTAATTTATTCATTGTATCTAACAATATGGTGAGAATTTGAACAGAGGAATAGGTTTAGAAAATACTAAGGAAAAATAGGATCAAGCTTGCATACTTGGAGAAAGAAGTCAAGAACAAGAAACATGAGTACTGTGAGGGTAAGTGAACAACTTGTCATTTTGGTGCAATTATATGAGTTTAGTGAGTTATGTGGTAGAAATTTAAAGTGTGGACAAGGTATATTAAATATAAGACCTCCTTAGTGGAAATTTTTATAATTTCATAAGTTTCAAGCCTTTGTAGGCTTTTCTAAGATCCTCAAAAGAAGGGTCATTGTGAAAGTTTGTTGCTTTATAAACTTATTGAACTTCTTGAAAGGACTAAGTTGGCATTAGCTCTGCATTAATACTTACAAAAGTTTGTCTTGGTATTTTTATGATATCCTCATCTACAGTAAATATTGGGAAAAACATTTACATAATGTCAATATAGTTTTGGAAGCCTTAGAGAAACATCAACTATATGCCAAGCCTTTGAAGTGTTCTTTTGGGGTATAAAAAGTGGAATATTTGGGTCATATTGTCTCTCTTGAAGGTGTTAAGTTGTACCCTCGTAAGATCCAAGTCATAGTGGAATGGGAAGTCCTAATAATCCTCAATCATTTATGAGGTTTCTTATGTCTCACAGGATAATATCACATATTTTTTAAAAATTATACTAGTATAGTAGCACCACTCACAAAATTATTAAAGAAAGATTACTTTCATTGGAATGAGGAAGCCTCAGGAAATTAAAAAATTAAAGGTGGAAATGTGCACTACTCCAATATTGGAAACCCCCAATGTCTTCAAGACCATCATAGTTAAATGTGATGGTTCAAGAAATGGGATTTGAGAAGTACTCATGTAAGAAGAACATCCTCTAGCATTTGAGAGCCGGAAACTAAAAGGAAAAAAATTTGTTGAAGCCCACCAATGAGAAGGAAATGATGGTAATTTTTGGTCTTCAAAATTATAACCATGTCTCGAGATCTAGAAGGGCCCGAGATGTTTGAGATCATAATGGAACCATCTCCAAGTTGTGGGACCTTGCGCACTTGAGACGAATCTCTAGATAAGGTCGGTTCCTCTATCTATTTCTATTGTTATTGCTACTCCTAGTGCTAAAAGGGGAAACTAAGCTAATAAATTCCAAGGGACCTGGGGATAGGAAGATGATATGAAAATAAACTACACTAAAATGGAAATAGCACCAAAAGAGAGGGATTTACAATATTTGTTCTAAGTGGGAATGAAAGGGGAACACATGAAAGGAGGCTAGGCACAAGTAACACACTGAAAACACGTTTACCAAATCATTCTCATGGAACAAAACTAAATAAGGAACTGCAAGGGACATGAAGTGGCACAATGAACACACAATGTAAAATAAAGGCAAGAATAATAAATGAAAACACATTAGGACAAAGAATTATTACAAAATGATGTTTCTATTACTTCCAGAAATGCATAGAGCTGTTATAATGGAGAAAGAGGCCAATGTCCACATTCATGAGCCAGATCTAGAGGTCTGCAACTCATAATACAGAAAATTGAAGTCCTTAGAAAAACATGTAAGGATCTAGAGTATCCAATGTTAATAATGATCCCAGATCTTACATTTATAGATGAATCTGTAGAACAAGAAGAGAAGGAGGGAAAACCCAAATTTGAAATACAATCAACAATAAGAAGCATTTAATGCCTAAAAATCCACCTAAGAATCTAGCAAATGCTCTTCCCTAGGTCTATTTGGCATGTTGGAGGAGGAAGGAGGGTGGATCATTTCAAATCGGGTGGTTGAAGCAATCAAATCTACTCATTAATTCCCAGAGAGACGTTTTCCCATTTCTCACCTACCATATCTACCAAGAATTTTAATTTGAATGTCTAGCATTATGGTTGATGTTAGCATCTCCCGACATGTCTAGGTGCACACCACTCGAGCTCGTAGAAAAATATATGGTTGTCAGGGGAATGTTAGAGCCATCTGCACATGCAAGACACATGACGCACGTGAATTAACTGAAAGGATGGCCAACTATGTAAAATGTTTGTCATTTCTGCCACGTGTCACTCACTGATTTGTTGTAATGATTTGGTGTCATTTTGACACACTTTTCATCGGCGTCTGGTTGCATGTGGCACACTCAAGCATGTTATAAGATGACCTGGCATAGAAGGGCACAAATGAGGGTGTGAGGGAAGGGCGTGCAATAGAAAATAGAGGAAGGCATAGAGAAACACTTGTGTGACATGTGTGGGGAAATGAGGAAAAATGGTGAGTAGAGAACACATGGTCAAGGTGCAACCATTACAAGATGATGTATGGGTGCATGCGAGGGCTAGAGACTTAGCTGATTGAAGCATGTGCAAGGTGTGTGCACTAGGGTAAATGGTTTCTAAGAAGAAGGTGAATGCACAGAAGATGCACACAAAGGGAAGATGGAACAAAGAAGAAAAGGAAAGGAAGGGAAGAAGGGGAAGCACACAAGGGTGCATGAGGAAAAGAAAGGAATGTTCTAAGGGAACTTGAGCATGTGCAACCTTGCAATGAAGAGCTTAGAGTCATAAGATGTATACAAGTTATCCAAATCACTAGGAGAGTTATTTGGATAATAGTTTTGGTGACTTTCAGGCCATCTTCCTGCTAGATGAAGGAGATCAGTAGCCTAAAGCATCCATTGGGCATGGAGTCTACTATGTAATCATTTGAATAACTTCCCCTGAAGTCACTTGAAGGATCATTCTTGACTCGATTCTGAATCATGCAACTACCTGAAAGAAGATCTACATTTTGGAAGAAAAATAAGAGCACACATAGGAAGCATGCGAAAGGAAAGAACTATGTACAAACAAACAATGTGCACGTACGCACTTGGAGGAATTGAAAATACTCTAATATATATAGAATGATGCAGCAAACTTAATGGAAGGTTTTGAGATAGATCCCATTTACTAGGATCTGCAAGTGTGCTTCCATCAAGATGAGTTAACTCAAAAGAGTTAGCCTCTTTGCATGAACTAATGATGTATGGGCCACTCCAAAGTGCATCAAACTTTGAATGGCACCTTGGTTTAGCTATGTCAACATCCCATTTTAGAACTAAGTCCCCAACTTTGAAAGCTTTGGGCCTAGCCTTTCTGTCAAACCATTTCTTTGTTGCTTGTTGATGATTTTCTAGCTTGATCATGACAGAGTTCCTTAGTTCTTCAAGATTAACCAACTTTGTTATTATGATTTCTCTCTGGTCCATGCCTTGAATTCTAGTTGTTGGGAAATCACTAATGAGTTCAAATATAGTGTCAAAGGAAGCGTAGCCTCCTTACCATAGACAAGCTTGTAAGGTGAAGTTCCTATTACCTTTTTTACTGTGATTCTATCTTCCTAGAGCATGTGCGATACATTTATATGCCACTATTTTTAGCTGATGTTCATTATGCACTTCATGATTTTGATCAGGTTTTTATTTTTGACTCTACCAAACTGTTTCCTTGAGGGTAACAATTGAAAGAATTATTTAGGTAGATGCTCAGATTTAGCACCCAATCAATGATTTTAGTACCAAGGAAGGCTTTCGCACTATTAGAGATAATGGTTTGAGGAACATCAAAAATTGTGACTATACCTTCAAGAAAGTCAAGGATGACTAACTCGGTTGATTCCTTAAGCGTGACAACTTCTATCCATCTAGTGAAATAGTCGGTATCTATCAGCACCCACTTATGTCCAGTGCTTGAAGGAGGATTGATCATGCCTATGAAGTCAAGACCCCATTGCGCAAAAGGTTGATCCACTTGGATTGGTCGAGAGGAAGTGCTGCCATTTTTTTCTTTCTTGCAAAGAAAGCACACTCTCTACATTTTGTGACCCACTTAAGTGCATCTGTAAATAGGTTAGGCAAGAATATTTTTACCATTATGATCTTCATTTCTGTAGTTTTTTCATAAAAGTGTCCACTAGAGAATCCTTCATGAAACTTTGCTAACACTTTTTTCAGTTTACGCACGATTGATACATCTTAACAACACGACATCAATATTTTTCTTGAAGAGAATTCCATCAACCAAAACATAAGGGATAGATTGTGACCTCAGATGTATTCTCTTCACCTTTTTCAAACCAGGAGGGTATGCACCCTCAGAAAGGAATGTGATGATGTCCTTCACCTAGTCACATGCACCAGGATTTGTATTCTACTCAATCTCTATACGCAGAAGGCCTTCATTAAGAAATAATGAAGTCTCAAATTAATTTTGCACATCCTCAAGAATCTTCTGTAAAGCATGCTAGCTCTTACTATTCTCTTGTGGCTTTGATAGTCACGTCATACTCCATTATTTTTGTCACCCATTGTGATCTCTTTTCACTGATCTCTTCTCCCATGATGAATTCTCTGATAGAAGAGTGGGAGACTAATATCTTGATATGATTTGTGGTGAGCATACTTTTGAATTTATTGAGCACATGCATGATGGAAAATACCTGCTTCTCTATGTGATTGTATCTTAATTCATAATCCTTCATCGTCTAGCTGAAGAAAGCCATTGGTTGTTCCAGATCTTGTTCATTTTCTTGTGTTAGGACAACAACAACACTAATATTAGCACCATAAGTAGAAATGATGAAATCCTTGGAAAAATATAGGTTGATGAGTGTTGGCGCATGAGAAATTTCTTGTTTTATTTTTTTGAAGCTTTCCCTTCCTTCTGCTATCCATCTAAAAGTTATGTCCATCTTGAGCATCAAGGTGATGGGCCGAACTAGTCCTACAAAGTTAGGGATAAAACACCAAACAAATTTGATCTTACCAAGGAAGGACTGTAAGGAATTTTGTGCACTAGAAGGAAAGAGCTAGGATGGTTGAAACATGCTTAGGATTAATTGTGATACCATCCTTTGAAACCACATGGCCTAAGAGCTTGCCTTGTGTCACTGTAAAATTACACTTATTGGGGTTAAGAGACACCATACTTTCTACATCTCTCAAAGAATTTCTCTAGGTGTGTCATATGATCCATGCCCTAATTTGATAATATTGTTATGTCATCAAGGTAAACAAGATGAACTCATTAATGTAACATTTGAAGGTAATATCCATGGCGTGTTGAAATGTTGCACCTCCGTTTGACAAAACAAAGGTCATTTTATGATATGCATATGTTCCCACTTGGTTGTAAACATTGTTTTGAATTGATCATATTCCTTGACCAGGATCTGATTGAAACCTGAATACCCATCTAACATTGAGAATATTTACACACTAACCACATTCAAAAGAATCTGATCCATTAAAGGAAAAGGATAATGACCCTATAGATATGCCTTATTAAAATCTCTAAAATCAACAAAGAGTCTGATTTCACCGTTATTTTTGTGCACTGGAACTTTCTTCGTGGCCCGGGTAGATTATTTGATGTGAAAAATATTCTTCACCTCAATGAGTTTAGATAACTCCTTTCTCATGAGGGGCTCTATCTTTGGATTGACTGACCATTGCTTCTATCTGACGGGCTTGATACCAAGATCAAGGTCAATGGAGTGTTGAGCAACACTTGGATCAAAACCTTTGAGGTCTTCATACTCCCATGAGAAGATATCACTGTATTTTTGACATAGAGAGATGAAGGTCTGCCTTTCATCATGCACACAATCCTTGCTAAGAAGTAACTCCTTTCTACGTGTAATAGTGACTAGGAGCAGTCTTCTTATGTAGCACACATATATTTTTATTCACCCTTGAACTCATCATTAGGGCTAAAAATTTCTCTAAGGTGACCAACCCTTTAGGTAACTTGTTTGTCTTTAGCTATATTACTTGGTCACCATATCTTTCATGAGATTCAACTTGCATGCTTGATGAAAACTCAACTTTGGTTTGGATGAACTAGATGATCGTGCCTCACTTTCAAACACTTGTCACTGGTATTTTTGTCTAGAATGGATGGTTTGATCACCATCTTAATGTGTCAAGTGTTTCCTTTGAAAAGTACTTAGCAGGAGAGAATTGTGAACCGAGAGTAGCCATTTGATCAACTTCCTTGTTCATTTTGTGTGGCACCACATGCAGGTTCGAGCATCAAATCTCTCAAGGAGGTCCCAAACTCTGTTCTTATAAGATTTGAGAAGCTTATTATTTGTTAAGAACTTGTTGGTAACCTGATGGATGACCAACTCTATATCCCCAAATATTTGTAGTAACTTAATCTTCTTCATTTCAATGTGTGATACCATGCACCAACGCCTCATATTTTTCCACATTGTTGGAGCATGTAAACTGCAGCCTATGCACGAAGAATAATTTCTCATCCTTGGGAGAAATAAGAACAAATCTTGCTCCCGCGTCATTCATGCTTATGGAACCATCAAAATATAACTTTCATAGGCTAGGTTCAACTTGGTCTTTCTTCAACACCTGCGGCAACACAAATTCTTCTTCAAGAATGTAGTAAGTACCAAGCCCAGTTTCATAAGCTTCCATTTCTTCAATACATGGATTAAATTTATGGTTCCTCTCTTCCCATTCATCAAGTACTTGGTAAGGAACAGAGGGTGGAAGAGGATTCTCTTTAGGAATTGAATCTTGTTCTTGGATTAGACAATTGGCTTGGAGAGGGGATGGGACATATGGCTCTATAAGATAGGAAAATATAGGCTCAACTTGTATGCCAAACTAGGTACCATACCTTGTCTTGAGTAACGTATGAGATTAATCGGAAGACAAGTAACCACCCACTTGAGTGGTGAAATATCTCGATAGACATATGGAAGATAAATGAGGTAAGTCAATGATTAACACATCTTGAGTAATTGTTGAACTTGGACATACATGAAGGGTCAACTCAAGATCCTTAATGACTCCTAAAGTATTGATAGTTTATCCATCAATTTATAGGACTCGTTTAAACAAGGGGCTATACCTAACACCTAGGACATCAGATATCTTCTTAGGCATAATAGAGGTACTAGCACCCAAGTCTATCATGTAATTATGGACAAGATGTTTTCCTATGATCAAGGACATATAGAAGGGTGGGATTTTAACAACCTTACTTACTTGTTTCTCTTTTCTTGGAAAATTTTGATAAAAGCATGTGGATTGTATATGGCTAGATCAGTTTGCGGGAGTTACAATAGAGCTTCATGCAATAGATCCCGCTTAAGATGGAATATTCAGGGAATCCCACATTATGACATTTATATTTGTATTCTTCATCTGGTCAATAATGTTGAATGGAAGACCCACTGACTTGTGCATTTGAGGAACAACATCCCTTTTTGACTGTTCAGGTGTGGAAGCAAGAGTTTTAGCTAAAAAAGGAGCTTGACCTACCAAATAATGGGCATATGTTATTTCGGATCCTTGTGGGGGCTTATTATGTGGGGACTTGAGAGATTTTACTACTAGATGCCTTGGATGCTTCTTTCTATTTTTTAGGGTTGGTTTGCATAAATGGGATTGTGACCTATGTACCTGACTCTAACATTCTCTTATTATATCTCGTGTTGTCCACAAATTGGCCACACGGTGCCGCTTGTATCATCTTTCACTTGGTTGATTGTACAGAAGTCCTCAATGCCAAAGAACATCAAATTTTCCTTAGGAGGAGCTTCTGGTCTTCCTTGGTTTTCTACTTCAAAGGAACTTGTTGAAGGCTTGCAAGCTAAAGCATTCTGGATTATGTAGACTTGGGCATGTGTAACATTCACACACTGATATTAATTGTGAGGCATATTGCAAGAGAAGCACCATTATAACTCTTGCGCCAAATTGTTCTAAACTAAAACAAGTGCCTGACTTGTACTAGGTACTAGAAGAGAGGGCACGGGAGGAACAACTTGCAAAGGAATATGTGCGTTAGCATGCCACCTATCATTTTTGGTTGGGTTTCCATATTGATTCCACTAAGGATGATTGTTTAGGCTATGCGCCTGATTAGAATTTCCTCTATAGGCTTGCACTTGTTGCTTTTCTACCGATATGACTTTTTGTGATAGATTTTGGATTAGATCCTTTAACTTTTCATCCTACTTTTGTTGTGTTGGAGAGTGAGATGTGGATGCAACAAGTTGTGCACTTTTCTCAGGAATAGGAATAGGGGCCAAAGAAGGTGAGGTGCTTGTGAAATTTCTAGGAACAAGGGCATAGGCGGTCTAGGAGCTATCTTTCCCACCTGAATAAGACTATTTTTGTCCTTACTACAATACTATAAGCAGTTGGTAAGGTCCTACCTCCCATATATTGAATCATGACTGAGATATCATTTTTCAGCACCTTTAGATAATACATAAAAACATGTTGGGCTATAGGTCTTACCAAAAGAGGGATTATGTCCCAAGTCTTCTAAAATTTGATGTTAAAATTAGTCATTTGCTCATTGGGCACCCTTCTTGTAGTCATTAGTTTCTCCATCGTAGATAGGTGATCTGAATTATCTTCAAAGTAATTGCAAAGATATGTTCCCATCTCATCCCATGTGATAATAGATCTAATTCTTAAGCCTCGGTACCATTGAAGCACTTTATCTTTCAAAGAGGTTACAAGTAACCTTACTGCTACATCACCATGAGTGATCAAGTAGAGTGAACACACATTTGCTACATCCTAGATATGCTCTTGAGGGGTGACTTTATTCTCACTAGTAAAGTATGGAATACTTTTGAGTGTGCCATTTGGCATGTCATTTTACATGGCCAACACTAAGGGAATTCCTCTTGTGAAGTTAGAAAAGTTTCTCATTAGAGGAGGTGGTTGATGCACCATCGAAGAGCATGTAGGTTGTTTTCTTTGAGGAGGAGTTGAACAGGCATGGTGCGTTGAGAGATAGAGATGCGCATGCGGGCCTTCTAGAATAGACTCTTCTCGGGGATAGCTGGAGGTACTCAAAAGAATATTTAGCTACTACACTTCTTCTTGTATGCAATCTTCTCATGAAATGTTCTCAGGACTTCTAAAATAAAGATCTAGAAATTTTAGGAGTCACCAATTATGTTGAAATAAGCCTCCAAATGTTGAAATACTAAGTCCACACACAAGAACTTAGGAATATGAAATTTAAGCTTTCATTTCTAGTCCCACTGGGCATGCCAGAAATTGTTGGTCTTCCAACTTACACTCACATCTTAGATATGGAAGGGCTGAGCTGTTTGAGATCACAATGGAACCGTCTCCAAGTTGTGGGACCTTACATGCTTGAGATGGATCTCTAGAGAAGGATGATTCCTCTATCTATTTCTACTACTATTGCTACTCCTAGTGCTAAAAGGGGAAACTAAGATAATAAATGCCAAGGGACCAAGGATAGAAGGATAACATGAAAATAAACTACATTGAAAGGGTGATATCACCAAAAAGAGAGGAATGAAAGGGGAAAACATGAAAGGAGGCTAGGCACAAGTAACACAACTAAAATTGTATTTACCAGGTCATTCTCATGGAACACAACTAAATAAGGAACTGTAAGGGATGTGAATCAACACAATGAACACACAATGTAAAATAAAGGAAAGAAAAAGAAATACAAACACGTTAGGACATAGAATAGTCACAAAATGATTCTTTTATTACTTCCAGAAATACATAGATCTGTTATAATGGTGAAAGAGGTTGATGTCCACATGCATGAGACATATCTAGAGGTCTACAACTCATAATACAGAAAGTATGAAGTCCTTAGAAAAACACATAAGGATCCAGAGTATCCAATATTAATAATGAGCCCAACTCTTATATTTATAGATGAATCTGTAGAAGGAGAAGAGAATGAGGGAAAACCTAAATTTGAAATACAATCACCAACAAGAAGCATTCAATTCCCTATAAATCTACCTAAGAATCTATCAAATGCACTTCCCTAGGTCTATTTGGAATTTTGAGGAGGAAGGAGGGTGGATCATATCAAATCGGGTGGTTAAAGCAATCAAATCTGCTCATTAATGCCCAGAGAGACATTTTCCCATTTCTCACCTACCAAATCTACCAAGAATTTAAATTTGAATGTCTAGCATTGTGGCTGATGTCGAGTATCTCTCGACAAGTTGAGGCATGTGTCAATCGGAGCTCTATACCAAAATATACCATTGTCGAGGGGATGTTAGAGCCGCTCTGTACACACAAGACATGTGGCACATGCAAATTGGCTGAAAGGATGGCTAAATATGTAAAATATTTGTCGTTTCTACCACGTGTTACTCACTAATTTGTTGTAATGATTCAACACCATGTTAGAGTGATTTGACTAGTTGTGTGTGGCATACTCAAGCATGTTAGAAGATGACTTGGCATAGAAGGGTGCAAAGGAGGGTGTACGGAAGAAAATAGAGGAAGGCACAGAGAAACGCACATGGGGAAATGAGGAAAATTGTTGAGAAGAGAATGCATGGTCAAGGTGAAACCATTACAAGATGATGTGCGAGGCATGTGCAATAGCCAGGACTTATATGATTGAAGCATGTGCAAGGTGCACACGTAGGGTGAATGGTTTCTAGGAAGAAGGTGAATGTGTAGAAGATGCGCGTAAGGGGAAGATGAAACACATAAGAAAAGGAAAGGAAGGGGAAAATGGGAAGTGCATAATTACACATGAGGAAAAGAAACAATTTTTCCAAGGTAACTTGAGCATGTGTAACCTCGTAATTAAGATCTCATAGTCATAAGACATATACAAGTTATCCAAATCACTATGAGAATTATTTGGATAATAGTAATATTACATGTAGTCAAACAATTGAGACCATACTTGATGGGTAGACACTTCAAGGTAAAAATTTATTGTGATGGTTTGAAATAATTCTTGAGCAACAACTATCTTTAGAAGATAAAAAAATGGGTCACAAATATGTTGGGTTATGAATTTGATATTATTTATAAGAAAGGGAAGGAAAATGTGGTATTTGATGCTCTATCTAAGAGGGATGAGCCAGGACTTATATGATTGAAGCATGTGCAAGGTGCACATGTAGGGTGAATGGTTTCTAGAAAGAAGGTGAATGTAGAAGACACGCGTAAGGGGAAGATGAAACACAAAAGAAAAGGAAAGGAAGGGGAAAATGGGAAGTGCATAATTGCACATGAGGAAAAGAAACAATTGTTCCAAGGTAACTTGAGCATGTGTAACCTCGTAATTAAGATCTCATAGTCATAAGACATATACAAGTTATCCAAATCACTATGAGAATTATTTGGATAATAGTAATATTACATGCAATCGAAAAATGGAGACCATACTTGATGGGTAGACACTTCAAGGTAAAAATTTATCATGATAGTTTGAAATACTTCTTGGAGAAACAACTATCTTTAGAAGAGAAAAAAATGGGTCACAAATATGTTGGGTTATGAATTTGATATTATTTATAAGAAAGGGAAGGAAAATGTGGTCGTTGATGCTCTATCTAAGAGGGATGAGTCCACAGAATCATTGTTATGTGTCATCTCGTACTAAATGTATATGGGGTAGATCAAGAAAGGGAATAATGGTATAAATATGTAGTAACCCATACTCTCATTTAAAATCTCTAGACAGATCCAACCATATCTAAAAATTTATATGGAAGGGGGATACATTGTGGTACAAAGATAAGTTATATTTGTGTAAGAACTCTACACTTAAACACCATGTTCTTTCAGAGCTCCATTATTCTCCATTAAGTGGACATTATAGGTTCTTGAAAACTTATGATAGAGTTAAGTAAGACTTATTTTACAAGGTATTGAAAGGATATGTTAAAAAAAATATGGTAGAATGTTTGGTTTATCAACACAATAAGGGTGGGACCATTAAGACACTAGGTCTCCTCCAACCCAAGTTCCTAGCAAGAGATGGGAAGATGTATCAATGTATTTCATCATAGGATTGCCTAAATCATAAGGGAAAAATGTCATCATGGTTGTGGTGGATATAATTACCAAGTGTGTTCATTTTTTTACCCTATCTCATTCACAACTAGTACATTTTCCATCTCATTTATGGACACAGTTCAAAATATCCATGGCACACCCAAAATTATAGTAAGTGATCGTGATCTGATATTTACAATAAATTTTTAGACTAATTTTTTCTCTTGTTTGGGTACCCAATTGGCCCAGAGTTCATCTTATCATCCTCAATCAGATGGGAAAACTAAGGTGGTAAATAAATGTTTGGAGGGATATCTTTGATGTTTTACTTCAGATAAACAAGAACATTAGGTGTAATGGTTTCCACTTGCAGAATGGTGGTATAATACTTCATTTCATACCTCCTCCAAAATGTCTCCATTTCTAGAACTTTATGGGTACCATCCTCCATCACTCATATCTATCTTGAAGGTCAAACCAAAGGTGAGAGAAATCAAAGATCACATTCAACACCAACACGAGGTACTCTCTAGTCTTAGAGAGAATTTGGCAAGGAAAAAAAACCACATGAAGCAATAGGATGATCAACATTGTAGTGAGAAAACTTTGAAGAGGGTGACTTTGCTTTTGTATTGTTGCATCATATAAGCATTTATCTTTAAAATAACAAAACAAGGATAAAAGCTTACACATAAATACTATGGTCCTTACTAAGTCTTGCAAAAAATTAGTAATGTGGCATATAAGCTAGATCTCCCTCTAGGAAGTAAAATACATCCAATATTCCATATTTCTTTCTTGAATTAAGTTATTGGGAAACACATTTCCACCCAATCAATACTTCCTAAACTAGATTATGAAATAAGGATCGTATTGACCTAAAGGTATTCTTCAAACATGCACCAAAAGATTCAGGACCAGATTCATTAACGAGTATTTGATCAAGTGGAAGAATATGAATATTAAGGATACAACATGGGAGGATGAATCATTTATGCAGCAACATCCAGGGCTTCCCAATATTGGATAAAATGTTTCTTTAAATGGGAGGGGCATGCTACACCCTTAGTCCTATATCCTATATTTTATATGTAGTCATACTTGTGGCTTACATAATCTCTCTTCTTATCATATGTTATTCATTTATGTTTTCATATGTTTAGTAGGTTAGCCTTGGTGTTTTCCATAGCATATGATTGGTATATATAGGTGGCAGTGATGACGAGTATTTAACCATGATATTGATAATTTGAGTCATATTGTATGGTTTGGAGGTTACCCCCTCGAAGTGGCTAAGCTATTATACTTGCATATTACGATCATTTATCTATAATATTGTGTTCTTTGGTATTCTATTGTTGTTTATATTCATATTTATACAAGTAATTTCATTACAAAACCTTTGGCATTGATTATTTTCAATTGACCAAAAATTCATAGTTAAAATAAGCCTTGAAATCACAAACAATAAAAATGTAATATGAAGAGAAGAAACATGCAAAAGGGAAACCCTAGAGATTTTAAACATAAGGCCTCATTTATACTAAGGTAACATAGGAAAAATAGGTTAAGATTTTGATCAATAAGAGGATCTACCAAATGATTACACAAAAAAATAAACAAGTGTTGAGTTATTATTTAAATATGGATTAGGATCATAAATAATATATATATTCGTGTTAATTAATTAACATTAACATTCATAACAAAATATACCTATATAGAAATGTGTGAGGTAGATCAATTCAAACACCTGCCAAATAAAACATGACATAAGAGTAGAATTTTTTTATCTATTATGATTCTTAGTAAAACAATTTTTATGTGGTAGAAGGGTGAAAGGACTGGTAATGATATGGATAATCTTCATTTTTAGTTCTGGAAATATAGGATGAGAGGGGACAAAATTACTACTTAGGTACATAAATGTTTGAAAGTTTAACACTTATTTGGAAATTCTATACAAGAAAATGTTGGCACTTTGTAACTTTATATGCATGTGTGATTGAATGTAATATGCTTCTTTGTGAAATCCTAGGTCCCACAGATGTAGGAAACCCCTAAGTAGTAACTCAAAATTACCTAAAACCCTAACCATGGGTATTATCACCACAAAAGGTCAAGTTTTGGGTTGAAGTGTAACCCATACACCACGTACATTAATAATGCATATGATAGTCATCATACTAAATATAATTCTTTGTATAACTATGTGATATCTTTATGGATGCAACTATATTTGAAAAAAAATTCACTTGACAATATTTTTCACTGGCTTGTTTTATTATGCTTGACTTGACTTCATTTGTATTTAGCTTGGGAAGTTTAAATATATAATCTAGTTTGGAGTTCTTCAAACCTATGCAATGGTTTCTCCTAATGTAATACTACTTAAGGGATATTTAGAAGAGATTCTAGTGTCTTGTGATCAATTTCAACTTGAGAAGTTCTTGAAAGTGTCAAGTGAGTAAATGAGTGTGTTTAAATATCCTATATAGGGTTTCATAGGTATAATATCAAATTAAGGTTGACTCATGAGGAAACTAGTGACCCATAAAATATATCAAATTAAAAAAATATATCATTGGTGGCTTGGAATGAAACTACTGGTTTTGGTCCAAATCATTTGGTGATTTGGTCTAAGTTTGTAAATGCACTATAGTGTGTCTAACTCGGTGGACCAGAAACGTGACCCAAGAAATTTCACATCAATATTTTTAGGGGTGTTTTGGCAAACACCCCCTTCCCATGAACCCCATTTTCCTAATGTGTCATGTCATTTAAAGAAGGGGTTCGCTTGAACCCCTGCACCTAAATGGGGTTTGGGAAAACCCCCTCAAGAATATTTTGCCTTGCATATCATTAGAAGAGTGAATATATGAAATTAGGGTTAGGATGAATATATGTATGTATATATATATATATATTCAAAAAAAAAATTCACATAGATTATAAACTCAAAATGCAACATTTTAAAATTTTGTGTAGTTTTGTAGCAATTGTGTCTATAATTTTAGTGATGTCAAAAATTCGCGTGTTTAGAGGTACAAAAATGCAAAAAGTGGGAGACCCTTATGTGTTTTGACCCATTTATTTGGAAGTCCTACACATGTAGGGAATGAAATTTTGTAAAGTTCTAGATATGAAAAATAGGAGCAAGATATGTTGTGGAATGATGTAATAAATTTCAAGAGTGTGTGACTAGTGAAAATGAGAACATAATGTCTTACAATAGGAAAGGATAGGAAATTGATCTCTAAATGTGTCCACAAGTCATGATTTCAGTATTAAGCCAATACTGACATTATAAAGTGATTAATATTCAAATTTGGGTGTCTGCATATCCTGCACCAAATATCATTTCAGTGTAAGAGGTTGTAAGAAATAATTTCAAGATCAACTACTAAAATATTGAATCGTATTGAATAAAATGCAATAAATATGGAAGCATAAAACATACCATAAAATAGTTGAAATAAGATTTTTCAATTGAGAAAACTGGTATGCCGAAAGAAAATCCTATGTGTTATTGAATAATAGCCCAAAAAATTTAAATGGTATTGTTGATGGTGAATCATGGTACCCCTAAATGTCTGTAAATTGATGGGTTAAAGCTATTAGTGTGATTACATAACATGGAGATTTTCCCAAAGTGTGGGACTTTGCAATCAAGAAAGCTCTCCAGATGAAGGCTGATTCCTATTCCTCTATTCAGATGCACACATTCAAAATGTAGAGGTTCTGCTCTAAAACCTACTCTAACTTTTCCAAGGAGACATGGTTAATAAGATGCAAGAAAATAAACCTAAACTAACAGAGGTGATGCACCAAAGGAATGCTAAACATTTTCTTTTCCATTAAACACAAACCATTGAAATGTAATACAACCTCCATACACAGATAACCAAGATTGCAATGAAAGATCAGAAGAGAAAAATGAACACAAGAGAGGGTTGAAAATCATCCACAAACTTGTATTATTGCTCCACAAATTTGATACAAGTACACTATAATGGCCAAGAGGAAAGATTTGCATTACAATTTTGATGGGAGGCTTGAACTCCACAAATTCACTTGCAGACAAGAGAAGAAGGGGGTAAAAACAAATAATGTCCAAAATTTAGAAAAATTCCCCTCCTTACAATATATAGGAAGAATGAGAGAAGGAGATAGAAGAATTTTGAAATCCTACTCCAACCACCCAAGAAATGCATTGAATTCTCCTGCAACAATGATGGGTTCTACTGCAAAACCCATGCCTCCATGTGTTGTTCCTTGTTGGGCAAGAAAGGAAACCCATACCTTATTATAGTGATAGGTGAGAAGTCTAACACCCTCAAAAATGGAAGATTATGGTAGTTGCGTATCGACGCCGAGATCTTTCTAAAGAGTCCTTTCTTACATAAACCGAGCTCCCAGTCAAAATTTGTGGCCATCTGAAGGTTGAGGTATCATTCTAAAACCAATGCCCAAGAGTTTCAAAAGTTTGAAACCTGAATTTTGGACTTTTGAGTTTTAGAGTTTCAGACATTGAGGTGTAATTTTCATGTTTTGGGGCTCGAGACTTCCAAACTCGAAGTCTGAAACCCCGAAAGTCCAAAATTTTGGACTTTCGGTCTTTCAAGTTTTTGGACTTTGCCACTTCATTTTTGGCATGATTCTCCAGGTCCCCAAAAACCCAAAAGTCTAAATTTTAGGCTTTCAGACTTCAAGATTTCAGAATTTTGGAGTTATTTTCCATCTTCGTGCTCGAGAGTTCGAAACCACGAAACTGAAAGTCTGAAATTTCAAACTTTCGGGGTTTTGGGATTCGAACTTTGCTGACCATTTTTAGCCCCTTGATTCTCTAAAGTGCCAAAAATACAAAAACTAAAAACTTTGAGCCTTTTCTCCATTTTTCTTCCTCAAGATCTAACCTCCTTCATCATTCGCTTGACTACCTTTTTACCGATCTTGCATGGCTTTTAATGAGCTTTCGACTGCAACTTGATCTTCAAAGTAGATATATGTCCTCGCATGACTGAATCACCCTCTCCATTTTCTCCTATGTAAGGTCGTGTTTGATCAATATTTCCTGAGAAGAAAAATTGGATAAAATGTATCACAATGTACATAGAAATTATTTTAAGAAAGAATAAAAATGAGAGAGAATAAAATCCATAGAAAGACTAAAAGAAGTCTTAAAAACTCTCTAAAATCAAATAATGAACAAGTGAAGTGTTGAGGATGAGACCTAAACAATCTTGAAATAGATTAAAGATATAATAAGGAGTTAAAAATTAACTCTAATCATTGCATTTTCCAACTTTAAAGTGTGTTCTTAGTGTTACTATTTCTTATGAAGTGAAGAGAAGTGGGTACAAAGTGACAAAGGAGTTACATTTTAAATACAACTCCAATATTCCTTATAATGACGAATATATTTGATTAGGAAAAGAGGTAAAGGATAAATCTCACCTCACATTATCCAGATTATGTGAATTAGAAAATAACATTATAATAATAATACACAATATTGAGATATTTAATATACCCAACTTAAGATTACATTTCAACACTTCCCTTAATATCTATTTAGGGGTTAAAAAAAAGGAGAACAACTAAAACATATAATGGATATGTCATTACATAATACTCCTCCTTAGTGTTAAATTCCTTCAAGAAAAAAATTATAATTCTTTAATGATTTAATTGTAGAAAAATAAAGAAGAGTGTTGATTTCTTCAAGAAAATTTCAAATTTTGGAAGTGAAATCGTTGAAAATCTCCCAATGATGCTCTTTAGATTAGATGGTGAGAAAAATTTCACTTAATATTCAAAACACAAAAACATATATCAATATTCTTGTTAACAAATGTTATTTTATAAAAGTAAGATCTACATTCATTTTAAGAAATAAAAGTAGAAATACTAAAAGATATAAAGAAAAATATATATAAGAAATGAAAATACAACTTAAAAAATAAAGTGTTAATCATATTATGGATGAATCAAAGTTAAAAGTTTGGATAGAATAAATATATATTATATGTAGATCCTACCTTCAAAAGATTTATAAATCACCATAAAAGGTAATACAAGAATATGTAAATAAGTTCTTTAAAATTTTGATTCTAGAAACAACATTTTTCCTGACAATTAACGATAAACAAGCACAAAAGAAAAAAATACATAGGTATAGCCATGTATCAAAATATTGAATTAAGAAACAAGGAGTCATACAATATCATAGATATATTTAAAAACATAATATGAGTTAGTTTTAAAAATGCAAAAATATAATACATATACTAACCAAAGAAATTAGAAATATAAGATGTCTTACATATTTCACTTGAATACTTCTTAAAAAAGGAATATCATTTCCTTTGAATATATACAAACTTTAGGAATTTGTTTTTATAAAATTAAGTTTAGTGGGTTTAGTTATTTTCCAACAATGAAATAAGTCATGATTTATATTGCCACAAATTTTACAATGATATAATTTCTAACACTTTGTAATATCATGATCATCTCTATCAGAATGTTCACAATGTTCAACATTTTTACCAAGGTAGTATAAAAATAAATATTATATTGACTCTTATATTTATAAAATTCAAGGTATTAATTCCTATAATGATGAGGGTAATAATACTTCATATTAGTTTCAGTTTTATAAAAACTAATCCCTTTAAAGTTGGAAGTATTTTTAAAAGAAAAAGACTCCACAATTTAATTTTCATCTTTATGAAAACTGCCTATCAGTAACCCATCATTTTAATTATTTTTAAACCAAAAGTATCTTTTATATTTACTTTTCCTCCTTTCCATAATCAGTGAATGTTTTACCATACATTCTATTATGTTGCAATGTAAATGATTTCTCATACCCGCACATCATAAACCATAGGGAAAATTTTCACTCGACTCAGTAACATGCATAGAGGAAATGTAATCTCATGTAATTCAATCATTGGAGGATATGTAGAAAATGGTGTTATTAGCTAGGCTTAAATATTTTGAAATAAATTCTTCCAATAAATGCATATTTGATGAATACATGAAATATACAAAATGTTTTTTTCATAGCGATTAGAAAATATTTTATTCATAAGGACTGGTAAACTTGTAAGTGAATGTGATTCTCAATAATAATTCTAAATTAGGAAATGTCTAGTAGTATTCTTCTAGGTGTGTTAAGTTAGGATTCCGTTAAAGCATAATTTTTAGATTGTATATTGATTTTAACAACACATAATCATCATTTATTTAACACTAATAAACTCATTTATTTGTACATTGTATACCATCTTTAAAAATACATATTTATCATGTATTTTAGACTAATAAACTCGTACCTATCAGCCTTCCACAAGCATCTATAGATGATGTTGCTAGTTTTTAACACTTTGTAATATCATTATCATCTCTACCGCAATGTTCACAATGTTTAACATTTTTTTCCAAGGTAGTATCAAAATAAATATTATATTGACTCTTAGATTTAGAATATTTGGGGTATTAAATCTTACAATGATGAGAGTGATAAGATTTCATATTAATGTCAATTTTATTTAAACCAATCCCTTTAAAGTTGGAAGTATTTTTAAAAGAAAAAGAATCAACAATTTAATTTTCATCTTTATGAAAATTGCCTTCAGAACCCATGAATTCAATTATTTTTAAACCAACATTAGAAATATGATTTTTCATTGTTAAGAATTCATTATTTGAATAAGAATAAATATTTTTATCAATATCGACATTAAAAACATATTTTTCTAAATATGAAATCTTAACAATTAGTATGTTAACCAAATTATTCATGTTCTCTAATTTCATATTAAAATATTTTTGTAATGCATTAATAGTCTTATTTTGACTTTCAAGTTGACATTTAAGAGAGAAAAATTTATTATCTCGAAACAAAAAAAATCGTTTTATGTTTTTAAAAGATAAAACTAATGTTAATTTAAAATTCAAAACAAAAAATCTATAAAAAAATAATTACCATTCAATAAATAATGTCGAAAACATAACATTCAAAAAATTATTGTAATTGAAAAATTATTTTAAAATGCATATTAACAAACAATATGTAAGAGGAAATTAAGGAAAAAATCAAAATCATTTATTTTTAAAGATAATAAATCCAAAAATATATATTTAAAAACATGAATTAAAAATGACTATTTTTAAGAGCTTTGATCTCCTAAACCATAATCTCAGTTATGTTATAAATTTTCAAAAAAATCAACATATAAATGAAAAAACCCAATAAAATTCTAAGAAACTCATATTGTAAATCAAAAATTGCAATTTATTTTTTATTTTAAAAAAATGGGTATGAACTATCGAGAATAGTTTACACATTTACATTTATCTCTTAAATTATAATCTAGATAAACTAAAATTTTAACAATATTTTCCCAACTTATAAATGAAAACACTCATTAAAAAATTAAGAGATCTAGATTGTCAATAAAAATTATGACCTATTTTTCATACATGATTTACAAAACAAATTGAGTAAAAAAACCTAATAAATTAGTCCTTGCTTTTTCTTATAGAAATTAAAAAATGAAATAAATAAAACGACAAGAAATATAAGAATCTATCAAATAGTAAGCAAAATAAGATAGTGAATTAAAATTAATTTATGTTTTTTTTTTTTTAAAATAAACATAAAATAGAATCAAAACTTACATACAATACATACAAGAATGCATTTAAATTGATTTGAAAAAACTTTCAAAAAGCTTTCATAATGGATAAAATCCTGCAAAATATTAGATTGCATGAAAAAGGATAAGAATAATAATATATTGTTATAAAGAATACATGATGTTTTTTTTTCAATGGTAAAAACCAACAAATATTATTTCTTCTTCACCCAAAACTTTATACACTTAGAAACAAGATTTAGAAGTATATCTCTACTACTATGTAAGAAATAATTTCAAAATCAACTACTAAATTATTTAATCATAAATTAATAAAATGCAATGAAATTAATAGAATCTTAAAATATACCATAATAGAGTTGAGACAATATTTCTCAAGTGGAAAAATCGGTACAATAGAAGAAAACTCCATGTGGTATTAAAATATGGCTCAAATAATTTACAAGATAACACAATGTGCATAAAATTTCTTCTAAAAAGGAGAGAATAAAATCCAGATAAATATTAAAATAATTCTTATGAAACTCTCTAAAAAATAGTGAACAAGTGAAGAAGTGTTGAGGATGAGACCCAAACACTCTTGAAATAAAGTGAAGAGAGAATAAGGAGTTACAAAGTAAGTCCAATCATTACATTAGTCAACCTTCTAAGTGTGTGCCTAGTGTTACTATATCTCATGAAGTGAATGGGAGTAGGTGCAAAGTGTAAAATGAGTTATATTTTAAATATAACTTCAATATTCCTTATGTTGAGGAATATCTCTAATAATATAGAAGACATGAAGGCTATGTGCCACCTCCCATTATCTGAATTATGTGAATTGAAAATTCACATTATAATAATACACAATATTGAGATAATTAATATACCCAAATAAATATTAAACTTCAATGAGACGTCCACTTTAGGATCTCACAAATACATTATTTATCATGCATTCATACACATGAGGGAGAACTATGTGGTGCTTGATCCCTTATTGGAGTATAGGTACATAGTGCAATGCTCATAAAATCATAGAGGTGGGTGAGGTTAATCTAGCACAATTGGACTAACCGTTTTTCAGGTCTTCAAGGAGGGATCTATGGTTTAAAATAAGGAGAAGTATTAATCTGCTACATATTCACAATTGTGAAAAATTGAACAAATAAAATGAAGATAGAAACCCAGAAGATAATAATACTAAAATAAAAATCCAACAAAATACTACATATGAAAAATTAATCCACATAAGGAAAATCCATTAGAGTGCTTTATCCCTACATAGATAAAATTTTCCTCCCTTCATTTTTAACTCTCTAGAATTTCAAAACATGTTAACAACATGTTGCACAACGTTTGTACATAATTTTATGTCATTTTCACTTCACCTCATCTAGATCTTGGTGAATTTGTTCCAAACTCTAACCATAAATTCTAAATACAAATTTTCATAGCTTATATAATATCATATAATTAAAATACATGTTGTTATAATATGTGATTTATTATCATTCATTGTATTTGTAGTTATAATTCATAATACCACATTAGTAATTAATCTATATTAAGAATGATAGTTTTGATATTACAAATTGATAGAATATGACATTGAAATTATTATAGATGTGTTGGAAATTCAACCAACTGATTCTCATTACATCATACAATCCAATAACTAATTGGCAAAGTACTTATTTTCTATAAGACTTGGAAATGCCTACCAACACAATAGAGGCCCAATTTATTTTTAAGTTAAAAGTGTTTATCTATACATTACCACACTATATGGAAACTCATAATAGTGATGAATTATATGTGGCTTATCACATGGTACCTATTTTGTTCACTTACAAAATTGAACCTCATCATTTCAATGGAATTATTGGCTTAGCTACACAAATATTAGAATTCATGCCACCAATTATAATTGATGATTTGGAGATTCCTCTTAATGATGAAAAAACATCTATACCTTAGTTCATTTGATAAAATTCAATTAACATCCAATCGAAAGTGTGATGGTAATAATGATATAGTTAGAAAATTTTCGTTATGGAGATTATTACTTCTGTAGGCCATACCATACAACACCTCATTTTAATAATTTATAAAATTCAATTCTTAATAGCCAACGATCAAACTCACTTGGGGAAATAATATTACCTTTATAGGTGGACCTAAGAGGATGTCCGTATGATTCCTCATATTCCCTTCGAAAACCATATTTACCATGATCTTGGATACCCATAGATTTAGAGATGTGGGATATCCCTTCCACTTTATGTTGATGCTCAAAATATGTGCATACTATCCTTGATGTTCATTATGAATACCATGTTTCGATTTTACAAAAAATAGAATTTTATGCTAAAATCTAATCGTAGAGTCACGCACATGATAACTAACTTTTAAAAGACAAAATTGACACAATAAATAAGCTAATAGAATATGAAACTCTAAGTGAAAGAGAAATAGAAATAGACTTGTCTGATTTTTTTCTTAATGTAGGACTGGTGCAGATCGGGAAATGTGTTGAATGAGAAGTGATTTGTGTTGTTATTTCTTTGAATAAATTATGTAGGTCAAAAATAGGTTGGACATGAGCACCCATGGCTAAAGATGGGCACACTGGGAATTAAAACCTCTAATGGGCACTTGTGATTGTCAAAAATACTCTATGTTGGTCGCATGTGTGTTGCACTGTGATCACCGAGGTACCTGTAGCCTACAAGAAAAATATTTTCCTGTAAAACCCACAATACCACATCAAATCCAAAAATAAATATGCAATATGGGGAGTTAGATTGACCTCAACAGTCACCCGACAGAGTGAACTTATGACCAAGCATTGCACTACATCTCAGACTCCATGTAGTTCTTATGAGTGTGTGTAAGAATTATGCCCTAGGATTCCCTTATGTAATTACACTTGATAGTGCACTAGCTAGATGTAGAAATGTAGATAATGTGTGGATGGAATAAATAAACTTCCCCTTCCTATGTTATTTATGCAAAAATGTAGTCCCTTGTCCCTTGAATGAATTTCAAATGGATGCTTTGAAGTGTTGAGGTGCCTTTTTAGTACAAGATTAGTTGATAGTAATGATGCTTAGAGCTTGGTCCTTTATTTTGGTCACATAACTATGTATTTATATGATTCCCTTGTTTGAATTTCATAATTTATAAAAGGAAGGACAACCCATAATAAAATAATATGAACAAAAGATAAAAGAGGCTCAAAAAGAGTAAGGTGGAAAGAGGTCGAGGGCACTCAAAGGGGACGAGGGAGCCTAGGCGCTAGTATATGAAGTCATAAAATATAAATAAGTAAAATATCAACTGGGTTGTAGGGTGTGTAAGACCAAATAGAAACAAATAAATAAAGAAAAAGACCAAAGGTAGTCATCAATTACTATTTTCCTTGCTTAGGAACCATGTAAAATTTAGTATGTGTTTAGGACCTAAAAATGTACTCAAGTGCATGATTTTGTGTCTACATTTTCCCCCACTTTATATTTTTGATTGAATAATCGATACCATAAAGTAGTTAAAATATGCGTACCTTTTATTTCTGTAGAGTTTGATAGAAATAGTGTGCCAAAGAGACAAGTGAAAGTGTAAAGTGGTAAAAATGAAGTGTGGAAACTAGGAAGAGAAAGTGACCCTAGGAGTGAAGTGTATTATGTTGTACCATGTTGTACCACTTATTTTTCTTCATTTTATGCTTGATTTAGGGTTTGTTGTTGTTGTGTATTAAGGACACACCTACAAAATAAGAGAAAGATATTAGTCAAAGTCGTGTATTATAAAAACGTGTAAAAGTATCTAAAAGTGTGTAAAAGTGTGTAAAAGGAAAGTGTGCACCTGATATGACAGAGTGTAAAGGATAGAAAGATGTCCTAGAATGTTGAGTAGAGTGATTTTTTTGGGTGATCTCATGCCAAAAGTAATTTTTTTTTGTGATCTCATGCCAAGAATGAGTTTTATGGTAATCTCACACTAAGCACGAGCTTTTTGGGCAATATCATGCCAGAAAGCAAGTGTTGGGGAGCGAGGTCTAGTTTTACTCTCCTTCCATGACTCTTCCCAATAATCACCATTATAGATGGTATGTCCCAATTTAGTTTCAATTGTTTTTAATTTTTTCCTATTTGGACTGATTGAAATAGAGATAGAATGCTTTTGGTTGTTAGAGGATTGTGCCTATACCGTAAAAACTTCTCTTTGAATTTTTGTTAACTCGTGTTGATCTAAGAAAATAATTGTATCTACCCCTAGGACATAGGCACCCATGGGAGGTCAAGAGTTCCCAAATGCTAGTTTTGAATATGGGCACTTTGGTGTCTATGTTAAACTAAGGACACAAGTCATATTTTGGGCCATTTTTGTAATCATATCCTGTGTTAAACTAGGGACTGAAGTCATATTTTGGGTCATTATGTAACTTTATGACTGCATTGTTCATATATTGTGTAGGTATATATTATATCTCTAATATTTTCTATGGGTGACTGATTCACCCAATGTATGACCCCCCTCGCTTTTACGTACATGTGACGTTGATAGGAGAATACGGTCCAAAAGAGAGGACTTGAAACTGATCTGAAGTGGATACCCTATAGGGGGAGGGAATGTACATATTAGAGACCAAACAACATGTAAAGAAAATGGTTAGAAACATGTGTTAGTGTAATCAAAGCGAGTATGCAAGTAAATTACAATATTTAATCAAGAAAGAAAAAGACAAGATAGATGCGAAAAGTGGGTTTCAGATATGGGACATTGCTCACAATGTCACAAGAAAATTAAGGCTGAAGTGTCCAAAACATATAGTGTGCATATAAGACAAATGACATAGCCCAAAAATAATAGTATACAATAGAAAGCAATATCAATGAAAGTATAACCAATAACCATGGTGGTATATTGTTTCAGAAAGAAAATGTTGCACATAAAGCACCCATTAGCATGTTAGAAATATAAAGAGTATTTCAAAGCATGTATATATCAATGGAAAGTAATGTTCTAGTAAGAAGAAGTAGTAAATAATGAAATAATATCACATGTGTTGTGTAAGAGTAGTAAATGTAGATGCCCCCATGATCCTTGATGGGATTGGTAAGAGGTACAGCCCAAGCATCATTATGCATACAAATATTTGGATGAATTCTACAATCACAACTAAATACCAAGTGAATGTGAATGTTATATAAAAATATATTGACATACTAGATATTTGGTTAACATAATAAGTAAAGTGCAACATGTAACTAGTATAGGCAAGAAAGAGTAAGTACAACCATGATATGGAATATAGAGCATGAGTGTAATAGAATGACATGAATTGTTAATGTGATAGGAGCAGGTGCCCCAACTATGTGGATAAGTATGAACATTTATAAAATACCCTCAATAATCAATAATGAACCATATAATGAGAGAGTGTCATTGGAAAATGGTTTGAGAATGTGTGCTATAAATATAGATCATGAATCATAGAGCATGGAGTGTGAATGATGGTGAGGTTAATTTTAGATTTATACACTCAACATTCAAGTATAAACCATGGAACTAGAGTGCATCATAAGGAAATAGTTTTAAAATAGATGCTAGAAATATAGATCATGAAGTGTAGAATGTAAAGTATAGAAGAGGCGAGGTTCATTTATTATTAAGACCCTCGGTAGTCGAGTATAAACTATGGAAATATAGTTCATTATATGGTAATGGTGTAAAAATATATGCTATAAAGATAGTTCATGAAGCACGAGCATAAATTGTAGAAGAGGTGAGGTTCATTTCAGACTATGAACCTCAACAAATGATTATGAACCGTGGAACTAGAGTGCATTGTAGGATAGTGAAGATAGAAGTTGTGCATAAATTTGTATAAGAGAGACTAAATGTAAATCAAAGAGCATAATGTGTAGGTATAGAGACTAGAAGAAATGATGTTGATTAAAGGGGGAAGAAATCATGATTCCCCCAAAATTGTGAAATGAATATAAGAATCAAGTAACATCATGTCGGAGATTTTCATTGTTAGGGTCAAATCCCAATAGATATGGATCAAAGACTTGATAAGAAATAGTGTGAGGTGATCATATAGATATCCCTTGTGGTGTAAATGGTATAAGACTATTACATATTCTTCATCAGTGAAAGGTGGTTATGGACAACCATGTGCATACCATCAAGTGAGATTTGGAGAATATCCCAAGAAAGAGTCATTGCAAATAGAAATGTGGCCAAAAGGCATAGGAAATGTGATATCAGTATGATTTTTATCTAGAGTTCCACCAATGTAATCTAGCCAAGACTTCCCAAGTGTGAGTGGAGAGGTACAATAAGTGCATGCAACAAAGATGGAAAAATGGAAGATGCAAAGGCCATAAGAAGCAGTGATGTGAACATATCCATGATAGAGGTGAGGAGAGTGAGGTAGAGGAAGGAGATCATTAAGTTTGAATCCTAACCGATCCAAGCCATCATGTGTGCAAATATCCTTAGAGAAAGTGGGTTTGAATAAGATATGAGGCCAATAAGAATTGAGAATGAAGAGATTGCATGTGAAGGGATCCCGACATGCAGCAGAAGGAATCTAAGAATATATTGTGCATGCTAGAATGTTTAATGTATGTATTGTTCCTTATAAAGTAATTATGGCATTAGTGGATGGAGGAAGCTTCTTAAATTGATATTGGAAAGGACCGATAGCAACAAAAGTATCTTGAAAGTATGATTATTCTATTAAAAGGGGATTAAAGTTAAGATTGTGTAATGCATCATATTTAAGTTCTACAACATCAACCTCATCATCAGAATCATCGAAGTAGCATAGTCTTGT
Organism: Taxus wallichiana var. yunnanensis; assembly: GCA_018340775.1. NCBI lineage: Eukaryota > Viridiplantae > Streptophyta > Pinopsida > Cupressales > Taxaceae > Taxus > Taxus wallichiana. The sequence goes on along the minus strand of CM031242.1, from coordinate 166,781,290 downwards.
TGTATAGCATTATCAAGAATATTGGTAGGAGTGGATTCAGATGTAGAATTGGGAGGATCCATGATAGGTGGAGAAGTAATAGCCATGGGGGTGGACATAGTGGGTGATATAATATCAATAGTATGAGTAGGAATGGATGGAGTGGATGGAGAAATAACAAAAGAAGAAGAAGTAGGAGCACTAGATTGAATGACATCATATGTACTAACTTTGTGATATGAAATTGGCTGAGATTGAGAAATGGGCATGGAAGTGATAGGGTCTATGTGGAAAAAATTGAATGGCTCAGGTTTGCCAACAATAGTATGTTCATAACCATCATGTAAGAATTTAACACACCGATGAACTGTAGATGGAATAACATGCATAGCATGAATCTAGGGTCTGTCAAGTAAGCAATTGTATTGAAATGTGGCATCAATGACAAAGAAGACAATAAGAACTATTTTAGGTCCAACCTGTAAAGGTAGGGTGATGGTTCCCATGCATGTACAAGTGGTAGAATCATAGCTACGAATGACTTGAGAAGATTTGTTAATTAGATTGTCAGGAATGTGCATTTTCTTGAGGAGAGAGAGAGCATAGGTTTATATCGAGCCATTATCAATGAGTACACACTTAATGCATATGGTACCAATAGTAGTAGTGATAAACAAAGGTGCAAATGGATCATCAGTAGTAGAAGGAGGGATATCCTCATCACTAAAAGATATAGCATGTGGTAAATTTTTAAGATATTGAATGAGGTGAGAAAATGCAACAGGTGAATTATTGCTTTTAATGTGAATAAAGCAAAGAGCGACCTCTAATGTGTGACAAAAATTGGGTGCATTGCGTAATAGATCATAAAGAGAGTTTTTTTGGTGTATTCTTGAGCTTCTCAATGATGTCATAACCCTTAGAGGTAGTGGAAGGAACTGTAGAAGTGATAGGAGATGGAGCAAGTAGGTGGATCCATAGTAGAATGAGTGTGATGAGTGGTAACGACATTGATTTTTAGATTAGAGATTGGAGTAATAAATCAAGGAGGATGGTGAGTACAAACTTGTATAAAATCGAAGCGAGACTAATAATGTTGGGAACCTTGGTTGGAGTAAAATAAGGATAAGAAGATTGATCCATGAATTCAGAAGAAGGAGATAGATTTTGATACATTCTCATAAGGTAGGGTTTGAATGATGGGTTCACCAAATGATTTAACAAAAATTAGAATTTTATGCTAAACCCTAATTATAGATTCATGTATGATAAATAAATTCTAAAATATAGAATTGAAAAAATAAATAAGCTAATAGAATATGAAACCCTAAGTTTAAGAGAAAGATAAATGGACTTATCTAATTTTCACTTGATCCAATATTAGTGCAGATCTGGGAAAACTAATGAATAGGACATGATCTCGTGTCATTATTTCTATGAATAAATTCTATAGGTCACGAAACAAGATGGACACAAGTTCCCATAGCTAGACAAGGATGTCCAGGGGGCACCGATAACCTCTACTTCACACCTATGATTGTGAAAATGGTCAAAACTTATCTTCCTTGTGTCACAAAAGTATCGTAAATACTTTGTGTTGATCACCTGTGTGTCGCACTTTGATTACCAAGGTACCTATAACCTGCAAGACAAATATTCACTTTCAAAACCCACAATACCACATCAAATATAAAAATAAATATGTAATATGGGGATTCATACTCACCCCAAGGGTCACCCAATAGAGTGAACTTACGACTCATTAATGCACTACATCTCAAACTCCATGTAGTTCTTTTGAGTGTGTGTAAGAATCATACCCTATGATGCCTTTGTATAAGTGTACTTGATAGTGGGCTAGCTATATGTAGAAATATAAATATATGTGTGGATGGAATAAAAAAACTTCCCCTTCCTATGATGTGTATGCATAAAATGTAGTCCCTTGTCCCTTGAATGAATTCCAAATTGATGCTTTGAAGTGCTTTAGGTGCATTTTAAGTGTAATATTATGTGATAGTAAAGATGCTTAGAGCTTGGTCCTTAATTTTGATCACATAACTATGTATTTAAATGATTCCCTTGTCTGAATTTCATAATTGATAAATGTAAGGCCAGCCCATAAGAAAATAAGATGCCCAAAAAGAGGGATTGAGGTGGAAAGATGTCGAGGGAACCTAGATGGGACGAGGGCACTGGGTATTGGCATCTTAGTTGGGCATTGGTGTTTGAAGTCATAAAATAAAAATAAGTGAAATACCAACTGGGTTGTATGGTGTCTAAGACCAAATAAAAAAAAAGAAATAAAGAAAAGATGCCAAAGACAATCATCAATTACTAGTTTCCTTGCTTAGGAATCATATAAATGCTAGTATGTGTTTAGAACCTAGAAATGTAACCAAGTGCATGATTTTTTGTCTACTGATTTGACCTAACATAGTACCTTCTACTACTCTTATCCAATAGAAACTATATCCTACCATGACACAACATTCTCATCTCATTCATAGTTCTAATCATATAATTAGAAAGATAATGCAACACACAACAATACTACCTCATTGTGAGAAATATTATATATATTCTAATCTATAGTTACACCCTGTATTACCTAGATATGTGTGACACAAGATGTTTTTTACATTGACCTTAAAATCATGACCCATGCAATACATTAATGCACTCTCTACATACACATCGAGATCCTAACGTTATGTAAAAATTCTTATGATCCACAAATTATGTATACATATACCATTGATGTCGATATCTCATGATATTATATCACACATGGGTATGGTTTAGAGTTATATTGTTTTTATATTATCTCGAGTACTAATCATTTACATATTACACATACCATGTATTTAGATACAAGAAATCTATATGGTATCCCATTGATGAGATCATAGGATATCCTCTTATAATTTCCTTACAGATGACTTAAGAACAATCGCTTACACATCACTTATTTTACACATACAATTATTCTACCCATCCACCGGTGACATTTTATCTTAGCTTGATATTCATTCTTATAGCTTATAAATTGGGCATAAACCCGACAATGTAACACATTTTAGGAGTTTGATTTTATTTTTTATAGAATAATTATTACCAAAAATACCTCATCCCATTTATTTTACTATTACCATTGATTTTCTAGGGCCCTTAGTACATTATAAGTTTTATTTCAAGCTCTCTTATGAAAAAACTAAAATAATAATACACTATGGGAAAAAACATGTGGCTGGATGATTCATTACTTAGACTTAGGCATTATGTTTATTTTAGTTTAACACTCTACATAACCTACATCCTTACACACTTAATCCTCATTGAACAAATAAGACAGCTTGTAGATACATTAATGCATGGACATTTTGCATGTACTTTATGAATTTTTAACATTTATACACTATGGAAAACCCACCAAAATGTGGGAATACCCACACTGATGACTTCTAACATATAGATCCTACTTAGATCATATCTCTCACACTTTTCATCTTCCTATAGCCCTATACCCTTGGGGCATACTTATCACATGGGGAAATAAATACACTTGGGGCATCTATAGACACCTAAATTTGGTAATTTATCACTTGAGAATGATAATGTTGGCTTCATCCCTGCAAAGTGTGACTTGTATGCACATACTTAACTTATTAACCTATCCTTAATTTTATGCATGAATTTCTCTCCTTAATATCACTACTTAGTTACCGACATATTTTTTACATCAATCCACAATATTATATCACCTCCATGTGTTGTGCCTAGAAGTTTCTATCACTGTAGTACATTCTCATGTGATATTTCCAAACATGGAAAAAACCATCCAATGATTTGGTTTGAAACTAATAGTTTAATCCTCATCCATTGAACAATCACTTTCTCAATTTTATATCTTTCTATGGGTTGGTATTTTCCTCATGTGTCATCCTTAATTTAAATTTATACATGTGAACTTATCTATAAGCAATTCAAATGTACTCATTTACTCACCTACCAATTTTAAGAGCACTCATTATCAATATAATTCATAAGCACTCTAAGATACCCTAAATTCCTAAAAACATAATATCACACTCTAGGAGAAACCCATACATAGGTTTAAAACCACTCAAATAGGTTATATAGTCACACTTCCCAAGCTAGACAATTAATTCCAATTCAATATAACCACACCAAGTCATTATCTACATTTTTAAGTGATAAAATTTCTAAATCTAGTTTCATCCATATAGATATCACTTTATCTGTGGATATTTATGTGTGGTGAGACCTATTTCAAGTATTCTTAAAGTAGGAAGTGTAAAAATTACAATTTAACCCAACAACTAAGATTTTTATAGTATCTCATACCCACGGTTAGAGTCTAAAGCTATTTCAAGTTACATAAAGGGTCTCCCACATGAACAAAATTGAGGGATTCACATTGAAACATATTTAAAATATTCACATAGGTATAAGAAGTTATAGAGTCCTAGAACATAGTTGTACAAAAATTCCAAACATATATGAAACTACCAAATAGGTTCATACACATTTGATAGTTCCGTACTCACTCAGTTTTCACTTTCATAATTAGATGCATAAAAACTTGAAAGTTATTTATAGCATTCTTATCCTTTTTCATGTTTATATAAACCTAATGAACACTTTATTATCTAAGTACATCTATATTCTTACACCTTGTCACATTTATTACTTGTTTCAATCAATTTATATTACATATTGCTAAATATGTATATTATTATTCAAAAATTGTTTTGTATTAATCATTTGAATATATCTCCCATTTATAACCCTTAATACTATGATAATATATAATAAAAAACACCCGTCTAATTGATTTTAGGATTAAATCATTTGGTAAACACACTTTTTGATTGAATCCTTAGCCTTTCTCAAACCCTGGTACCCCGTTTTTCATTTCTTCTTTACCACATGATCCTTCTCCTATCTCTATTTTCCCTTCACCTTTATGTTTTTAGTTTGTGTTGATTCATCTAGGGGTTTGTGCTCCTTGTAGGCTTTGTGCTCTACTAAATCTAGGGTTTGGTGCTCTTTGTGGGTTTAGTGCCTCACTAAACCTAGGGGTTGGTGCTTCTTCTTGAGTTGGTGCTCAACTAAATTTGAAACATGGTTATAATAACATTTAGTTTCAATGGGTTTTCTTACCTTTGAGGGTTTCCAACTTAAATATGGTGTTCATGTGTTTTTTTTTCCTTTTACACATGCTTTGATGGTCATGTTGTCTTGATGATTCATAATGGATAAGCTAGGTTCATGATGAATGGTTAAGTTGATGAATGATAAATGAATGGCTAAAGTTTAAGTGATTGAATGTTTTAATTACCACTGATTCACAAATAACAATAATACAACTTTAAAAATCATTAAAAAAACATTCATAAGACCTCTTAGGTTGGAAACATTATCTAGAACCATTTATTCCTCCATTAGGTCTCAAATAGGCCTAATATACCAAAATATTCCTCTCGCCAAAGCCAAGTCACTTGAGATAATATAGCCTTCACCAAAATTTAACATCCACTTTAAAAATTTCTAATAACACTAGAAACATCCATCAAGCTCTTAAACCTCTTCTTCATCATCTCACCTCATGAAGCCACTTGAGAACAAGGACAACCAACATGCCCCAAAACTAGTATTCATAAATGAAGCTCAAAACTCCATAAAATGACCTTATCAATGCAATTTTAATATATCAATGGAAATATTATTACCTCAAGTTCGTCACAAAATGTATAGGAATCCATAAATCGACTATAGAACCATAAAAATCATCTCGCAATTAGATCACCCTGAAACTGCCCAAAACTACCCCAAAACCAATCATGTAAGAATAACATTAATTGAACTTATAAGGGATAAAAATTATCTAGAACCACTCCATACACGAATTATAGATCTCATAATTTCTCAAAACCAATTTATTTACCTTTCTAATGCAAAATTTGACGAAAACATAGCTTGTTAATAATATTTCCTTTTTGAGTGGGGTCCACAGAGACATCCAAGGAACCTAAATTACACATGGATAAATTTAAAGGATTATTACACAACCTCTAATAATCATACTAGACAAAAAAATCATTTTGGGAAACTAACATCAATTTCTTATCCATCGCTTTAGACCTAAGGTTTTAAGAGGGTTAAAAAGGTGTTTAGCTTATTAGTGATTGTTCATAAATCTATGCCCCTTAACTCTCAAATTAATACTTGGAATGGAATCTAAATACCCTTACCTAAATACCATGAATATCTTAGAACACCGTGCATATATTTCGCATGCCAATAAGGATCGAATTGTCCAATTTAACCTCAAATTCTCACTTCCACAAACTCGGCAAGAAAAAAGTCACATAACTTTCTTAATATTCCATTCTAGGACTTGAGAATTGGTTCACCCCTCAATAAAAACATAATCCACATTTACCAATTATCAAATCTACATCACCATTTTGAAAACATTCCAACTCATTTCACTAGGGCATGTTTTCTCAATAATTAGGTCTAGGAACCAACCTATAACTCACTTTCCATGTAATATGCTCAAAGTACTCACCTCAAACTTCAAAAAAAATCTAGAAATAAATTTCCATAGCTCTAACATAGCTAAATTTTTCATTTCTAAGCTGAACCCATATCTACACACCTCATTTTAACACCTAGTGCTTGAGAATACGTCTAGTGTAGACCTAGAAAACATGTCCAACACTGAACCAACATTATAAGACATTTGTTATTGTCTCAACACCACATACTCATGCTCTTCATTCTCTTGCAATGCATATCTAGATACTACACATCATGAACCATCATGTCATACCACATTTTGTTGACTATGGCTCAAGAACAAACACCTTGATAATGCTTTCTTCACAAAAATTGACATCCTCATCACTTTGATACACTTTCACACTTATAAGGACATTAGAAAAATTGCGTGACACCTAAAAACATCCTAAATATCTTAAATTCACTACCACACTTCTATAATCCACTATACTTCTTAAGACATCATGAAACATCAGTAAGACTAAGAAACTCACAAGGCACTAGCAATCAACATTCATGTTTCTCTCTCCTTTTGAAATAAATGATACTAAATTCATCAATGACAACACCTACACTTTGACATCAATGACAACAAACTTCCGTGTAATATAACTTAGCATGTACATATATTCGATTTACAAATGGATACACAATATATCTTCGTTAATTATTGATACCACATGTATAAATATATATGAGAGATTGCTCCTATTTTCTAGGAGGTTTGTCTAACAACTCTTCCTAAATACATGAGTGGTTTTAACCACTATTATTCACTTATATCATAAACTACTAATAATCCCTTATTCACTTATCCTGGTGGTTAGTAAAACTTGGTGCAAGAATTCAAATACTCTCACACAAAAATTAAAATTAAAAACAGGAGAATTCGAGGGTTGAATGCTGAGTTAATCATGGAGGTACAGAGGATTTCAATTATTTAAGATCAGATTGCTAAAGTTTTTGTTGGTCATGATGAGGGTAAGATGTGGCTTGAGATGAGTATCTCAGATGATGAAGAGATCAGGGAGATGGAGGAAAAGAACACCGAGAATATTCCAAAAAGAGTCATCATCAAGTGCAAAGGGGATATGGAAGCGGGCCCAAACATGAGAACTAGAAGCAAAGCTCCCCAAGAAAGATGGATTGATGGTAGACCTTTTGCTGCCCTCTTTTTTGTGTTTCTTTTTCATTGGGTTTGTTGATCTTGTTTCTTTGAAAGTTGAAGTATTTAGGTTATATATATATTATAATTACTTAGACCGGGTGTGGTTTGTCCTATTATGTGGGCACTATTGGTCAAGCTTGTTTGACTTTGTGCTTTTGGATCCTTTTTGTTGGCCTTTGTGCCCTCTTCTTTGTTTTGTGTAAAGGGTTTTTTGGGTCCCTTCAAAACCAAATCTTATTACCTTATCTAAAATTGAAAATCCCTTATGAGTTGTTATTACTACTCATTTAAAAATATTTAAATTATTTACCCAAATATTAATATTGTGAGCATTAACCTTAGGATATTCCTAACATTCCCCCTTTAGTGATAACATGGTAGAAAAACATTCACACACTTAGCTTTAGTATGCTCACCCCTATGAATCATGTCCTACTATGTGACTCATGACCTTGATACAAAATATAGGTTCTCTCCTTCCATGGTTTTAAACAAGATTACCACAAACCTTGACATGAATAGGCCTTATAAACTATCCACCTTAGGTGGTTTTCTAGATCTCCCACAAACCTTTTCAAGATCCATGAACTGACTTACTCTGATTATTTTTTCACCACTATGATTTTACATCAAGGAAGTATATAGGAATCACAGAATATTTATTTAAAAAAAAAACAAAAAACTCACACTTGAAATATTTCACATTACATCCTATAAGAATCACAATGTTCTTAATTACATCCACTATTTTCGATCGATGTCACTCGATATTGAAAATTATAGGAAACTAAAAATTCAAATTAAAGTTTCCTTAACTTTATCTAGTTTGGTGTAGGATGGAAATGGAAAATTGGTGTCAGTCCCCTCACAATGTGAAATTTCCACTTATTTATCAAACATGAACACTAAAATTTTAATCGTATCATCGCATATCACTATCCATATCTTGATGTTGATATCTTGTTGCACATTATCAACATTACCAATTAACGTATTCAACGACCGATCATCTTCCAAAAAATTACAACAATCGGAGGATCACCATAGTCATATATCTCTATAGTCATTTGCTCTCCTATAGAATTATTTTCTAAAGCATCCACACACGACAACTGAAAAGTTGAAAAATAAAAACTCACACCAAAAAATATCCACCACATATACTATTTGGCCCCATCATTGGTGACTAACAAGAGAAATGTTTTTTTCCTCCATCCTCCTATGCCTTCATCCTCTGGTGTGACATTGCTAACTCAACTTGATCTAGATTTGAGGCTCTTTAAACAATTCACCTCCACAAGATGGACGCCAGGTAAAATTGAAAAGGTGTCCTTTATAATTTTGAATTTTGGCATTGATGACTCAATGAGGCTCAAAGGGGCTGCAAAATCTCCAAAAGTATACACAATCCCAGAACAAGGAGATGCCCATAGGATGGCCAAAAGGAGGTATTTTTCAAACTTGGTAATTTAAAAAAAAAAATAGAACCAATGCGACATGTGTGAAAAAATAATAACTTTTGCAAAAAACAACCCTCAATTTCAAGTTACTGTGCAAAAGTTATTAAGGTTTCAATTTCCCATAAAAGGCCCAATTTAATTAAAATTGGCTCAATGATTAAAAACTTGCTCAAGATGGAGAGAAAATTTATTATGTGACCACTCATTAGAACTCGGGAGGAAATGAAGATTCCAAAAATTTCAATGTCCGAAGAAATGGCAACGAAAAAAGTATTAATTTGGCTGAAAATACATTAATTTCCCTCAAAATGTAATTATTTAAGCAAAAATTATATAAAAACAAATTTTTAAAATTGTATTCTTGTAAAATAAAATTAAAAAATCAGCCAATCAGAAATAGTTTTGTGGAAGGAAAATAACTCACAAATCAATTTTGTATAGACATCTATGTTGGAATCAACACTTCATAATTCCATGGTAGTTGGTGTGAAGAACTTGCAAGAATAATAAAATGCTTCCATTTTTAATCCCACTCTAGAAATCAGCAGATATATTCTCCATAACAGAGACATCTACCACAACAAATATATTGTTTACAAAATTTCTTAGAGCTATCGTGATGGACTGTGGATTAATTGATGGAAGAATGGAAAACTTTTGGATTTCCAATGGGTTGTGTTAAATAAGTGAGTCGAATGCAAACCTAACAAAATATTTGAAGCTGAATGTAGAGAAATATGCTCCTGTTTGATGTAAAACCTTTGATTATTGTGAAAATTTTAGATTTAAAGCATGTTGCAAAATGAGTTTGGGATGGGTTCAATGTCTAAATGCAAACAATAAAAATCAATCTTGAGTCAAAGTGCTCAGCATTTAGCTCAAGAGAGGAAGATCCACATGAAAATGAGTCAAGTCTAAGGAAGAGAAGTTCTCATTAAGAGTAAATGTTGGCAAGTGCTAATGAACATGCCCACTTAACACATACAACAATGAAGAATATGGATCAAAGAGGCATCCTCAAACCTTCCCGTAGGAAATATTAAGATTTCAATACCTTAAAACTTCACAAGAAAGCTTAAATTTTTTTGAATCACATCTAAATGAATCTCATTACAATAAAAAATATCTCTCGAATGGTTATTCTCTTAGATACCAAATGTTATATAAATGGATACATAATAAATCTTCATTAATTAATCATACCTACATACGAATATATAAGATAGATTGTTCCTATTTTGTAGGAGGTTTTTCTAACAACTCTCCTAAATATGTACGCGGTTTTAACCACTATTATTCATGTATCTCATTAACTACTAAAAATCCCTTATGAGTTTTTATTACAACTCATTTACAAACATTTAAATTATTTACTCAAATACTAATATTGTGAGAACTAACCTTAGGATATTCCTAACATATTCTTCATAAGATCTTACAACATGTAAGGCTTCCCATTAAAGAATATCCACAATATGTGATATTTATTTTTGTACATTATGCCTTTCTAACACTACAAAGGTAATTAACTCCTCTACCTCCATAAGGATCCCCTTACTTGTGATCTCACAATTGTACCCGTATTTAGTATACACATGATACACATTCTAATCATGATTGCAATTATAATTATTATTCTAGTAAAAATTATAATGATATTAGACATTATGATACTTCTTCTTGTGCTATACATGATCATGTGATGAATGTTAGCAATGCATCTCGTATCTTATCTTTAAAAGGAAAATAATATTGTTATCAAAATAACAAATGGTACAATTGAATTTCCTCTTTCTCCTCTTTTTATTGTGGATAATGTTACAACAAAATGAACATGACACATCTACTTTTGATACTTCTCTTGTAAATGACATTTTTCAAAATAACTAGGGGAACAATTTTTGGCATGCTGTGGGACTTGTATTGACAGATCATATTTCATCATTGTTAAGTTTCATTGTTTTAATTAGTGATTTTAGGCCTTTGGAGGCTTGTTTCGACACATCCGGCCACTCCCAACTCTCAGATCTACTATTTTTAGCAATATGCACACCTTTTTCATGAGAAGGATACATACTAGACAAAGTGCAGTAGCTAAAGAGTCCTTTGATTACCTTCATCTTTCTCTAAGAAGAAGAATTAGAAAAGAAACCATGTGCACATTGATGAGACCATAAATTAGCCATAAATTACCATTATTTTGTCCTTCCAAGTTACCTTTGAAAGTGGGTTTAAATGTAATCTAGGAACTTATAGTTTGCTTAAGATAGAATATAGGATATATATCTTGCTCATTCCTTAGAAATATTTTATTATCTATTTTGTTTACTAGTCCTATTGATTATTTGGGAAAAGATGCAAAATCTTGTGTATATGCAGCCATAAAGGAAAGATAATACTAGTATTGGGGAAAATGGAATTGATCATGAACAATACATCTAAACTCAAATATAATTTCATATTCAAATTCCTATAAAAACTTATGCAAGTTTTAAAAATAATCATCTTAATCCGAGATTGCATGCAAAATTTATGACTATTTTAAGTTAGCTCTGAAACTCGTAGATTTAGTTATGGAACTCACAGATTTAGTTCCGGAACTCACAGGTTTAGTTCTGAAACTCACAAATTTAGTTCCAAAACTCACAGGTTTAGTTCTAAAACTCATGTGTTTAGTTCCAGAACTCACAGGTTTAGTTCTAGAACTCATATATTTAGTTCTGGAAATTACAGATTTAGTTCTGAAACTTGCAATTTGTATATTTATATTTTCAAGCAATTAAAATAGTGGACAAAACTGCAAGGTATAGAATGACAGTTAGTTTTGGAAATTGCAATTTATGGACAAAATAGATTTAGTTTTGGAACTTGTAGATTTAGTTCTAGAATTTACATAAAAAGAATGACAAATTTAGTTCTAGAACTTGCATAAAAGGAATGACAATGTTAGCTCTTGAACCTACATCAACAAAATGACAGTTTTTGAGGAATTATAAAAAATCAGAGAATCCAATAGAAAATCTAAGAGAGGTTTTTTTTTCATAGCAATGTTTTTAACATAAACCTCATTAATATTTTCTACAGGTTTTAACAATGAAGAGAAATCTAACTTTTAGTGAGCTACAGTCCAAGGAAAAAGTGTATCAAACGAGCACTAAAAGTTCCATAAATAGAAACAAAAAAGTCAAACAGAAAATATGAGAGAGGTTTTTGTTCATAGAAATGTGTTTAACAAAAACCTCATTCATATTTTCTATAGGTTTTACCAATGAAGATAAATCTAATTTTTAGTGAGCTGTAGTTTGAGGAAAAGTGTATCAGACGAGCACTAAAAGTTTCATAAATAGAAACAGAAAGTCAAATGGAAAATATGAGAGATTTTTTGTTCATAGAAATGTGTTTAACAAAAACCTCATTCATATTTTCTATAGGTTTTACCAATGAAGATAAATATAACTTTTAGTGAACTACAGTCTAAGGAAAAAGCGTATCAAACAAGCGTCAAAAGTTCCACAATAAAAAACAACAAAGTCAAATGGAAAATCCGGGAAAGGTATTTGGTCAAAATCATATTTTGAGGAAAAACCTCCTTCCAATAATGTAGGAGAATAAAATCATTGTGATTCTTGTTACCAAAAAGCAAGGAGAAGATTTGGGAGCAAATCTTCCTAAAATAAGTAAGATAAGATTTGACTCAATAATATATCTCTCTCCATATTTTGTGGAGATGGAAATCTTAGTTGTTACGATTGGAATAAAGATAATATCAAATTGTATTTCCTAAAATAAGTATTTGGTTGGATGCATGAATTATAAATGCAACCTTCCACACTGAGATATGTAATTCTTTTCTCCCAATAATAAAGATATGTTCTTTCTTTCTAATACTTTGAAGTAAATTTATTACGCAAGTTCTGAATTAAAAGTCTGAATTAAGTCCTCTTCCAAGGAATGAGCTAGCCACAGTCATTGCAAGGAAGATGGATCAATGTGTTAATGTTTATTTCTTTATTTTTGCATTTTTCCTTTTGTTGTAAATTTCTATTTTTTATGTTATGTAATTTCTTTTGTGAACCTGCAGGCGTCTTTTCATCTTTCCTTTATTTTCAATTCAGCAATTTCCTTTATGCAAGTGTGTTTACATTTTCTGCAAGTTTGATTTCCTTTATGCAAGTGTTCCTTTATATTCCTACAAGTGTGATTTCCTTTATGCAAGTGTGTTTACATTTCTACAAGTGTGCCTTTAAATTTTTGCATGTGTGATTTATTTTATGCAAGTTTGGATTGTGTTTAAAGGAGCTTCTTTCCAAGATATTCTTCTCTTAATGCATACAACCTTTGGACACCAACCCATATTGGCATTATTAATGGCAAGGATTGAAAACCCTCATCACACATCTCCATCTCCAGGTGCATCACGCACTCTCTATACCACCTCTTGGAAATCCTTCCTTCTGACCTACTAGAGTCCTAAGGCCTATCATGATGGAATCACAATAGAATTAACTATTTGTTAAGTTTAATGGTATTAGTCCTCTTTCTCTTCATTCCCAAAATCCTATTCCAACATCTGCACTTAATATTATCCCTTTCTTCACTGGGAAAAATTAGACCACTTTAGTAGACCATATCCAATACATTGCCTACGTCTCGTGTCATCCACCAAATTGTTGAAAAAATGTGGTTGTAAAGTTATTCGCTTCTCCATTCAAGGGAAGAGATTTTCAATGGTTCAAAAGTTTGACAGAATGATCAATTACTAATTAGCAGCTGGATATAGCCCTTTGTAGTCAATTTTAAGAAAATGAAGATAATCTCGCCTTATGGAACAATTGACAACCATAAAAAGGGTCATGTCAATGAGCTTATGGAGGATTTCAATTTTAGGTTTCAAAAACATGGGAGAGGATTATAGCCCTAGTAATACCAACTCTAGAAGGTGTTTTATTTTAATTTTTAATGGCTTTAAATTATAATATTATTGTCATGATTCAATCCATAGGGGCACAACACTTCCTAGGGCCTATGTATTAGCCATAAGGGATGAAAATTTTCTAATACAAGTAGGGAAGTTAGCTCCTAGACCACCTGTTCCCTTGTTCCTATAAATTCCTCAAGCACCCTAGCCTTCCATTGCCCCTATGACGTAGCCTAGAATTCACTACAAATAACCCAAGGCTTGTTGTCACATCACTCATCATGAAGTGAGCGCTCACCCAAAGCATGCAAGGTCACCAAGTCCCTCTTTAGAGGTGCATGTCTAGAATGTTAACATGATTGAACATGTATATATTCAGATCCATAATAGATAGTAACCAATCCAGAAGGCATAAACCAGCTCTAGATCTAAACCATATGAGAGATTGACTAAAAAATGATTATAATGAGATTTACCATTCAAGAACTATATTCAGTCACATCTAACACCAATATCTAGCGAATATGATCTATTATATTAAATACCATAACACATAGAAGCTCCATACATCATAGTAATGTCAACATGAATCATGCGCACGAACAAAACAAACAACATAACTCTACACTCAAAACAATATCAACGGGATATCAGAACCATGCAAATCAATATATATATATATAGGGGTGGAGAATTTCCCTTCACTACCCATGAAAATTCCAAAAATAGAATACATGCTAAGAATAGCCATGTGCCTTTACAAGAGAATACAAAATCATGAAATAGTTCTAATAATAGATTTCCTTTAGTTAACTCTAAGTAGAAATCCTATTATTAAACCAAAACGTTGCATGGCACTCAAAATGCTACGCATCCCAAAATATTCCTTGTGTGAACTGCAAGTCTCCATGTCATCACATGCTTAGCACTCTATCTCCAAAAATAGCCCAGATCTACAAAAGTGGCTAAGTCATGTGTATAATTTTCTTAGGCATGTGGTGTTCTATTATATTTTTGTGTCCTTCTATGCACCATGCATCCGTACGCCCAATCCTTATGTGCTTTCATACTTGAGCTATATTTTATCTTCTCAACATTACCCCACACTAAATGCATTACCATCCCTAGAAATGGGTAATCTTAACTTATCTCTCCAAAGTAAAGAATAATGAATGAAAGAATGAAGATTTGTTCAAACAAAAGAATGAGATATCATTCAACGCTCTTCTCCTCAACATGTAGTATTAATTCCGGATACTCATTCTTACCTCTCGGCTCTAATGCATTCCAATCTCTTAATGCTTCACCGTTTTTTCGGGACATCTATGACTATGGAATCTAGATCATCTTGATTCATGTTCTGCATTTTTCATTCTCAGTAAGATTCTACAAATAATTTCCATACCAAAAATCATTCCCTCTATATAGTCCATCTTCCCAAAGAATCTATTAGCATATCTCCTTCAACATGTTTTCATGTGGTTCTTGGGCACTTGTAAGCGCTTTGTGCTTCTCTTCCACCAAAGCAAGTCTCTCCACATGCCCAAGTGTCTCATCCTTCATGGCTTTGAGGACTTCATTATCTTCTGCAATTTTCCTCATCCTAATAATTGCATGTGGTTTCGTGCACATGTTCAAGGCATGATCTTCCTTCTTCAATTCATCTCTCAAGGCTTGTAGTAATGACTCATAACTTGCAATTTTTCTGGCAATGGTGACTTTTACCCTTACTACTTCCTCTGCAGGGTATTTTTTCACGATCATATGCATGGGCCCTTCATCTATGACCATTTTTACAAGTGTGCGTATATAGTGCATTATAAAAGGAATTTTTCGGAACTTGAGATTCCAGATGTGGCCTTACCTTAAGAATATAATTTCCAATCTTCTCGACCATACCAATCAATGATTCTATCTTTTCATTGGCCTTTTCCTTCTCTACTATGAGGCGCTTTATTTTTGTATCTTTATCCTTATTTTCATCCATCGAGCCCTAATTATTTCTGCTTTGTCTATGTTCTCACACACAACCTCTAAAGATACCTTTACCAAGGCATTTCTCGCTTGTTCATCTGACATAACATTTGGCTTAACATTTATGGGTCAAATATGGTGTGCTTTCTTGATCGTGTGTGATACGCATGATTCTTCGTACATGTCAAAATCAAGCTCATCCATATGAGTTTGCATTGACCATGACAACTTCTTACGTGTGTGTACGTTCACCATCTCCATATCCATCAACTCCCAGCCATATAAGTTCTTAGTTTCCACAATATTCTATAAGTGTGTGCATATGATCTTGTTGGTATCATCCACATACCCAACCATGGGAGTCATATAGTCTTTGCCTTCTTTCTCCTCCCTTGTTCTTTTTCCCTTAGGAACTCGGGAGCCTGAATCTAGAATCGGGCCTTCACCCTTTTTTTTTTTTTTTTCTTTTTTTTTCCCTTCATCCCCTCCTCATCATCATTTATTTCTTCATCATGGGGATCCTCTTCACCCTCGAGGCTGCACCGGGGTACTTGGCACACTTTCTCTGGACTCATCCTCCTCTTAGTCCTTAAGCTTTAGTTTTCACCTTTTCTTCTCCTTAGGCTCTACTTTCTTTAATGGTGTGATGACCTTGTGTCCTAAACCCTTGTCCTCATGAACACTCTCTTGAATTATGGCTCTTTGACTATCTGCTCCACATTAATTTCCATTGTGTTTGTCTCAAACACTTCATCCTCTTACTCCTGTGATGGGGGTGTCATCTCGCACTCTTTCCTTTCTCTATCCGTAGGTTGTCTTCTACCCCTATGTCTAACCCACCACTATCTTCATGAATTTCTTCTTATTATTCTTCTTGAATGGGTGAAGTAGGATTTTTAGTTGCCAACGTGCCAACTATGTGCTTCCCTTTAGGTAGGCTTGGCATTTTGAACTCATTCTCTATATACTTTCTGTTCTCTAGCCTAGGATTAAGTTGAAGGTATACCAATGTTGCCCCACTGTCACCTATTTCCAAACTCACATGCTTCATAGTTATGTCATCTAAAATGTATATTTCAATATAAGTAGACTTACCTAGATAGACGTAAGTCTTCCGTAGAGTGTGGTAGTCACAATCTACCTTATCAAAGCATTATAGATTTACTGCGTGCCTGATCTAAGAATCTATCAAGAGCTTCCTAAAATAACCGCTTGTTGAAATCATAGGGTAGTTTGCACCAAGGAATCCATGTCCCATCCTTCATCACAAAACATGTGATGTAAAAATGATTATAGAATAAAAATTGTACCAACTTACCTACCACCATGGGCAACTGCTTAGGTATCCTCCACTCTTCCTCAAATGTGGCACAGATTCGTGCATACCACGTCTCTACCCTTGGTTTGAATGGACCACTTATGGTCCCCTCATAAATATACTTTTCGAATCTCTCTCCGAGAGATTTTTTTTTTTTGGGTACTCCTGATTTTGTTCTTCAGTCCATCGAGAACTCCAATATCCACAAACACAAGGGATAATAGAATAGTGCCAAAGATAATTTTCTCACCTTTACATGCCTCTTCAATGATCATTTCAACAATGTACCCATACAAGTTGTAGGTCTCTCCTTGTGAAATTTTATTTGCAACATGTAGCCACAAAGTGTTCACTTGTGACCATCTCTCTTGGTCGTTCAATTTTGTCAATAAGTGTGAAGTTTCTTGTATGACCAGATACTTCCTCAACTTATAAATATCCATATCTTGCCCACCTTTTGTATAACCCACTCCTTGTTGGCTACTATAATTAATGATTTATTAGTTAGGTCGTTAGTCACCTTTGTACCTATGCTTTTCAAACCCGTCAAAGTGCAAATCAAGGGTGCGGTGATCCTCATTCATTTCCCAGCAAAATAGAAAAATTCCTCATGGACTCTAGTCATTAGTCACTAGTATAACTTCTCTGGATTTCTAAAATAAGGAAGTTTTTACAACTTTTAAACCCCTAACTTTCTTAGGATCTTCTCCCCAGCATTTTCATATACGGGCGTGTCATCCACTATCTATTTTTTTCTTTTCATTCAACAATGCGTCTAACTCCTCTTTATTATCGGATGTCCTATTGTTGTAATCACCGATTTTCTTTGATGGAAATGGGAATCCCAGGTCATGGCCCATGATCACTCCCTCGGGATATTTAATTTCTAAGAAATGACTCTCAAGAGATTCCTATGCCTCATATTTGACCTCCTGTTTCTTCTTCTCCTTCATGGCCACTCTCGGTACTCTCTTGGGTTTCATTTCAATCAAAAATATGTGTTCTCTTACCTCCCTCATTCTCTCTACCACTCGGTTCTATGTGATCTAGTGCAAACTCAAACCCTATCCATCAATATTCTTTCCTGCATGCCTTTTCCTTACTCAAACACATCAACAAATAGATTATAATAGTTCCTCATGTGTAGATTTGATCAACCCAACCAGTTCGTAGCTCTCCACCCTTCATAGCCATCTTAGCTAGCTTGCTTGTAAACAAATCACTTGAGAATTTGTAATCACAAAGGTAAAAATGGCCTCACAACCCTTCCTTATATAGATTTTAAAAATTTATCACATTTATTTCTCCTTCACCTACCACCAATCCCAACATTAATGCATCATTCGTCAATGTTTTCACATTGCTCATTTCCATGCCATAGTGATAACCTTCTAGCACGTCTTCTACTTTTGGATACACACCTCGCTCCGCACGACCATATGCACCAAATTACTTCTCCATTGTTCCTTCTTCCAAGTAGTTTCCACTATTGTAACCTACCTCATGTTATACTGTGTGTCTATTTTTCCATTTGTGGTCTTCATTTAGGAGTAATTTTTTTCTATCTGCACCCTTCCAAAAGCACCTGCACAAAATTTTCCTTATGCATACCCATCTTCAAATAAAAATCAACTATATTCAACTTGGTAATGAACCATGTATGTAAACCACCCCACACTAAGGGTATGTGTGGTCCTCTACGCATGAAAACACTTAAATTGTGATTAGGTTCTGACATGCAAGTGTGCTTATTACACACAACACTAAACTACATTGAAAAGGTATAGCAATGATGAAGAAAACACATATAAAGGAAATGCATTAAGGGAAACCTAATCTAAGTCACAATATTGTCTTATTAAAAACAACAAGAATACTTATTTATAGTAGGGCTTTAGCCTACTCCCATTGAAATAAGCGAGAAATCGTGTTCCATCCAACACATCTAACTGGTAACCATGTTCCATCCTACGGTCACACCCAATGCACCTTAAGATTTCCAAGGTGGCACAAAAACTTTGAATCATACAGAAGTGCCATTTTAGCAACCTCAAGCTTCTTATCCTTGATGTGCATATCATGCCATGCCTTCTACCTATATTTTTGTTACTCATGACTCCATCTTGTTATGGTGCACCTCTCATCTAGTTGCATTAATTTTTCAATACATTATTCCAATGCCTTCTCATCAGCCACACCCCCTACGCACACAATATGCAAAGAAGGTAACATGAATTCCATGGGGAGAACCTTCTTCATGTCAAAAACCAACGGAAAGGGTGTTGCTTTATTCAACCTCTTGTAGGTTATCCTATACACCCGAATTACCATAGAAAACTTATCATCCCAATCTTGCCTTCCAACATCACAAATTTTAGTGAAGGTATGGCTCAATATCTTGTTTAAGGCCTCAACAGTTCTATTTTCCTAAGGGTGATAAGGATTTTTCCTATGGTGTGTAACCATAAATTCATCCAATAATATTCTAATAGTATCATTAAGGAAATGAGTGCCCCTATCACTTGTTAAACTCAATGGGCATCGATACCTACTAATAATATTTTCTTATAGAAACATTTCTACTATAGTTGTTGTGCAAACATTTGTAGGCATTGCTTCTTCCCACCTTGTAATATAATCTTTACAAGTTATAATCTAGTGCGATCTTGTCCTGAGCATGACTGGGGAAATAGGGCCCACACAGTCAATTTCCCACTTCTCAAAAGGTTTTGCACTAGTAATAGGCCTCAAAGGAATTTCATCTCATTGTCCAGGCTTTCCAAGGCACTGATAATGGTCACAGGCTTACAATATGCTTTGCAATCCTTGTACAATGTTTCCCACCATAGACTAGCTAGTAGAATCTTGCAGTAGTGGCATCCCCTACATAGTGTCCACCTACAATACCGCCATGAGCCTCTTCCATAATTACTTTGTTCTCATTCTCAAGCACACATTGATGTAAAACATGATCTCATCCTAACTTATATAAGTCTCCACTAATCAACATGTCGAGCACAATGTGAATAGTAAGTTGTTTATTTTCTAAGGCCTTCATTCACTCGAGTGCCAAAATTGTGCATAAAAAGACAGTGAGATCTTCCAAGTCTGAAGGTGCACGGTTTCAACACTGAAAAGCTATGCATCTAACATTGTGTCCTCAATACTCTATGTGTCCTCTCTTGATTGAATCCTTGATAAATGATTTGGACTAAAATTTCTCCTATCGGGCTTAACCACCACCATAAAATTGAACTCCTGAAACAACATTACCCAATGACATATGTGCCCCTGAAAAATGGGCTTTTTCACCAAGTACTTCAATGCCATGTGTTCTGTATAAAAGATGAAAGGTGTAGCCAACAAATACTATCAAAAATTATGGAGTGTGTAGATCATAGAAAAGGCCTTGTGCTCTATTGTTGTATAATTATGTTCTGTTGGAGTCAAATTTTTGTTAGAAAAAAAATAGAATTATTGACATTCCCTTCTCCAGGGATGAGCTAATATGGCACTAATCATCATGCTAGAGGTTTCAACATGAACGTGAAAAGGATTGGACCATGAAGGAAAGCGAAAAATAGGTGTTGTAGTAAGCCTTTCCTTTAGTGTTTCAAACACACGTTGTTATGCCTCACCCCAATAGAACTTTCCTTTTCCCTTGATTAATTATTCTAAGGGTGCAGTGATATTGGCATATCCCTTAATAAATTTTCTGTAATAACCTATGTGCCCCAAGAATCCACACACCTCGCTTTGGCTAGTAGGTTCCTCCAAGCCCAAAATCATAGCTACCTTAGCAGGATCCACTAGTAAGCCTTCTTTATAGATGATGTGCCCCAGTAAAATTACAAAGGGTGTGGAAAATATACACTTCTTAATGTTCAAGGAGATGCTCAACTGTGGGCACCTCTCAAACATCAGCCTCAAATTATCACACGGTGATTGTTCACGATCCCATAGATGATATAATCATCCAAATACACCTATAAGAACTTGTGAATAAAATCTTGGAATGTTTGTACCACTATGCGTAAAAATACGTAGGCAAATTTTTTTAATCCAAAGGGCATAACCGTGTATGAAAAACCTCCCCACTTGGTGGTGAAAGTTGTCTTCTCTTGATCTTCTTCCACTATCCTTACCTGATGATATCCATAGAATCCATTAGTGAAGGATTATATTTCACACCCTGTAACACCTTCCGATTTCCTTAGTAAATGTTGTGGTAAAGGGATCAATCACACATACATCATTTAACTCCCTGAAATCCACATAAATATTTATTCTTCCATCTTTCTTGATGCTAGTCACCATAGGACTTATTCGACTCCTCAATTGGCACAATAATTCTAGAAATTAACATTTTGTCAATTTCTTCTTTTACCTTGATGTGCAAGTTTGGATTCATCTTGTAAGTTCTCTTCCAAACTGGGCATGCACCTTCCTTCAACTTTATATTCATCTCTCCCAAGGATTCATGTATGCCTTTCAATTCATAATATCCTCTAGGGAACAGATCTTGAAATTCATGTAGTATCTCAATGATTTTAGTAACCTCGAGTCGGACTAGTAATATCTAGTAATGGCTTCCTTTGGTTCATCATCCATTCTAATGTTCACTTTCATCATCTTCATAGGGTCATGGTAGGCACACACCTTATCATTTACATTGTCCAAGACTTTTCACGTATCGATGTGTGTTTAATATCTAGGTTCTCTACCTCTTCATCATCAACCATGTAAATCATCTTACCCTTTTCTCTCTCTCAGCAGGAGTGCCCAAGATTCTCAACATCTATTTCTTCCTCTTCAAAGCACACCATAAGGTTTGACTCTCCTAACAACTCCTAAAGTAACTCTTCAGCCTTTGCATTGTCTCCCATAGTTAAGTGCTTCATAACCTACAACACCTCATTCACCGGAGGTTTAGAAGAAAAATAATAAAATGTCTGAGTCATACCTTTAGTAAGTTCTTGCCAATTTCTAGTCACCCTATTCAGCTCTGCATATATATACCATGCATGCACACAACCTCACAAGGGGAAGTAAAACTTGTGAACTCATAATGAAGGTGGTAAAGCTTCCTGACCCGATGTCCAGAGTCTCTCACATTGTTGAATGTGGTGATGAACAAGATCATTACCATGAAATACACAAATTTGAGTAGACATATTGCTTCTTATAAACCGAGTATATAAAGTAATCCTTAATTCTCTCCACTCCAAAATATTATATGTGTGAACAATCCACCAAAGGCGTTGTTGTCTGCGTAGAGTATACACTAACATGTTCCTTATTTCCACCTGGAAAAACAAATTGAAATTCCATAACAAGCATGAATACTTATGGATTCTCCTCACCTGTGTACTTTGGTACTTGGCTGCTGCCCAAATGCTTGATACTGCATGGTTTACTTACATGTGCAACTACAGTTCATACTTCACACCCAACCATTTCATAAGTGTGCCTAATTGTAATATGTAGCATTTGTATTATTGCTCATGGATTATGCATCAGCCCACTGGAGAAACCCTTATTTTGATGGCTTAAGAACTTTTGGATCTCGATTGGTGAGCACATAAATTATGTTCAAGTATTCTTCACTTAAGTTCTCTACATAAGCCATAGATTTCCCATCTTTCAAACGTATGATGACACCTTCTTACTTGTTCTCAATGCTGATATACCCCTTCTTAAAATGTAAGTCATTGTTGTTTGTATAGCACCATGGATGTCCAAGTAATGTGATAAAATTATCTACTTTTGCAAGCGCTAAGACCTCAAACTCCTTAGTGAACTGGGCCCCCTGTATAGTAATTGATGTAACTTTTAAAACTCCAATGGGTTTTTCATTAGTTTGGTTTTCCATGAACAACACATTATAAGATGGCTGTAATGGAGGTCTACCCATATAAAACCATGCATCCAAAGTGAGCACATTTACTTCCACACCTATGTCAATCAAGATGTTACTCAAAATCCATCCATCAACAACAACATTTAGAGAAATCTCTTTGTGATAATCAAAACTGTCTGGAGGAAGATTAGCATGAAAACGATGTCTCTTATGCTCAGTCCTAGTACGTGGAGTGTTTCCCTTTAACTAGTTCCCTAACAATGGAATAATATTTTTGGTGTAGCATCTTGCAAACATATTTCAAATCATCAACATCTATTTGATGGAGCTCAGTTGCTTTCTTTTGTTCTAACTTCCACAACTGTTCCTTCAAACATTATATCTCACCCTATAAATTCCAAATTACCTCCATGGTTTCTTGATAAACCTCCTTCTAATACATAGGGTCTATATACTTGGCATACATTAATTCCTCCTTAGAAATGGTAGGCTTTTATTGCAAAGCTTCCCTGGCGTGTGCAGCCTCATCACGTGTAGTAATATTTACAGGTATTGACTTTGTATCCGATACTAACTTTGGCATCCATTGGTCTTCCATGGTATGTTATACTCTAACCATTCTTGCGCCCTTATTTTCCTATTTATGTTTCTTTCTTAATTGTTCATACAATTTGGGGCACTCTTCATAACTATGATTATTTCCACAAAAATAACACACAATATTTGGTAGACATTCGGACTATAGTGATTAGGATATCCACACATATAACAAGTTCCATGAGGGAAATCACTCCTTCCCCGCTACCTTGACCTCCGAATCAACCTCTACAACCTTGACCTCTACTGTGGCCAACATAAGAACTCCCCTCATTGTGATCATAATCATGATGATCACCTTTTCCTTAAAATTATTTACAACACCAATCATTGTGCCAATATCAATGACATCATGGATATGATCAATCAAACATTAATCTTCAAGTATCATGAGTCAAGAACCTACAAATATTACAAGTAACTAGACACATTCTTTCTTATCGTGTGCTACAATAATGGGCACCATCTTGAACTTTGGTCCAAGTGACATATCTCACAATCTAACAACAAGGAGTGCACCGATTTTCAAGGGAAAATATCCTTATTATGCCCCTCTACTTCACAATATGTACACCAAATTCCACTACTTGTCTCATGTGCTGAATTAGCAAATAATTTCTCCAAATGTTTCATCATTGCTACAATTTGAGCTTCTAAGAATAGGATCACTCCTCTATTCACACTTCCAACTTCTCTCGGCGTGTAGAGCTACTTCATGTGCCTTACATTGATTTGTATAATTCTTGTGTGAAAGTTCCCTCCTAAAAGGTGTGATCAGTCCTCTAAAAACCATTGTGCATATTGGCTTGTGAGGATGTCATAAGATAACTTAGAAAAGAGAGTCTTGAACCATGCATCATATTCCCAAACACTTTTAATAGTTCCCTATTTAATATCCTTGAGCATACTTATATTTTTTTGCTTGAACTTAGGGATATAAAATTCCTTTAAGAAAGAATTTTGTAGTGTTACATAATCCACACAAGTATGTTCGGGATCGGACTTCATGTATTAGCTGTGTGCATGCCCGCAATGTAGTTAGAAATTGGATTGCCTTGCATTATGAAGTTGTAATCCCTTTCACGTGCCATAGTATCTCACACATATGCATGTTCTTGGCTGCATATTCAATGCCTATATACTCTGGAAGATAGAGAGACATATCCATATAAATTTTTTGAGGTTGGTGTGGCCCTTTCCCACCAAATCTAAAACCTCCTATGTTTCCTCCTGTATTTCCACCACCTCTAGATCCACCAGATCCTCTAAGACACAAGCCACCTGATCCTCCCGATCCACCTCTTGTAGAAAGAAATGGACCATAGGATGCACTACCCTATGTCATGATGGTTTTGCTAAAGTGAACGACCATACACTACAAATTTTCACTACTTCTTGATGTGATCCCCAGGTTCTACATGCCTACATTCTGTGCCAATAATGTGCCACAAAAAATACCTCTAACTGGTCCTCCAAATAAAGTAGATTATGATTACACTA
Organism: Taxus wallichiana var. yunnanensis; assembly: GCA_018340775.1. Lineage (NCBI taxonomy): Eukaryota > Viridiplantae > Streptophyta > Pinopsida > Cupressales > Taxaceae > Taxus > Taxus wallichiana. Next base: position 166,755,925 of record CM031242.1, on the reverse strand, counting down.
TAGATGAATAAGCTCTCTGATTAACTCTTGAACTTGACTAAAAATTAACTCTATCTACTATAGCTCTACTACTCACACTAGCTTGTTGATTATTGACTATCGTAGAAATTGGAAAACCAAGCACAAGGGCTAGGTCGTTAGGTAGATTCATATGCTCACCCACGGCCCATGTCATTTCTACTAGTGCACTCTCATCTGTGGCTGAAGAGGGTTCCCTACCATGATTTTCCAAATGGGTGAGATTCGGATGCTGCCTGCCCACATCTTCTATGTGAGATCTGGATCCTTCACAATCCATCTCTCTCAAAAAAACCATCCATTCTACAACTTCAAGTTACTTCTCTAAATCCCTCTCATGCACCTCATTAAATTTTAGCCACCTTTATTCCCTCTATCTTTCTTCCCGTAGGTACGCCATCCTTACCAAATCTTCTCCTCCCCTAGTGCATGGTAGGGTTTAGTTAGCCATCAACTTCTCTTCCAAATCCAGGGTTACAATCAAGATCTTGATCACCATTAGAATACCATAAAAATACAATCCTCTAGGTTCACGTAAAAACTAAAACTTGGTAACCTTTGGGAAAGAGTAATTCAAAACTATGTACTTAATAATATAGTTGTTTAAAACACCACAAAACCAAACATCTATAGAGCACATATAAATCAAATCTGCATCATACAAGGTGTAGATTTATTCTTGCATCCAAAAAAACATGAAAAACCTCCAATTCCTCTTCAATGCATAAGTAACTAGCCACTCATACAACTCTATGGGAAAGATAACAAATAATGTCTCATATAATACGTCATACACATTCTACTCAACCCATGTGTGTGCATTAAAATCAGGTCTAGTGGTGAATTGATGAGCATACTCTTCTTCCATATCTACTAACCACTCCTCAATATTGGCCAAGGTTAATTGTTATGTATCCATCATGCAACATCACGAAAAATAGCGAGAAAGAGGTCCCAACAATGGAACTAATAATGTAGCCTAAAACTCATCAGTAAATAACCCAAGGTGCATTGGCACATCACTCATCTTTATCGAGTGCTCACCTGAAGCACACAAGGGTACCAAGTCCCTCTTTAGAGTTGTTTTTCCAAATGTTAGCATGATTGAGCATGTATATATTCAAATCCATAATGATAATAACCAATCCACAATGCATAAACCAGATCTAGATCTAAACCATATGAAATATTAACTAAACAATTATTATAATGAGATTTACCATGCAAGAACCATATTCAGTCACATATAACACCAATATCCAACCAATATGATCCATTATATTAAATACTATAAAACATATAAGATTCATACATCATAGTAATGTCAACATGAGTCATACACGTGTGAAAAAAACTAGCAAAAGATCAATCTACACTCAAAACAGTATCAACGGGATATCATAACCGTGAAAATCAATACATATATATAGGGATGGGGACTTTCCCTTCACCTCCCATGCACCTTCCAAAAATAGAATACATGCTAAGAATATCCATGCGCCATTTCAAGAGAATACAAAAGCATGTAAGTGTTCTAATAATATATTTCCTATAGTTAACTACGAGTAGAAATACTATTATTAAACCAAAAATTTGCATGGTGCTTAAACTATTACACCTTCCAAAATAGTGTGTGTGAACCGTAAGTCTCCATTTCATCATGTGCTTAGCACTCTATCTCCAAAAATATCATAGATCTGTAAAATTTTCTAAGTCCTGTGTACACTTGTCTTTGGAACATGTTATTACGCTATATTTCCACATCCTTTTATACATCATGTGTTTGCATGCCCAATCCTTATGTGATTTCATCCTTGATCTATCTTTTATCTACTCAACACCCTATTCCCAAATATAGTGATCAACCTACTTCCTCCACATCTTATTCTCCCACGGAGAAAAAGAAGGATGAAGAAATGAAAGCCTTGATTAGAAACTTGTCTAATAAAGTCATATCTTTAGAAAAATAGCAAAGCGCAATGTAACGCCTTGATTTTTGTAAGTTATCATGGTGATTACTTTTCATAATGTTGTAACTGCTGAAATGAAGACAAACATGTTAAGGTATATTTTTGATCTTAAAGGAATGTGTTGCTAATCTGGACTCTTGTATACTGTAATTTGTTTACATGGGACAGATTATTATTGCTTGTATGTTTGCTGATGTGACAACAGATTTGTCATATGCTTGATGAACTCTATTCGCTGATTGACAGCACACCTTGAATCAATTCCATTGATCCAAGGTATGTTGTGGCCTTCTTGTAATCGCTTTGTCGATTTACTTTTAAACCAGACTGAAGGTTGGTATAAATGTTGCAGCATCTGATAGCAGGTATGAATATCTGGCACGTAGATGCCAACGGAAAAGGTTCGATTCTCGAACCATACACTGTTGTAACGCTAGACAGTGTAAGGTGATAAAAGCCTGGATGCGGGTGGTTCAGGTATGTGGAACATGGGACGAAACGTCCTGCATAGTGTTAAATTTGGATGTTAGTCGGGAGGACTTGATTGGAAATTGAATAATTAAGTGTTAGGGGATTAGACCCTAATCTACCCCTAAGTTCTACCTTATACCCTAACTACTATCCTATGTGGATTTTTAAATTCTATATGGGTGAAAATTGATCTAAATCCTATTAACCTAGGAACTAGGCGAATGACCTAGATATGGACACTATTAAAAATCCTAAACTAAACCTAACCTAAGGAAGGGGACGCACAGACCCATGGGGATGGAAAGGATAAGGAGGGAAGGTAAGAATTTATTGGACAATGAATGAGGTCCTTGCGTGGACAGCGCCAAGTTTGGCGGGAACATGGAAAAGATAGGGGGCATTCAGTTAGTCATGAGACTAAACTTTGTTTTCATGCAAAATTTGAAATTTGGCAATTCGCCAACCCGAGTCGGTGGTGGCGTGAGGAAAAAGGAAAAGGCAGTGCCTTCAATGCATTAATTTTCTTGGTCTTCACGACCAGCCCGCCTTGGAAAGAGGATAGGGAAATTTTTGTTGGTCATTGTGTTCTTTCGGGTTTTGGAAGTTGCTCTGCATTTGGTTTTTCACGGTTCTGTCGAACCAGCTGTGTTTGATTATTATCTCTATTTCTTTGGGAAATCTAAGGCTGTTTTTGAGCCTGTAGAGGAAGGTGACTGTTTGGGAAGCTTTACTACTGTCGCCGTGGAAGGAAACAACTCCTGTAGGCGTGGTTTTCTTCGAGCTTCAAGGAAAATTTCAGGCATGTTAAGCCCTTCTCCTTAAACTGCTTGCTTTTGCTTAATCGTCTCATTAAAACAACCCTGCTCTTCTTCTGAAGGGGTTTTGGGTTTATTCGATTTTGTTGTCATGATGGAGATGATTTTTGGTATAGTCATTTTTCTTTGCTGTTGCGATTTGAACTGTCTTTGCATAAGTATTGAGTTGAAAATACAGCCCATGCTGTGTTGATTTGTTCGAAAATATTGGGGATTCGTTCTTTATATTATGAAATTATGTTTTTGAATACTTAGCTGTGCGTGAATCAATTCCGAGTTCTGCGCATCATTGTGAAATAGGAGAATGAGATTTTCGGATTTAAATGTTTGTTGAGAAGGAACTCGAACTGGGTATTTCTTTGTAAATGATTATATTGAATGAAATTGTACAGGCTGTATGAGTTTGTTTTTCATTGTTGAACAATCGTTCTATTGCCAATATGGGTTTGAGTGGTGGAACGTATTAGCTATGTGAGTAATATTTCTGAGTGTTGTGCTTTTTCTTTTGAGAAAAAAAAAAGAGAAGGATGAATGCGACTTGGGTATTTTTGGGTGTTGAAGAAAGTGATTGTTCTTCTTACTGAATTTATTAATGAACTATGTTTTCTCCTTGCTGTTTGAAATCAGAAGGTGATGGAAAGTTGATTTTATTGTGTTTTGTGGATGCGGTTTGATCTTCTAACTCGAACTGTCATCGTGAAAATGATCATGGCTTAGTATTTCTGTGCAAATGAATGAAATACATGAGAATTGGCTTGTTGTTTGAGACTGTTTTGACTGTACCATGCTTGCGCATCTAATACCCTATGCGGGTTTGCCTTGATAAAGGTATTGTTATATGAATATTGTATTTCTGAGTTCTGCCCATCATTGTGAAATAGGAGAATGAGATTTTAGATTTAAATGTTTGTTGAGAAGGAACTCGAACTGGGTATTTCTTTGCATATGGTATATTGAATGAAATTGTGCATGTTGTGCGAGTTTGTTTTGACATTGTTTCTTTTCTGAAAATATAAGGAAACGAGTTCTTCTTCTTTCTGTTGTTTTAAATTTTGAAAGAAATGGTAATTGGGTTTCATTGAGCATTATAGGTTCGGCTTGATGGAAGTGACAGTGATATTTAGATTGTTTCCTGAGTGTTGTGTTTTTTTTGTACAAACGGAAGAATGAAATGATTCGTGTGATCTCTGATTTTGCACTGTCATTCAAAAATGAACTCGACTTGAGTGATTCTTGTTGTGTTTGAAGAAAATGGGTGTTTTCTTATTGAAATAATTAGAGGAATGAATTTTTCTCTTCCTGCTGTTTGAATTCTAGAAATAATAACAATAGAGCTCACTGTACATTACGGGTTGGACATGTTGTAGGTAAAAGCAAAGTGCAAGTTGTTGTTTATGAATTGTGTGCGTTCATGGGTATAGAAAGCCATGTAAATATTTGATAAGCGGCTGTATAACTGTTCATTTGGTCATAATACAGTGCAAGAAGTATGAATTCTTCTAGTACAGTAAGAGCATAGTATGCATCCTTACATTGTTTGTTCTATGATGGATACGATGTTTTACCAACTTGTTTTTGGTATTCGTATGAGCCTGATTTAAAGGAAGTATTGATAGGGATGATAAATTCTTCCTTGTTTTCATTTAAAGCTGAATATGAATGGAATTATTCCTTGCTGTTGGAAAGTGAATTCTGAATGGATTTTGTAAGTTTCACTCTGAACTGTTATTTTTGGTTGGTGTCTCGTTTGGATTAAAATTTCAGTACAGTCATGAGGAAAGGAAAAGGAGTGTGGATGGATAACTTGGAATAATGATCATTTCTTCTCTCACACAGTTGGAAATCTGTAATCGTTTAGGAACGAATTTTGTATTGCTTGGGATTAAGCATTTATATTTTATTGTTGTTTACTTTTCTCATCAGTATTTGATTGCTTGAAATCAAATGAGTTGCCTGAACTGAAAGGAAAGTAACTTGATTTATATTATCAGTCAAATTTTATCCTTTGAAATTATTACTAATGTAAGGGAATGGAATTGATAGCATTTATGTTAGAACAGTAGTATACATACTTGTGTTCCTAGTTCTAACAGATGTTGTAATCTGGAATTGATGAAGGAAATTACTTTTTGTAATGATTATTTAGGAAAGAGGACAGCAATCCTTTGACTGATTGGGATGGTATTTAGATGATTCAGTTGTTATGTTGTTCATTCTTTTTGATACTTAATTCTTGAATGATGTTCTTAGTAACGTTTCATAAAAGCAGGGTTCTTTTATTGAGACAGTTAATTAAAAGAACCTCATTTTAATGACAAGTGCTTAATATGCTCGATTGATGGATTGACCCATACAAGTAATTTTACAGATGGAACTTGAGTAAAATGAAGACATGGTTGTTTTCTGATACTTCTTTTGATTGTCTGAAGATGGATTGTATTTGATAGCTATTATTCCTCTACGAGGAATTGAGAAAAGAAGAAATTACATTCTTCTATCTTATGAGTTGTAATGTGGTTTAATATAAACAAAGTCCAGTCATTTGGACTGGAAAATGTATAAATTATGAAATGGATTGATGAATACAAATACAAGTGTGATATTTTAATGACTGTATCAGTTTGATATTGTTGAATAAGTTGGGAATATAACATTATCCCTTGATTTGGAATTATTCAATTGTTCATGAATGAATTAAAAAGGAAATGACATCTATTCTTACCTAAATGCAACTCTTACGTTGAAATGTGCAATTAGTTCATACTTGGGTTAAGATGAATTTTTAATTGACAATAAAAAGGATTAGGAAGAACATGATCTCTTAACTGAAAGGTATTCGGGATTAGCTTGAAAGCTAAGGAATATCAAATAACTTAGGAGCAGCCGAACCTCGTATTCGGACTCCGTTAATAGCCTCGAATGTTAAATTCAGAAAGTAAGGATATGGGAAAAACATATCCATGGTTAACAGACCTTAAATATGTAAGGTTAAGGAGAATAAATGAATATATTCATTGAGAATTAGACCTCGTTTAGATGACGTCTAATAGGATGGAATTCTGAATTTGTTTACAGTTGTGGGAAACTTGGTTAAGTTTAATAGGTTAAACTTATTAAGTCTATCGGTAATGGGCTGCTTAATCCAAGGATTAAGAAAAGAACCAAGTAGAGAAAATGCAACCCTTCGGTACGAAGGAGGAGATGCGTAGTAAGCTAGAAGACGGATTAAGTCTCTCTTAGCTACATACAACTATAACAAGAATGAGGATAAAGGATCAGCATGGTTGCTGAAAGTTGATCTTAAATATTAAGATCATAACCAAATCACACTTGAGCTGGATGTGTACTCTCGATGGGAGGATTCTGTAGGACATTGACATACACCAGCTACAACATGGTGTCTTCATGAAGGTGGGGCCTTCATGACGACACAATGTTATAGCTGACATATTACAATGCCCTCCCGAATTAAATCATCAAGATTACATAAGCTGGATACTAAGTTCTTGGCTGGGGATAGGAATGTGATCACGTATACGGAGTGACTCCGGAAGACTAAAGGTAACTAGACACACAGAGTTGTCTAGGGACGACACCGTATGTCTGCGTATCTTTAGTTACCATGAGTAACTTCCTATACTCGTTCATATTGCTAGTTGGAGTTTGACCTTAAATTGGAAGGACTGGTAGAGACCAGGAAAGACCATTCTAGATAACAGACGAAGTGAGATGAAAGACATATTCCATTGGTGTGTATCACATCCTTGAATATGATCATGCAAAGCATGTGAAAATATTTGGCCAAAGTATCATAAGTGTTGGTTGCGTTGTCCTAATCACCTAGTTTAAGATGCAGGATGTTAGATGAATATCGAAACAGATATTCAGATAGGATTCTTAAATGGATCACTTCGATAACCGAAAATGGTAAGAGAACCTTGTATATACATTATACTATGCGTGAATTAACATGAAGGATCGGTAAGTTGCTGAGTCATGAAATGAGAGATCGCTGAAACTCCGAGCCATGAAATGGGAGATCGGTAGTTCTTCGAGTCATTTACAGCAGCATATGGAATCTGTTATATGATTGAATGGCACTGAATGTGTGTTCCATATTACAAATATGTGAAGCAGAGAACATTAGTTTTAAAGGAAATTGTGTGATCAAGCTGCATTATTTGAACAGAAAACAATTATTAAAACTTGAACGTGTGTTTGAATTATATAATTCATAATAGGAGCGTTGTATATATAAAAAAAAATTCCCTTGTTCTGGTATCTTAAAATGGGGATGTTACACGCAAGAATTTAGAAAAATTGTAATCAAGGATTTAACCAAGACCATCAGCCCTTTAGAAATCAATATCCAAATTAGAGACATGGGAATAACCAACAAAGTAACATAAGGCATGTTAATACACACCTCCTGCTTGAGACTATTGCCCCTATGCAACCTATTCCAATGCCCGATTCAAGTCAAGCACTTTTTCTAGTTCAGGAAAATATAGCTCAAGATTCAAATTGGTGCTTACCTTGTAACATACATCATATCTAGTACAGCTGCACCAATTCCTAATGCATGTAGGCCTACAAGATTCAAGCTTCTGTAGCTAGTGATCCCTCCACTAGTGTACGCGAACCTAAAAATTAATAGGCAGCAAAATTTGTTAATGAGGCCAACATTATGTTATTTGATGCCAAATAATTCTATGCAATGAACCAAGTTATGGATATCCCAACTAGACCATGCACCCAGGTCACTAAAAACAACATGTATAAGAAGAGAATGCATGTTTCTGGTGTGCATCCTTTAACTTCTACAAATCAAACCAATAGTTATGGAAAGCAATTTCCTACACACAAGCTTCTGTGCAACACTCCAACTAAAGTGATGTGTTCCCCTCCATTGATTGGTTAAGACTCTATGCAGCCCACAGATTTTGTCTTTTCACCTAAACAATCAATAAAGAGAATGTTGTGCACCAAATGCACAAGTCCATGGGCCTTCCATTCAACATTGTGGACCAGATGAAGAATAAAAATGTGAATGTCATAATGTGGGATGCTTTGGCTATTCCATCTCAACGTGACCTATTGTATGAATCTCTAGCACAACTTCCATGCACTAATCTAATTATCCAGAGACCTCACGTTGTTTTCAACATGTCAAGCAGAGGAGAAGTAAGTAAGAAATTTTTCAAACCCCACCTTTCTATATATCCTTGATAGTAGGAAAACACCTTGTGCACAATTGTATGATTGATTCAGGGGCTAGTACTTTTGTTATGCCAAATAAAATTTTTGATGTTCTAGGCCTTGAGTACACCCCTATGTCTAAAGGAGTTCTACAACTTGATAGTTTAACTGTCACCTCTCTAGGATTCATCAAGGATCTTGATTTAACCCTCCATGCATTTCCAAGCCTAACCATAACTAAATATGTGTCAATTATTGACCTACCTCCTTTATTTTCCCTTTATCTATCAAGATATTTCACTACTAAAGTGGGTGGCTACTTGTATTCTGATTGGTCTCATATGTTACTAAGAATAAGGTATGGTACCAGATTTACCATACAAGTTGAACCTATTTTCTCTTATCATGTTGAGTCATATGACCCTTCACCTCTCCAAGCCAATTTCCTAATCCAAGAATTCCATGAAATAGTTTCAATTTAAGAAGAGAATCCTATTTCCCCTCATATACCTAATCTTTTACTAGATGAATGGGCCAAGGAGCACTATGAATTTTATCCTTATGCTAAATATATTAAAGAATTTGAAACTAGTCTTAAGACATATTGTATCCTTGAAGAAGAATTTGAGCTACTTAACGCACTCAAGAAAGAAAAAAGGATTATTTTTCTTGACTTTGCAAATGTATTTTGATGGCTCAGAAGTAGAATTGGAATAAGCACAAGTGTTGTTCTCATTTCTCCCAAGAATGATAATTTATTCTTCACTCACATGGTGCAATTTACATTCTCCAACAATGTAGAAGAATATAAAGCACTAGTGCATGGTCTTCTTATAGCTAAAAAGAAACAGATCAAGGTGCTATAAATTTGTGGAGATCTTTGAATTGGTTATCCACCAGTCACAAACAAGTGTGCGAGTAAACAATAATATTCTCGAAGCTTATAGATATATATTTCGGGACCTCCTTGAGATATTTGATGCTCTAAATATATGGCTAGTACCAAGGATGATGAGAAAAGAATATGATCGAGATGGCTGCACTTGGTTCTCAATTATCACCTGCTGAGGATTTCATCTGAGGCAGTGCACAACACATCAAGATGGTGATCAGGCCATCTATTTCAGATAATGAAAATAGTTGACAAGTGTTTGGTAGTGATGTGCAAATTATCTAGTTCATTCAGAATAAAGATTAGTTCTCTTAAATCATGTAAGTTGAATTTCATAACATCTATGGTGACCAAGTGATCCATCTAAATACAATCAAGTTTCCTAAAGGGTTGGTCACCTTAGAGTAGGTTTTCAGCCCTAATGATGAGTTCAAGGGTGAATAAAATAATATGTGCACTAAGCAAGAAGACTAAACCCCACTCACTATTACGTGCGGTAAATAATTTCTTCTTGGAAAATCATGTGTGTGTATAATGAAATGAAGGCCTTCATTTCACTTTGTCAAAAATATAGAAATATCTTCTTATACAAGTATGAAGAGCTCAGAGGATTTGATCCAAGTGTTTCTCAACACTCAATTGACCTTGATTTTAGCATCAAGCCCATCAGAAAAAATAGATGCCTATAAATCCAAAGATAGAGCCCCTCATGAGGAAAGAATTGTCTAAACTCATTAAGGTTCTACTTGGGTCATGAATCTTGCTATATTACGCAAGAAGAATGGTGAAATCAGACTCTGCGTCGATTTCAAATATTTGAATAAGGAATCCTTGAAGGATCATTATCCTCTACCTTCTATGGAGCATATTTTCTAGAATGTGGCTGGCATGCAAATATTTTCCATGCTAGATGGGTATCCTAGTTTCAATCAGATTATGGTCAAGGAAGAGGACTAATTCAAAACAACATTTACAACCAAATGGAGAATGTATGCATATCAAAAATGCCCTTTGGTCTCCAAATATAGGCATAACATTCCAACAAGCCATGGACATTTCCTTTAAAGGATATATAAACTAGTTCATCCTAGTCTACTTAGATGACATAATTGTCTTCTCAAATCAAAGCATGGATCATATGGCGCATCTAGAGAAATTCTTTGAGAGACATAGATAATTTAGGGTATCTCTTAGCCCTAGAAGTGTAACTTTTCTGTTGTGCAAGAAAACATTCGGGCCATGTGGCCTCAAAGGATGACATTTTCATTTAACTAGAGCATATTTCATCCATCCTCACTCTTTCTTTTCCAGTGCACAAGAAAGCCTTGCAATCATTCCTAGGAAAAATAAATTTTATTAGGAGATTCATCCCTAACTTTGTAGCACTAGTAAGGACTGTCGACCTCATATTGAAGGACACAGTCTTCAAATAAACATTAGAAGGTCAAGAGAGCTTCCACAAAATCCAATAAGAGATTTCTTATGCACCAACACTCATCAATCTAGATTATTCCAAGGATTTTATCCTTTATTCTTATGGAGTTGATTCTAGTGTTGTTGTTTTCCTGCCACAAGAAAATGAACAAGGAATAGAGAATCCAGTGGCTTTCTTTAGTCAAATTCTGATGGATTATTAGTTTAAATACGAGTCACATAGAGAAACAGGTCTTTTCCATCATGCATGCACTAAATAAGTTCACAAGTATGTTCACCATAAATCATATCAAGGTGTTAGTTTCACACTTAAATGTGAGGGAATTTATCATGCGAGCATAAATTAGTGATAAAAGAACAATATGAGTGACCAATCAAGGAGATTGTTTTGACTATCAAATCCACTAAGATTTTCATAGGCAACACATTTTGTAAACATCTTGCAGAGGATGCGTGGTCTCAACCTGAGACTTCATTATTTCTAGATGAAAAACCCCATGCACTGAAGTTGTATAGGATGAAAATCCTAACACACACACATGGATAAAAGATGTGATCACATGTCTTTCCTCTGTTGCATACCCTCTATTTGTGCTTGAATTAGTCTTTCCCCTTTTTGTTTGAAATTTGTCTTTGATGTTTGTTTTGTTTTATGTTTTCCCTTGAGGGGTGTGGGTTTAAAAAGTTAGAGTCATTGATAAAATTATTTTGTGTCTCCTTTATGTTTATTGTTTTTTTCTCTTTTTGGTCAAGGATCGTGTTTGGATATGTATTTTTAAACCCTTGAAAAAACCCGATCATGAATCGGGTCTAAAAATTAAAAAAATACCTGTGTGAAGTGTTCCTTGATCATGTCAATAATTTCATATTTTGTTCCACCCGCCCATTGGTAAGTGTCACTTCCCATTTGGACGTGGTATAGTAGTTTTAATTTGAAAACTTATAACTTTATATAACATTCACAATATGCAAATTAGGTCCCGAGGCCCGACAAATATTCCTCTAAATATTTGAAATCATAAAGTATACAAACAAAATTGATTCTACCCTCAAAGGTGTACACTTGTCACAGTTGGGATGGATGCGAGAGGATTGGGGTAGAGTTGTTTATTCACACACCAAGGTAATGAAGTATAAAAGTGAAAACAATCTTCGAGACCCGTAAAAGACACGATCCTTTTATTATTAATTGTCAAAATCTGGTTGCCATCATTAATATTTTTCATTGAGGAATATTGTGAATTTGACCATAGACCTCGAATTGGGAACCAGAAGTTTGAAAATATTTTAAATTGAGGCTGAATTGCTTAGACATTCATGGGGAAAACGGTAAGAACTACATAAATCATGTGCTTTTCTTTTATTGGTAAGAAATTTGAATAAAAACTAGGGTTTTCAAAGATGAAAAACATTCCATCCTCATTCTCGGTTGTGTTTGGAATCTAGAATGATTTAGATAAAATTAGAGACACATACTTAATGAATGCCAATTTAGTCTATTTTATTCATAAATTGAGTAGCCCTAATAAGAGTGATTCCATGAAATAAATTCATGATAGCCACATCACTTTAGTTGGTGCTATTCCACCATCGATTTAATGCCTAGAATTTGTATGAAATGTGCTATGAACTATGACCTAGAAAAAAGGGAAGTGTTAGACAGAAGTGGTGATGCACTATTGACATTGACGCCTAAAGCTATTAGGATAATGCTCAAGTTATATGTGATAAAAATCCAATAACCTTGGGTATCAAGTTAGCTTTATGAGATTATGAGGAAAAGAAAAATATTATGCTAAGCTCATAAATACAAAATGGATCCTAGTAGAGAAAAAGGAAACAACTTGAATCCCTAAAAGACTGGTTAGGGCATAATTTGTTGAAGAAGCTGAAGATGTTATTGTATTGTTAAGTCGAATGGCTGGATTGGAGACTATAAATGAGTTCAAGGAATGGATGTGCACCTACATGTGGATAATTTTGGAAAGGAAGGGGAGCATCTATTGGGCTACTTTTATTATGGAAGCACTTCATAGCCACATGGTTACCTTGGTAAAAAAAAATAGAGATGGGTGATACCTCAGATTTGGAATTTTACATGATGACCTACTTGATTTACAATGTTGCAGGACATAGACATTTCCTTGGCCTTTTCCCGCATGCTTATTTTAAAAAATGCCTAATGCATGAAATTTTTCCCCAGTTTTAGTTGGTTAATTGGAGTTGGAATGTAATATTGGTCAATGAAACTTTCTTTGCACTAATTATATGTCTTTTCAAACCATAATGGGGGCAATATATGATTTTTGAGAAAGATAGGAAGGTGATTATGGAATATGGGTGTTATTTCATTCAGTATAAGAAATTCACATATATAAGAGTTAGTGGTTTTGAAGGTAAGCCTTGTAAATTGTCCAGATACTTAGATGATAAAATGGCTTTGTGTGAAATTGCAAGGTGATTAACACCAATTCACAAATTAATTGTTAGGAAACATAAGAAAAATATTAAGTTCCCCATTAGAATTGGAAGGTACTCATGCCCTTCAATTATAAAGGAAATATTAATTGAGGATGAATTGAAAAGATTTGAGATGGAAAAGTTTGAGGCAAGAGCTAACTATGATATCAGGTGGGTGTTCAATAATATTATAAACACTTTTGAACATGAGCCTCATTTTGAAGACTATTGGATGAATTGTAGGGATGATGAAGAGTTTAGGATGAGATATTTCTCTAGAATGAACCTTACACAAATCATAGACTTCAATATTGTAGTTATCCCCTGAGAAAATTGGGGATGATCCACACACAATGAGTAAGTATTATCTTGATCAAAAGGTAGAGGGACAACCTATAGCCCCTCTATACTGGAATGAAACAAAATCAAATTATTCTTATATTTAGATAACTGATGTTATGAGGAGAACTGCAAATTGGTTGGATCAAAAGAACATTTATTTATCAATCCAAAATACAATAATCCTAAACAACTTCAGGGATTTAGGAATCTTAAATGATGATATCCCTCCCCTAAGATAAGGGGCTAATAGAATTGATCCTTTTGGAGGAAAATCTCCTCATTTTCCTTCAAAGAGGCCCGCTTCTAAACTTATATATGAATGGACTTCACCCACTAGTTGTACCGGTACTTTTGTATCCACTTTGAGGAAAAATACTAAGGAAATACTCCTAAAATCTATGGAGAATGCTCCTATTACTTTTGCAACACCACTTCAAGAAAAATGGAAAGGTTTGGCATCTCATTTGGTTCCTTCAGGTATTTTTCCAAAACCTCATAGTGCTGAAAAATTAATGAGTGGGGCTATAAAAAGTGGCCATTCACAATCTTGAGCATGTAAACAGGAATGAAAAGTAACACTAGACCTCAAAATTTTTGAAAGGGCACACAAGAGACACAAGGTTGTCTATGAGCCAATTCTAGTAAGAGAGGGTTCCCATACACCCAAGAAACATAAGCATAGAGATGTGGTGATTGATCCCCCTGAACATGAGAGGAATGATGTTTCTCAAACACAACATACTACACCAGTACCACAGATGGAACAATCATTGCCTTTATCCTCATCTTTTCCTTTGGAAGAAGTGACAATGAGAAGCACTCAGGAGCAAATGACCCAAGGAAATGTTTCATCTAATCTAATAGACAACAAAATTCTAAGTCCAGGTATGAAAAATTTGAAACCCTACCAATTGAGGATGTGAATAGACCTTTGTTTGAAACAGTGTAGGAGTTTGCAAAGGTTCAGGAAGATGTGATAAATGTTGAAATTGGTGTAGAATTTTCCACATTAGATGTAATTGATGTATCTATTGATGAAAAAATAGAAAAACCAGTAGATAATATTCAAATAAATAAATAATTGGAAGAGATTACTCATGTGTCAACCAATGAAATCAAGATCCAAACATCAGAAACTTCTTCTATAGGTCAAATGAATTTAGAGTAAAACAAACCAGAGTTGCTTAGTGGAGAGGATATAAATGTAGAGTTATTGGTGGAAGAAGATTCTCCTTATTATATCAAAATCACTAAGGATGATGAGCATTGTCAAGCAGGGAAATATATCTTTGAAAAGACAATAGAAGTTGCACAAGATGCAATTGCTAGAGAGGAAATTATTGTTGATATAGATATGTAATCTCTAGATGGGAATAGGGAGTTGGAATCAGGTGAGCAGTCCACCATGGCATGACTTGAGGTATCATTAGAACATGAGGATAGTAAGATGCCAACCCAACAATATTCAAAGAAGGTAGAGCTATGTGATGGGAAGGAGGAATCTACAAGCCAGTTATTGGTTCAAGAAAACCTTAGGGAAGAAACTAAATCTAATGTGGAATCAATTGGAGAGATAAGGAAAGAATATATTCCAACTACTAGTATAAATCAGAAGGAGGCTGATCAATCCCAAGATCTAGACCAAGGAGAAAGACAATTGAAGAAATTTCTAGTATAGGATGAGAGAAGGGAAATGGCTATTGAAATAGATGGTGAGAAACAAGTAAAATCATTAGCCCAGGATGAACAAGGAATATATAAAAATTGGTGGTTTTCCTCCGAAACCCCAACAAGAATTGCAAGAAGAAAAATTTGGGACAAGTCTTACAAAGGGATGGATTGGCAAATTGATTTCAAATGAGGAAAGATAAGTTCTTCCTGTTCAGGCCATAGATCTTACTACATTATCCTTTCCAAATATGGTAAGAACCTCTAAAAGGGTTAGGGTTATTACTAACACTCATACTAAAGAATTGGGGTCTAAAACTCTAGAAATATCAATCCCTTGTGAAGGTAAAACCAAAGATAATGTAACAGCTAGTGACTACAATGTTAAGCCCATTCCTTTAGGAAAACCCTCAAGAGATCAACTAATATAGGGAGTATCAGAGGAGGTAAAAGACCGGTTGCAAAAGGTGGATGAAGATAGGATGACAAAAAAATAATTGAAAGAATAGGTCATAGTTTTGATTTCTTGTATGCAACAACTAATTGGAAAACCCAACCATACTCAAGCAGATACCTCTGTAAATACCCCTGAAGGATTGGAAAAGATTGATAAAGATGTCAAGAAGGTTCAAGATGTAGACACATGGATTGCGAAGCTAAAAAGGAAGGGAAAAGAAGCAATTGAGAAAGCCAAGGAAAAATATGAAGAACTCAAAAGAAGGCTTAATGAGATTGATGAGATAACTGAGCAATGTGATAATGAAATCTTTTACTTTGAGGGAATTTTTCCCAAATTAGACCGCATAACTCATCTTAGTGATGAATTGGTTAAATAAGAAAGGATTGTGCCAATAGAATTTAGAGGAAGTCAGCATGCCATGGAGGAACTAGCAAAAATCAGAGTGGAAACTTTGAATGGGATCAAAGAAAAGCTCGAAGTTAAAATAAATTGGGTTGATGATACTCTTGATGCCATCAATTTGAAACTAGAAGACATGGTGTCGAAAAATTCAAAAAGAGTTATGGTGATTTGAAGATTGATTTCTTGTTCAACTCTTTTGAGAGGAATATTTAGAAAGATGATTTCTCTTATGAAGTCATTAAAACAATGAGAAAAAAATAAAAATAGAATTACAGAGTTGAAATCTAGGCCACTAAAATATAAGCAAAAGATGGGTCATTGTATGGATGCAATAGCTTAAAAGACATTAATCTTTTAACACCACATTAGGCCAGATGAGGATGAAATAAATGATATTTTCTAGAGATATAATCCATATGTGGAAATACTGCCAAAAGAACAAGATGCGGGAGTGGAAACTAAAGAAGAAAAGGATGTAGACATAAGATATGATGAACATACTTAAGCTTGTTTTTCTTTTATTTCCTCTACAAAACTTCCCCCTAATGGAGGGAGTTTGTTCAAAAACTTATTCTTCCTCAGCATGAATTCAATTAAGCCTTGTTTCATGTAGAAAAACGTGACAGACCCTACTAGATCTTAGGGCATCCCCATGTCCATCAATGACTCGAGAGTCATTCTATGACTATCTATAATATTTTCTAGCTCAATTTTATTCTTATAGGATGATACCCAATATATAACATCCAAACTTCCTATGAAGAAGGTTGTTTTTCCCTTCCCTTTGTGAAGGA
This sequence comes from Taxus wallichiana var. yunnanensis, assembly GCA_018340775.1. Classification (NCBI taxonomy): domain Eukaryota; kingdom Viridiplantae; phylum Streptophyta; class Pinopsida; order Cupressales; family Taxaceae; genus Taxus; species Taxus wallichiana. The sequence continues at coordinate 166,739,000 of CM031242.1, read as the reverse complement.
TTGACTTACTAGAAGTAGATTGAGAGGGGACATCCGGGGTAATTAGAAGGGAAAGAACTACACCTTGCAGATTGGGCACGTTACAAGGTCCCGAGATCGACCCAACTTCCCATTTCCTTTTGTGGGTTGTATGCTCTCTGGGAGAAGGAACTATCCAAGGTCCCTAAAATTCATGCTCTGACTGAGGAGAATGATACACTAAATGGGAGGATGACTGAATGGTAAATATACCCCTATTTTCCTGATAATATGAGATTACTTCTCTTGAATGATGAACAAATATGGATAGCTCCTCTTCTCCATATAAGATAATGATTGGATGTTAAGGACTTTATTCACCCCTTCTCTTGCCCAAACATGATGATGGAATTGAACTTGGTTGGGAGGGCACAATTTATGTTTGTCCTTTCTCCAGTGAGATGGTCCTACGCTCTAATTCATCCACCTTGTGAGAAATGGAAGGCACGGTTTCAATGGAAGATTTTTCGTATAACACATATGATTCCTTGGGAATATCCTTTAATACAAACTCTTCATCACATAAGAATGGACACTAAAAGTTAGTTTTCCTTACACTTGGGGCCTCCTTTCAATCTAAAATTTCTTTAAGTCTTCGGGAGATTTCAGATGTTCCCATCAAAAGAGATGAAAGTACATACATTAAAATGCTATGAATACAAGATTGATCATAATCAAACTTATAAGAAGTGCAAGTTGGACTCTGTAGATAATTCAAGGGTCTTGGTGTCCCTTGCACACTCTATGTCAAATAATGCCCTAACAAAATCCTCATTAGGGCCACTCAGATCGAAGATTTAATTCAAATATTCTGAAGAAATTTATTTCAAACTATTTTCCACAAGTAATCTTACAATTTTTTTAGTAGGAGGTTGTGAAAAATTTCCCCACTTATAGGATAAGAAAAGTAATACATCCTGGTGATGGGATGAAATTGGGTTTTATAGTATAAGTGGCACAAATTGATTGAATTGAAATAGATCATTCACACATGATAAAGGAAGATCTTTCCCAGATCCAATGAGGAGAATTTAATGGTTAAAGTGGATCAGGACCAAACATGATAGATGAATTAACTAGATTTTCCAAGAACCATGTGGGTTGATTTAGCCAATAAGACATGAAATGAAGTATGCAACACCCAAAATGGATTCTAGGGAAGTAGATGGGGATACATGTCATGTCACAATCACCTGGAAGCTCTAAAAGGTCCTTAAAATTGATTATCTAATCAATATGTGGAATGAATGATTAAAATAGTCTTCCAAAATTGATGACCCAAAGATCGAGTCAAGCACAAATGGAACCAATTGAAAAGACTCGCATTTTGTACACCTGATAAAAGTATGAAGTGAATTTTTTCAAAAGAGTGGCATGTTTTAAAATGGATATTGTAAAGGGGAATATTCCTTGGAATATTTGTATTTTTGGGGGAAATTTTGAAGGTTAGTGAGTGAGTTGAATGGTATAAAGGCACAAAATATAATCATGCATAGGGGGTTAAAATTTTTTGAGAACTATTCGAAGAAAAGAGAGAGCTGATTAAAAACCATTTTCCAAGAGCTTATCTAAGAAACCTGTTATTTCCTTTGTGTTTTCAAATTTAATCATGTCAAGATGGTTGCAAGTGTCCAGCCATTAACAAGCTTTGAGACTGTAAATAAAAATTTCCCTTACTGATAAATTTGATGAACCTTGAGTTAATTGTGTTAATCATGAACATTGTTGTGTTTGCTTTCATTTTGAGATGTTTCAAGTAGTTATTCATGTCCCTATTGCAATCTTATGTTAGGAATTCCTCTAAATCACACAAGATCTTATCCTCATGGTAGTACTATGGTATTTGTAATTATGTTGTGAGAATAGTTCTCATTTCATTGTGTAATAAATAATTTAAACTCAATTTATTTCCATCTTGTTGATACAGATTGTTTGTTAGTCTATTAGTGTATCTTAGGTGTGATGAACCAGGGATCTATGATTTATAGGTTATTCTTTAACATGAGCTTTAATGTCAATTTCTTGAATAATGTGTGAAACCGTGTATCTTTGGGCTTCCATGGGTGTGCATCTTCTAGTTGAAGGTTCATTATTGACTATTTGAAGTGTTTTTATCATCTTGCTTGGCAGATTTTCTAACCTTTGTTGAAATTTCTTAATAATTTGGTATAATCAAATTTATCTTGCTTAATTCCCCAACAAAATTCATCTATAAATGATAAATCCTATAGGAATTACCCCTTCTTGCACTATTTTTCCATAAATGCTAAGGAGATTTGTTGAATTTACCCATCCTTTACTCAAAACATGTAGGAGCAATCGGGTATTGTGATTGTCTTTGTTGAATTTACCCATCCTTTAATCAAAACATCCAGGAGAAATCGGGTCTTATTATTGTCTTTAGTAACTTGAACCTTGTTTAGAAGACATCTCCATTCTCTAGAGTGACAACTCATGAGAGTTAGATTATGTTGCATTGACCATGTCTTCTTAAGGTTTTCTTTCAAATATCATAGAGGGAAAGTTTATTATATCTGATCCATTTATATTTCTCACAAATACGTAGGTTACAAAATGGGTCCTCTCACCCTAGTTGAAGGCACAACCAAAAGTAGTAAGGGTAGGTCAAACCCTTTACATGGTACTACCTAATTTTTCCAAGATCGAGTGACAAAGAGTCATTCAAATCCATCCCAGCTATGAAATGACTTGAATTCTGATTTATCTATCTCTAAGCATCTCTCTCAACCTGTTGATGTTTCTTGAATTCAAAGGGAGAATCAATTTTGGTACCAACACCAACTGCTTGTTTTGGGGACTATTTGTGTAAATACATACACATATTGACCTCTGGTAATGATTATTACATGTTTAGATGCAAATACATTATTTAAACATTATCCTTTGTTAAGATTTGTAAATATTATGCAAGATCATAAGTTTATTGTGCAATATTTCCTAGTTTAAGGGAATGTTACACTAGATTTGTATTGCTAGTGATAAATATTGACAAAGGATGATCAGATTTATCAATATTTGTATAAATTGAGTATTGATAGGCACTTGACAAGTTACTTACAGTGCTTTAGCACATCTAAGGTGAAAATCCTTGGTGGTGAATCCATGTTGATTTGAATTTTTTTGTAAAATACAAGTGTCTTAGTATTTGTCAAGTGATATTTATTATTGATATTTACAAAGCTAGAAGGAAGAAGGTCTTTCTTTAACAAGGATCCTACTAGAAAATTATTTCTATATCTTGGGAAAAAAATCCAAAAGGAAGACAAGTCTAGAAGTCATTGGGGAATCAAGATTCAAGCGAGAAGGTAATACCAGTTGTGGAAAGTGACCAACCTACAGTTGACGATTATCCAACATCTTTAAATAGTTCAGATTCGAGTAATCCTTATATAAATTTAACTACTCTAGTTTGTGAAGGGCCATCATTTGTATCTAGGATAAGTGTTCCTCATTTATTTCCTTTATCACTCAATATTGATAGGGTATTGTGTGAAACCAAGTCACTAGAGAATATTTACTTTGAAGATCATATGCATGTATCCCCAAGGCCCCTGGTTCCATAAAGTTTTGATTCTCTTGTAGGATCACCTCCTAAAAATAACATGGCTCACCCTCCACCTAGACCTCCTTTTGTTGTTAATATGTTTGGACCAATAAATTTTAGAGGCATGGTTGGGCATCCTAATGTTGTACCATAAGATGTGAGAAATAGGTTGCCCAAATTTCAAGGAAATAATGCCATCACTAGTGACCAACATCTAAGGCTCTTTGTTAATATGATGGAGGATTTTGAAATTGAATATGAATATGTATATATAAACTATTCATTCATACTCTCAAAGAAGATGCACGTGATTGGTACAAATATTTACCAGATAAATCAATAGATTCATGGACTGAGATGAAAAATTATTTTAGATTACAATATGGTGATAAGATTGACCCAAGGTTCCTCTTATCTGAGTTTGAGAATAAAAAAGAATCCCAATGAGTTTGTCTAGGATTTCAATACTAGATTCAACAAGACTTTAAATAGATTACCCATAATTTTGAGGCCTAGTGATGAGTCTTTCCTAATTAAATATTTTGATGCTTTTGAAAAGAAAGTTGCTTATTATTTGAGAGATAATAACTCGGAAATTTAAGACAAGATTTCACAATGGCATTACAAATTGAAAACAATATTAAGGCAGTTGGAAAACCACCTAAGAGGGAGGGTGTTAAATTAATTAATCCTGATAGACCGTAGTAATACAAGGAAATGGATTTGGAGGAAGTTGTGAAAACTTTGGTTGGATTAGTTGAGGAAATATCCTTTAAGTTGGCAGAGAAGAAAAGGGAATAGGACAGAGTTCTCGAGGTCAGTATAAACCAAAGGGCCAAGATAGATTTGGAAATCATCCTGGGCTGATAATAGAATAGTTAAAAGAGGAAAAGGTCCCATGAGATCAAGAAATAAACAACCATAACTTAGAGAAAATAGACTGGTCCCTGATCCTTTGACTGCTAGGGTTGCTATAGTGGAAGAATCCCATGTTATTGATTGGTGTGACAAGTGTTTCTTGCCACATTACCCTTGTGATCTAAGTAAGTAAATTGAAGAGAAAAATGATGATGAAGCTTATGGTGATGTATGTATGATGGAATGCTCTAGAAATCCACAACAAAGAGACACTTCAACCAAACTTATAAGTGTGAGGGCTTTAGAGATTTTATGGAATTACATTCACCGGGTATTGCCTCTTCCTCCTAATGATGATATTGAGATTGATATGGTGCATGTGTTTGATTTACCTAATCATGAATTTGAATATTTTAGGGATTTAAATATTAAGAAATATGATGGGGTAATTCCTTCTGAGGAAGATATGTAACTTTTGATTAATGCAGTAGTTTCTCAGGAAAAGGAATATAATACCAAAAGTAGAGTTTTCAATGGGGTGGGCCAAGCCAAGCCAAAAATTCACTTCTCATTGATATCCCAAAAGAACCTCCTAAAAAGGATACACTTACCAAAGGTCTAGTCACTCCAAGTAAAACTTGTACCCCATCTCATGCCCAAACCTGTAAAGAATCTCATACCAAGAGTCATAAATCTCCCTCCCAACACAGTCCTACCCAAATAAATTCCTGTGATATAGCCCAAATTTTGAGTCGATCAAAGGCCTAGTCACTCCAAGTAAAACTTGTACCCCATCTCATGCCCAAACCATAAAGAATCTCATACCACTAGAAGGAGCCATAAATCTCCCTCCCAACATAGTCCTACCCAAATAAATTCCCTTTGATATAGCCCAAATTTTGATGAATGCAGTAGTTTCTCAGGAAAAGGAATATAATACCAAAAGTAGAGTTTTCAAAGGGGGAGGGCCACAAGCCAAGCCAAAAACTTCACTTCTCACTAATATCCCAAAAGAACCTCCTAAAAAGGATACACTTAGCAAAGGCCTAGTCACTCCAAGTAAAACTTTTACCCCAACTCATGCCCAAACTGTAAAGACTCTCATACCACTAGAAGGAGCCATAAATCTCCCTCCTAACACAGTCCTACCCAAATATATTCCCTATGATATAGCCCAAATTTTGAGTCAAATCAAAGTTACTATGCCTATTGTTGAATTTCTCAAGATCCCTGAGCATAGAAAAAGGGCATTTGAATATTTGGGATTTAAAGAGGAGGTGATAACCCAAGGAAAAAATGTGAATAGTGTGGATGTTCCCCTATCATTGTAGAGCTAGAAGTACCAAAAGCACTAGAAGAATTGGGAGAATCACCTGAGGTATATTTGGGTACTTCTCTTGTTGAGTCTCAGCTTGATGTTGATCCTTTTTATACTACTTTAATCATCAAAGATAGGCTAGTGCATAACTACATGTTCGATTCAAGGGCCTCATGTAATGTGATGCCTCTTGAGGTAATGAATGAATTGAATATCAAAGTGACAATAACTTTTGGAAAGTGCACTGTTATGGATTCAAGGGAGGTGCCAGTGATTGGATATGTTAAAGTATTGATAGTACAATTAGAATATTACCCGATAAAGTGCTTAACCATGAATGTAGTTATTTTGGATTGCTCAACTAAGTGGGGAATGTTGTTGTCAAGAAATTGGGATACTAGTGTGGGGGAGTGTATAAATGGATATGGCATATGCAACCATACTAGTAGAAGGAATCATAGTGATACAACCTAGAATTCAGTGATACAAACCCAATGAAACCCTATGTACATTGGCACATCACTCAACCTAGACTGAGCACTCACCCAAAGCACACAAAGGTACCAGGTCCCTCTTCAGGGTTGTGTTTGTAGGGTGTTAGCATGAAGAAGACTTAACATATATAGTTCTATTACTAACACATCATTCTACAAAGCATACTAGATCTATATCTAAGGAAAAGCATAATTAAGTACTGTTATCACCAAATCACAGCACCCCTGGATGTTGATTAGATTTCTAGGTTGATCATACTAGCATCCAGTGTGATTGCATAACATTGAATCCTTTCTCCAAGTGTGGGACTTGCAAAAATGAGAAAGGAATCTCCAGAGAAGGCTGGTTCCTATTCCTCTGTTCAGATGCACACGAAAAATGTAGAGGGTTTACTCAAAATCTAATCTAACTTGTCATGGAGACAGGGTAAGAAGATGCATAAAAATAAACCTAAGCTAACAGAGGTGATGCACCGAGGAATGAAGAACACCTATCTTGACACTAAACACGAGACCATTCAAATGTGATGCAAGGTCATGCACGAGATAACAAAATTTGCGGTGAAAGACCGGGAGGATGCAAATGAACACGAGAGAGGGTTGAGAATCATCCACAGACATCCATTACTTGCTCCAAATATTGATACAATACACTACAAAATGCAAAGAGGCAAAGTCACATTATAGTTTCAAATGGGAGGTTCGAATTCCACAAATTCACCTGATAAAGAGAAGAAGGGAGGAGCAAAACAGAATGTTCCACCCTTAGAAAGAAGCCCCTCTTTACAATATATAGGAAGAAAGAGAGAGGGAAGAGAGAGGAAAGTTGGATCTACCCCAACCACTTCTAGGTCACATTTAGTTTATCTCATTATGGCGGTGGATGAGAACCACAGCAAGAGCGGCGAATCAGTATTTTGCATTAAAGCTGGTTGTTGAAATGTTTGTTCTTGCCATTACCACACACCAGAGATGTTTCTTGATTTTATCTATCCAAACTGAACCAAAATGCAAGATTGACCCTGGAATCACATAGATAATTTCACCATCTTTCCATTGATATAAAGAACGCAAAAAACCAAGCTCTGGATCGAAAGTTATGGCGATCTGAAGATTTAGGGAAAAAACAGACCAAAACAGATCGGCGGGAAAATATTTGAATTTTTCCCACGCAATGCCACTTGGATGACACGTGTCAGACTTTGATTCATCCACGGGTTCATTCTCTGAAAATTCCTTTTGGGCCCTTAAACTTGGACACGTGGCACCATTTTATTAGTTCGGGCCTGAGGGGCGCACTTGGCAACTTTTCAACCTTCTGACACGTGGCACGTTCTGATTCGCTCTCGGCTCTTTCGGCTTTTCGCATCCCGCGCGTACTTTTGGCCCGGATGTCCCAAACTGTCTGGGACAAATTTCTCTGAACCGCCCGATTCGGGCTTCCTTGTTCCTATTTGCGGCGAAGACACGTGGCAAGATTCCATTCGCTCTCGGCTCTTTCGGCTTTTCGCGTCCCGCGTGTACTTTTGTCCGGATGTCCCAAACGAAAGTCCTTTGTTTTGGCCGAACCTGGCGGTTCACGTCCTCCACATACTCTTGTCCCAACTATCCTGGACTGCCTGGGACAAATATCTCCAAACCGCCCGAAATGGTGACTTGCATGAGCAAACCGGCGATCCACGTCCTTCACATAATTTTGTCTGGATGTCCCAATTGCTGCGTGGACCGCCTGGAGGCTTTTCAGCCGATTTGCACCCCGACGTCCCAACTATCCCAAGGACCGCCTAGGACAAGACTTAGCTGATTTTCTTCATTTTTCAATTACCAAGCTTGGTTTTTGTAATTTTTTCTCATTTTTAGAACTTGTTGGGTTTTCTTGGGACGGAGAGTTAGAAAGAATCCGAGGGGACCCCAAAAACATGATTTTTGCCTTGAATCAATATACTTTCTCAGACTGAATAATCTGATGCATGTTATCAAAATTTACCCTGGGGGGTGAATTTTGGATAACAGTTTTGGTGACTCAACGGGGTTATCTGCCTGTCAGATGAAGAACAGCCAGCTTCTCGTAGCAATCCATTGGGCATGGAGTCTATTTGATAACTTCTCAACTGATCTGAAATTTGAAAACTTGTGTCCTTGAGCTATTGAAACATTTGTTGAGCTGGTTCTCCCGTGGCTGCAAATTCTCTTCCGAAGGCTTGATGAACTGCAAACATGCACATACTAGAAGCAATAGGACATGTGCACAAGCACTTAGGGAAATCAAACTATTCTAACAGTAGTACAATGTGCATAAGCACTTAAAGGAATGGAAATTCTAAATTAATATTTACAAGGGTGAAAAGCTTTCTTTCTAGTAGCAACGTTTGAGATAGATCCCATTGACCGGAACCTGCAATTCTTCACCATCCAACTTATCAGTCGGAAAGCATTGCTACCTTTGCATTCAATGATCATGTAAGGGCCACTCCAGATGGCATCGAACTTGGAATTTTTTCTGGTTTTGCATGCTCTGCATCCCATTTCAACACTAGATCTCTAATCTGGAAGGTTCTAGCCTTGGCTTTCTTATCAAAAGTCTTCTTGATCAAGGCTTGATCCTTCTCTATTGCTTGGGCTGCATACTCTCTAACTTCTTGGAGCTCCATTAATTCTACATATCTAACCTCCATGGGTTCAAACTCAGCTAGTTCCAACTATTTCATGAGCTCCAATGCTGGCAACTCAAGTGATATAGGTAGAACTGCTTCTTTCCCGTACACAAGCTTGTATGGAGAGCTTCCTGTAGACCTCTTGGGTGTGATCCTATCAGCCCATAGGGCTGATTTGAGCTTTGCATGCCAAGTCTTTTGGTTTTCATCCAGAGTCCTTCTGATGATCTTATTAGGTTCTTATTTGTAGACTCATCTTGACTATTACCTTGAGGGTAATAGTTCGATGAAATCTTTGAGATACACACAATTCTTGACAGCCCATTCAGTGATCTTTGTGCCAAGGAATGCCAATGCATTTTCTGATATGATAGTGGCAAGGAACCAAACCTGTGACTATCCCTTCATAGAAATCTAAGATATTAGATTCATTTGCTTCCTTGAATGCCACCGCCTCGGTCCACTTGGTGAAATAATCCGTTCTTTGTAAGTATCCACTTATGGCCTTGACTTGAATTGGGATTGATAACCCCAATGAAGTCCAATCCCATTGCATGAATGGTTGATTTATGAAATTGGACGAAGGCAAGTCTGCCAACCTCTCTTTCCCTCGTGAAGAATGCACATCTCTTGCATTTTTGACCCATGAGTAGCAATCATTGAACACAATAGGCCAATAGTAACCAGCTTTCATGATTTTGACAGCTGTCACTCATGGAGCAAAGTGGCCTCCTGCTTCCCCATCATGGAACTCGTGTATGATCTTCTCAACTTGACATATTCCAATGCATCTTAATAGAACACCATTGATGTCCTTCTTGAACAAGATACCATCAATGAGTACATACGGGATAGCTTGTAGTCTGAAGTATCTCCTCTTTGCCTTGCTCACTTCTGGAGGGTACAAGCCTGTTTGGAGGTAATGCACAAGGTCTTGAGTCCAACATGGAATGGGTGCATCATCAGCTAGTTGTTCTTGATCATTCTGTAGTAGTAGGACAACATCCTCTTCACTTTCTGAGCCGTCTGGTTGTTTGGAAGCGAGCTGCTCACACAAACCTTTGCCACGAACCAGTTTGGTTACTCTGATTTCAATATCATATTCCATCACCTGATTGATCCAACCTGCTCTCTTCTCATTTAAATCCTTATTTAGGAGAAAGTCCTTGACACCAGCATGAGACACTAGTAGCTGAATCTTATTGTTTGAGACCAAATGTCTAAACTTCTTCAAGCTCGATGACAAAGCAAGGACGTGCTTTTGATGAAAGAATGCTTTATTTCGTAATCTTCCAAGGTTTGAATAAAGAATGCTATGGGATGTTCTGAACCTTCTATTCAGTTTGTGTCAAGATAGTGAGATTGTATCTCGATCCTCCAAATGCATACAACATGAAGTCCTTTGAGAAGTCTGGGTTGATAAGAGTTGGAGCTTGTGATATTGCATGCTTGATGTTTTCAAAACTTTTTTCCTTCTGTTGTCCATTTGAATGCTAGATTCTTCTTCAACATCATGGTTAAAGGCTTCACAAGAGTGGCAAAATTAGGCACAAATCTGCGGACAAAGTTTATCCTTCCCAAGAAGCTTTGAAGAGATTTCTTGTGGTGTGGCAATGGAAGCATTCGGATGGCTTCAACCCTTTTAGGATCAATTGTTAGCCCTTCCATAGAGACAATGTGGCCCAACAATTTTCCCTCATGTGCCAAGAATATACATTTCTTTGGATTCAACGACACTCTAAACCTTCTACACCTCTAAAACACTTGCATGAGGTGAAAGAGATGGTCTGTTGCATTCTTTGAGAAGACAGTGATATCATCTAGGTATACCAACACTATATTGTTGATTAAGCCTTTGAATGCCATATCCATAGCTCATTGAAATGTTGCTCCGGAATTTGATAGTCCAAATGGCATCTTCTTGTAAGCATACATGCCCCATTTTGTAGTGAAGGCCATCTTGAATTGATCTTCTTCCTTCACCATTATCTGATTATAGCCTAAATATCCATCTAGCAATGAAAACCTTCTAAACCAGCTACAACCTGCAATATTTGTTCCATTGATGGAAGCGGATAATGATCCTTGAGAGAGGCTCTATTCAAGTCTCTGAAGTCAACACACAATCTGATCTCTCCACTCTTCTTTTTGACTGGAACTAAGTTGGAAACCCAACTAGAATGCTTGATTGGGAATATGATTCTTGACTCAATCAGCTTGTCCAATTCTTTCCTCATGAGAGGCTCCATGTGTCGAACATTCCTATTTTGCTCCTCCCTTCTTCTCTTTATCAGGTGAATTTGTGGAGTTCGAACCTCCCATTTGAAACTGTAATGTGACTCTACCTCTTGGCATTTTGTAGTGTATTGTATCAATCTTTGGAGCAAGTAATGCATGTCTGTGGATGATTCTCAACCCTCTCTGTGTTCATTTGCATCCTCCTGGTCTTTCACTGCAAATTTTGTTATCTGTGCATGATCTTGCATCACATTTGAATGGTCTGTGTTTATTGGCAAGATAGGTGTTCTTCATTCCTCGGTGCATCACCTCTGTTAGCTTAGGTTTATTTTTATGCATCTTCTTACCCTGTCTCCCTGGCAAGTTAGATTAGATTTTGAGTAAACCCTCTGCATTTTTTCATGTGCATCTGAACAGAGGAATAGGAACCAGCCTTCTCTGGAGATTCCTTTCTCATTTTGCAAGTCCCACACTTGGAGAAAGGATTCAATGTTATGCAATCACACCTTTGGATGCTAGTATGATCAACCTAGAAATCTAATCAACATCCTGAGTCTTTGTGATTTGGTGATAAAAGTACTAACCATGATGAGATCAAAAACATACTAGATTCAGATACACATAGAACTAACACTTAGATTCAGCCAATATCCTCCATCATATTAACTGTAATAAGTTTACAGAAGCTTCATTACAATACATCGTAGTATGTGCGTAGTAGTAGATTTAATATCATATCTTTTTATATCTTGATCCTCCTCTATTACACCAGTTTTTACTACATATATATAAGAGTGGGGAATTTCCCTTCACTGCTTATCCATTCCAAAAATAGGTCGCATGCTATTACTAGCCACACGTCATTATAAAAATAGCCACATATGCAAGTGCGCTAACATAGACTACTACTAGCTAGCTGATAGTATCAAATCTATTTCCGGCTTGTGTTAGTGTGAATTTATTTATATCCAATCCTCTAAAAATATCCAATGTGCTTCGTGCATGTCTCTACTTTGTTTATGTGCTCTGCACGCCATCTCTAAAAATAGACCTTTATGAGCGAAAATGAATAATTCCCAAAAGCTAAACTTCTGCTCCGCTCGTGTGTTATCCCTATCCGTTCACGCCTTTAAATATGACTCCTGCTTTCCCACGTGGACTTCTTGTGTGCTTCATGTCAAGTGTTCTCGATCAACATCACCCCACATTAATTTCATTATCACCCGACAATGGTCATCTCCAAAACTAAAGTAGAGAATAGAAGAATGGAAATAATGAAAGAATGCTTTTATTTTTGGTCTCTTCTTCGCAACCTAAACAACTAATTCAATTTATTCTTGTTTTATTTCAGCCTCCAAGGTGTGCCACTCGGCAAGTGCTTCCTCTGCTTTTTTTGGAATGTCCACAGTGATGGAATTCAATTCATCCCTTGAAATCTCCCCTTTCTCATTTTGCAAGACCAACACAATGTTGGACATTGAGGTAATCCTTCCCTCTAGCAAATCCATCTTCTACGCAATGATCTTCCCAAGTTCCTCTCCAGCTAATTCTTGTATGGTTCTTATGCTACTACCATGGCCTCATACTTATGTTTAACCATTGATAATCTTTCTGTGTAGCCCAATGTTTCATCCTTCATCACTTTCTAGACCTCATTATTCTCCTCCAGGGTTTTTATGTTAATGAGCACCTCTGGAGTTGTGCATATGTTCAAGGCTTGGTCTACTTTCTTCAATTCTTCTTGTAGCACTTGCAGCAGTCCTTCATAGGATGTAATCTTCCGCATCACTAAAGCCTTCTCTCATTCTTCCTCTTGGGCTGGATCCTTTGGTGTTGGCATGCACAGAGGCACATCTTCAAGCACTAGGTCCACCAACTTTCCTACATAGTGTATTGCTGAAGGAAATGTCTTTGGTACTTTTGGCTCTAAGTGTGGCCTAGCTCTTATGACATTATCACCAATTTCCTATGCAATACTAATAAATATAGAGTTCTTCTTCTGCGCTAAGTCTCTTTCCTATGTTAGGAACACTATTTCCCCGTCCTTAGTTTTAATCTCTTCCCTGAGTGCCCTAATTATGGCAGCCTTGTCCATTGTCTACCTTACCACCTCTTTTGAGACTTTCACCAATGTATTGCTTACTGTTCATCTTCTATGATAGTAGGCTTTATTGTCATGTGTCTAGCTTGAGGTTTCTTTTTCAACATCCTTGATACACATTACTCCTCACACACATCAAAATTTAGTTCATCCATGTGTGTGTGCATTGACCATGATAACTACTTCCTTGTGTGCACTATAGCCATATCTTCATCCATTAGTTCCCATCCATATAATTCTTTTTGTTGTCAAGTGCATGCTCTCAGAAATAGGCACGAGAAAACATTACTTGTGTCCTCTGTATCACCCATGGCTGGTGGAATGTGCTCACCACTTGTCCTTCTAGACCTAGGCTGCTTAGGAACTTGAGCTTCTAGATTTGAGACTTGTGTCTCCATATCCTGAGAAATCTCCATAGTTGTCTCATATGTTCCCTTTTCCTCCTCTTCTCCTTGCTTCATTTCTTCATCTTTTTGTTCTTCTATGTTCTCTGGAGGTGTAGAATAATTAGGTGTGCTTTCCTCTAACTCTTCCACCTCCTCATTCAACTTCAGTTTCCTTCTCCTTTACATGGTTATCTCATTCGTGGAGAGAGTCTCGGGTTATTTTACACTATTTTTGGAGTAACACCTTGGGTCCTTGTTCTCCTGAACACTCTCTTAAATTTGTGCTCTCCTTGGACTACATCTAAGTCCTTATCATCCCCCTCTTGTGGCTAAGGTGGTGTAGTTGTGCACTTAGCTTCATCCTTATTCATAGGATGTCTTCTACCTCTATGTTCCAAACCATCACTATCCTCATGCTCATCCTCTCCTCTACCTCAATTGGCTTTTTGGTCTTAGGCATTGGGATGTTCTCCATTGTGGGCTTACCCTTTGGTGGTTACGGAAGTGCAAACTCATATTCCAAATACTTGTTATTCTCTAACTTGGGCTTCGAGTTAGAGGTACACCATTGCTGTTCCAACATCTCCCACAACCAAAATTACTAGTTTAATGCTTAATACATCTGAAATGAGCCTTTCAATATATGCACCCCATCTTGGATACACATTTTTTTTTTAGTGTGTGGTAGTCACAATCTACCTTATCGCATTGAATGTTTAGGCGTTGTATGTCTAAGAACCTATGTACTGACACTTGAAAGTAACTTTTTATGAAGGCATATGGTAACTTACACTAAGGGATCCATGTTCCATCCTTCATGGTGAACCGCATTATGTAGAAGTTCTGGTATATAGCGAATTGAATTACCTTTCCAACCACCAAAGGAAAGTCCTTGGGGATGCACCATTCTTCTTCAAAAGCCATGCAGAGCCTATCATACCATTTCTCATCCCTTTTCTTGACCTATTTTGTCATGGATCCTTCACACAAGTACTTTTGAAGTGTTCTACATGTAACTTGTGCTCCATGGGATACTCCCATATCTTCTCTTTTGGTCCATCAGGTACTCCAATCTCCATGAACACCAGTGATAACAAAAAAGCTCCAAAGCTGATCTTTCCTCCTGTGTGCGCTTCCTCAACAATAGTTTCTACAATATACCATGAAATGTTATAGAATACCCCTTCATACACATTTTTGGAAATGTGAAGCCACATGAAGTTCACTTATGACCACCTTTCCTAGTCATTTAGCTTTGTAACAAGATGTGTGGTTGCTTACACAACTGGATACTTCTTCAGTTTATCAATGTCCATGCTACGCGGACCCTTTGTGTACCCCAACTCCTTTCTAGTCTCCAATATTGTGGCCTTGTTTGTTAAATCATCTCACAAATATTCTCTTGTGCCCTTCAATCCTGTTACCATGGAGATGAGCGTGGCTAAAATTCTAGCTCTACGTCCTATAAAGTAGAAAAAATATTTGTGCACTCTACTCATGAGCCATTGGTACAAGGGCTCATATTTCCCAAAGTAAGGGAGTTTGTATAGTTGGTAAACTCCAATATTCTTCAAGAGATTCTCACTAGCATCGTCATACACTAACATGTCTTCCATTGTGTGTTTATTTGTCTTTGTGTTCAACAAGGCATCAAGATCCTTCTTATTCTTTGTGGTACGGTGATTGTACTCACTCACCTTGCTTCTTCTTATGTGAGAATCCCACTCCTGGCCTACGATAACCCCCTCTAGATATTGCATTTTAGAAAAATTACTTTCGGGAGCCATCTCCTCTTCTTCTTCAACCACCTTCTTCTTTCCCTTCACTCTTGCTGCAACTACTTTCTTGGGTGCCATTTCTACCTTGCAATCCTTTGTAGATACTTGCCTCTTAAATTCTGCAATATGCGAATCAAAACCCTAGCTCGAATTAGCATGCCCTAGGTGAAATCATGTTCCCTAGCTCCTCTCTATCACCTTGCTTCACTCAAACCCTTTACTACTAGGGATGCAATATCTTTCTACACATAGCTCTCTTTGTCACGACTTGTTACACACCTTTCACACATAAATTCAATCACTCATCTCTTCGCAATCAGCTCTTTTTCAAATACTCTTAATCGCAATGGTAAAACTGAATTTGCATCCCATCTTATATATATATATTCAAATTTTTGATGCATTCATTGCTCCTTCACCTACCAAATATCCTCTCATTAATTGACCAATTCCATCCTTTCCATGCATTACATATTTGCACCCTAGCTATAACCTTCTAGCACACCTTCCTACCCTCTCGGTCATAGACTTTTCTTGGTGAACTTCCTTGCACTTGATTACCTCGTCACTACACCTTCTACTGGTAGTTTTTATGGCCTCTATTTACCTCGTGTTATATTGTTCCTTTATTCATCTCCATCTTTGGTCACTTTTTAGAAGTAATCCTTTGACTTGAAGAGCACCCGTAGTAGCTTATTCATTTCACCTTTCGATTCCCATGATTTTATACCTGGATACCAACAATCTACCCCACACTAAAATTATGTTCAGTCCTCTATGCATAAACGTGCTTCATATAGTAATTAGTTTCATGCACGTAAGCATGCTTATTACACAAAACACCAACTAAATTGAAAATAATAAAAACAAAGAAGGAAACACATTAAGGACATACATAATTGAAAACCTAATCTAAATGGCAATAATGCCTTATTACAAACACCAAGAAGACTTATTTATAATAGGGCTTCAACCTACTCCCGTTGAAGTAACCGGGTAGTTGTGTTCCATCAAGTGCTTCTAACTAACAAGTGCCTATTTCAAGGATGTAAGTGATAACATATGGCCCCAACCAATGTACCTTAAGTTTTCCTAGATGGTGTAAAAACTTAGAGTCATAAAGAAGTACCATTTTTCCAATCTCAAACTTCTTGTCCCTTATGTTCCTGTCATGTCATGATTTTTGCCTGGCCTTTTCTTGCTTCTGACTCTAACGTGTTATGGCTCGTCACTCATCCATCTAAATTTTCTTTTCAATCTGTTCTTCTAAAGCTTTCTCATCAACTAGACCTCCAGCGTGTGCAATATGCAAAGAAGGTAACATAAATTCCATATGAAGAATGGATTTTGTGCCAAACACTAACTGAAATGGTGTGGATTTATTTAGTATTTTATATGTTGTTCGATATGCCCAAAGTACTGCAGATACTTTATCATCCCAATCCTTTCTTCCAATATCACATATTTTTGTCAATGTGTGGCCCAAATTTTTTTGAAAGCCTCAATGTTCCACTTTCCTGAGGATGATAGGGTGTAGTCTTATGGTGTGTAATCATGAACTCATCCAATAAAATTTTGATTGTCTCATTAATAAAATGTGTGCCCCTATCATTGGTCAAACTCAAAGGACATCCATACCTTGTAATAATATGTTCCCATAGAAGTCAACCTATTATAGCCGTTGTACAGTCCTTTGTAGGTGCTTCTTCTACCCACCTTTTCAGATAGTCTGTGTAAGTTATAATGTAGCATGATCTAGTTCTACATGTAGCTAGTGAAATGGGACCCACAAAATCTATAGCCCATTTCTCAAATGGTTCTACGCTAGCAATAGGTCTCAAAGGCATTTCATCTCACTAACCTGGTCTTCCAAGATGTTGACAATGTTCACATGCCTTGTAGAATTCCTTACTGATATTTATAGAGGGTCTCTCACCATAATCCAATGAGTAGAATCTTGTGCATTGTGGCATCACTTGCATAATTGCCACTTGAAATTCCACCATGATATTCTTCCATAATTCTCGTGTGCTCATGTTCCAATACACAACAATGCAATACCTCATCACAACCCAATTTGTACAAGTCACCACTAATTAACATATAAGGTGTGGCACGTATAGAAATTTGTTTCTTCTCCAAGGATTTCATTCCTTCTGGTGTCATCCTTGTGCATAGAAAGACAACAATTTCCTCTATTTCTAATGGCGCATGTTGTAACCTGCATCTAGCATAATATCCTCAATTTCCTATGCTTCTTCTCTTGACTGTATTCTTGATAAATGGTCTGGTCTAGAATTACTTTTTCCTAGTTTTACCACAACTGTGAAATCAAATTCTTGAAATAAGAGAACCCATCGACATATGTTCCCTTGTAAAATAGGTTTATTTACCAAATACTTCAATGCCATGTGATCTGTATAAAAGACAAATGGTGTAGCTAGTAGGTACTAGCAGAATTTATATCATTAACAAAGCTTCACGCTCTATAGTTGTGTAATTCTATTCTATAGGAGTCATCTTTCTACTAGTAAAACAGATAGGATGATCTACAATACCTTCTCTAGGTTGGGCCAACATAGCACCAATGGCCATGCCAGAGGCATCAAAATGTACATGAAATGGTTTGTCCCATGAAGGAAAACACAGAATAGGTGTGGTAGAATGTTTCTCCTTTAATGTCTTGAAACACACGCTGCGATTATTATCCCCAGGTAGAACATATCTTTCCCTTTCAATAACTCTTCTAATGGTGTGGCAATATTGGAATAGCCTTTGATAAACTTCTGTAATATCTGTATGACCCAAAATCCATGCACCTCACTTTGAATGGTAGGCTCCCTAGGACTATAATGACTCGCAACCTTTGTTAGATCAACCAACAAACCCTCCTTGTAAATTATGTGTCCTAAATGTATCCCAAATGGTGTAGCAAATATGCACTTACTATGTTCAAAGAGATACTCAATAGTCTACATTGTTCAAACATTAAGCACAAGTTTTCACGGTGATCCTTAACTAATCCATACCATCTAATCATCTAAATATACTGTAAGAAGTTGTAAATAAATTCCTTGAACGCTTGGAAAACTATGCGCGAAAATAGAGTAGGCACATTTTTCGGATGGAAGGGCATTACAAAGATATAGGTCAAGCTACCCCATTCACTAGTAAATGTAGTCTTTTCTTGATCCTCATGGGAAATCCTAACCTAATGATACTAAGAGAACCCATCTATAAATGAATATATGTCTCACCCTATAACTCCTTCTAGTATTTCCTTAGTGAATGGCATAGGGAATGGATCTATTACACATACAACATTCAGATCCCTATAGTCCACGCATATTCTAATCATCCATCCTTCTTGATACTGATCACCATTAGACTAACCTATTCGACTCATCAAGAGGCTTGATGATTCTATATTTCAACATGTTATCAATCTCTTCTTTGACCTTTTCGCGTAAATTGTGTTTCATTCAAGAAGGCCTCTTTCTAATTGGGATCACACCCACTTTAAGATTTGTGTTCATCTCCCCTAACGATTCATGCACACCTTTAAGTTCATGGTACCCCCTAGGAAATAGTTCTGGTAGTCCCTTAGTAACTCTATGATTTTTGCCACTTCAGAGTCTGACCAATAGTCTCCAATTATGGCTTCCTTAGGCTCAGTATCTATTCCAATATTCACCCACTTTCTCTTCATAGGTTCATGATAGGCACGTGTGGTATTTGCACCTTTGCCCAATACCTCACACCTTCTTGTTGAATGGTTTACATCTAGATTGTATACTTCTTTGTTATCCACTAGGTAGACCATTTTTCCTTTCTCTTTCTCAAGGAAATCACATTGAAGTAATGTTACATTGGCCTCTGGTTCATTATCAAGATGTGCTCTTGAGTCTTCTTTATCTAATAACTCTTGAAGGAATTCTTGACCTTAGCAATATCCCCCATAGTTAAATGCTTGATAACTTTCAATGCTTCTTCTACCAAAGGTTTTGTAGAGAAGAAGTCAAATATCTGGTTCATTCCTATAATTAAAGTCTACCAATTTCCAGTTTCTCTATGGAGTTTTGCATATACATACCAAGCACACGTGTAGCCTTATAAAGTGGAATAAAACTAGTGCACCCATAGTGAAGGTGGTAAAGCTTCCTGCCCTTTTGTCCAAAGTCTCTTACACTACGAATGTGGTTGAATAAGTTAATTACCATGATAAATAAATATTTAAGTAGGTGCATTTCTCCTAAATAACCTAGTAGTAATAGCAATCCTAATTTCATTCCATCTGACTAGATTATCCTTGTGGACCACCCATCAACGTGATGCTATCCCACGTAGTTTATATGCTAGCATATTTCTTCTTTCTAGTGGGTCTATCCATTGTTCCTCCATGGCTCATGGGAACACCATAGGATATCCTTCTCTAGTGTAACAAGGTATCGAGTTGTTACCTATTCTCTTGACATAACATGGTTTGCTTCCCTTAGGAAATATGTTCTTTACTTCGCACCCTACCAACTCATAAGTGTTGTGATCCTAATTATCACAAACAACACTTGTAGTATCACTAATAGATTGTGCATCCTCCCATTAAAGGAGTCATTATTTACATGGCTCAGTGGGTCTATCCATTTTTCTTCAATGGCACACAGGAATACAATGGGATCCCCTTCTCCTATGTAGCAAGGTACCAAGTTGTTACCTATTCTCCTGACATAACACAATTTTTTTCCTTGATGGAAAATGCTCTTTACTTCTTGCCCTACTAACGCATAAGTGTTGTGAGCCCAATTATAACAAGCAAAACTTGTATTATTTCTAATAGATTGTGCATCCTCTCATTGAATTAGTCCTGCTTTGGTTGGTTTAATCATCTCTAGATCTCGGATGGTGCATACATAAATCCTATTTAGATCTTCTTCACTTAACAACTCAACATAGGGTGTGGACTTTCCATCTTTTAATAGGATGATGACCCTTTCCTCTTTATTTTCAAAACTGATATAGCCCTTGTTGAACAAAGATCAGTGTTATTTACATAGCACCAAGGACACCCTAATAGATATGGGAAGCTATCTTATTCTGCACACTAAAAATTCAAAGTCTCTAGTGAACTTGGCTCCTTATATGGTAATGGATGCATCTTTAAAAACTCCTATAGGAGTGACCTTAGTCCGATTAGCCATGAATAATACATTAGAGGATGGCTACAATGGGGGTCTCCCCATTTGTACCCATGCATCCAAGGTAAGAACATTGACTTCCACGCCTGTATCAATTAGTATATTACTCAACAACCACCCATCCACAACAACATTCAAATTAATTTCCTTGTCATAATCCAAGCTATGAGGAGGGATATTTGCATGCAGGATTTGTCATCCGGTCTCAGTACTTGTGCGTGGAGTGTTCCCTTTTAACCAACTCCCTAACAGTGGAATGATGTTCTCCTAGTGCAACATTTTGCACACTTCTCTCAAGTCATCTATATTAGTTTGGACCATCTCTGATGCTTTCTTCTACTCCTTTAAGTATTGTATCTCACCCTGAAGATTCCTTAGAACTTCCATGGTATCCTAATAAACCTCCTTCTGATAGGCAAGATCTGGGTACCATGCATGAAGAACCTCATCTTTAGTGATGGTAGGTTTCATTGTAATGCCTCCTTGACACGTGTTGCCTCAATGCGGGTCATGATCTTCACTTGTAGTGCCTCGATTCTACTCCCATCTTGGGAATCCATTGATTGTCCACAGTGCATTGTATCCTAACCATCCCTATGCATTTTTTTTTCTTGTTTATGTTTCTTACTCGATGCTCATATAATTCCAAGCACTCTTTATAGCTATGGTTCTTTTTGTAGAAATAACATGTAATATTCTGAGGACATTCGTGCCTATAGTGGTCAGGAGATATGCATGTCTAACATGTTCTGTGAGGAAACTCACTTCTTTCACCACCATGGCCTTGTCCTCTAAATCCACCATGATATCCTTGACCTCTGCCATGACTACCTTTAAAACACCCCTCATTCTAATCATAGTGCACTTGATTATGATCCCAGTCCTGATTCTCATTATTTCCCTTAGAGTTATCTAAAAATCATGTCTATCATACACCAATATCTATAGCATCATGGATCTTTTCAATAAGCTGGCAGTCCTCGTGTCATGAGTCATGGACCTACATATTTTATAGTAGCTTAAAACATTCTTCCTTATCACACATTATAATAATGGGAAGCGGCTAGCATCATGGTTTAAGTGGCATATTTCACAATCCATTAGCAATGAGCGTACTGTTCTGTGAGGAAAACTATCCTTTGTATGACCTTCTACTTCACAATCTTTGCACCAAATCCCTATGCGCATCTCATGTGCTAAATTTGTTGATAGTTTCTCCAACTATTTTTCCATTACTGATATTTATACTTCTAAAAATGGGCTCACCCCAGTATCTATGCTCCCAAATGCCTCAGTGTGCAATGCTTCTTCAAGTGCTTTGCATGGATTAGTATACATCTTATGTGATAATGCCCTCCTAAAAGGGGTAATCAAGCCCCCAACGAACCATTTTGTATGTTGGCTTGCATTTTTTTCATAAGAAAGCCTTGATAAGAATGTTTTAAACCATGCATCATACTCTCTAACACTTCCAATAGTTCCTTGCTTGATATCTTTGAGCACACTTATACTCTTCTACTCAAACTCAGGGATATGAAACTCTTTAAGGAATGCATCCTGTAAAGTTATATAATCTACGCAGAGTCGATTAAGTTCAAACATCTTATACCAGCTATGGGCGCGCCCTTGTAACGTAGTAACGAATTGGCTTTCCCTACACTCAAAATCTGTAATTCCTTTTTCACGCTATAATATCTCACACATATGCATATGTTCAGTAGCATCTTTATGCCCCTATACTCTAGAAGATGAAGAGACATTTCCATGTAAATATTTTGGGGTTGGTACGGACCTTCCCACCTAATCCAGAACTTCCTATATTTCCCCTACCTCCAAAACCTCTAGATCCACCTGAACCAGAGCTACCTATGCCTCCTAATCCCAAACCTAAAGCTGGGTAGGAGACTAGAATATGTACTTCCTTATGTCCCAATAGTAGAACTGAACTGAACCTCGATAGTTTGCGAAGAGTTACTACTCCCATAATTTAATCCAAAAAATGGTGCACTTGTATTTTGTGCTGATGATACACCTGAAAAGGTACTCCTATATAACAATGAAGCCATTTTTGTTGCCATTGTTGTGCCTCTTATAATACTCACTCCTACTCTTTCACTACTTGAACTAGTTTGTTGACTACTTGTTGTAGTAGATGCTAAAAAACAAACACAAGGGAAATGTTACGAGGTGGATTCAGATGCGCGCTCATGGCCCAAGTAGTCTCTGTTGGCACACTTCTACATGAGGCTAAGGGGAATTCCTATCATGCTTTCCAAGATGGGAGAGTTCTTAATTCTCTAGATCCTCATCTTCTATGTGAGCTTCAAATCCTTCATGAGTCATCTCTCTCCCCAAATCCATACTTTCTACAATGGTACATTGCTTCTCTATCTCCCTCTCACGTGCCTCATTATAATTAACTCTTCTTTCTCTCTCTGCCTTTCCTCTACTAGGTATATCATCTTTCACCAATCCTACTCCTACCCCCACACATGGTGGGGTTTAGTTAGCCAATGGTTTACTCTCCAGAATCAAGGTTACCATCAAGATCTTAATTTCCAAAGGAATGCCTTGTAGGTAAACTCCCCTTGGATATCGTAAAAACTAGAATTCAGCTACTTCTGGACATGAATAAGTGGAAATTGAGTATTCCAATATACAACTATTCAATACACCATAGAACCACGTATCCAAATCTCAATTCCAAGTCATATCAAAGCATCATAAAGGGTCTGTAATTCTTCCAATGTCTATACAAGTGCGCGATACCGTAAATTCCACTTAGATGCATAAGCAATCAGTCACTCATACAAATCTACTAGAAAGATAGTGAAAAAAAAATCATTTAAACTATCATACAAATTATGTTACACCCATATGCGTGTGTTAAACTTAGATCCAGTGTTCAACCGCATGCATATTCTTCCTCCATATTGTGTATCCACTCTTCAATACTTGTTAGAGTTAACTGGTACGTCTTCATCGCGAACCATCCTGAAAAAGAGGTCCCGACAATGGAACAAATGATGCGACCTATAATTCACAGATACAAACCCAATGAAACCCTATGTGTGTTGGCACATCACTCAACCTAGACTGAGCACTCACCGAAGCATGTAAAGTTACTAGATCCCTCTTTAGGGTTGTTATTATAGGGTGTTAGCATGATGAATACTTAACATATATAGTTCCATTACTAACACATCATTCTATAGAGCATACCAGATCTATATCTAAGGAAAATCATAATTAAGTACTAACCATGATGAGATCAAAAACATACTAGATTCAGATACACATAGAACTAACACTTAGATTCAACCAATATCCTCCATCATATTAACTGCAATAAGTTTACAAAAGCTTCATTACAATATCAATAGTATGCACGTAGTGATTTAACAACATATCTCTATATATCTCGATCCCCCTCTATTACACAATTTACTATATATATAAGGGTGGGGACTTTCCCTTCACCGCTTATCCATTCCAAAAATAGGGTGCATGCTATTATTAGCCACGTGTCGTTACAAAAATATCCACACATACAAGTGTGCTAACATAGACTACTTCTAGCTAACTAGTAGTAGTAAATCTATTTCTAGCTTGTGTCCATACAAAGTGCTTCATATCCAATCCTCCAAAAATATCCAATGCATGGCGTGCATGTCTTTTCCTCATTTTTGTGCTCTACACATCATCTCTAAAAATAGACCTTTGTGAGCAAAAATGGCTAAGTTTTGAAAGTTGAACTTTTTTCCACGCGTGTGTTCTCCCTATCCATTTGTGCCTTTGAATATGACCTACTTTCCACATAGACTTCTTGTGTTCTTCCTGCCAAGTTTTCTTTGATCAACACCGTGAAATTGTATGGTGAGAAAAATATGTTACATCTGATTAAAGATCCTAATAATTCTTCTTATGAAGTATTATATATAGATGTAGATGTTGATAATTTTGTGGGTTATGTATATTTTAAAGAGCATGGTATTGAAAAATGTAAATGTCCTGAGCAATTTGGTTCCCCTTGGATTTTAATGTTTGATGGAGCTTGTTCTAAATTTGGGAATGGTGTTGGTGTTGTCTTGATATCTCCAAATCAGGAGGAATTCAATTTTTCTTTTAAACTCAAATTTGAGTGCACTAATAATATTACAGAATATGAAGCATTGCTTTTGGGTTTAAGGATTGCTTGGAGGTATGGTATTAGGGACATTATTGTTAAGGGAGATTTAGAACTGGTAGTCAAACAAGTTAGAAAATTGTATGCAACTAAAAATCAAATAATGAAACAATATAAACATGTAGTTTGGGATTTTATTGAAATGTTTGATTCTTTCAACATAATATACCATGATAGAAATTAGAATACTATAATAAATAGGTTGGTAGTATTGGGATCCAGATTTAAAATTGTACAATGTCTCCTTACTGTGCGTATGATATATAAGTGTTAATAAGACCATCTATCCTTGATAATGTCAAAAATTGGCAAGTTTTTGAAGATGATGCCTAAGTTCAGAGGTTTTTACAAAATGAAGGAGAATTTACAAATCAAAATATGGACTGGGAACCAATGGTCTATTTTTATGAAGGGAAAGAGACTCTATTTGGAAAGGATATTATTCAATTAAAAACCAATACTATTCCAAGAGGTTTGGTTACATTAGAGTCAAAATTTGATAATGTTGACTACATTATTAATAGACATATGTCAGCTTCAAGAGATGTAGAGGAACACAACTTGGGGAATGATGGTTAACCTAGAAAAATATGGCTAGGTAGTAATTTGATTAAAGAAGTAAATAAATCATATGTTCCAGTTGTTAAAAAGTACCAGGATTTCTTGGCATGGTCATATTCAGAATTGAAGGAATATGGGAAGATATTTTTGAACATGATATACCATTAAAAACTAATGCCAAACCATTCAGAAAATAAAAGGCCAATCAATACACTTATTTCCCTCAAAATGAAAGAATAATTAAAGAAAGTAAGGGATGTATGCATCATACAACCCACAAGGTATTCTTCATGGGAAGAAAATATAGTACCAGTTCGAAAGGAAAATGGAGATATAAGATTGTGTGTGGATTTTAGGAATTTGAATAAGGCATCAATCAAATATAATTATCCCTTGCCCAATATGGATAACATTTTGTAGTTAGTTATTGGCTCTAATTTGTTTTCCACCCTAGATGGATTCTCAGGATATAACCAAGTGGTAGTAAAGCAATTAGAAAGGATTAAAACCACTTTCACTACTCTATGGGGTACTTATGTGTATGTGAGATCTGACATTTGTCCTGATGAATGTTGGAGCTATGTTTCAAAGAGATATGGATGTAGCATTCTCAAGATACATAAATTATTTTATTGTTGTATATCAGGATGATGTAACAATATTTTCAAGAAAGAGAAATGATCACCTGCAACATTTAGAGAAGATACTGTTAAGATGCAGAGAGTATGGTATTTCATTGAACCCTAAAAAGTGCCACTTTGGGGTTCAAAAAGAAAAGTTGTTGGGACATATTATATCTAAGGAAGGGGTCATGATTGACCCTGAAAGAGTGAAAGCTATTGGTGAAATTCCTATTCCTAAGACTAATAAAGGAATTAAATCCTTCTTTGGATAGATAAATTTCATCAGGAGATTCATTTCTAACTTTTTTGAAATGACTATCCCTATCACAAGTATGTTAAAAAGGATCAGATTATCAAATGGGAGGAGGAAGCTATCCAATATTTTACTGGAATTAAGGAAGCACTGAATAATGCCCCTATTTTGGCAGCTCTGGATTACAAAAAGGCTTTTCAAATGTTTTCTTTTTCCTCTGAAAACACCATTGCATCTGTACTACTACAAAAATATGAGGAAGGAAGTGAAAGGCCATTTTCTTTCTTTAGTAAAGCACTACAAGGGGATGAGTTGAAATACACTATCATGGAAAAGCAGGCTTTTTCTTTGTTAGAAAAAAAAATTAGACCATATATCTTGAGTTCCAAGATCACAACTTATGTTCCCCATACCATGGTCAAGGAAATCTTGTCAAAAATGGATATCTCAAGTAAAATATGTTGATGGGTGACCAAAACTGCAAGAATATGACATGGATATCTAGACTACTAAGCTAGTTAGAGGTCTAGGCTTGGAAAAGCTGATGATAGAAAGAAATTTTCAAGTGATAGAGATAAATGAAGTTGAGGAAGGAGATATGAATGTTCATGAAAGATTAGTCAATTTTGCATGGTACAAGGACATCATATTTTATCTTAAACATTTGGAATGTCCTGGAAATTTAAGTAAAAACCAAAAGAGGGAACTCAAGCTAGCTTCCAAGAAATACATCATCACTGATTATGAATTGGTATGGAAGAATCCTAAATGGAGCCTCCTAAGATGTATTATTGAAGATGAAGCTCCTAAATTAATTACAGATTTTCATGGAGGAGTTTGTGGGGGAATTTTGTTGGAAGAGTAACTGCCCACAAGATCTTAAGGGATGATTATTGGTTGCCCACACTTTTTAAAGATATAAATTTGTTAGTAAGAAAATGTGAAAGTTGTCAATGATTTTTAGGAAGAATGAAAGCTTCAGGCACTCTCCCTTTACAACTAGTATCAATTAAAGCTCCTTTCAAACTTTGGGGTATGGACTTTGTTGGGGGAATTTTATATCCTTAAACTGCAGGCCACAAATCGATATTGGTGGCTACTGATTACTTCACTAAATGGGTTGAGGAAATACCTACTAAGAAAGTAACTCATCATATTGTTATGGATTTTATCTTAAATCATATAATTTGTAGGTTTGGAGTGCCTACCAAAATAGTTGTTGACAATGCTATGAGTTTTGAGCTAAATTGTTAGTGTCAAGAGTATGGGATAAACCTAACATATAAATCTAATTACAATCATGAGGATAATGGATAGGCTAAATAAAGAAACAATTTTTTTTGAAGATAATCAGGTGGACATTGGAGATAAATAAATGAAGATGGGGTGAGCAGTTGAAGTTTGTTGTTTGGGTAGATAGGATCACTACTAAAATAGATACTAGAAAAATCCCATTTGAATTAGTCTATGGAAATCATGGCCTTATTCCCTTGCACATGCATTTATCTTCTTACTAATTTATTCAGCAACTTGAGGATCAAGAATTCAGCCCTTATGATGCAAGAATAAATCAAATTGTTGAATTGGATGAAGAAAGAAGAGAGTCCCACCAGAGACATTTGAAGTTCAAGGAAAAGTTGAAAAGGTTATTTGACAAAAAGGTGACTCCTAGAATTTTTAGTATGGGAGATCTTGTGTTATTATGGGATAGCAGACATGAAGAAAAAGGAAAGCACATAAAATTTGATGCATTATGGATGGGTCCTTATTCCATTGATATCATAATTGGTGAACATACATTCTTTTTAAAGGATCTAGATGGATAATTACTTGAGTTTCTTATTAATGGAAGGCACTGAAACATTTTCTTGACTGATTTTTCAAATCAAGGTACACATCAATGTATAGTGTATAATTTTTCTATTTTATTTTTTGTTTGTTTCATGTGTCTTTCAATTTTTTGTTTTTTTTCTCCCTAGTCTTTCGTGGATCTGGTTGTTTTGGTTTCTCGGTATGTTTTTGGAGGATGGGTTATTATCACTTGACCTAGTATGTTGGTTTTGACTCCATGGCCCAATGGATTTCGGCATGTGGTATGTTGTATTTGTACTATGATTAGTTCTTGTGGCACTTGTAGGGAGTTCCCATCCCCGAGTCAGAGCCGGTGTTGGTGCTCGAATTAATCTCGCCCCTTTTTGTTTGAAATTTTCCTTCGACGTTTGTTTTGTTTTTTATATCTTCCCATGATGGGTGTGGGTTCGAAAGGTTACAATCATTGATTAAATTCTTTTGTGTCTCCTGTGTGTTGATTGTTTTTCCTCCTTTTAGTCAAGGATCGTGTTTAGATATGTATTTTTTAAACCCTTACAAAAAAACAATCATGAATCGGGTCTAAAACTCGGAAAAATACCTATATGAAGTGTTCCTTGACCATGTCAATAATTTGGTGTTTTGTTCCACTTCCCATTAGTACGTGGAAATTCCTAGATGAACGCGGTATGGCAGGTTTAAATTACAAACTTATAATTTATATAACATTCACAATATGCAAATTAGGTCTTGTGGCCCAACGAATATTCCTTCAAATATTTGAAATCAAAAAGTTTACAAACAAAAATTTATTCCACCCTCTAAAGGTGTACACTTGTCACAAGTGGGATGGATGCGAGGATCGAGGCATATTTGTATATTCACGCACCAAGTTAATAAAGTATAAAAGTACAAAGAATCTCCCAATGCCCGTAAAAGATATGTGGCTCTTTATTATGCAAGAAGGGGAAGCAAGTCATCAGAGAAAATTTATACTTTTGGTTTAAAGTGAAAAAGGAACAAAGTTTCAGAAAGGGCCCGTAGCTCCGCTATCTTTTAGGTGCGACCATGTGTCAAGCTTAGATTGAAAGTCAAAAGTGGGAAGTCAGTTCAAATGACTAAAAGTGTATGTGTTTTAAAACATGGAAAAATGCAAAGAATCTCCTGAGCCCACATTGACACAAGACTTTTCCACATGGACGACTCACTTTTAAAATTGGGAAAGTAGAAATGAATGGCCACAATGCAATGCATTAATTTCTTCCACCATTAATGCATTTTGCATAAATCAAGGATGATTTTAAATTTTTCAAATGCCTCGATCCTTTTATTATCAATCGTCGAGATCTGGTTGCCATCATTAGTATTTTTCATTGAGGAATATTGTGAATTTGATAGTGGAGCTCAAATTGGGAACCTAGAAGTTTGAAAAGATTTCAAATTAAGGTTGAATTTCTCAAACATTCATGAGAAAACCAGTAAGAACTAAGGAACTCCTATGCTTTTCTTTTATTGGTAAGAAATTTGAAGAAAAGCTAGGGTTTTTAAAGATGAAAACCATGTCATCCTCATTCTTGGTTGCATCTGGAATATAGATTGATTTAGATAAAATTACAGACACATAATTAATGAATGTCAACTTAAAATATTTTCTTTAGAGATTGAGTAGCCCTAATAAGAGTGATTCCATGAAATAAATTCATGATAGCCACATCGCTTTAATTGATGTTATTCCACCATCAGTTCATTGCCCATAATTGGTATGGCATTGTGCTATGAACTATGACCCATAAAAAGGGAAGTGCTAGATGGAAGTGGTGATGCAATGTTGACATTGACGCCTGCAGCTATTAGGATAATTCTCAAGTTACCTGCAATAAAAAATCCTATAACCTTGGGTATCTAAGTTAGCTTTACGAGATTATGATGAAAATAAAAATATTATGCTAAGCTCATACATACAAAATGGATCCTAGTAGAGAAAAATGAAACAACTCGAATCCCTAAAAGACTGGTTAGGGCACAATTTGTTGAAGAAGCAGAGGATGTTATTGTATTGTTAAGTTGAATGGCTAGATTAGAGACCACAAATGAGTTCAAGGAATGGATGTGCACCTATATGTGGATAATTTTGGAAAGTAATGGGAGCATCTACTGGGATACTTTTATTGCAAAAGCACTTCATAGCCACATGGTTACCTTGGCAACAAAAATAGAAATGGGTGATACCTCAAATTTGGAATTGTTTATGATGACCTACCTACTTTACAATTTTACCGGACATAGACATTTCCTTGGCCTTTTTCTGTGTGTTGATTTTAAGAAATGCCAAATGCATGAGATTTTTCCCTAGTTTCAATTGGTTAATTGGAGTGGGAATGTAAGATTGGTCAATGATGCTTTATTTACACCAATTATATGTCTTTTCAAACTAGAATGGGGGTAGTATAGGATTTATGAGTAGGCTAGGCAAGTGATTATGGAATATGGGTGTTATTTCATTCAGTATAAGAAATTCACATATATAAGAGTTAGTGGTTTTGAAGGTAAGCCTTGTAAATTTCCTAGATACTTAGATGATAAAATGGCTTTGTGTGAACTGGTAAGGCAATTAACATCGGTTCACAAATTGATTATTGGGAAAAATAAGAAAAATATTAAGTTCCCCATCAAAATTGGAAGGTACTCATGTCATTCAATTATAAAGGAAATATTAATTGAGGATGAATTACAAAGGTTTTAGATGGAAATGTTTGATGCAAGAGCTAACTATGATATCAAGTGGGTGTTCAGAAAATATTGCAAACACTTATGAACATGAACCTCATTTTAAAGACTATTTGATGAATTGTATGGATGAGGAAGAAGTGATGCTAAGAGATTTCTCTAGAATGACCCTTGTACAAATCATTGACTTCAAGATTACACTTATCCATGAGGGAATTATGGATGATTCACACACAATGAATAAGTATTATCTTGATTAAAAGGTAGAGGAAAACATATAGCCCCTCTAACCTAGAATGAAATAGAATAAGAAGATTCTTATATTTAGATAATTTATGTGATGAGGAGAAATATAAATTGGTTGGCTCAAAAGAATATTGATTTATCAGTCAAAATACAAGAATCCTAAACAACTTCATGGATTTGGGAAACTTAAATGATGATATCCCTCCCCGAGAGAAGGGTCTAATAGAATTTATTTTTGGGAGGAAAAGATCCTCAGTTTCCTTTAGAGATGCCCACTTCTAAACTTATAGATGAATGGACTTTAGCCACTAGTGAGACCAATACTTCTATATCCTCTCCGAGGTAAAATCACGAGGAAATACTTCAAATCTATGGAGAATTCTCCTATTAATTTTGAAACACCACTTCAAGAAAAAGGAAAAGGTTTGGCATCTCATTTGGTTCCTTCAGTTTTTTCCAAAACCTCATAGTGTTGAAAAATTAATGAGTGGGGCTATAAAAAGTATCCATTCTCAATCTAGGCCACGTAAAGAGGAAAAAAAGAACTACGGACCTTTAAAAGTTTAAAAGGGCACACAAGAGACACAAGGTTTTCTATGATCTAATTCTGGTAATAGAGGGTGCCCATACACACAAGAAACATAAGAATAGATATTTGGTGATTAATTCCCCTAAACATGAGATGAATGATGTTTCTTAGACACAACACATTGCACCAGTACCACTGATGAAACAATCAGTTCCTTTCTCCTTTTATTTTCCTTTGGAAGAAGTGACAATGAGAAGAACTCAGGAGCAAATGACCCAAGGAAATGTTTCATCTAATCTAGTAGACAAAAAAATTCTAAGTCTAGGTATGAAAACATCTAAAACCCTACCTATTGAGGATGTGAATATACCTTTGTTTGAAACATTACAGGAGTCTACAAAGGCTCAAGAAGATGTGATAGATGTTGACATTGGTGAAGAATTTTCCACATTATATGCACTTGATGTATCTATTGATGAAAAATAGAAAAACTAGTAGATAATCTTCAAATAAATAAAGAATTGGAAGAGATCACTCATGTGTCAACCGGTGAAATCAAGATCCAAACATCAGAAACTTATTCTATAGGTCAAATGACATCGAGTTAAACAAATTGGAGTTGCTCGGTGGAGAGGATATAAATGTAGAGTTATTGGTCAAAGAAATTTCTTACCATTATGTCAGAACCACTAAGGATGATGAGTATTATCAAGCAGGAAATCTATCTTTGAAAAGACAATAGAAGTTTCAAACGATACAAATGCTAGAGAGGAAATTATTACTAATATAGATATACAATCTATATATGGGAATAGGAGTTAACATCATGTGAGAATTCCATCATGGCACAACCTAAGGTATCATTAGAACATGAGGATAGTAATATGAAAATCCAACAATATTTATAGAAGGTAGAACTATGTGATGGGAAGGAGGAATTTGCAAGCTAGTTATTGGTTCTAGAAAACCTCAAGGAAGAAACTGAATCTAATGTGGCATCAATTGGAGATATAAGGAAATAATATATTCTAACTAACTTGCTGGTATAAATCGAAGGAGGATGATCAATCCCGAGATCTCGAAAAAGAATAAATACAATTGAAGAAATTTCTAGTACAGGATGAGATCAGGGAGATGGGTATTGAAATAGATGGTGAGAAATAGGTAAAACCATTAGCCCAGGATGAACAAGGAATACCTAAATAATTGGTGTTTGTCCCTTAGAAATCCCAACAATAATTGCAGAAGAAAAAAATTGGGACAAGTCCTTTAAAGGGATGGATTGGCGAATTGATTCCAAATGAGGAAATATAAGTTATTCTTGTTCGGGTGAAAGATCTTATTTCATTATCCTTTCCAAAGATGGTAAGAACCTCCAAAATGGCTAGGGTTATTACCAAGACTCATATTGATTCATTGGGTTCCAAAACTCTAGAAATAGCAATCCCTTATGAAGGTAAAACCGAGACAATGTAATAGCTAGTGACTACAATGTTCATCTTATTCCTTTAGGAAAACCTTCAAGAGAACAACTAAAACAAGGAGTTTCATAGGTGGTAAAAGACATGTTGCAAAAGGTAAATGAAGATAGAATTAAAATTTTTTTGAAAAAAGGTCAAAGCTTTGAGTTTTAGTATATAATAGCCAATTGGGTAACCTAACTATACTCAAGCGAGATACATCTATAAATACCCCTGAAGGATTGGAAAATATTGATAAAGTTGTCAAGAAGGTTCAAGTTGTAGACACATGGATTGAGAAGCTAACAAGGAAGGGAAAAGAAGCAATTGAGAAAGCCAGGGAAAAATATGAAGAACTAAAAAGCAGGCTTAATGAGATTGATGAGATAAATGAGCAATGTGACAATGAAATATTTTACTTTGAGGGAATTTTTCCCAAATTAGACCACATAACTCAACTTAGTGATGAATTGGTTGAACAAGAAAGGATTTGGCCAACAGAATTTAGAGGAATTTAACATGCCATGGAGGAACTAGCAAAAATCAGAGTGGAAACTTTGAATGGGATCAAAGAAAAGCTCAAAGTTAAAATAAATTGGGTTGATGATACTCTTGATGCCATTGATTTGAAACTAGAAGACATGGTGTCTGAAAAATTCAAAAAGAGTTATGGTGATTTGAATATTTATTTCTTGTTCAACTCTTTTGAGAGGAATATTCAGAAAGATGATTTCTCTTATGAAGTCATTAAAACAATGAGAAATTTTGAAAATAAAATTACAGAGTTGAAAGCTAGGCCACTGGAATATAAGTAGAAGATGGGTCATTGTATGGATGCAATAGCTAGACAGACATTAATCTTTCAACACCACATTGGGCTAGACAAAGATGAAATAAATGATCTTTTCTAGAGATATGATGTATATGTGGCATGACCCAAAATAACAAGATGCATGAGTGGGGCGAAGAAGAAAAGGATGCAGACATAAGAAATGATGAACAAACTTAAGATTTTTGTTCTTAAAGATGTATTTTCTTCCCATACTTCCTTTCTAAGTTGATGTTTTAACTGATATTTCTATTTCATTAAGGATAATTGTTACTCTGAAATTCATTATTGTCTTATATCAATTGTAAAATGGTACAATACATTAGTTTTATATGGCTTAGATAAAATTCAATATATATTTGTATAAGTATATAAACTATTGAGATATTTGTGCTTCTTGCATGTTGAAAAAGGAACAAAATGGGGTTCTATAGGGGCCCTTGCCCATGGAAAAAAGGATTATATACATGTCAAAAATAGAGACAAGCGGAAAAAAGGTTCAGACGTCTTTTATTCCTTCTTCAAAACTTCCCCTAATGGAGGAATTTTGTTCAACAACTTATTCTTCCTCAGCATGAATTCACTTGAGCCCTGTGCCATCTAGACAAATATGATGGACCCTGCTAGATCTTGGGACATCCCCATGTCCATCAATGACTCGAGAGTCATTCTAGGACTATCCATAATCTTTTCCAGCTCAATTTTCTTCTGATGGGAGGATACCCAATCCAGAAGATCCAAACTCCTGTGAAGAAGGTTGTTTTCCCCTTCCCCTTGTGAAGGATTGACTTACTAGGAATGGATTGAGAGGATGAACAAATAGAAAAATCTACCCCTATTTTCCTTAGTAGATGATATTCCTACTCTTGAATGATGAGAAGATATGGATAGCTCCTCTTCTCCATTTGAGATAATGATTGTGGGTTAAGGACTTGATTTTACCCTTCTCTTTCTTGAAGATGATGTTGGTATTAAACATGGTTGCGATGGTATAATTTTTGTTTTTCCTTTCTCTAGAGAGATGATCCTCCACTCTAATTCATCCACCTTGTGAGAGATGGCAGGAACGGTGTCAATGGAGGATTTTTCGTATAACACATATGATTCCTTGGGAATATCCTTTAATACAAACTCTTCATCACATAAGAATGGACACTAAAAGTTATTTTTCCCAAACACTTGGGGCCTCCTTTCAATCTAGAATTTCTTCAAGTCTTTAGGATCTTTCAGATGTTCCCATCGAAAGGGATGAAAGTACATACATTGAAAGGTTACAAATACAAGATTGATCATAATCATCCTTATAAGAAGTGAAATTTTGACTGTCGATAAGTCAAGGGTCCTCTGGTATCACCTGCACACTATGTCAAACAAGGCCCTAATGAAATCATCATCAAAGCCACTCAAATTGAATATTTGATTCAAATCTTCTTAAAAAAATCTTTCAAACTATTTTCCACAAGTACTCTCACATGTCACTAGTAGGAGGTTGTGAAATATTTCCCCACTTACAAGATAAGAAAAGTAATGCATCTTGGTGATGGGATGAAACTAGGTTTTATAGTATAAGTGGCACATATTGATTGAATTAAAAGAGATCATTCACACCTGATAAAGGAAGATCTTTCCCATCTCGCACAAGGAGAATTTAATGGTTGAAGTGAATCAGGACCAAACATGATTGATGAATTAATTGGATTTGACAAGAACCATGTGGGTTGATTTAGCCAATAAGACATGAAATGAAGTACGCAGCACCCAAAATGGATTTTGGGGAAGTAGATGGGGATACATGTCATATCGAATCACCTAGAAGTTCTCAAAGGTCATTAAAATTTATTATACAATCAATATGTGGAAATAATGATTAAAATAGTCTACCAAAAGTGATGACCTAGTATCCCAGTCAAGTACAAACATAACCATTTGAAAAGATTCACATTTTGTACACCTGGCAGTATGAAGTGAAGTTTTTCAAAAGAGTGGCATGTTTTAAAATGTATATTGTAAAGGGGAATATTCCTTGGAATATTCATATTTTTGGGGGGAAACTTTGAAGGTTAGTGAGTGAGTTGAATGGTATAAAGGTGCAAAAGATAATCATGCATAGGGGTTAAATTTTTATGAGAATTGTTTGAAGAAAAGAGAGAGTTGAGTAAAAAACCATTTTCCATGAGCTTATCTGAGAAACCTATTATTTCCTTTGTTTTTAAAATTTAATCATGTCAAAGATGTTTACAAGTGTCTAGCCATTGAAAATATTTGAGAATGTAAATAAAACTTTCCCTTGTTGATAAATTGTATGAACCTTGAGTTTTGTGTTAATCGGGAGCATGGGTGTGTTTGCTTTCATTTTGATATGTTTCGGGTAGTTATTCATGTCCCTGTTGCAATCTTATATAAGGAATTCCTCTAAATCACAAAATATCTTATCCTCATGGTAATACTGTGGTATTTTCAATTGTGTTGTGAGAAGAGTTTTCATTTCATCGTGTAAAAATAATTTAAACTCACTTTATTTCCATCTTTTTAATACAGATTGTTTGTTAGTCTATGAGTGTATCTTAGGCATGATGAATCAAGGATATCTGATGTTTAGTTGAGTCTTTGACATGATATTTTATGTCAATTTCTCAAAGAATGTGTGAAACCGTGCATCTTTGGGCTTCCATGGGTGTGCATCTTCTAGTTGAAGGTTCATTGTTGACTATTTGAAGTGTTTTTATCATCTTGCTTGGAATATTTTCCAACCTTTGTTGAAATTTCTTAAGAATTTGGTATAATCAACTTTATCTGTCTAATTCCCCAAAAAAATTCATCTATAAATGATAAATCCTACAGAAATACCCCTGTTTACATTGTTTGTCCATAAATGCTAAGGAGATTTGTTGAATTTACCCATCCTTTACTCAAAACATGTAGGAGAAATCGGGTCTTATTGTTGTCTTTAGTAACTGAAACTTGTTTAGAAGACATCTCCATTATCTAGAGTGAAAACTCGTGAGAGTTAGATTATGTTGCATTGACCATGTCTTCTTAAGGTTTTCTTTCAAATATCATAGAGGGAAATTCCAATATAGTCAATCCATTTATATTTCTCACAAATACAAGTTACAAAATGGGTCCTCTCACCCTAGTTGAAGGCACAACCAAAAGTAGTGAGGGTAGGTCAAACCCTTTACACGGTGCTACCTAA
The DNA here is from genome assembly GCA_018340775.1 of Taxus wallichiana var. yunnanensis. Classification (NCBI taxonomy): domain Eukaryota; kingdom Viridiplantae; phylum Streptophyta; class Pinopsida; order Cupressales; family Taxaceae; genus Taxus; species Taxus wallichiana. The sequence continues at coordinate 166,701,979 of CM031242.1, read as the reverse complement.
TTTTTCCAAGCTTGAGTGACAAAGAGATGATCAAATACCTTCCGGATACGAAATGACTCGAATTCTTATTTATATGTCTCTAGGCATCTCTCTCAACCTGTTGATGTTCTCGACTTCAAAGGGACAATAAATTTTGGTACCAATACCCTCCTAATTTGAGAAAAAAATAATACATCTAAGGTTGCAGTCTATTTCATATGAGCTCATTCATGATGTTCTCTTGAAGAAATATTTATGGTGTGTTGTTGATATGTATTGATGGCGCGCAAGTTGACAAAGTGTTAGCAAAATTTCACGATGGATTCTTTGGTGGAAACTTATTTTCCAAATAAATAGTAATGAAGATCATCAAGGCAAGATACTTTTAGTGTATCATGTTCATGGACGTGTACAAGTGGGTCATGAAATGTAAAGAGTGTGATTTTTTTGCAAGAAATAATAAATTGGCATTGTTTCCCCTCACCAATCCAAATGGATCAGCCTTTTGTGTAATGGGGTATATAATTCATTGGCATGATCAATCCTCCTTTAAGTGTAGGCCACAAGTGGGTCATGATATCTACATATTACCGCACCAAAAGGACAACATCTCATTTGCATTCAAGGATTCAATCAAGTCGATTATTCTAATAAATTTTCCACAATAGTATGGAATGGTTTACTCGACATGTTTTAAAAGAAAATGGCTGGATGGAAAGGGGCCATTCTCTCCAGTGCTGGAAAATGTCTCCTAATTAAAAGCACATTATAGAATTTACCTATTTACATTATGTCATTTACATCAATTTTTCTACATTTATGGAAAAAATTGAAAGGATTCAAAAAAATTTGTGGCAAGGCATGGAAGAAAGATTCGAGGTATCACTTGGTGGCATGGGATCAAGTATGTACACCTAAAAGAATAGGTGGGCTAGGCATTAAGGATATCAGAAAAATGAATATGGATTTAATTGCAAAAATGGGATGGAGAATGCTAATTGAGGAGAAACCTTGGATTGAATTAATTAAAGCCAAATACCTAGCTCAACAAAAATTGAATTCTTTCCTTTATGATGATCAACTACCTCAGGGTTCTATTTTCTAGAATAATTTGATCCAAACAAGGAATTTTATCAAACAAGGGTGTAAATGGAAAGTGGGAAATGACAGTGATATTCAGTTTTGGAGTGATAATTGGACCAATTTCAGTTTAAATGATAAATTTGGCTCTATCAAAGATATTTTAGTTCAAAATTATGGAACTAAAGTCAAAGACTACATTGAAATGGAGGGAAATAGAAAATGATGGAAGCAACTTAATGTGGAGATGAATGAGCCAAATTCCATGATTTCCTCACTCCAACAAAGCAGCTAGATATCATCCCATTGAATCAAATTAATGTCAAGGATGAGCTTGTTTGGAATAACTCATTTGATGGAGAATACACTATCAAATCAGGATACAATTCCTTTTTGAAAATATTCATTGTGATTTTAAATGGAGTAGAATTTGGTTGCTTAAACTAACTCCCAAAGTCAATTTCTTTTTTTGGCTTGTTCTCAGAGGAAGAATTATCATGAATGATAATTTAATCAAGAGAGGTTTTATCATGCCAAACATGTGTTGCATATGTAAAAAGGAGGTTGAGGACATCAAACACCTTCTGTTACATTGTGAGTTTGCTTCAAAGATCTGGAGTTTTGCTTTTTCAAGGTTCAATATCTGTTGGACATTGCCAAAGGAATTTTCTCAAACTTGGGAACAATGGGACCCCCATACAATCATTGCATAGTTAGGAGATTATGGAAACTGACTTTGCCTCATATAATATGGAGAATTTGGAAATTCAGGAATGATATAATATTCAGAAACAACATGCAAATCTGTAAAACAAGATTCAATAAGATTGGTAATGCAGTTAAAGACAATATTGAAATATTTAAACCTCCCAAGAATAATAAATATCATAAATATGAAGAGGTTATAATTTCAAATTGGAAGATTGATATTGAAAATGTTCAGAAACAAATAACTCCAACCATTGACAGGTCTTCAATACACTGGATCCCCCCTCCTAATTATTTGTATAAATTAAATTTTGATGGATCCTCTAAGGGAAACCCAGTGCACTTCTTGGGGGGGAATTATACGAGATCACAAAGGTTGTTTAATTATTACTTATGCTAGTAGAATGGGGCATCAGACCAACCATTATGTTGAAGATTTATCAACTTTATGGGGTTTAAGACTTGCTAAATAATGCAACATTCAAAACATTATTGTTGAAGGATATTCCTTGAATGTAATAAATCATCTAAATTAGATCCATCCTCCAAGTTGGACAATTAAGGATTTCATCTAGGAGTCTATAAATATTTTTCATACCTTCAATAACCTTAAAATTGGCCACACCTATAGAGAGGGTAATAGGGTGGTAGACACTCTAGCTAATTATGGAATTAGTAATAACTTCATCACTTGGAATTATGAGAAAAATACCCCTATTGAAGTACAAAACTCTATTACCAAAGATAAATATGATAGATTACATCTCACGTAGAATCACTAATGGGATTTCATGTGCTTTATTGGAAATGAAATTTAGCACATGTGAGAGGAGTACATGTATTTATAATCATCAAAAATTTGCATGCTCAACGGATATGTAGATGGATGGTTAAAAAGTGGTTTAGGGAAGACACAAACAACTTCTTCACGGGTTTCAAGTAGGTTACATGTAGAGGTAGGAAAATGGGGGAGATCCATGTCAAATAGAACCCAACTGTGATCTCACATGGAAAGAAAACATTGAGATGTGGAACTACCTATAGATTAGGGGGTCACGAATTTCATTGAGAGAATCCAAGGCCATGACTAGAACATCTATGTGCATTTTTCTGCAGACTGGAAAGAAGCGAGAAGGTAAATTATGGTGGGAAAAACATGTTGATGACAAAGGAGATTATTTAAGAGGTCACAATACTCACTTTAGATGGAATAATATTTTTTAGTAAGAGGGTGGATAAAAATGTAGAAGCTAAAAAAATTGAAATAGGGGAGGAGATTCAATTTGTAACAATGGGTATAAAGGTTAGTTCCATCCCATAACCCTTTAATGAAATTGCTAAGATGATGGTTTGCTTTATTTCTCTCGAAGGTAGGTACATCACTATCCCCACAAAACATCTGATTTTTCTTAACCATTTTAGGAGAAATATTCTTGTTTTTCTTCCCACACTATCTTCTAAATTCAATGGAACATTCCATTCTTGATTTCCAAAACCACACCCGAGCCATTCCCCTCCATCAGGGTCTTATCTTTCTCCTTCACAAACATTGTCTCACCCAATACCTTGCCATACTTGTTACCCCCATCACCTCGCCCATTCCCATTCACCCCATTCCTATTGTCACCCTGATCACCATTTCCATTCAAAGGAAAGTCAAGACAAAAAAACCCTTCCTTCTCCAAATTAAACCCCTCTTCCTCCGGCGAGTCCTCAAGAGCAACAAGGATATTGAAATTGCCCATAATTTGTTGCACATCAGCACTACAAGGACAAGACAACATTACTCAACACGAGAAGGAGAACCTTCTTCACAGGATGGAAATCTTGGAAAAAGAGGTGGAAAATCTCAAAAAAGAAATGCATCAGCTAATTAAGAAAAAGGGTAAAAGAAAATTGAATGAGGATGTTGGTATTGGGGTAGATCAGATAAATGAAATTTACAAGAAATTGAATTCCCTAGACAATAGACTTGGGAAATCTAAGGAGACTTGGGAACTCTAAGGAATGACATGATCACAACATTGCAATTTTCAGGGCTATATGTGATTTTCTTGAACAACAGGTCAGAAGCATCACTATGCTTAGTGGAATCTCAGATGAAATTTGGGGCACTAGAGATGAAAGGAACTAGATCATCTCATAGCTAGATGTAAATGACCCTATGCATGTCACTACTCTAGCATTATTTACCTCACTTCAGACTATTAAATCAAGAATCAACAGGGATTCAAAGAAATAATATTCTTCAGAGCAGTCTGGTTGCGAGAAGGATGTTGTTTTGTTGTTGTTAGTTTGTTGTTTAACTATTTTTTTAAAGCAATTTTATTCTTATTTTGCTCCTTCTTAGTAGTTCCTTTTTGGCTAGCTCTGTACGAAATAAAATCAACACGTTGCCTTCTTCACACCTAACTTCCCAAGGTCATGCCAAGATAGGCATTGCAGAGACGAGAAATGGATGTGTGTATGTGGGATAATCTAATGAGGAAGCCTTATATCTTCTACACACAATAACGAGATTTGAGAATCTAAGGAGAACAATTCTCTCCTAACCTAAAGTGGCATGATTGATTAATCCAATATGATAGTTGCTTAGAGACTCCAATCAATATCGAGCTCTGTGAGATTCTATTCACTGGTTGTTGAACACACGGAAATTGACCTACGGGTGCCTCGTATAGATTTCTAGACAAGGTCATGGAAGTAAGAATGAGAGGCGTAATGAATCCATAGGGACTATGGACAATTCTCTAGTCTGGTCTAGAAGGTCTTAGCCTGATCGACTACTATGTTCAATAATGAAAGTTGTGTAATGATATTGGGTGGAAGTGGTGATGATCTAAATGCGATGCGTGTAACTCGAGTGTCAATTTCTAATTGGTTAATAGGACCATTGGGTTGTGGGACTTGAGGATCACAACCAAAGACTCATGGAGGTTGTGGTCCTTATATGGTCATGCATGTAATCAAACCCTATTTCCAAGATCAATCCAATAATCATAGGCTTTATTAGCAGTGATGTTTAGTGTGTTTAGTTGTTCTATTTCCTCAGCATAAGTTACAAGTGTGCATAAAAATGTTAAACGTAAACTTATATCAATGTCATTTATCAATTATGGCTCGTTGGGTTGTGGGACCAAGGGATCACAACTATATGTCTTCTCTTGTTGTGGACCATTGATGGTCATGTGGAATGAATTGAAATGATTTTAATAAGAAAACTAACTATCAAAGGAAACCTAATCTATATTTTTTTGTTTTCACAACATATTGGAACAAAGAAATAAAAGCAAACTAATCTAATGAAAGAAAATGTTTTTGATCTTTTCTAGTTTTTAAGCAATGTGTTCTAATCTAATAAACAAACTAAAGACAAGTAATCAGCCGGATGTAGCTAGTTACTTGTGCGAATATGTGAATCTAAATCTAAAACAAATAACCTAATCTAATCAAAACCCTTCAAACCCTACCTCAGAGGTGAAGAACAAATCATGACCCTGAAAGAGCTATTGTTCCCCACAACTTCCCGGTAATGTCAAAGAAAAATTTCTAATGATTTGATCTACTTGTAATTACCTAATCAATTGAAATGAAAAAATTTACTATTCTATTTGATATGCAATTGAAACTAATGATTTAAAATTGAAAATTTGACAAATAAAGAAAACAAACACACAATTATAACTGGATAAGAAAGAGCTTTAACAAATATGGTTGTATATGTATCTATCCCCTCGGTTTATTCCTTTTTTCTCCTCAATCTGTTCCTTTCTTTCTCTGAGTGTTCATATGAGTCCAAGGGATTAGGAATACAAGAACATTAGGAGGAGGATGGCACTTGAGCAATGATAACTTGAAGGTAGTCTGGATTCAATGCAAGTAGAAGAGAGATAGCATAACATATCTAATTTTGGTTATGCAATTCCTAGCACCATTGTGGCAATAATACAATACAAGAGACACAAAAATTATTAGGCCTTTTTCTTGAAAAAGGCATGGAATATATAAGAATTAGGGTTGGATGTGCCTTTATGCACAAGGTAAAAGATGAAGTTCCAACTAACTAAAGCACATGCAAAAATAGAAGAGGGAAGGAGAACTAAACAATCAAAACTATTTTTAGACAAATCAATTCACAAACGCATCCTAAAAGTGAAGTTAAGTGAATCGGTGCATGTTAAAAACATGCATGACAGAATCTAGAAAAATTGCTCAAGACCACCACCCCACAGGCGGTGGTTTGAGAACCTCCACCCAATCGGGGCAGTAGTCTTGGCACTAAAGGAAAAATAAAGCACAGGATGAAGCGGGAAGTTGGAAAAAAATGTGGAAAAGCTATGTAAGGATGTCTAGGCTACAAATATACACTACGGATGGGTTTTAGACGTCAAACATATTTTGAAAGGATGTGAATCGTCATTGGGTATTTTGGTAACCATTTTCTAACAATGTAGCACATGTAATTTTGGGTGCATACAACTACTATTTGGCTTATTGTAATATCTAGATTTTGATCCTTTTTTGCTACTCACTCTTGTATATCTGGTTATTGAGCCTTTTTTTATTAGGGTATAGTCCCTTAAAAACTAGTTTAAATTAATTAAAAAATTAACTATGGAATGAGTGAAAGTTATAATATTTCTAGTGAAATAAACTTGTTAAGATTGTTTTATTTAATAGTTATGGATCATGAAATATCAAGGGTTTGATATTGTGCTCTACATACTTAGATGTGGATGTTTGTAAGTGCCTTGAGTGGAAAATTTTGTAATAATACTTTGCATGTTGAGTGGTGTAACCAATAACTCAGGTCAAGGTTGTATTAAGATGGTGGAAGTTAAGTGAGTTTCAAGGCTTAAAAAAATGAGGTTGAATTGTTGATTTCTGAGATAAACCTTGGATAAGAAAACCTTGAGGAAGATAGCCAAGAACTCCTCCATTTTGGATTTGAGACACTCAGTCATATAGCTTTGATAATAATAAGATTTTTAGGTTGAAATTAAACTCTCCACAAAAATGTATTTCACATAACAAGGTGAATATCATGTTTTGATGCAATTGTTAGTGCATTGGGTCTTAATTCAAAAGATTCAAATTTATTATCTTCTTCTAATATGGGTTATGATACCCTATCTTAGGCATAATAAAGTTTGTGGTCATGTCATTTTGGAAAAGAAAAATTCTCATATTTTTTAGTAAGGTTTCAATAAGGTTTAAGATATGATTTAGATAGTAAAAAGGATCAAGACATTAGAAAAGAAGATGCTTAGCCTAAGAAGGTTAAAACACAATCCTAATGTTGGACCGTACCTTGTTTCTAAGATGGTAAGAAAAAGAAATTGTTAAATGTGTAGAGGGAAACCTAAATATTGCTATATATTCATGATTGAAAGGAGTTTCTAGAATAATCCAAGTGATAGTGTGGTATGAAGTCCTTTGGAGCAAATTTCCTTAGTCGGACTACCAAAACCTAGTCTTAAATGTGTATGCACAATTTTAGAGAACTTGGGTAGAAAAAAACTTTTTCCGATGATATAATATGTAATTTGGGAGTATGTGAAGTTTTTCTAAGTCTAAGAATCAGCTATATGAGCTAAGGAAACTTATGAACCTTTGTATAGTTGATAAAATCGGTTAGAAGAGTATATGTATCTACAGTATTCGTGACAATTCTAGTGGTAATCAAGATGGTTTCTTAAGGAGACAAACTATAAGAATAAATAACTCAACTTCTTGAGAGTAATGATAAAAATTTCTAGAATCTTGAGGAATAAATAAGGTCAATAAACATGAATTAAAGGACAATTAATTGTTGATTAACTGTCGAGTCACCTTGAGAGTTGTAGGTCGATTTTAGGATCCCTGTACGTGTTTGAAGGAAGTAACTTGATTGTGAAGAAAATAATAACTAGAGGAGTGAATAAGTGTATCAAGGATAAGTGAGGAAAGTTGAAAGTGAGAAAAATTATATACAAATAAGGAGGAAAGCATCAAAAACATAGTAAATAGTTAGCAAATACCTTGAGCAAGCCTAGTCTAGAGAAGAAGAACAAGGAAAATGGGTAGAATGAATGCTAAAGGAGTGATTGAATGGTGATAAGTGCATGGAAATGGATATTTGAGGTGTTTTCAAGTGGATATAAGGTTGGAAAAGAATAAAATTTCTCAAAACCCTAAAAATCCATCAAAACCCTAGTTAGGCCTAAATGAATACTTGATTTAATAAAAATTGTATTAAATCTAATTATAGAGTAACTAATGTAAATAATTATGTATAAATGTTAATTTACAGTAAATACACAAGAAAAATAACATTTACAATATGAAACCATAAGTAAGAGAGGGAAGAGGAATACTTAACTAATTTCCAAGTGACTAGAAATGATCTAGGTGGGTAAAATACCGAAACATGATATAAACAACATCATTAATTCTCCCGGAAATTCTAAAACTCGAAACAACGTAAGACAGTGCACCCAAAAGAGGAAAGGGCGCATGGGCATTGGCGACTAGATCTTGGTGCTTGTGACCATGAAAATGCTCAAGATCTAATTTCTTCTATGTTACGCAATGGTTTTTGTTGTTGATTCATGTCTGTCACTTGATATTCACTCCTTAGTCATCAAAGGTACATGTAACCTTCAAAACAATATGTTTACTTGCACATGTCTACAAATCACATCAAATATAATAAAAAATAGGCATAATGTGGAGTCAAACTGGCCTACACGGGCACGGAAAGAGTAAACTTACTTCTAAGTGTTGCACTAAATCTCATACCCCTTTTAGTTTTGTGTGAAAGTGTGTGATATGATGCCCTAGGATGCCCTTATGTAAGTTGCATTAGATAGTAGGCTAGATCTAGAATGCTCCATATGTAAATGTGTGGGATGAAATAGAATAAACTTACCTCTTATGATGTTTATGCATAAGATATGCAACCCTTGTCCCTTAAATGAGTGTCCTAAATGGATTCCTTAAAGTGCTTTTGTGCCATTGAATTCAAGCTTAGGTTATAGTATATAATTCTTAGTGCTTGATTCTGATTTTTGAGAAGTAACTAAGTATGTATATGATTCCCTTATTTGAATTTTCAAATTGACAATTGGAATATCGACCCATAAGTAAAAAAACATGCCCAAAAGATAAAATAGATCCAAAAAGAGTGAGTAAAGGTAACAAAGGGTCAAGAGCGCCTAGTATGGATAGAAGCAGTGGGTTTTGGTGTCCTAATTGGGCACCGGTGTAGTGATGAGTCCATAAAAGATAAATCGAGTCAGGTTCCGTCGGGGAGTTGTAGGGTGTGTCATACCAAAAAGACAATAAGAGATAGATAAAATAGGAAAAAGATAGTTATCAACCACTATTTTTATTTCTTAGGAATCATGTATACATTATGACCTATAAATGTATACTTTAGGAACTATAAATGTACCCAAGTGCATGATTTTATGTCTACATTTCCCCCACTTTATGTTGTTAAGTAAATACTCGATAAATAAAATTATATAGAATATGTGTACCTTATGATCCTGTAGAAAATATTATTGGCAATAGTGTTTTGAGTGGACAAGTGAAGCATGGAGTGATTGCAAAGTGAAGCGTGGAGACTAGGAAAGGGAAGTGGACCCTAGCAGTGAAATGTATTCTTTGTAGATGTGCTGTTGATGTGAGTTTTTTCTTATAAGGATAGACCTTAAAAATAAGAGTAAGAAAGTAGTTAATGTTTTGTATATGATAGATCTAAGAAACATGTATATAAGTATGTAAAAGAGTGTAAAAAGGAAAGTATGTAGCTGATGTATAAGAGAGTAAAAGATATAAAGTTTTTAGGTTGCTTGGAGATTGTTTATTTAAATGTTGAAGGTGAGGTTTTTGGGTGATCTCACACTCGAGTGAGTTTTCTGGGTGATCTCACACCATGAGAAAGTGTTGAGGGAGATTTCTAATTTTACTCTCTTTCCTTAACTCTTCCCTCATAAGTGCCATTATAATATGGTACGTCCCGATTTATTTTGTTTGTGTCAATTTTTTTTATTAGTTCTGAATTATTCTAATTGTAAATGATTTCATGAGATAGAATGCATTCTGTGACTAGAGGCTAGTGACTTCTACTTTAGAAATTCTCTGAAAAGCTGTTGTAACCTATGTTATCTTGAGAAATTTCCTATTTCTTCCCCTAATACATTAGTGCCCTAGGGAGGGCAAGAGAGCCCACGCATTAGTGTCTAGGTCAAGGCACTAGTGTCCACTCTGTACTTGAGGTTTAAGTTTGTTTCTAGACTATTATGTGACTATAATATTTAGGAATTAGAGAACAAATATATAGAAACAATTCCTTAAACCATAGCGAAAGAGGAAACTATATAGCATAATTATACTTGCAAAAATATAACAACATAAATAAATAATGCACAAAAGAATACAAAAAAAGATTTAACGTGGTTCAACCAATGTGGGCTACGTCCACCAAGAACTTGCTCAGATTTTATTATCAACAAGAGTAAAATAACTCTTACTGGTCTTCTCTCAAGTATGAATGCACAATAGAATTCCAAAGATGCTAAACCACATCTAAACCACAATTGACACCCAATTACATAACCTTGATCACTCTTGATCATTAAGACTCAATACCTCTTGAACACTCAAGATATCTTCAAGATACCCTAACACCTCTATTTATAGGATTACAATCCTTTTAAGAAGCCCTAAAGCCGACCCTAGAAGTTTGAAAGTCACGATCTTTCAACTTCCCACGGCTGGAAAAATAGTCCCGACGTTAATAGCCAATTAACATCATGTTAACAACATATTAACAAAAATGGTACAATGGCCTGTAAAACGAATGCATAATGCTCTTAAAGTCTCCAAACTTAACTGTTCAAGCTCCAACACTTCAACACTGATTCAAGAAGACCAAAAATAGGCTCCACACCCCAACAATATCCCACTTGGAGACTATTCCTATTGAGCAAAGTTCTCAACCCTTCATTATCAACCATGAAGGCCAATCAAAGTTGAACACAACTTCAACTTCTCCCTTGTGACCACCTTGGTCATCATATCCATAGGATTCTGACTGGTATGAATCTTTTCTAGCTTCAACTTATCTTCTTCCAAAGCTACCCTGATGAAATGATATCTCAGTTGAATGTGCTTCGTCCTAGAGTGGAAAGCAGAGTTCTTCGCCAAATGAATAGTGCTCTGACTATCATTGTGTAGTCTCCAAACTTCCTACTTATGACCCAAATCATCAAGAAACTATTGTATCCAAATCATCTCCTTTCTTACCTCTATGGAAGTAACATACTTAGCCTCTATGGTTGACAAAGCCACAACCTTTTATAACCATGAAATCCAACTCACTGTTGTATCACCAACCGTAAATACATAACTGTCATGCTCCTCCCTATTTGTTCAAATATCATGCCATGTCCGAATCTACATAGCCATGTAATGTAGTGTCTGATCCACCGAAACACAATGCTACTCCCATGGTCCCTCTCAAATACCGAAGGATCCACTTTACTGCCTACCAGTGCTCTCTACCTAGATCACTCATAAACCTGCTCACTGCTCCCACTGCATGGGAAATGTCAAGCCTAGTGCATACCATAGCATACATCAAGCTACCAACTTCTGATGAGTACAGTACCCTAGACATATGGATTCTAGCCTCCTCAATCTTGGGACTCTACTCCTTTACCTGCTTTGAAGGAGTACCAATCGGTTTAGCATCCTACATACTAAACCTCTCCAAGACCTTATTTATGTACTCTTATTGAGATAATACCATCTTCCTCTCCTTCCTCATTACGAGTTATTCTCATACCAAGGATTTTTTTTTGTCCCCAAATCCTTCATAGCAAAGGAGTCACCTAGCTACTTCTTGAGTGCCTTTATTTCTGCATGTTCTTCCTGCAACAATCATATCATCTACATATAGGCACGAGAATAATATAACTACCATCAAGAAACTTCGATGTACATGCAATGGTGCAGTGACTCTGAAGTAACCCTACTCGTGCATAAAACTATCAAACTTTATGTATCACTACTATGGAGCTTGTTTCAGGCCATACAAGCTCTTCTTCAATTTGCACACTAACCTCTCCTTCCCTTTGACCTCATAACCCTGTGGCTATTGCATGTAAAATTCCTCCTCCAACTCACCATGAAGGAATGAAGTCTTCACATCCAACTATTATAAGTACAGGTCTTTTACTGCAACTAAACTAAGAACAGTCATAATAGAAGTCATTTTAACAATCGAAGAAAAAATTTCATCAAAGTCTATACCTTTCTTCTGTGCAAATCCTTTGACCACCAACCGGGCCTTGTATCATTTCCTGCCTCCATCTTCCTCTTTTATTCTATACACCCACTTATTTTGTAATGCTCTCTTGCCCTTAGGTAGCTCCACCAAATCCCAAGTCTGGTTTTCCATAAGAGATCTATGCTCTTCATCCATGGCCTGCTCCCACTTCTTCCTGGCATCCACCTGCACTACTTCCTCAAAGCACTATGGCTCTCCACTATCATTGAGAAATAAATAATTCAAAGATGTATTTCTCACCCTAGAATACCTTCTCACCTCAAGAGTTTGGGGTTCTTGATGAGTAGGTACTGAACTAGCTGTGCTAGAACATGTTGTACCTGAATTAGCCCCTTAGACACCTTGTTGTCTGCAATGTCCTCTAACACTGTGTATTCTTTCTTTGATTCCTCTTTCTATTCCTACAACTGATCTTTATACATGACTTTTTCATTAAAGACAATATCTCTAGACTGAAATATTTTCTTTTCTTTAAGACTCCAAACACATAAAGCAAAGTCGTCTTCACCATATCTAACAAAGTTGCATTTCTCGAGACTTAGCCTCTAACTTGGTCCTATCATCTTTATGAATGTGAACAAATACCTCACATCCAAATACTCTAAGAAATGAGTAATCAATTTTCTTACTAGATCAAACCTCCTTAGGTATACCTCCATCCAAGGCCATAGCGGGTCCTCTGTTAATCAGATAAATAGTTGTGTTTATTCTTTCCACCCAAAACATGAGTGGCAGCCCTGCATATAACCTCATGTACCTAGCAAGCTCCATGATTGTACTGTTCATTCTCTCTAACACTCCATTTTCCTATGGATTATTTGGAACCATTCTTTTCCTGTGGATCCCATTTACCGAATAGTAATCAATAAATTTATTACTACAATATTCCCCTCCATTATCCAACTTGAGACATTTCAACTTGAGACATGTTTCATTCTCAACCAAGGCTTTCCATTTTTTGAAAGTTTCAAACACATTAAATTTCTTTCTAATGCAATATACCCAAACTTTTCTAGTTGCATCATCAATGAAAGTGACGTAATAACATGAACCACCAATAGAGTTTACCTTAGTTGGCCCCCATACATCTATATGCACTAACTCCAACTTACCCTCCTTCTTGGTAGGTCTAACCTTGAGGAATCTCACCCACTTTTGTTTCCCATAAACACAGTCCTCACAGAAGTCCAAATCTAACTCCTTTAATCTAGGCAACCTGTCCTTTATAATCTACATGCCCTTATGACTCATATGACCGAGTCTCTGGTGCCAAAAATTTACATCTCCATCTGTAGTAACTAAATTACAATAATCAGCACCACTAGTTAAATACAAAGTACCATTTTTCTTACCTCTTGTAACCACAAGAGATCCCTTAGTAACCTTCCAAGAATCTCTTGTAAAACTAAGCTGTACATGACCATCACTACCCAATTTGTCCCACTAATATCAAGTTCCGCCTCAACTTAGGCACATGCCTGATGTCCTTAAGTAGCCATGTGTTCCCATTCTAGATTTTCACCTAAACATAACCTTTCCCTACTATGTTACATGGTTCATCATCACCAAGATATGCATGTCCAAAATCACCTTGAACAAAATTAGTAAAGTAATTTCTATCCGGGGTGGCATGGAAAGAAGCCACTAAATCTAACACCCAAGATTCAAGGTAATATTATCTAAAGAAAGAATTAAGGCATCTGAAAAACATCACTGCTGCCAAATTTACCTCTTTGGTTTCCTCCTTGTTCTTATCCCAAAGAGTCCAGCAATATTTCTTAGCATGACCAACCTTCCCACAATGCCAACATTTTAACTTACTCTTGGACTTTGACCTTCTATGATCATTCGACTTCCCATGGTTACCTTTCCCTTTTTCTTTTGTCTCCCTCTACTCTCCATCATCAAATCATTTCCAAAAGTAGAAGAATCTTTGGTGCTCTTCCTTTACATTTCCTCACTTAGGATCACACCTATTACATCCTCAAACTTCAGCTTTGAGTTATTAGAGGTTGAATTACTTACAACCATAACCAAGCTATCCTAGTTATTTGGTAAGGAGCACAAAATCAACAAATACCTAACCTCATCATTAAATCCAATTTTCTGAGTTTAACATACTCACAAATGTATTAAATTCATTCAAATGAGCAGCAATGAACCATTCTTAGACATCTTCATATTAAATATTTTTTTCATCAAAAATATTTTATTAGAAGCGAGAGGTTTTTCATATAACTTCCCCAACACACTCATGAGACCTTCTTTGGTCTTTTCCTATGATATGTTGAAAGCAACTGAAGATGCAAGGCATAAATGAATTACCTTGAGCACCTTTCTATTCAGCAACTCACAATCCTCATCTGACATGGTTGTAGGTTTCTTTTCTTTTCCAGCCAAAGGAACATGGAGGTCCTTCTGATATAACTAATCCTCCATTTTCATCTTCCATAAACCAAATTTCTGCTCATTTAACTTCTCAACCCTCGATCTTCCGTCATCTTCCATAGCTCCCACTCAAGCTAAACTTTCCCTGTGATTTACAACTTAAGCAAAAAAAAACCAAAGCTCTAATACCAATTGTTAGGAATTAGAGAACAAATATGCAAAAATAATTCCTCAAACCACAACAGTAGTAAACTATATAGCAAAATTATACTTACAGAAATATAACAGCATAAATAAATAATGCACAAAAGAAGACAAAACAAGATTTAACGTGGTTCACCCAATGTGGGCTACGTCCACCAAGAACTTGCTCATATTTTATTATCAATAAGAGTAAAACAAATCTTGTAGTCTTCTCTCAGTTATGAACTCACAACAAAATTTCAAAGATGCTAAACCACAATTGACACCCAATTTCTTAACCTTGATCACTCTTGATCACCTCTTGATCATTAAGACTTAAGAACTCTTGAACACTCAAGATATCTTCAAGATACCCTAACACCTCTATTTATAGGATTACAATAATTTTAAGAAGTCCTAAATCCAAGCCTAGAAGTTTGAAATTTGTGATCTTTCAACTTACCATGGTGGAAAAATAGTCCCGATGTTAATGACCAATTAACAACATGTTAATAGCATATTAACAACAATAGTACATTGACGGCACAACAATGTCACAGACAAACAAGCGCAAAATGCTCCTTAAGTATCCAAACTTAACCATTTGAGCTCCAACACTTCGACATTGATTCAAGAAGACCAAAAATAGACTCAGGACCCCAACAATACTCCTAAGTTTTTTTGTATTGTGTTGATATGAACTATAGCTACGATATGTTGTATGGGTGATTTTTTCACCCAATGTATTCCCCCTCATTTGAGGTGCATTGTAAGAGTACACATTCCAAAGGGGAGGACACGATATGATATGCATATCTAAGTGGAGATACCTACATGGTGTAGGGGATGTGTAAGGTAGAAACCAAGGCACATGAAAACAAGACAGCTAGGAATAAGTGTTAGTACAATAAAATCATGCATGTAGAAGACAATATAAAAATCAAGTATTTACACAAAATGGACCATGAAAATTGGTTTTCATACATGGGACATCACTCAAAATCTCACAAAAAAAATCGGGGCGAAGTAGCCAAAAGTAGACAATGATCCAACAAGTCATAGGGCATAGCCATAAAACAATAGTAAACAAGATCAAGCAAAGAGTAAAAATATCCATGGTTGTATATGTCCTACGTGGAAAATGATACACATGAAGCATCCATTATCATGTTAAAAAGATAAATAGTATGTCAAGGCATGTACATATTAATGGAAAGTAAGTCTTTGGTAAGGAGAAGTAATGAACAATAAAACAGTATAACCTGTAATGTGTGAGATTAGTAAAGGTAGATGCCACCAGGATCCTCAATGGGACTAGAAAGGGATACAATATTGAGCATCGTACATCTTGCAAAAGAAGCTATAAGATATATGTATTCACATATAGAGACTAATTGAATGTGCATGTGTATATATAGAAAGATAATGACATAGTACCAATCCATCTAGCATGGAAAATGAAGTGTAATATGTAAATAGAATAAGCTAGCAAAAATAGATACAACTAAGATATGTAAATGTTATGTGAGTGGGATGGTGCGATATGTAAGGTGTGAAAATGGTAGGATAAATTTTTCCCCCAAGTGGATGTGTATGAGATGAGGTTCATTTATAAATTATCCTACAACAGTCAAGAATGAACCATAGAATAAGAGTTTGTCATTGATAAATGCATTATATGAGAATAGATGCTAGAAATATATATCGTGAAGCATAGTGGATGTGAGGCTCATTTCTTAATTAGACCCTCAACAGTCGAATATGAACCATAGAACTAGAGTGTGTCATAGGGTAATGAATTCTTTTATGTGTAATAGTGTTTGAGATGTATCACATTGACTGGGTTCTTGAGTGGTTTACTAAGGAGATTGTCAAGATGATAGATGTCACCCCTAAGCTTGTTAGTGATGATATAGGGACCAAGCCAATTAGATTTGAATTTCTATTTTATATGAGCCTTAACCATAGTGTTCTTTTTATTTTCTTTTAAAACATTATCATCAATATTGAATACACATGGGAGCATTTTTGAGTGTAAGCTTATATAATCTGCACATGATATATGTAGAGATATTCCAAGGCTTGCACGTGGTAAGAATGAAGAATTTCAAGCTCATGTAATTGGTTATCATGATATTCATTATATTTTATAATTCCTTTAAGTGATTCCCTTAGTGAGGGTATAACTAGCTACGAGGTAATCTTTGGCCTTAGTGTCATAGACTAGAGAAAAGGGTGTGGCATTGGTGGGCATGCATACACTTGTGTGGTAAGCCCAAAGAGCATATAGAATTTTACTATGCTAATCATTTCCACTAGTATCAACATTTTTTTGTAATATCTTCACAATGGTTTTATTAGTGGCCTCTAATTGGCCATTTCCTTGTGGATAATAAGGAGTAGAAAAGGTTTGCTTGATTTTGAATTTAGCACAAAACCTTTTACATCCTTGTTTATAAAAGGGGGCATTATTAGTGATAATGGTAGAGGGAATGTCAAAACATGTGATAATGTGAGTAGTAATAAAATGACAAATGTCATGACCACTAATATTTTACAGAGGTGTGGATTCAACCCATTTAGTGAAATACTTGGTAGCAGTAATAATGTATTTACGACCATCATTCGATTTAGGATTGATCTTTCTAAAGAGGTCAAAACCAAATAGGGAGAATGGTTAGGATGATGTTATAGATTGAATATCATACACAGGCATATGGTAGAGGTTACTATGCTTTTGACATTTTCACGGTCGTGGCATATTACAAGAATTCTTTTTCTATATTAGGCCAATATTAACCTTGTCATAAGAGCTTGTGAGACATAGCTTTTCTAGAGAAATGGCCACCACATAGACTATCATAGACTTGAGATACACCCATGGGTATGTCATTAAGGAATATACATCACAATAAATGACCATCAAATGACCTTTTAAATAAAAAACCACCAATGATTACATATTGTGTGGCTTCCCATTGTAGACAACAAAATTTGAGGGTTGTAGGTTGTCAAGAATAGTTTTTGATATAAAAACTATATATTTATGTGAATCATTCTAGATGATCATTATTGTGTGTGGTAGCATAGGATTCCAAAGTCAGGTTATCAATAGATGGTTTTCACAAGTGATGAATGATAAAGGTGAGATTTTCATTAGTAATCTCTTGAGGGATGAGTGATTTTATACTATCCATAATGTCTGCATAACGATTTTCATTATGAGGGATGGTGGTGAGAGAGTAGGACTTGAATGTATCCACTATGGCTTTGACAAGGTTGTTATATAGGATAAGACACTCCTCTTTGGTTTGATATGTACAACTAACTTAATTAATAATGAGCTGAGATTCGTCATGAATTTGAATATTGTGAATAAGAAGTTTTTGGGTGACAGTGAGGCCAAGAATGAGGGCTTCATATTCAGCGATGTTATTAGTACATGAGAACCCTAAGCAATACACAAAGGGGAGATGATCACCATGTGATGTAATGAACAAAATCTCAACCCACGACACCTATGAGGAAACCGTACCCATCAAAATACATAGTCCAAGTGTCAATGTCGATGGTGTAAGTAGTAAAGTCATCTCGGAAAGTATTGTAAATGGGTGAAGGATCAGAAAGAGGGGCATCTATTAGCTTATCAACGATAACTTGGAATTTGATGGATTTTTGTGGGATGAATTTGAAATCAAAATCTATGAGTAGTATGGCCCATCATAAAAGGATTCCAAAGAGGTGTGTGCGGGGTAAGAGGTATCATAAAGGATCTACTTTGGTAATTATATGGACCTCTTTATTTAAAAGGTAGTGTCACAACTTATCCGTAAAAAGATGAGGCCAAGGCACAATTATTCAATGTATATGTAATTACATTCGTAGGAAAGAAAGGTGTGAGTAATGTAATTTATGGTCCTTTCACATTTAGAATCATCATGGTGTGCTAGAAGGTCCCCTAATACATGGAATGTGGCCGAGATGTACAATAGGAAGGGTCAATCAGTCGTGGGAGGCATTAGAATAGGAGGATTTAATAATTATGCTTTAATAGCTTCAAAAACACATTGGAAATGGTCTTCCCAAAGGAACTTATCGTCCTTTTTCATTATACACATTAATGGTTTAGTTTTTTCAGCAAGTTATGCAAATTAATCCAATCGGTGGAAGAAAGATCACCAATGATCTCTGGGTGTAAGAAAGGAGTGTAGAAGTTTGTGAAATAGTATAAACCTTAGTGGAAAATGTGGTATGAATTAAATAAGTGAATGGGAGATGATATCGAGGCCAAGTTTGGTAGATTGAGTGGGAATGAACAATGATTTTGTGACCCCTTAACCATGTTGGCCTAACTTGGTACCAAAAATCCGTGAAGCATATACTCGATAGTCGGGACCATATTTGGAGAATTGAGGGTGAGACATAGAGGAAAGGGTAATTTCTAGTGAATATTCAATAGTATTACAAAATTTGAATGGGGAGGGATCTGTTAGGGCCTCATAGACAACACCTTGATAGAGGAATTTAAGATGTGTATGAAGAGTGGAAGGGACCGCATGCATGACATGGATCCAAGGCCACCCAAGAAGGAGGTTATAATTAATTTTACTAGCCATCATGTGACATGGGATATTAAAATGGTATGGCCCAATAGTAATGGGAAGTGTGATAGTACCAAACACATGTTTATGAATGTTATCAAAGCCACGAATAGCAATGCAGATGAAGGAATCAAATAGGCTATTTGATTATTTTTCTACTCTATTCCAAGTTAATTAAGTAGCATGCAATAAACAAAAAACTCAAAATATGGGAGTGTTTAAGGCTACCTCAATATGTGATAATGATAGAGATGGAGGATTGGCAAATAAACCCTTTCCACATTGAGCTTGATAACCTGCACAACATAAAGGAAAACTACACAAGAAAAATATTAGTAGATTATATGGTGGGATGCCTAACCAAAGCCAGTCCCGAGAAGTGATGAAATTCCTAGGAAGGATGTTAGCCCACTTGATTAGAATATTGATCAAAAATAGTGGATATATAACATGCGAGAAGATATGAAGAACATAAATATTTAAAGATATGCTAAAACAAAAATCAGATAAGTGATGTAATGATAAATTGAGATAAGAAATACAAGCTAGATAGGGTCGATGGCAACCCAAGATATTCGATGGAGATGGCAACAAAAAAAAGTGAAATCCTAGGGTATCTGATAGGAAGAACATAAATATTGCAGGATCTAGGTGTTGCAGAAATAGAGAAAGCGATAGCATAGGGGAAAGAATGTAGGAAAAATACCTAAGTTGGATCAGGTCAATGGAGACCGGGGACCAATTAATGGTGACTGAGGCTGACTTAAGTTTTGGTGAAGATTGATAAGTTCTAGACAAAGTATGTGAAGAAAATAAGGTTGGTTGTTGTAATGGCGAGCTCTAAATAGTGAAGGGACTGCAGATGGTTAATAAAGAAGTGATGAAACAAGCTAGGTCTTTCAATAATCTTCAAGCTTTAGATATCCAATAAATGGTTGAAAAGGGCTCTAAGATAGATTTAAGAGGTCAATGGAAACTCACAAGCAGAAAAGAAACCTAAAACAAACTTCTAGAGCTCATATCTCCAAAGGTTCATCCTCTAGGGAAAGAGGGGTGATAGTATATCTATACGGTTGTCGATGCCCTGATAGGACTTTCGTCGTAAAAAAACCATTGATTTGTCTTGGGTGGATGATGCACAACTCAAGGGATGATGCCCCATTAGGGTTAGATTAGTGTTATAAGTTTATTAGGTGAGTTGGGTTGTATAAGGATGATAAATGGTTGTTGGATGGTTAAAAATATTAAATAAGGCTAGATGGTGAGTCTAGAAAGTATAAATGATAGGTTTAGGGATGATAAGAGTAATTAGGGGAAATGAAATAATGATGGGATTAAGATAGGACAATAGAAATTATGGGAAATAAATTTGATTTAGGAGGGAAATGAGATTTTGAATAGGACTTGGGTGTAAGTATGTGTAATGACAATGAAGAGGGGGTTGAACGCAATATGGTGGGATAGTGAGCCAAATTTTTGTGTATACATTTTTCCCTTTTTGTCAAGCATTTTGTGTTAAGAAATTCACAAGACAAAAACTATAAGTGATATAAGATGGTGGTTGAGGTACTCCCCCTCAAACTAGGAATTGATGACACATAGGAAATTGATTACTAAATTGACAGAGATAGATGAAGAAGAGAGGAAAGGTTGTGTTGTCATGCAAATGTGCAACAGGGAAATTGGAAATTTTCCAACATGACAATGATACCCATGTACCAAAATTTTCATGTTCTATCCTTTTGAGATACCCCAGGTCTACCCAGTCAGTCTGATGACCTCCCAATTCATGTTAACTCATTCCCCTAGGTGATTTAGGAAATTCAATTCAACCCCTAGGTGATTTTAGGATTTCTTGGAAAATGTAAATTTTGGGTAGTCATGGGAAGGGCTATCATTGACCTTCCTAAGACTAGAGAAACCCCATTGAGTAGGAAAAAAAATAAAAACTAGACATAGAGGTGAATCAAAGGCCTAAGAACATCATGGAATTGATTTAGGAAGATTTAGGAAGGATCCAGAGAAGTTGGAGCGGTTTGATCAAAATCAGGGTTCACAGGCCTAGGAAGTGCATAGGCCAAAACAATTGTTGAGATTTGGAAGGTGATTTAGGAGCTCCAGATGGAGTTAGGATAAAAACATATTTATAAAGGGAATTCCAATACCTACAATATGGTGAAATTATATTTTTCACATCACTTTGGTGTAATGGGTCTCTGCGCTTTTTCTCATATACAAGTGGAGTACCAAATAAACAAAATCTGATTTTTGAGGGATAAAATGGATTAATAAATACCTTAAAATCCAACCATTGGATTCATAAGGTCATTTCCATTCAATATAATATAAAATTTCATCAAAAAATTCCATTGAGATCTCAAGTTATTTTCATTTCAAGTTACCCTCTTGGAGCGAGTTCAGGAGTTAAATTTTGGAAGGACGCATGTCAGCTCCAGGAGCCCGACTAGATTTATTTTCCCTCAAGGTTAGGGACATAAAGGTTTGAAAAATGTGCCTAGCCCCCATAATCCCTTTAGACCCTCATGCAACCTCTAGGATCACGGTTTAGCCCCGGTAGGAGCTCAAATCCTTCACCATTGGATCATTGCCACATGTCATTGCATGGCGCACCCTAAAAATTAATGTCCCTTTTAGGTTAGGGTCATCCAAGTTGGAAAAATGCATCCAGCCCCTAAGGATACTTCTGGTCACCCATGTGACCAGCTTCCATCCCCTTAGTGCTTTAAAGCTACTTTTTTGGCTTTAATCCCTGTCGTCGAGATCTCCGCCACATGTCAAGTTGAGGCGCGTTGTGAAAATTGATGTCCCTCACATCTCTTTGAGGTGATGGAAGTTAGGGACATGAAAATGCACCCAAATAAAACTCAAAAAATTGAAAAAATTTCTAACTTTTTGTCGTTTTTTGTTGCTTCTTATTACTTCTCATTGTTAGAAGAAAAGTTGCATAGAACACCTCACTCCACCATTGTTGCTCCAAACCAGCTCCACCATGCCAACCATACCTTCCACTTCATGAATATTCATAGGTTTAAAATAATATATTGATCAAAATATCCAAAGGAATGAATAATGAAAAATAAGAGCAAAGGAATTCTTTAGAAACCTCCATTTTCGTGAGACGAAGATTCAAACATATCTTGCAAGCATGTGCACGAAACAAATAATTATTTATTGCTAATTTCTCCACTCTCTAATGCCATTAAAAACTCACCTTAAAACCTCCTATTCGTAGCAAGGAATGCTCATAGTGAATAAATTTCACTTCCGGCTCCACAAAGAACAAAGTTCAATTTCCCATCAAACTAGAACTGAATCGAAGAGAAATTTCACCAGTGAGACAAGAAGAAAAAACCTATCACAATGGAGTTGATTTCATCACAAATGGAGACAAAAATAGACTTGAAAATTTCAAGCTCCATTAATGGCCACCATGACACAAAGTAGTGGAAAAAATAGCGAGCTACCTCTCCACTTCTTAGGGTTCCAGTGGGTGAAATCGTGCAAAAATTGGAGGGAATGATCGTTGAAAAATATAGTTTCACATGAACTAGTTTTTGTGCCATGAAGTCCCTATTTTTAGGGATATGGAGGAATGGTTTTTCATCAGAGGTATTCCCTATCACATGAAGAACAACTATGAAAAAGGAATTGAGCTACCTCTTCACTTCTCAAGGTTCCAATGGGCAAAATCGCAAAAATTGGAGGGAATGATCATTGAAAAATCTAGTTTCGCATAAACTAGTTTTTGTGCCATGAAGTCTCTATTTTTTAGGGATATGGAGGGCTGTTTTTTTGTTAGTTTTCTACCCTTGCTGATGAAAATTTCATTTTTCCACATGTTCAGATGAAGGAATTACTCAAAGTGCAAAGCGTGGAACCCTAAATAAAACCCATAGTTTCAAGAACTGTTTTATTGTAATCTAACATCCACGATGCACTTACAAAAAAATAGCATGCCTTCCTACATAGGGGTAATTTACTTTGGGTAATCCACCATTTTAAGAGGCTACAAATAAGGTGGTAAAAACAAAGGAGTATCGCAATGAAAGTCATCAAAAAGGTCATCTTGGCTTGCAATTGACACTCACTAAAAATAGTAAGTAGTTCCACAAGCCCCACGATATAAATATCCATTTGGTCCAAAAGGTGAGAGAAACACAGTAAGAACAAATAATTCAATCTACCATATCCAATTGAGGTTGGGAAATGCTAACTATGACACTTACTAAAAATAGTAGGTTTTTCTCAAAAGACAAGTTTGGCACAATAGGACGTTGAAGGATAATCGTTTGGGTCGATATCACCATTTGGGGTACAGAAAGGAAAACTCTAAAACTTACTAAAGATAGCAATTTTTACCTTACAAATATGGTAAGTGTCAAGGAAACATGAATCTCAAGTGCACATGTTGATCTAGTTTCTCAGGTGTAATCAATCATGAAGAGATGGCGGTTTTTCGTGGTTTGGAATGAGCATCTCATATTACAAAGTAGGGCATCACAAGGCACATCATGTGAATTCATATTTGTCACTTAAGGAGTCAGATGATTCAAAGAGAGTTGATCAGAATGATTTCAATAAGTCAAGGACTTCATCAACCAAGGAGGGTTATCGTGGGCATTATATGTGTTCATCTTGAGCTTACAGTGGTAAACCTCATAACAATGTTTCTGAATACTCATTCTATAGTCCAAGAGTTTGCGGTCATCACTAGATTAGGAAAATGATTCAAATTTATTCAAGGGAGTGATCTTCATCAATGTAGAAGATCGCCAATGGTATAAATATTCACTCAAAGTTCATGACTGCATCAAGGCATTCAAATCATTTCTTCACAAGAGGTGTTTTCCCTTCATCCCTTCCCTCTTCCTCTCTTTCCTTCTCTTATTTCTCTCTCCATTCTAATTCTTCAGTATGTGTCATCATTGTCTTTTGTCCTATTCACTTAAGTGACCTATTTTGAATTTATAAAAGTATTTTCTCAAAATTATAAGAGAAATACTTAATTCATGGAAAGCAAAAGGTCGTGAGTGGAATATGGAAACGAAGAGTTGTGTGAGGGAGGTGAAAGGACAATTCATATTGCTATAAATTGGTATGGCCTCTCTATTCCAAGGGATTCCAGATTTTGGAATAACTCTTACTATGTAGCATTTTGATAATTTTGTTGAATCTTTGTATTCATCACTACACATGGAATAAAACTACACTTCTTCTATTCCCCTTTCTTATTTTTCCTCTATTTCTCTCTTTCATGCATTTTGCAAGCATAGTTGATCCTATATGGAATTGGATAGGAACTTGGCGTCCTTGATAGATGAATTTAAAAACTTGGTGTCTTAATTAATTGGTCCTACTGGCTTCATTGTGTTTTCTTCTATATTAAAGGTTGAAATACTCTGGTTAATGGGTGTGAGCTTTGCAATATACTCATGGAAGTAATCTTCTGGAATAATTTCCCCCTCTTTACCTTTATTGTTGTGATTTCCCCCTTGAACCCCCATACAAACACTTTGCCATAAATTTAGTGGAGTTTCCTTGTGTGATCCTGGACAATCTGGTCACCCACAACATTTAAGTAGGATTATGATTAATTTACTTTCAATAATGGTATCTATATCATTCAATGCAGAGGTGTGTAGCCCCGTAAACATTGGTGGAGACACCTAATTTTCCACCCAAAAACTTTTCTCACCAATAGGTTCGAAAGGTGAGAAAAGGTTCCTCAAGTGGAGAGTGATATGACCATTACAAGAAGGATGGGATAAATGAAAATAAATATGGTAGTAATCCTAGAAACACATCGGTAGGGAACATATCATGGCCTCAACAGAGGTGACATTAATTTCCTACAGACTCGTGAGTCGAAAAATATCATTAAAGTATGGAGGGAATCCAATGGGAATTTGTTCGAATGGATGTACAAGCTGTAAGACAAATGCGTCAAAGGTAGTCATCAAAAGTATGCATAAAAATGTGAGTATGGTCAAGATAATGGTTTGACAGACATCTAGGAAACAAAATGGGGAAAAAGAGTATGTGATGTCCTTTAAAATGAGGAGGCGGGTAGTTATGTGTTCGGTGGGATGGAAAGGTAAATATGGCCACAAAGGTGGACTTAAGATGAGATATGGTGCACTAAGAAGGATCAAAAATATGGCCACATGGTGGGCTTCTGGATATGAGGAAGGATATGTAGATAGGAAAAAATAGTGAAATAAGTTGTGTAAGGAAAGGAATGGTGTGCTATGGTAAATACACAAGTTTGAAGTGGAAGAAAAGATAATTTGGGGAAATAGATTTGACAAGAAAAGATGAAGGATGAAAAATAGGGTTGGGTTGATGGAAGCTGGTTGAGTCAATGGTGACTGGGCTTGGGTCAATGGCTACTTGATGGCTTGACGGTGATTGGGTCGACGTGCCTATAAAAGTGACAAAAATGACCAAAAATCTCATTTAAGTGACATGATTCGACAATTGAGAGCTCTGATTGATATAAAAGTTGGTGATTTGATCAAAATGGATACAATGGAGGTGGAAGGAATCTCCAGAGGTCACAGAAAGTGGTAAGTGCCAAAAACTTAGCTTGGTTTTGATTTTTATTGATTTTTTTCATTTGTTTAATTTTTGGATTTTTAGGCGCCAAGGTCAATTCGTGGAGACTAGGCACTGTCATCTTCGACCTAGGGAAATTTGGTATAAAAATATTAGGTTTGGAGTCAATGGGTGGATGAGGGTGATTGATGATTCTCTAAATTTATGGATGTTTGTTGGATGGTTTTGTGGGCTAGAGATACTTTATATTTGCGGGATAGAGTTCTAACCATGTTGGGGATGATCAAGGATGATGTCACATATGTCGAGTTGGATCAATTAGATACTATTGGATTGGGTTGGGTGCACCATTATCAAATGGTTCCTCGAGATACGGTGGTTGATCATAGTGTTGATAGAGAGATGGGACCCTAGAACCAAGAACCTCGGTTTTGCACAAGGGATATGACAATCACATGGAAGATGTATATCATATATTGAGATATTTTATTAAGGGGGAACCTATAGTGCCAAGTACATAGGTGTGTCGGGGAGATTCATTGAAATGGTTAATTGAAGTAGAGGCACCACATATTACCTTTATATCGGGGCCTCTTTATATTGAGACACATTATAATTTGTTGGTTTCGGGAAAGTTGATATTTTTAGTGATGATGGAGATATCATGTAATGTATTTCTAGATTCAGGGTGGGGTGATATTCCCATGGGCCCTAGAAGTAGTGGTGGTCGTTATAGTGGAGCATAGGATAGTATTTTTATTCATGGTAGCTCTCTTGGCACAAGTATACCATGAGTTTTGGATGTATGTCACAAAGATCACAGATAAGAGATCTAGGTTAAATGTGGGATTTTCATTACATTGTTAGGCCTATAATCATATAGTAGTTTTGAGGCCACCACGGCTTTCATGGGAAACTGATGACTATATAGCACTGAAATTTAGGTTCATATGATGACAATTAGATCATTCTCTTGGAGATAAAGGTTAGCAGGGTGAAAATTGGTATGCGAGAAATATTTGGGAGCCTTACGGTTAATGGTATTAGATGGAGATTATATAGAGGATACCCCATGTCTTAGAAAATATATGTAGATCATAGGCCTAAGGAGGGTGATATGTGTACAGGGAAGGAGGCCGGATATGTTGGAGACAATACAATTTCCATGTGTGAGGAGGTAGTTTGGATTAGTACGAGATGAGTCCGGGGTGTTGATCAGATATATGTGTGATGAGGTGGAGAGGGACTTACCCATTCAAGTGATGGAGGAGGTGGTGGAGTCATAGGATTTGGATAAGGATGATGTGGGGGTCATGAGGGGTATGTGGAGTGGATGGTACAGCGGTGGTTGACTCATAGAGTAAAGGAGGTAGTACAAGAAGGATGAGAGGAGGGAGCTCATAGAATTGGAAAGGGATCTCAAGGAGGAGAGGAGGTGGATAGAGATGAAATTTCATCGGTAGAGATATCCCAATTTTAGGAATATCTTGATGCATCTCTGCAAGGAGTTGATGTGATGCACCAAGAAAGATATCTAGTTATCTAGTAGAGAGATAGATACCATATGCATAGGGATGTCATACGATCCATATATGAAGATCTAACCACTCCATTAGAGGTGACAAGGGGAGGGACCCAAGGAGCTACATAGGGGGTCGGGATGATGGTTCATCCTCATGTGGTGATGATGGAGCAAGATCAAGCTCTATGGGAAGAGGTTCAAGTATTATGAACGCATAGTGACTATGAGACTATCTAATGTATCGCGGTATATAGGATACATGTCTAGTGAGAGGATATTAGGATGGTGATCATCCTCAATTATTACAACAAATGTACCACATCCTATGTGTAATATTGTTCTATATGGTGGGTAGGGAAGAGACAAGGAGAAGGACAGAGTCTTGCTCCAAGAGATAGAGTCTCAAATTTGGATTTCACCACTTAGTGGGTGAACATTATATGTATAGATTTTAATTTCAAGTAGAGCCTATTTGAGGTCTATCACCGATGTACAAACATTATGATGATATATATATATATATATATATATATGATTTTTTCATGTCTCATATGTGTTGTGATATGTGGATGAGTAGATTAGATGTATGTGATGGATTATGATTATGTTATGTTGAGTAGTTTATGGTTGTGAAAATGATTTGATAGATATAGATGTTATGATATGATGTGATGTATTGATTAATTTATATGATGTGTGGATTAGATTAGATGTGGAATTGATGTGATGGACATAAAATTTATACTAGATATATATAAAAAGTTATGCGATGGATTTAGATGTTAGATTAGATATGAGAATGATGTGATTAGATTTAGAAATTATGTTGATTCGATCTAGATATAGATGTGTTAATTGGATTGGATATGAGATGAGATGTTATAATTGGATTAGATTGGATGTGATAGATTATAACATAGATCAAATTGGGAATCCGTGTTCAATGTGGGTGGGTGTGATACAATATGATAACAAAAATGGTTAGATGGAAATGTATGAATGGAATGTGACCTCATAAGGGTGACCCCAAATATACGAAGTACACTTTCATCATAATAAGGATTGAAGATAGGATAGACACTATGAAACTAGATTGGAGGTAAAACATTAAAAGGAACATGAACAAAGCAATGCACTTGCATCCATATGCAAGGTGTTAACACATAACAAATGATAGTTAGTCGTATGTAAGATCGTGAGGGGAATATGGAAGTTGAGCTTATATACCTATTATAGACACGAAAAGGGGTTTAGGTGTAGATTTTATAGGGGGACATAGGTTTTCCTTAGGTGGTTATCCTAGGTGTATGCCCTAGATCTTATTATTATTACACAAAATGATCAATACGATAAGTTATATTTTGAGGGAAAGTTGATTAATGTGGCAATCTCTCCTAGGATGCATGCTTATGGATGGAGTTTTCTTTTGATATTTTGAAGGTTGATCAATGCAGGAAGCCTTTACTATAATTAGATAATAAAGTAGCATTTCCTTTGAGGGAGTGGTCTATAGATATGGATTTTTTATTTTGGGCTTTTGATTTTAGATGGCAGGATAAGATATGTAATAGTTATCCTTCAAGGGATCATTTTATACTTTTGATAATATCTTCTTTATTTGAACATTTTTCCTTTGAGAAAGCGCATTATATTTTGGATAATATAGCTTTGTACGAGCATCCATAATATTTTGACTTTATGGTTTAGTTGAGGAAAACCCGGTAGACCACTTGGGGAGGGGAATTAATTTATATAAACTACACATATGAACCCTTATCATGGTTCCAATAGGTAGATAAGAAGGATATTAATGTAATGATTGTGGAGTTACCACCTAAAAGGAGGAACCTATCTATGAGGAATATTCTATGAAAAAAATCATGGTGCTCATATTCAAGGTCACAAATAGGATAGTGACGGAAGACCACATGATTCCAAATCATTACGATGGAAAATGGAGAAGGTTAATGATGAGAATGAGATCATTAATGTGACTAATGGCATATTAGTAGGTGTGTTAACAATAGAAAGGCCATAAGTGCAAGGCATTGAGAGGTTTTGTTTCAGTTTTACCATTAAGAGAGGCTAAGCGATGGGCCTTGTACCCATACTTATGAGTGATAATGTATGGTCCAATCCAGTTGGAGAAAACTTTCCACATTGGCTCCTTTCCAGAGTAGTGACATTTTGATTTTATTTTAAGACAAGGTCACCAATGTTAAAGTTGTGTTCTTTGATATTTTTATTGTAAACGTGGTTGATATGTTATTGATATATGTGATGATGTTGTATGGTAGTTAAGCGACATGTTTCTAACAACTCAAGTTGCGCCAGACGCTCTTGGAGATAGTCCTCATAAAAAATGATGTCGTGAAGAGAAATGCCCAATGATGGGATATGAATTTCAAGAGGGAGGACAAATTTAGATCCATAGACAAGATAGAAGGGGGTAACACTGTATAAGTGTGGATGCTAGTCTAATAAGCCCAAAGAGTGAAGGGAATATGAAGGTGTCAATCCCAACCCACCTTATTGTGATCTTGGCAAGAATGTTGTGGATAGTTTTGTTGGTAGATTTGGATTGGTTGTTAGCTTGTGGATAGAATTGACGAGAGAAGCTAAGCTTGATATTAAAGGTGTCACAAAGCTTCTTTAGATATTTGTTTTTGAAGAACTTTTTGTTGTCCGTGATGATTTTGTGAGGAATGTTGAAGTGAAAGATGATGTGTTGATAGACAAAATCAACAGTTTTGTTAGCTTTTATTAATAAGAGTATAATGGCTTCCACCCATTTAGTGAAATATTTAGTAGTGGTGAGGATGGAATGATGACATTGAGAATAACATGGATTAATGAGACCAATGAGGTCGAGTCCCCATTGTGAGAAAGGCCATAGATCTTGAGCCAATTGCAAATCCTGGCTAGGGATATGGGTGAGATTGGAATTTTGTTGGTGTAGACACCTATAATTTAGCTCAAGCAATTTAAATACTTAAATTGTGCTAATTATCCCTTTCCTACAAATTGACAACATATCGTCAATAATGCTCACTTTCTCTTCTATCACCATTAATTAGCTACATTACGCTAGTTAATTAACCCTTCTATCCAACAAATAAACCAATTAATGACCTTCCATTAATTAATCCCCCTTTCTATCTAGACTAATTAATTATTATTAATTAATTAGCTTTCTCTTCCACTAAATCAATAAATCATCATTTACTTGATTAAATTCCTCCCATAGTCTAAATCATGCTAATTATTCCTCCAAAAGCTTCTACAAACATGCACACCTATTAATTAATAACCCCCTTAATCCCCATGAGTCACTAGAGGACAAACTAAAATCTCCTAAGGTTGACTCAACCCTTTATAAACCTCCCTTATCCATAACTAACCCAACCTCTCTACTATCCCACATGTAAAGGTATGTAGAGATTATTTTATCCATTGGGCTATATAAGGAGACCTCCTCTTACCTTTATTCTTACACCTAAATGAGCATAGAGTCTAAGCTATAGCCATTTTCATCATATTATATTATTCTTGATTAGAATAACTATTCATCTTCATCTCTTTCATTCATTCACCCAAGTTTTGAAGTCATATGGAGATATGTCATATAATCTTGTAGTCATGAATTGGCAAGAATCTATTCTTGAAAGTCTTGGGATTCAAACATACAATCAAATATTTGATTGCTAAGGATCTAAATAGGTTAATTTTATTTTATTAGCATTCAATGGATATGGAGATTAATGGATTAACATGTTCGTTTGAATATTTATCCATGTTTTAATGCAAGGATGTTTGTAGTTTAGTCTTGTTTAAGCTCTAACATGATGGTGCATTGATTTTGATTTAGCTTTGTTTTAGGACTACTAGGTGTTTGTTCTAATTATTTTACATTGATAAAAAAATTCATGTTCACATTTGGCGCGCCCGGTGGGAATTACTCCATTGTCCTTTGCAATTAATTTCAAGTTTTTGTAGTTAAGTTTCTTTTTTGGTTACTAACCCTCTTTTACACATGTTAATCTAACTTATTTTGTTGATTTTGCATGTGTTGAGTCTTCCTTGTAGGTATAAAGGAGGTGAAGTGCTGTCAAAATTTGATATTTATGGGAAAATTTCAAGATTTCTCTATGTTTTCATTTTTAGAGCTTGCCTTTTCAACATTCTACATGTTAGTTTTGTCAATTTCTTGAAAATATTAATTTCTTGAGCATGTAGGTTAGTGTTTGATAGTGTTGAGTCTTGTATTTACATATTAATGTGGTGTCTTTCTGTTAAAATTGAATCTTGGTGAGAATATTTCAATATTTCATCATGTTTTTCATTTTTAGAGCTCACTTTTTCAACATTCTACATGTTAGTTTTGTCAATCTCTTGAAAATATTAAGTTTTTGATCATGAATGTTAATGTTTGATAGTGTTGAGTCTTCTATTCATATATTAATGTGATGGGTTGTTTTCAAAATTGAATCTTGGTTGGAAAAATGTGACCAATTTGTAGATTAAATGAGACATTTTTTGGTACATGTTAAGTGCATCCCCGTGAGCATAAGAGCATATGTGCAACTCATCTTCCAAAGGCCATAACTTTTTCTCCCAAACTCAAATGGAATCCATTTTTTTTCGTTAGAAAGGTATTGAAGTGAACTATGAAATGAAAAAATAAATTCATGATTTATACTTAAATAAATTCTAGGTTTTCCTTTTATTATACAATGGTCATTTTTTAACATGTCTAATATTTTGATGAATGTTGTATTTCCATGATTTACTTGATTTAGACCAAATATTGTGTATGCTCTTCTCTTTAAAAATTTTGTGATCTTGAGAATTAAAAAAAACTTTGATCTCTATCTTTTTAACATTTGTATTAACTTAGAAATTTAATTATTCATTTTGCTTAAGGGAATGAACATTTTACAAAGTATTTTTATGTTCCTTTGATTTAAAGTTTTCCATTTCTATCTAGTTGGGATAAAGTTTTTGTATGATCTTATCTTGCACCTTAGGGTGATCTTGAGAATCAAAAGTAACTTTATTCTTCATTTTCTAACATTTGGTTAAGTAGAAACTTCATCTTTCATTTTTTGTTTAAGGGAATGATCATTTATCAAGTTTTTTTGTATGGTTCATTAATTGTAAAATTTTCATTTAATTTTTAGTTGGATTATTTATTGTGTATGATATTCTCTTATATCCTTGGATGATCTTGAGAATCAAAATTAACTCTTAATCCTCTTTTAAATAATGTTATTTTCTTGAAGAACTACTAATGATTGAGTACATGACCTAAAAACGCTTTTAAAGAAATAAGTTTGAAAACAAACTTTTCTAACTACACGTGTGTTGCAGGTTTCCAAATGGTGAACAACTAAACCACATTAAGTCTAAAATATTTTTAAAAAACCACATTCAAAACACTTTATTTGTAGGTTTGGATAAGGGTACGTCCCGTCCGCTTAAAACTAGGACATAACCCATTTGGCATAAGCCTTAAGCTACAACAATGGGGGTGGTCCTAGGAACCCCAAAGTAGTCCATGCAAGAGGGAACCTTGTGGATGAAACGGGAAGTGCTCCATAAACCTACTTGACTAGTATACACATGAGATTTATCGTCAAAGTTATCCATATCACAACCCTAGTGAGAATACACTATGGACGCATTTATTGTCCACATTGTGCTTAAAGGGGGTAAAGTAATTTATACAAAGAAAGTAAGCATTTTTCGAAAGTAATTTATTTTTAGTAAGTTTGACATGCCAAAATTTTACAAATACAGAGGGAAAGGTGATCCATGAGATCATGTGAAATATTTTTACATGGCATGCCAAGAAGTCACCTATAATGATAATTACCTCATACGACTCTTTCTTAAGAGTCTAGGGGGACAAGCCTTAGAATGGTTCACTCGCTTACCTTGTGGGTCTATCTTCACATGGCCTAAATTGGTAGAAAGGTTTTTTGACATTTCTCATACAACATAGAAAGTGACATAACCATGGCAGACTTATGTGGTACTAAACAACACCCCAATGAAACATTTGTTAGCTTCTTGCAAATATGGCAAGGGATAGCCAACCGCTTCCCTTGCGCATTTCCTGAGAAATAGCTTGTGAGCATATTCATGCCCAATCTAAACCTAGACATTGCTTTCCATTCACAAATGCATTGTGTTCGTACCTTTGAAGAATTCATTAAAAGGGAATATAAATAGAAAAATTCCTCATTTCTAAAGGAACCATCAAATCACATTCTAAAGATAATCAAAATTTCAAACCCATGGAGAAACTGAAAATCTTTAACAAAAATAAGAACATGGTGGGAGACGGAATCAAAGATTCCAAATGAGTACAAACAGTTCAAGTTGGTCAACCTTTTAAACTAACCAAAGGACCTATTCAACCACCACCTAAACATAGAACATTCACTCCTCTCAATGAGCCTTTGTCTACAATATTGAAGCAATTGGATGCAGCTCACATGGTGACTTATCCCATGACATAACCTTTTGATGACAATGCTCCTAAACCATCATGGTATAAAGAGCATGACTATTTTGATTTGCATCGTGTCAAGGGACACAAGACAAGACAAGTTCCTAAGACTCTGTCACTACATCCAAGATCTCATTGACAATGGAGAGATAGAAGTTGACGCCAAGAAAAAAATCAAATGCCAAATGAAAATATGGGGATATTCAAAGAACCGTTCCCTAAACATGGTAGGTCAGATGAGAAAAGGTTGGATCAAGGAGAGTCATCCAAAATTTACAAGGTTGTAAACTACCTCTATACTAAGAGTGACAATAATCACTATGATTCACTCATTGGATGTATTCACTCTTCCAATGACCATGTGAATACCATTTAGATCAAGGGAAAGGATTGTGTTACCGTAAAAAGATGCACCCATCTCACAATCCCCAAAACCTCTCTGTAAACCCCTGCAAGATGGTCGGTATAATCTCTTAGAACAACTTGAGAAGACATATGCCAATATTTCAATCTTGGATCTTCTTAAAATATCAAATGTACATAAGGACATCTTGTACAAAACTCTTCAGGGGTCAGGAGTGCCACTAGAAGTAGACCCTTTACATCTTCAAGCTGTGGTGGAAAAAATTGCACTAACTGAATACATATCCTTTAATCATAGGGAGATCCCTAGTGAGGATCCTACACATAATATTCCCTATATATTGAGGTATTTTTACCTACCAAAAGATAAAATGGGTGTTTTGGACAATGAATCGGGGTTGAATATATGCACTTTAAAACTAATAAAGTAAGCTGGGACATACAAAAGAAGATCGAGAGTCCCATATTATTACCATAACCACTTACAACAACGTGAATTGAGAATCAGATGGAAAAATCACATTGCTAATAGAGGTAGGACCAACTTGTCATCATACAAAGTTTCATGTCTTAGACTTGGAACTTCCATATAATATGCTTCTTAGCTGACCATGGATTCATGTCATGCAGGCCATACCATCAACATTTCATCAGTGCATCAAATTGAAACATGAGGGACATGTTGTTACAATATAAGTAGATCCAGAACCCTTCACTCACTACAGAGCTCTCAATATATTTTCTCATAAGGGTACCTATATGTGTCCCTCTATTGATATCATTATTCCTCTTCAATTAGAAGACATAGAATCATGGGTAGATTCAAATTCCTCAATTTCTTGCACCTCTGAAGCTTCTCCATCAACTTATCCTTTTTATTCATGGGAGATGAAAGTTCTGGAATATGTTTGTGGAGAATATAATGTGTAACAAGATCTCCTAGTTTTAG
Source organism: Taxus wallichiana var. yunnanensis (assembly GCA_018340775.1). Taxonomy (NCBI): domain Eukaryota; kingdom Viridiplantae; phylum Streptophyta; class Pinopsida; order Cupressales; family Taxaceae; genus Taxus; species Taxus wallichiana. Next base: position 166,666,777 of record CM031242.1, on the reverse strand, counting down.
ACCTATCACTATCACTAAAAATGATAGGTCAACCCAATTATCATTTCAGATGGCACGGAGATGAGTAAACTATTGGGACATTCTTACCTAGGGGATTACTTGTTGAATAGAATTTTTGGACCCACCTACAACTTGGGTTCGAAGGATACTCACCAACTTGCTACCAAATCCATGAATATGAGAGGTCTAGCCGAATGATGTATTATATGGGCTATAAGGGTCTAGGATGAGGAAGAATGAGCAAGGACCAAAAAAACTAATTCCTCTCTCAAATTTCAAGATATAAATATATGGTATCGTATTTGACCCTATGGATCGTACCCTAATGATTAAGACGCTACCTGTTATGAGCGTGAAGATAGCTCTAATTATTTAGACAGCAACACAGATTCCAAGTATATTCGATATGAGGATCTTTCCTCCACAAAACTTTTCATGGATAATGTTGTCCTTACCTTAACCCCCACTGAACCTAAAATTGACCTTATTTACCCTTGACTTGTTGAATGGGACCAACAACGTCATGTACCACTGGACCTCTTTGAAAATGATGATGTCATTATAGAATTCATGGGCATTTGAGATATAATCCCAATTGGAGACCATAAGAAGGGTTTCTACATTGACTTAGATACTGCATGTACTTCGGAGAGGAAGCTGAGCTTCATGGTTAGAAAAACTTAAGAAAAAGTGAGGGAAAAAGTTCCAACGAAAAGCCTCAATAAAAACAAAAGTGCAAGTCACACAATGAAAAAATCTTTGAGGTGTTGGTTGATAAACAATTAAAAAAATCAATGGACAAGAAAAGTGACCATGCCAAGGGTGAAAATCTCATGAAGATGACCTTGGAAGAAGATCTCAACCTTCCTCCCGATCCTATGCGTATGGAGGATTTTTCAAAAATGCTAGTAGAAGAAACCATCGATGTGAATATTGGAACAGAAGAAGACCCAAAGATAGTCAAGCTGGGAACTTCACTCTCAACATGAGATAAAAATACATTCACCATGCTTCTACGGGAATTTATAGATATATTCGCATGGTTGTATAAGGATATGTTGGGCTTGGATCTAACTTTGGTAGTGCATAACCTAGTTGTGCATATAAACACCAAGCCCATCAAATAGAAACTCAGAAAAATTCATCCATGGGTGGCTCTTCTAGTTAAAGAAGAGTTAGAAAGGTTCTTTAGTGGTAGGTTTCATTAGACCTATTGACTACGTAGAATAGATATCAAATATAGTCCCCGTGAAAAGAAACTAGTCAAGATCGAGAATATGTGCACATTTTAGAGACATCAATAAGGCATGTCCAAAATATGATTTCCCATTGCCCAACATTGATATGATTGTTAATTCAACTGTAGGATATGAAATGTTATCTCTTATGGATGGATTTTTAGGATACAATCATATCAAAATAGCAGATGAAGATCAAAATAAAATAACCTTCACAACCCGTTGAGGGAATTTTTGTTATCAAGTAATGCACTTTGGCCTTAAAAACGTAGGTGCAACCTATCAAAGGGAAATGACAAGTGATATTCCATGATATGATTCATGATATCATGGAGGACTATGTGGATGATATCCTAGGGAAATCCAAGACAAAAGAATATCAACATGATATTTTGCAGCGTATCTTCAACTACCTATAAGAGTACAAGGTAAAATTAAATCCAAAGAATTGTGTGTTTGGTGTATTGTCAGAAAGTTACTTGGCTTCATTGTATCATGAAGGGGGATTGAGGTAGACCTAGCTAAAGTTACCACATTACTAAAATGCCTCCTCCTAAAAACATCAAACAACTACGCAGCTTGTAAGGAAAGATACAAGGCATCTGCCATTTAATTTCGCATCTTACTAAAAATGCCATTCATTCACCCATTTTCTTAAAAAATATGTTGCCTTTATTTGGGGACTAGAACAACAATGGGCCTTCACTTTGCTTAAGCAATACTTGGCCAATCCACCTATCCTCATGCCTCCAACTCCTGGTGAACCAATTTTTTTGTATATTTTTGCTACTCAATTTTTATTGGCGTGTTGCTCACCCAATATGACCTAAGTCACAAGGAGAAAGTTGTGTACTATCTCATCCATACCTTAATTTCTTATGAGCTCAACTATCCTCAAATTGAAAAATCTTGTCTGGCTATTGTTTTTACCTTAAAAAAACTTTTCCATTACCTATTGAATACTAAAAACAAGCTTATATCCAAAGTTGATCCACTCAAATACCTGTTGTCAAAACCTTCCCTTACATGTAGAATGGCTAATTGGATCATTATGCTAAGTGAATTTGACATTGAGTATGTACACCAAAAGTCGGTTAAAGGACAATTTCTCACCAATCAGTTAGTGGAAGCACCATTACCAAGAACATAAGCTATGAGTTTTTATCTTCCAAATTCATCATTAATGTATATTGAGGAATTTTTCATGTGGAAAGTGCACTTTGATGGATCTTTCACTTTTCATGGCTCGGGAGCAGGTGTAGTGCTAATTACTCCTTCAGGAGACCCCATACCGCAAGCCTTCCATCTGGGTTTTCCTTGTACAAATAATATTACAGAATATGAAGTGCTCATCACTAGGATGAAGCTAGCAATCAAATGGGATATCCACCATGTCAAGGTCATTGGTGAATCACAATTGATCATCAAACAATTCAATAATGAATACAAATTCAAGGATGAAAAGCTCATCCCCTACAAGAAACTGGTGGAAAATTTGAAAGAATACTTTGTGTGTATTACATTCAAACAAATTCCAAGAGCACAGAACCACTCCACATATGCAATGGAAACCATGGGTTTGATGTTACAAATCCCACCAGAGAGAAATGATATGCCATTCTTTGTTGAGAATTTGTGCAGCACTTGGCTATGACATGCTAGAATTTTTCTTGGCTTGTGAAGTTTTGGTCCTTATTCCCCATGGTATGTGCACATCTATGCCTATCTTAAACACAATACCTTTCCTCTTGATATCTCCTACTCGAAAAACAAATCCTTATCCGCTAGATAGCCCATTACACCCTCTTAGGAGATATGCTCTATCATCATGGCTACGATGGGAATCGGTTGTGTTATCTATATGTGATTGATTCAAGAAAAGTAATCAAAGAGGTACATGAAGGGGTGTGTGGCGCCCATACAAATGGAATGGTTTTAGTAAAGAAATTGTTAAGGGTAGGATACTATTGGCCTACCATGGAAAAAAATTATTGCAACTATGTGAGGAAATGCATACTATGTCAAAAATATAGAAATTTCATTCATCCTTTGTCGCAACCATTATTACGACCGATCACAACCCCGTGGCCATTTTCTAAATGGGGACTAGATTTGATAGGAAAACTCACCCCCACCTCATCTGATGGACATACTCACATCATCACAACTACAGAGTATTTCACTAAGTGGGTAGAGGTCGTTCCTTTCATTTATGTTGCGTGTGCTCATATTTCAAATTTTATCATGAATCACCTTATCTCGTTGGTATGGAATTCCTACAAACATAGTCATCGACATTGGAAAATATTTCAAAAAGAATGGTGAAATATCTTTGTCATTGATTTAAAATAAAATTGAAGTGGTCTACACCATATTATCCTCGGGGTAATGGGCGGGCTCAATTCACTAACAAAACATTGGTTCAGATCATGGAAAAAATGGTGAGTAAGACAAGTCACAATGATCATTTGTAAATTCACCCAGCACTCTGGGCTTATAGGACCTCCATTCACACTCCTACTGGTGTGACACCCTATTCCTAGTATTTAGAACCAAATCCATCATCCCATTAGAAATAGAGCTTCCTTCCCGAGAATATCTCTTAGGTATTATTTGGACAAAGATGAGGATTACAAAGTGGCCAAGCTCGTAAAATTAGAACTCCTAGATGAAAAGTGCATCCATGCCCTTAACCATTTCAAGGTGTATCATAATAGAGTCTCTAGATTCTATAACAAAAGGATCATACCTCATCATTTTGAGGTCAAAGATTTGTTCATGAAAGAAAATCAGTTCAACACAAGGGCAGAAAGAGAGAATAAAGGCAAGTTTGAGCCACACTGGTTAGGACCTTATGTCATTGTGGTAAAATATGGAACAGGAGCTTACAAACTTTCCCATCCGAATGGAAATGAAATCTGAGAGCTTATGAATTCCATGTACCTTTATCATTTCTATGCTTAAAACATGGTGTAAAAATCAGAAAACAAACCAAAAAATAAAAAAGAAAGATCAAAATACAAAAAAATCAAAATAAGAGAAAAAGAAAAAGAGAAAGAAGGTCATCATCCATGAGTGAAAACCACACAATTATGGCACTTTGGATAGGTCCCTTGGTGAAAACTAGTTTTGGTGCCTTAGGAGGATTCGTTGTTCACAAGCATCTTGCATCCGAAGGGTATTGTTACTTCTCCTAGGGCTAGTTTCACACCCACATTTGAGATTCCTTGTGAACATATCATGTTAATCCTTGATCCATCTTTTTCTCCTCTTATAAATTCGGTGAAGGGATTGTCTTTAAATATTCCCCATCTAACGTTGGGGTAACTTTCGTAATTTCACCTTCTTGTTTATAACACGTGGCACATGCCCTTGTATATTCCCTATCTAACGTTGGGGGCAGCCACATTTCTTAGTTTCCTACACATAGCTTCAAAGAACCTTGGAATATCTAAAATACACACAAAAACAACAGAAAATTGTTTCAAAAACACATAAAAATAATAGAAAATTATTTCACAAAACACAAAAACAATAGAAAATTGTTTCACAAAACACAAAAACAATAGAAAATTATTTCACAAAACACAAAAACAATAGAAAATTATTTCACAAAAATAATAGAAAACTATTTCACAATCCCACAAAAACATAGCTTTAGTTTACTTGATTTTTTTCCTTGCTTTGTTTGTTAAATTTTGTACATTGTTTGCATATGTAGTTTCTCCTTGTTTATACATTTGTGTATTTTTTTACTTAGGCATACTTTGTTAAGATCCATTTTGCTTAGATTAGATTTACTCTTACTTGTATATATGAGGTGTGTTTTTGTATGTTGGTGAATATTTGTACATAGTTGTGTTGATTCATGTTGTTTAGCAAAGTGTATATTTGATAGGTTTGTTAACGTTTACTTGTGTTTGTTTGTCGCATGTACATAATTTTTTATCACATCATCATTTATCCATCACTATCATCACATCTAACATCATCTATACATCATATATAAATAAAAATCTAAGTATACATCATACATGCATGCTAATCTAATCATCACATATCGTAATCATAAAATGGGGGAAAGAGGGATCACAAATATCAAAATCTATCCCCCCAATACCCATATCATCATGTCATCTTGTCCACTAATCTAGAACATCACACAACAAACACAATTGACATTATTTGTTGAATGATCATATATAAGTCAAACACATGTGATGCATCCTCATCTATCATCATGATACATACAAGATATGAAATCAAACCATATAACATCATGATATATCCAACATCCATAGTAACACATCAAAATAAAATCCATCACTACGGAAAAATGTGCTATATTAGAATGTCCATATATACATGTATAAAAATGTCTGTCTCAAGGAGGATATACATCATCGATACAAAATGGGCCATCAAGGGCACAACTCATAAATCCTTCATCAGAGGCGTACATAAAAAATGTTATACATCAATCAAAAGAATGTTAAATCCTTCATTGGAGGCATACATCAAAAATGGTACATCGTATACATATGTCAAAAATGTTGAATCCTTCATAAGAGGAAGGTATATCAAAATAGATGTACAATCAATAAATACATAAGAGTCAGGGATGATTCGAACCCTTGAATGAACTGACTGGCCTGCAAGATGGGGAGAACCCATGACCTGTCCACCTCGCTGCCCCTGTCGACTATCCTTATAGCTTATCAACTGATCCTTGAGGCCTCTTTGACCTCATCGATCCACTCGATTGTTAGCTATATGTGGGTTCCCATTGACCCGCTAAAACAACCTCGTACTATAAAGAATGGTAATAGGAGGCTCTTCCCTATGCTATCTCCAAATATTTATGGGTGCACACTGTCACCATGGTCCCATCTATGTATTGGAAGGATGTTACCTCTGTAGATAATCATGCAACCTCAGCCTAACCTGCCACTCACTTGGCATGGAGCTGATATCTCTCGGCTATCACCAATCGTATATGTTCCTGGGAATGCTATAATAGGCTCATCACCTAGGCTATCTGGGTAGCCATCTATTGTATCTACTGGAAGTTAATAGCGATATATCCTCCCTAACCTATATGGGCTCTCTGGTCCTACTTTGCTGTCAAAACCTAAATATGAGCTCAGGCTTCTGTCCCTCTCTGTCACCACCTTCTGACTATTGACGTATGGAATCTATTTTTCCCTTTTCATCTCCACCCTATGCTTGGGGCAACCTCTGAGGTACTGCGAGAACCTCTCCCTACTCCTGTAATCTGGGACTAGGGCCCTGAACCTATCCCTACTTCGGAAATCTAGGCCTATGGCCCTGTACCTATCCCTACTTCTATCGTATTGGTCTAGGTCCCGATTCAAACCCTCCGATTATCCCCATTGTCATGTCTCGTCTGTCCATGAAAAGGATCAATGGCTCTATTGCCTTCCTTAGATCCAACTACTCCTACATCATCACCCTCATCACTTATGTATGGGATCTTTGGTGGAGTTCGACACTTGCAGCCCATGCCCTATTAGGTAAAGTCGGCCGTCATGGAAAAATAGTAACACATACCATGCCATGTAATTTAGAGTGGTACCTAGATCTCTAACCTATCGGGCGGGGGCCAAACCTGTGGTACCACCTATAAAAAACTATCCCTAGCTTGGACTACCTAAATGCGTGGCCCCATGGTTTGTCTCTTAGCATCTTGGTGAGTGTACCATATATCCGGCTAAGGACGCCCTGAATCATACCTAAGCGACGGCGGCATCGGTCTACTCTATATATCTTTGTAATGTAGCTATGGCTGCCAAGGAGGAAATAATCTACCACGTAGACACCAAGCTCTGCTCCATCCTCTAGCCTCTGTATGTGCCTTTAAGGCCTTCAAATAACATCTCTCTACTACATCTTACCAAAATCTCGCCGATAATAGTAGATGTTGCATAGGTGCCCTTGTACATCATCTCCTACAGGACCCATCCCATTAATGTCATCTCCTCTCGGAGCTCGTGCGGAGTAATAAACCTATGGGGCACTTGATCGCTATGTGGTCCCATGACCAGATCTGTAACAAAGATGTCAGCCCCACCATCTTCTAACGGTGGTAAGTGATCAAATGAAGATCCCAGTATAGATGTGGCATTATGCAATAGCCCTAACAATATCTCTCACCACTTTGTATAATGCAATCGACAACCGTGATCAATCCAAATGGAAACTATGTCCATGTCTTATCAATGAATAAGAACCACCCATTGATAAGAGCCATCAAATATAACGGTCCCTGGTGAATGGTAGGATCTGATATACACCGGTGTAATGACACTTTCATACCCTCATGGGGTATCTCATCATAGCAAAATATATCACAAACTTCCTCGGTGATTCGACCAAAATCAATCATATACTCAATCATAGATCTCGTAATGGGAATGTGTAGTATCTCGCCACATGTTCTCTAGTGTCATGGTCACCTCTCCTCGTCAGAGTCGGAATCACTTGACTCTCTTTGTGCCCGCTTGATCAATGTTGTCTTTTTTTATTAAGGGAAAATAGTTTTGAAGGAACTATACCCTGTAAACAAAAGGGCTCAAAAGCTAGATATCAGAAGTGAGAGAAAGCTTGACTTAGAGAAGGAAAAACAACTAACCTTAGAGGGCTCATCAGCCAGATAAAACAACAAATTAGAAGAAAGGATCCAGACATACAATGATCCAAAAACAACGAAGAGATCAAAAAGAAAACAATAGATATCTATCATAGAATATCTCTACCAAAAAATAGCTCCAGATCCGCCAGTCATCAGCAACTTCACAGCCAGTAAACAATAGCACAACACCACGTTACTTGATAGCCCTATCAATCTTGGTTTTGATCACTTGCAGTGAGACAAAGAAAGCAATGGTTGTGGCCTAAGAAGATTCTTTCAGATCCGCCTGAGCAATTTCCATATCCCTTTTCTCTTTGGGGCCCCAAATGTCTTCATTAATCCTGCTTAGGCTGCATACACTATGAACATGTTGTTCAATGAAATTATAAATACTTTTAAGAGCAGATAGGATGCAGTCATTATGACTTTTTGCATTTCCCATTCTACCATCCAAAGACTGTAACTTCTTGAATACTTCAGCAATAACCCCCTCCTCATCATCATTTTGTAGTAATCCTTTTCCCTTAGCTTTTTCCATATTTTTGATAACCCTTTTGAGCTCTTGTATTTCCTTTTCCATCCTGTCCACTCTGACCATCAAATCCTCCTCCTTAGGCTCCTCCATCGGTTGGCTGATGTGCAGGAGGTTCTCAGCAAGCTCTAGGTCTTTGTGGCTTCTAAGAACCCTCTAAGAAGTAGGGATCTTAGTTTTCATGCCCTTTCTTTTCTTGCTAGATGCAGCAGTTTCAATCTTCCTTTCGAAAGGAGGGGGAATGAAGGTGGTGTGAGCAGGGGGAGGAATGGAGGAAGAGGGTGGAGTAGGATTCACACGGGGACAGTTTGAGCAAAGTGACGATGGATAAGCAAAATTAGCCTTGATGCAGAGGGACTACCCTAGAATGGCTCTACACTTCCCTAATGATTTCTCTAGTGAGTTTATCAAGTAGTGAGGGAAGCTGATGGTTATATTTCTATGAAAGTGGTTAAGAAATATCAAATGCTTTTGAGGTATAGTAACAAATCTCCCTTCAAGAGTTACATACCTAACAACCATCCTGGCTAGCTCAACAAAAGGCTCAGGAATCGAAGCCAACTTGATGCCGGCTGTCACAAACTCAAGATTCTCCCCATCATCCAGGAATTTCTTTGTCTCCACCTCCCTGTCTACCTTCTTATTGAATAATTTGGTGCCATCAAGACTGAGTCCCGTGATCTGGGTGATGAGCTCCTCCATGATCTCAACCTCCATGTTGTTGTATTTAACAACCTGATTCTTCCATCCCTGTGCGAATTTAATAGAAATATCTTGATCAAAACCTTGAATCCTTTCTATCAAATTCACCAGACCCCCAATTTGAAGGTAGTTCCAGAGCACAACATCCTCTTTCCATGTTGGATTGTGGGTGGGCTCTATTTGCATGGCGGACCCCCCATTTTTCCACTGATTCTGCTCTCAATGGTAAAGATGTTAGCACTATGCGTAGCAGATTTAAATTTGTTTTTGAATCTTTCCCTTGATCAATGTTGTCAATAGGCCATGATCTAGGGTGATCGATGGCATCGTGCTACGTGGCCTAATTTGACCACCTCCATTACTACCATCATATCATGACATTTTCATCGATGCATGCTCATCTCCATCTCTATTATGTGACTATGCCACTCTCTAGTCTCTGAGTGTTGGCAACCGTCTCTGCAAAACACAACATCTATTAGACACTAAAATTTCTTCTAATTTCTTCTATTGTTCTTCTATCCTAAGCTAATTTTAAATTTCTTGTAAGTGTCATTTTTGGCATTTTTTTCTTGCCTCGTCTATGGAACTTTCCTACTTTTGGTGCCTATGCAACATTTTTGGCATGTGCATGCCTATTTTTGTATGCGTGCCCTTTTTGGCACACACGTGTGTAGCAAGAATGCGCCTAACGGCACTCAAGTTATGTTTTCCTTGTCTGCGTGTGTACGGTGATTTGGTTGTGTGCGTTAGGGTTTGTGTATGTGTATATTCATATATATGTTATCTTCATGTGTGTGGGCATGCATATGCTTTTATGGCATATGCACATATGCACACATGATTTTTGGGTATCTACGCGTGCACGCACACACTTTAGGGGTGCCTACACCCCCACGCATGTGCTTCCTCCTAGATATAACTACTAATTAAAGCATTAATTAGGGCATTAAATGTGTAAATTACAAGGTAGGTCAAGCTACTCATGAAGGATCCATCATCTACGAATTGGGCATACTCCTAAACTTGGTCAGCACATCTCGTACGGACTCATCCTCTCACCATCATCCTCATCACTATTGGGGGTCTTGTGGTAATTTTCGACAGTAATCGGTAACAAATGAATTGATTGTGATGATTTTATCAAACCATTCTCATCAGCCACGGTGCCCAGAGAATTGTTTTGGCCACTATTGTTGTTCCAACTCTTCTTCTACCCGCCATGAATAATTATTTTTCTTAAAATAATTATTTTATTTAAATTTTACCATTTGGGGAATTATTTTCCACCTAGTATTATTTTCTTCTCACTAGGAAAATTTTTATTGCTCTATGTGATATCACTTCTTCTGCACACTCTGTCAAATAATTATTTTTTATTAAATAGTTATTTTGTTAATTTTCCCGTTGCGATGGGGCATTGTTTTCCATGTGTTTCTTCTTTCTTCTCCTAGGGAATTTCATTTGCTCATAAGAAAATCTTTCGATTCTTCTATATCCAAACCGTCAAAAATCAAAAATCTTAAAAATTAAAAAATCCATCCAAAATCCATAACAAAATTCAAAATTTCTCAAAAATCCTAAAAATTGTAAAATTTACAAAAAAGAGGTAAACCACTCATAACTTGGTGAAACTTGTGTCCGGCTCATGGTATTATTTTCATATCTTGTTGGGTTTTTCACGTGTTCACGGATCAAATGACTTGTGGATCATCATATTTACAACCATTTAAAACTCTAGCATGCTTTCTTCATCGGTATTCTGGGGCACATCTAGTTGCTTGATACTATTTGGTTACACACGAATCCTTTATTGTTGGACCCAAGCATCCTTCGTCATCTCCCCTTGTATGTATCCTTGCTAGGGGCATCATTTTTAAGCCTTTTCATCAATCACGAACATTTGGGGATCTTCAACTTGATAACAAAACATTTGTATAATTGTCTTGACCATTGTTGGTTTGAGTATGTGTGTTTGTACTTGTTTTCCCTATTAAATGAGCTTTTTCCTTCTCATATTACATTTCTTGTTTGTATGTTGCATTGGGTTGGTGTTTTTCAGCAATGGAAAATAGTTCGTAGTATGAATTTTCATGTCATTCTACTTTTTTCATATGCTTATGTTTTTAATAAGGACCACTGACGTAGATCTTTGGCAATATGATGACACTAAAGTTGTTTGAGTACACTAGATGAAAGATAGCTCTTCTCTTCCTATCTTAATTCATCTTCTACTTCATTCTCCTATCAACACTATTCTTTTGATTTTCTTGGGGCATCCTGCCCCTACCAATTCTTCTATTCATTTCCCTCACCTTTTTTTCAATTGTCGATCGCCTTATTTCCTCACCCCATCGATACTTGTAAGGGAACCTCTCACTTCTACTAATTTTTATTCTACTCCTTCAAAAATTTCATCTGTCTACTATCTTTTAAGTGGCGTAATTTATGCCACCCCAAAGAGGGGAAAATTTAGACACCTATAATTTAGCTCGAGCAATTTAAATACTTAAATTGCACTAATTATCCCCTTTCCCACAAATTGACAACATATCGTCAATAATGTTCACTTTCTCTTCTATCACCATTAATTAGATACATTAAGCTAGTTAATTAACCCTTTTATCCAACAAATAAACCAATTAACGACCTTCCGTTAATTAATCCCCCTTTCTATCTAGACTAATTAATTATTATTAATTAATTAGCTTTCTCTTCCACTAAATCAATAAATCATCATTTACTTGATTAAATTCCTCCCATAGTCTAAATCATGTTAATTATTCCTCTAAAAATCTTCTATAAGCTTGCACACCTATTAATTAATCACCTTGGTTAATTAATAAACCCCCTCAATCCCCATGAGTCACTAGAGGACAAACTAAACTCTCCTAAGGTTGACTCAACCCTTTCTAAACCTCCCTTATCCACAACTAACCCAACCTCTCTATTATCCCACATGTAAAGGGATGTAGAGATTCTTTTATCCATTGGGCTATATAAGGAGCCCTCCTCCTACCTTTATTCTTACACCTAAATGAGCATAGAGTCTAAGCTATAACCATTTTCATCATCTTAGAGTATTCTTCATTAGAAGAACTAGCCATCTTCATCTCTTGCATTCATCCACCAAATTTTTGAATTCATATGGAGATATGTCAAATGGTCTTGTAGCCATGGATTGACAAGACTCCATTCTTAAAAGCCTTGGGATTCAAACATACAATCAAACATTTGATTGCTAAGGATATAAATAGGTTCATTTCATTTGATTAGCATTCATTAGAGATAGATATTAATGGATTAACATGTTAGTTTGAATATTTATTCATGTTATAATGCAAGGATGTTGGTAGATTAGTTTTGTTTAAAATCTAAGCATGATGGTGTATTTATTTTTATTTAGTTTTGTTTTAGGACTACTAGGTATTAGCTCTAATTCTTTTGCATTGCTAACAAATTCATGTTCACATTTGGTACTTGACGCACTTTTTAACATATTCACAATAGTCTTGATTGAGGGTGGGCCAATAGTAGCCCATATAAAGAGCTCATTTAGCGATGGCCTAACCACTAAAGTGTCTACCACATATGTCATCATGGAATTCTTGTGTGGCTCGGATATATTCATGGCTTTTAAATAATCATAGTAAAATATTGTCAAATCCATGTTTATATAGGATGTCGCAAGGATAACATACCAATTGGTACGTTAAAAGAATGACCTCCTACCATTTTTGGATAGATCGAAGGAAATTTTGTATTGAGATAGATAGTCGAAGAATTGTGTATACCAGAGATCAAATTGGTTGGTTTCAATGAGATTGATAGAAGGAAGATCATTTGTATGGGATTGTTAGTCAAAGTGATGGACAAAAATGAAGAGTTTAGATTCTTTTTTAAGGGATGATTTATGCAAGGGATCCCATGGTGTTGTTGAATTAGTTGGATAAATGAGGAATGGTTTGGATAGTGTATTAATTGAAGGATTTGAGGATAAAATCAATGATGTCCTTGTATTTTTGGAGGAATTTTTTTTTACATTGATAAAATCCCTTGATTTGATTGATGATAAGTTGGGAATCACCATAGATGTCAAGTATTTGGATGCCTAGCATGATAGTAGTTTGGAGGCCTAATATAAGGGCTTCATACTCAACCATGTTATTGGTACATTCAAATTTGAGCTTGTAAGCGATGGGGATAGGAGTCCCCAAGCAGGAATGATAATAACGTCACCACCTCTCCCTTTCCAACACATAGAATTGTTAAATAATAGTGTCATTTTTAAAGGATAATACTCATGATCGATTGTGTTAATGGATTCTTTAGGAAAATTCTTGTGGGGGAGTCAATTATCGAAAGAGGGGCTTCGGTGAGTTGATCGGCGATATCTTTTCCTTGATTTATTTTTAGGAGATGAAATCTAGGTCAAACTTAGTCATGAGCATGAGCCATCGAGTGATGTAATCATTGTGATATGGTTTGGAATGCATGGTTTTAAGGGGGTTGAATCTAGTGATGATGTATGTCTTGTGATTGAGAAGGTAGTGGAAAATCTTGGAAGTTGTGAAGTAGAGAGCGCAACACAAATTTTCATCTTTGGTGTAGTGTTTTTCATATTCATGAAGAGTTCAGCTAATAAAATAGCGACTTGATCCCTACCCTACTCATCCAGGTGTGCCAACATTAAACCTAGAGCATGGTCGGTGGTAGATATGTAGACATAGAATGGTTCTCCCTCTTGTAGAGGCATGAGCACAGGTGGTGATAGAAGATATTTCTTAAGTTCATCAAAGGATTTTTGACAATTGTTATCCCACTTGAACTGGGTGTCTTTTTGGGAGGAGATTATGGAAATGCTTCCAACAATCCAAAATCTATGAGATTAAGTGGCAGATTGATTCAAGGTCTATTGCAAATATATTTTGTAACATTATTAATATATTGTGTATGTTATTAATATTGATTTAATATAACTCATATTAATAATATAGTTAGTGTGAGTGTGTTGTGAATTACTTTCATCTTATTGATCGTGGTGTTTGATTAGCATCTATCTTCTTGGCTTGGATGATCGGTTATCATTCCTTTCATCAGATCTATTTGCAACTTTCAATTCACGTGTGGAAGGAGATGGGTAATTTTCAATACTCTACAATTTGGATATACAAATTGTTGTTTGCGCATATTGTTTGTGGAACAAGATAATCATATTTTTCTCATTGTATATATTGTGTGCCCCCCCCTGCCATGCAATTCATTCTTCTCTCCATGAGTATCTTCATTCACTACCTCCACTCATACCGAGTTCATTGTGAGGATCTATTAATCCTTCCATTTACAAACCTACATGGAAAATATTTTTACATGATACGGGTCTTTAACAATTACAATCTTGTTTAAGATCCAGATTATGAGGCAAGCTTTGTGTGGTATGTTGCGGTAAAAGGAGTTATGCTATACCACGTCAACATTAAGGGAGTGTATATTGGGAATTAATAATGTTAACAATAGGGGAGTGAATGTTACAAATATATTGTGTAACATTATTAATATATTGTGTATGTTATTAATATTGAGTTAATATAACTCATATTAATAATATAGTTAGTGTGAGTGTGTTGTGATAACAACTCACGTTGATTAGTCTTGAGGATATTTGGGATGTTGGAGATATCTTAGGGATGAGAGATATTGTAGGGGAAGTTGGAGATGATTGTTGACTCCTCGTATTAAGGAGTGCATCCTCCTATTTATGTATATCAATATTATATTGAGAAATCTGAATGAATTTCAATTTCTAAATTCAATTATATTATTCGGTGTTTTTATTATTGTGTAGTGTTTAACGGTGGTATCGAGCTTTATTGCTGGAAATCACTCACTATTTTTTTACAAAATAATTAGAAATGTTAGAATTACTTCCACGATTACTCTTAAAATATGAAATAGGTTTTTGTAATAATTTGAAAGAAGTTTCCCATAATACAAATAAATAAACCCAACAAATTGTAGAAAATTTGGAATCTGGGTTTTTGAGAAAAATACGAATTACCAGTCTTTTTTTTAAGATCAGAATCCAGAAAATGGCGATGGAAGCTTTAAAACTCTCAGATCTGCATCCTTGAGGCTACGGTTTTATCCTGCAATCACTCTCATAAATCTTCCTAACCTGCTCTGATACCAGATGATGATAAATCTCTAGATTTGCATAAATAAATTAAGCAATAATTAATTAAAATCAACACATGAAATGAAAACTACAGAAGATAGAAACCAAATGTAAATAGAATGGAGCAATTTCTATTTAATATGAGAGGGAATTTTATACAATTTCTTGCTCCTAAAATCATGGAGTCAAGTCTTATCATTTTCTCCCCATCTCTCCTTTATTCCCTAGTCTTACTCTCAATCCCAAGATATTCTCACACATTTGTATCTCTGAGTTGTGCATGACAACTAATTGTGTACACTCATATATTATTTTATAAATATTAAAAACTATTACTACCAAATAACCCAAACCACTCTTAATTTTTCACACTATGAACAATATTTTGGTAATAGTCACCCCCTTAGTATGAACATGAGAAAAGCTATCTCATGTACCTACTCATGATCTACAAAGAAATGAAGGTTCTCAATGAGTACCAACAACTCAAACAATATGAGGTTTTCAAAGAGAACCTCCAACTTAGAAAATGGTTTTGATGTATATATCTACCCCCTAGGTAAATATAGGTAAGCGACAAAAGGAAAATATGTCAGAGAGGTCCAAAAACCCGACAAAAGGAAAATATGTTGGAGAGGTCTAAAACCCGACACAAGGAAAATATGTCGGAGAGGTCCAAAAACCCGACACAAGGAAAATATGTCGGAGAGGTCCAAAACCCGACACAAAGGATTTCAGGTTTTGGGTTTCGGGAAACATGAGACATGAAGCATGAAAATTACAAGGCATGTCCCGATGCTTGGGAGTTCCAAGAACCCGAAACACTACCTAGGCAAATCAGGTTTTGGAGTCGGAAAAACACAAGCATCAAACACATGTTGAGGCATCCTCCAAACCGAAACAAAGGAAATCTTGGCAATAGTGGTGGAAGTGGGTTTCGGGAAAACACAAGCATCAAACACATGTCAAGGCATCCTCCAAACCCGATGCAAATGTAGAGGAGAACCCCGAACCCGACAGGAAGAAGACCCTGACGCGGGAAATATTCAAATGGCCATAACTTTTCATAGGGATCTCTAGATTCACGCAAGGTTTGAATATAATTCGTCATTGGGTGAGAAAAATTTCTTCAAAAATGTAAAATACAATTCGTCATTTTTGGGTTTATCAGTGGTTCTCACCTACTTTTGCCATAATGAGATGAATTAAATACAACTTGGAGGTGGTTGGGGTAGATTTGGATTTCCTCTCTCTTCCCTCTCTCATTCTTCCTATAAATTATAAGGAGGGGCTTCTTTCTAAAGGTTGGACATTCTTGTTTTGCCCCTCCCTTCTTCTCTTTGGCAGGTGAATTTGTGGAATTAAAACCTCCCATTCAAAACTATAATGCAACTTTACCTCTTGGAATTTTGTAGTGTATTGTATCAATCTTTGGAGAAAATAATACATGTTTGTGGATGATTCTCAACCCTCTCAGTGTTCATTTTCATCCTCCTGATATTTCACTACAAATTGATTATTTGTGCATGATCTTGCATTGCATTTTTATGGTTTGTGTTTATTGGCAGACGGTGTTCTTCATTCCTCGGCATCACCTTTGTTAGTTTAGGTTTGTTTTTATGCATTTTCTTACCCTATCTCCTTGGTAAGTTAGATTAGGTTTTTGATGAAACCCTCTAGATTTTTATGTGTGCATCTGAACAGAGGAATAGGAACCGGCCTTCATCCGGAGAGCTTTCCTCTTTCACAAGGTCCCACACTTGGGAAAAGCTCCATGTTATGCAATCGCACTGAGAGTCTCAACCCATTGAGTTGCAGACATTCAGGGGTGCTATGATTCACCATCAATAGTTTTGGCATGCCGGTGGGACCAAGAGGTCATTCCATAAGATTTGAAGGAATTTTCAAGAAATTTGGACTTAGAAATTGCAAGTTTTACAATTTTTGGATGTTTCACCTTCCAAGCTGAACTCAAATTGATTTTCAAGGGCTTAACTTGCTCAAGACAAGTAAAAATTTCACTAGTTGGTAGATCGGGGAAAAATCTTCAAAAGGGTATCCTTAGATTTTTGAGATTTTGACTTTCAAAATTTCACGGTTTTTAGTGTTTTGGGTTTTCCCAGGTGTTAAGCATGTCCCAAGTTCCGACACATGGCAATTCAAGTTTTGTAAGTTACATTGCATGACCTAAGTTTTCGCCTGTACCTTTCAGGGATTAGCAGCTGCACAACAAGACCCGAATTCTGAATTGAAGACTGTATCCTCTGGGTCCTTCGAAGTTTTGAATTCTATTTTCAATATTATCAAGTTTGGTGTGTAACTTGGCAAAATCTAGCCTTTTTAGGATCATTATCTAACACACATCGCGACTCAAGGGATAGAATTAAACAATGTAGTAGCACAAGTTACCTAGGCACATGAGAAGAATTCAAACCAAGTCGATACACGAGAAGAGGGGCTATTTGTCCACTGCAACTATCACCAAGCAAAGGGAGGAGAGGAAGAAGACCACAAAGATCACCATCTCCACCTAATAGGACTTTATCTACACCTCCACCTGTCAGACCTTTTCTCACATCAACTAGGGTTCTTAGGCCAATCATAATGGCACATCTATCATGAATCCCTTTGTCAATTTCACGGGTAGTAGTCCACTTGCCCTAAATGCTCATAATCAAGTTCCAGTTGCAGCGCTAAAGAATATCCCCTATTTCATAGGATAAAATCATACTACTCCTATTGACCACATCCAAGATATTTCGATGCATGTGCAATCCATGAAATAAATGAAATGGATGTCATAATCAAGTTGTTGGCTTCATCTTTGGTAAGGCCTTATAATGGTTTAGGAGCATAGCAATAGGGTCTATGCAATTGGAACCAAATTTTTCAGGTCTTTGTAACCAATTCGGGGAGAGGGTGGACAATTTGTCTTTATTGGAACAACTGACAACAATCAAAAGGGCTCCTAACGAACAAATGACAAATTTCAACTTCAGATTCCAACGGACATGGGACAGGATTCCAATAGTTGTTAGGCCAACTACCGAAGGAGCATTCCTTTATTTCTTAAAGGCTATAAATTCAGACATAGCCATGATGATCCAATCAATGGGAGGAACAACGCTCCCAAGATCCTACAACATAGCTATCAGAGCAGAGAACTATTTGATCCAAGCTGACAAGCTTACACCAAGACCACCAATGCCCCTCTATCTAGATATGGGAAATCCTACAACCAGTCAAGCACCAGAGTTGAATCCCATTCCAACTCCTAGAAATCAAAGCAATAATGAGGCATCCAATTCTTCAAATACTTCAAAAGAATTACAAGAGGTTATGAAACAGCTACAGAACCTTGGAAATGAGCTGGTGACTATCAAAAGACAACAAGCTCAAAGTTCTAGACCATATCAGCCTCAAGCGTAGTACCAGGCTAGGCCCCCATACCAACAAAATAGACCACCACCTCAAGCTGCCAGGACATTTCGACCGTATGATCCAAATGCAATGACATCCTCAAGAGCCTTGGTCCCAACACAAAATAACATGGCACAGGAGTACGACTGGTGTTACCCTTGCAATCTACCTCACAATCAGTCAGCATGTTTCAACGGTGCACTAAATCAGGCCTTGATGGTGCAAACCATTGGTGTGCCTCAAGAACCAAGCCAAGAAGAGAATCAACAGCAAGAAACGCAACAAGAAGGACCTCCAACAGAAACCACATTGGCCAATTGGCAAACAGAAGACTTCTATGGAGTTAACCAACAGCCTTTTCAAGGCGTGGCTGCCAACACACGGTCAAAGAAGAGAAGCATAGAAGAGTGAAAACCGTCTAATCCAATTGTTTCTCAGCCCACTCCTACACAACAAGGGGTCAGTAGACCAAACATAGCTCCAAATGTGCAAAATCAGCCTAAGGTACCTTTTGTAGCAACACATGCACCTATTCAAGCTCCAGAAAAGGTTGCACCAAGTAAGGGACAACAAAAGGACAATTCATCCCCTTTTAACATCATCGATCAAATGAAGAAGACACATGTGAACATTTCCATGTGGGAATCACTTTGGAGATCCCAGGGCAACGAGATTTATTGCAAGCTACAATGGCTAATTGGTCTGCCTCAAATGTATCAAACCGGGGACATGAGAAAGTTCTCACTAATGCAATATAACACGATGGGGGCTAGACAAGCAAAAATTTGAATCCTCCACCATTCTATGTGTCATTGGTTGTTGGAAACCACTTGGTACACAACTGCATGATAGATTCAGGGGTAAGTAGTTCAATGAAGCTGAAGCAAATAGCGGATCAACTAGGTCTGAAGTATGAGCCAGTGTTGAAAGGAGTAGTACAGCTGGATGGAACAGAAGTTCAAACAGTTGGGGTCATAAAATGGTTAAGCCTAACACTACATTCATGTCCTAATGTCACAGTTCTGTAGGATGTGTCTGTAATTGACCTTTCGCCACTCTTTTCTTTGTGTCTATCAAGAGACTTCACTGCAAAAATCGGTGGATACCTATCTGCAGATTGGTCACACATGATTTTCAGGATGAGGTATGGAGCTAAAGCAACAATCAGGTCAGAACCAATTACCAATTTCCATATTGAGCCTCATGTAACAAGTCCTATCAATACAAATTGTTTGGCCTTTGATCAGGAGGAGTGTTCAAATGATCTAGAAATAGGTACTAAGGTTGAGGGAATTCTTGATTTGACTTTGGATGAATGGGAAAACAAGAGTCATGAATTTGACCCATACAAGGAAATTGAAGAATCTTAATTGGGCATGTATTGTGTACATGAAGAAAATTCACCCATTCCCGACATCGATCAACTTGAACAAAAGGATGAAAACAAAGTTTGGAAACTATTTTTTGATGGTTCGAGAAGCAAACAAGGTTCTGGAGGTGGTGCAATGTTGATTTCACCGCAAGACATCAAATATTTTTCATCTTTTCATTTCTAGTTTTCATGTCCAAACAACATGGTTGAATACGAGGCATTGATTCATGGACTTCATTGGGCCAAGAAAAAGGGCATAAAGAACTTGCAGGTGTTTGGGGATAGTGAGCTAATCGTCAACCAAGTCAGGGGACAACATGCTACAAAGAATGACCTGCTGAAGAGCTACAAGAATAGGGTATGGGACCTCATTGAGGATTTCGAAGCTTTCAACATTGTGTCCATACCAGGAAGAAAAATGAAGTCACGGATAGGCTCACAACGGTTGGAGCAACGCGTTTGATGTGGTTGAAAACATCAAAAAAAAAAAAACAGCCACATATCCATGTGATTGTGAGGCCAGCAGATTACTAGATAATAACACGAAAGTGGCGGAGTGTTTGAGAATGATCAACAAATTGTCAATTTCTTGTAAGAAGAGGCTGAATTCTTGACTAGGAATCGGATGACAGGACTAGAGCAGAAGTACGGGATGAAGTAGTGCAGTTGCGAGACAAACAAACTTCCCAAGGGTTTAGTAACATTGGAATCCATATTCAATCCTAACGACTAGTTCCGTAAAGAAAAGGCTAACATACAGGTCAAAGGAGAAGATTCAGAGCCAATTCCGGTTGGGGAAGGCAAAACACTTCAAATTGGTAAAGTGGCCACTGAACAGGAGAAATCAGATTTCATACAACTTTGCCAAGAATTTCTAGATGTCTTCACTTGGAGCTATGAGGACCTGCGAGGATTCAACCCGAAGTTGGCACAACATACAATAGAACTAGATCCAGATGCTAAGCCCATCAGGTAGAAACAAAGACCAGTCAACCCTCACATCGAGCCTCTAATGAAGAAAGAGCTAAACAAGCTAATAGAGGTAAGCATTATATTCCCGATCAAGCACTCAAGTTGGGTTACAAACCGGTACCCGATCAGAAGAAGAAGAAGAGAGATCAAAGCTATGCGTGGACTTCCAAGACCTTAACAGGGAATCTCTCAAATACCATTACCCACTTCCTTCAATGGAACAAATATTGCAAGTGGTATCCGGTTTGGAGAGATTCTCTCTCCTAGATGGCTACTCAGGGTATAATCAGATAGTGGTGAAAGAAGATGACCAGTTTAAGATGGATTTCACCACCAAATGGGGCACCTATGCCTACAAGAAGATTCCATTTGGGCTATCAAATGCTGGAGCCACTTTCCAAAGGGCAATGGATATGGAATTCAAGGGGTTGATCAATAAAATAGTTTTGAAATATCTTGACGACATCACTGTATTCTCCAAAAATGTAGCAGATCACCTCTTTCATCTGAGACAGGTATTTCTAGAGATGTAGGAGATTTGGGGTATCATTGAATCCCAAAAATGCATATTCTTGGCTCACGAAGGAAAACTTCTAGGCCATATTGTTTCAAAGGAGGGGTTGACGATTGACCCAGAGAGAGTTGAAGCAATTAGAGCATTACCATTGCCAAGTCACAAGAAGGATCTTCAAAGCTTCTTAGGAAGGATCAATTTTGTCCGCAGGTTTGTTCCAAACTTTTACAACTCTCGTAAAGCCAATAATGCTAATGTTAAAGAAGACCATGGCATTTAAGTGGAAATATGAAGGCAAGACAAGTTTTGAGGCAATAAAAGAGGCTATATCTCAAGCTCTGACTCTCATCAATCCAGACTTCTCCAATAATTTCATGTCATATGCCTTTGGTGGTGGGGACACAATTTCTGCAATCCTAGTACAACAAAACAAAGAGGGATCAAAATAACTAGTTGCTTTCTTGATTAAGGCTTGGAGGAATACGAAACTAGGTACTCTTTCATGAAAAAGCATGTCCTGTCTTTGTGATCAGGAGCTTAAAGAAATTCAAGCACCTAGTCTCAAACAACAAGATCCAATTGTTGGTCTCTCATGCGGGAGTCAAGGACTTCCTTCTAAACAAGGATCTAAATGAGAAGTGTGCAGGATGGATCACTCATGTCATGGAATATGACATTGAGATCAAGGTCACCAAACTAGTACATAGAAAGGGACTATGTGAACAGCTAGCCTTGAGTCAACAAGTTGAAGCAGGTGATGAAAAGGAGACTGTCTTGGTATTACATGATGGTTAAGTACAAGAAAATGATGATGTTCCCACTCCTTGTTGGACTCAGAATATGATACACTTCCTACAGGCATGCACGTATGCCCTCCGAGAAATGAGAAAAACAAAGAGGAGATACTTTATATTACAATTTATTCCATATGTGCTTGTTGATGGTGTTTTGTTCAAGAAAGACATCAATGCGGTTCTATTGAGGTGCATTGGGACATATCAAATTGAGAGGGTTTTATGAGATTTTCACGATGGAGATTTCGGAGGACATTTTTCCCCACAGGTAATATCTCTCAAGATAATGAAGGTAGGGTATTATTGGCCCATGGTGTTCAATGACTGCTACACATGGATAAAAAAGTACAAAAAATGTGCACTCTTCACAGGCAAAGAAAGACTAGCGAAGACTTCCATTGCACCCAATTTTGGTTGACCAATCATTTATGCAATGGGGATTGGACTTCATCGGGGTCATTAATCTGAACTCAAGTCAAGGCCACAAGTGGATTCTCACGGCAACGGACTATTTCACTAAGTGGAATGAGTCAGTAGCACTCAAAGAAGCAAATGAGTCTAACATACTAGACTTTTATGAAGGAATAGTGACTGTGTTCAAAGTGTGCCGGCCACTATCATATCAGAAAATGCATTGGCATTCATAGGTTCCAAGATTACAAAATGGGCTGTCAAGAATGGAATCTACTTGAGCACCTCTTCCAACTATTACCCACAGGGTAATGGACAGGCAGAGTCCATGAACAAAAATTTGCTAAGAATCATTAGAAGGACTCTGGGTGAAAATCAAAGAACATGGCATACCAAGCTAAAATCAGCATTATGGGCTGACCAGAATAACACCAAAGAGGTCTACAGGTAATTCCCCTTACAAGTTGGTCTATGGGAAAGAGGTAGTATTTCCTATATCATTAGAACTACCTACATTGGAGCTCATGAAGCAGTTGGAGTTGGCTGAGTTCGAACCAATGGAGGCCAGGTATGCAGAGTTAATGGAATTGGAAGAAATCAAATAACATGTAGTTCAAACAATTGAGAATGATCAGGCCTTAGTAAAAATATGGTTTGATAAGAAAGCAAGAGCAAGGACCTTCCAGGAAGGGGACCTAGTTCTGAAATGGGATGCAGATTAGGCAAAACCGGGAAGGCATTCCAAGTTTGATGCCATTTGGAGTGGCCCCTACATGGTCATGGGATGTAAGAATAGCAATGCCTTCCAATTGTCTACATTGGATGGAGAAGAACTCCCGATTCCAATTAATGAATCTATCTTAAACATTGCTACTGAAAAGAAAAGGTTTACCCTTGTAAATATTAGCCTAGATTTCAATTCCTCTAAGTGCGTATGCACATTGTCTTGTTGTAGTTAGGTTTTAGTTTCCCTAAGTGCTTTGGCACAGGTTTTGTTGCTCCTAGGTTGGATTTCTATAGTTCAGTGTGCTCTCAGAGAAGGAGTTGTGGTATCAGGCTCGGGATCAGATATCAGGTTGGTTTTAGGTTATTGCTTATGACTCCATGCCCAATGGATCGCTAAAAAGCCACTGATCTTCTACCTAGCAGGCAGGTAATCCCGTTGAGTCACCAAATTGTTGTATATATCTACCCCCTGGGTAAATATAGACAATGACACAAGGAAAATATGTCAGAGAGGTCCAAAAACCCGACAAAGGAAAATATGTCGGAGAGGTCCAAAAACCCGACACAAGGAAAATATGTCGGAGAGGTCCAAAACCCGACACAAGGAAAATATGTCGGAGAGGTCCAAAACCCGACACAAAGGATTTCAGGTTTCGGGTTTCGGGAAACATGAGACATGAAGCATGAAAATCGTAAGGCATGTCTCGATGCTTGGGAGTTCCGAGAACCTGAAAAACTACCTAGACAAATTGGGTTTTGGAGTCGGAAAAACATAAGCATCAAACACATGTCAAGGCATCCTCCAAACCCGATGCATATGCAAGTCATATTTCTGAACTCAAACAAAGGAAATCTTGGCAATAGTGGCGAAGTGGGTTTCAGGAAAACACAAGCATCAAACACATGTCAAGGCATCCTCCAAACTCGATGTAAATGCAGAGGAGAACCCCAAACCCGATAGGAAGAAGACCCTGACGCGAGAAATATTCAAATGGCCATAATTTTTCACAGGGAGCTCCAATTCACGCAAGGTTGGAATTTTCAGAAATATTACAAGGTCCTCTGTCCAACTACGACCAGATATCTTTAATTGGGTGAGAACAAGTTCTTCAAAAATGTAAAATACAGTTTGTCATTTTTTGGGTTTGTTAGGGTTCTCACCTACTACCATAATGAGATGAATTAAATACAACTTGGAGGTGGTTGGGGTAGATTTGGATTTCCTCTCTCTTCCCTCTCTCATTATTCCTATAAATTTTAAGGAGGGGCTTCTTTCTAAAGGTTGGAAATTCTTGTTTTGCCCTCCCTTCTTCTCTTTGGTAGGTGAATTTGTGGAATTAAAACCTCCCATTCAAAACTTGTAATGCAACTTTGCCTCTTGGCATTTTGTAGTGTATTGTATCAATATTTGGAGTAAATAATACATGTCTATGGATGATCCTCAACCCTCTTAGTGTTCATTTGCATCCTCCCGATCTTTCACCGCAAATTCAGCTTATCTCGTGCATGATCTTGCATTACATTTTTATGGTTTGTGTTTATTGGCGTTGAGGGTGACAGTGTTCTTCATTCCTCAAAGTGCATCACCTTTGTTAGTTTAGGTTTTTTTATGCATATTCTTACTCTATCTCCTTGGCAAGTTAGATTAGGTTTTGAGGAAACCCTCTGCATTTTATGTGTGCATCTCGAACAGAGGAATAGGAACTAGCCTTCATCTCGAGAGCTTTCCCGTTTCACAAGGTCCCACACTTGGGAAAAGCTCCATGTTATGCAATCACACTAAGAGTCTCAACCCATTGAGTTGCAGACATTTATGGGTTTTGTGATTCACCATCAATAGGTTTTCTAGTGGAACCAACCACTACATAAAGCAGCGTACACTTTTTTATTTTTCTCACATCATTGTTTGTAACTTAGAGGGATTACAAAACAGAAATTATGCTCATGCACGAGCTTTAAATAGCAATGTTACTTCTATTCATTATTACAATGTAAAGTAAACACACCACACAACAAAAATAAAAGGTCACCAATACCATGAAGCAATCTTTTTTTTCACGACTAACAAGAGATGTCAATTTTCCTCCATCCTCCTATGCCTCCATCCTCCATCATGATTTTGCTAACTCGGTCGAATTTGTCTTTGAGGATCATTTTACATTTATATTGGGTGTTAGTTCAACTGATAATGCACCCTTACAATAGTAAAGACTTTTACGGATTAACAAAATAATAAAGCATATAAGCAAAGTGATTAACATATAAGCTTCTTTTAGGATAGTCTCTGAATTCATTTTGGCTTATTATAATTTTTTTGAAGGTTTGAGTCTCTAAGAAATGTGTGGAGACATTCATACCTTAGTATTGTGTAATCAGAAGTATTTCACAAATATACAACTTGTTTGGCATCAAGGGAACTCCTATATCTTTTTTATAGATCTGTATAGTGAATTTGTGAAGTGTCGATGTTAAAGTAGGTATTTACCTTAGCTCATGTTCACCTAGGTACTTTATTTACCTTTATTGTATTTATCCTCACCCACTTATGTGTGTGGATATTTCTTTTATCTTATTTAAATACTAGGAGATATTATCTAGTTGTTAGGTATAGTTCTTTCCTTGATATATGGTATTAACTAGATCCTTGATGTCTAGTTCTCTCCTAAATCTATGTTCTTGACTAGTTCTTTGATGACTAGTTCTTTGATGACTAGTTATTTCCTTGATTTATGGCTTGATCTAAAACCTTGAATGGTTCTTAGATTGGTATTCCTTTCCTATTTAAGCAAGGCCCAATCTTAATGTATTGCATTGAGCTCCATAATAATATATGATATTGTTACTCATTTGTTTACAAAGGTTTTATGTAAAGCTATTTCGGAGAATAACTTTCATCTTATTGATCATGGTGTTTGATTAGCATCTATCTTCTTGGCTTGGATGATCTGGTTATCGTTCCTTTCATCGAGATCTATTTGCAACTTTCAATTCACATGTGGAAGGAGATGGGTAATGTTCAATACTCTACAATTTGGATATACAGATTTGTTTGCGCATATTGTTTGTGGAACAAGATAATCATATTTTTCTCATTGTATATATTGTGTGCCCCCCCGCCCATGCAATTCATTCTTCTCTGCATGAGTATCTTCATTCACTACCTCCACTCATACCGAGTTCATTGTGAGGATCTATTAATCCTTCCATTTACAAACCTACATGGCAAATATTTTTACATGATACGGGTCTTTAACAATTACAATCTTGTTTGAGATCCAGATTATGAGGCAAGCCTTTGTGTGGTATGTTGCAGTAAAAGGAGTTATGTTGTACCATGTCAACATTAGGGGAGTGTATATTGGGAATTAATAATGTTAACAATAGGGGAGTGAATGTTACAAATATATTGTGTAACATTATTAATATATTGTGTATGTTATTAATATTGAGTTAATATAACTCATATTAATAATATAGTTAGTGTGAGTGTGTTGTGATAACAACTCACGTTGATTAGTCTTGAGGGATATTTGGGATGTTGGAGATATCTTAGGGATGAGAGAGATTGTAGGGGAAGTTGGAGATGATTGTTGACTCCTTGTATTAAGGAGTGCATCCTCCTATTTATGTGTATCACTCTTGTATTGAGATATCCCGAATGAATTTCAGTTTCTATATTATTTATATTATTCGGTGTTTTATTATTGTGCAATGTTTAACAAGGTCACCTTGGAGACTATGAATTGTCTTTATATTTATAGGAGGAATCTCAAGGATGGTGTTTATCTTTACGGGGTCAACTTTAATACCCCTGATGGAAACAATGAAGCCAAGGATTTTTCTAGTTAGAACTCTAAACACACACTTGGCAAGATTGAGGTGAAGAAAGTATCAGATAAGACAAGAAAAGAAGATTTCAAGGATATTAAGATGGTCATGTTGATGCTTGGATTTACCCAAGAGGTTGTCAACATAATCCTCTATGGTTTTTTGGATGAGATCGTGGAAGATATATGTCATGGTGCATTGATAGATTGCCTTTGCATTTTTCAAACCAAAGGGCATAACATGATGACAAAAGGTTCATTAAGGGGTGACGAAGTATGTCTTATTTTGGTCTTCAGTGCGATAAGAATTTGATTGTAAGCAGAAATTCCATCCATAAGAGAAATCATTTCATGGCCAGCAATTAGGTTAACAGTTGATTGATGTTAGGAAGGGGGAAATCATCTTTGGGACAAGCAATATTAAAGTCTCAAAATTTCGTGTAGATGAAAAGCATTCCCAAAGGCTTTAGAAATGGGCATGATTTTAGAAACTCATTAAGGATAATCAATGGGTTCAATAAATTTGGCTGAAATAAGATATTGGAATTTTTCTTTAACGAGGAGGTCTACACAAGGATGCATACAACATAGCTTCTACTTAACTGGTTTGGCGTTAGGGATGGTGATAATATTATGGATGAATATACTTGGATTAAATCCTAGAATGTTATCATACGACCATGAAAAGGCCTAGCTATGCTTGGAGAGGAAGGTGGTGAAGGATTCTAGCTCTTGTAGATCAAGAGATTGGCCGACTTTGAGGATGCGAGGCTCTTATGAAGTCCCTATGTTGATATCGATGGTGGATTCATTAATAAGGGTAGATGTTTTAAGAGGTAAGGCCTTATGAAGATGAGAATATTCCACCCCCATATAGGAAATAATGGATTCATCATCACTACATTGAAGAATGTTGATGGTAGGGGAATCCTCCTCTACCATGTTGGGGAATTTAAGAGGAAAGGACCTAGTTTCACCTTCATCCTAATAAGTGACTAGTCCTAAAGTGGTCTTGGAGATTAAAAAGTTAGGGGGAGGGACACAAGTGTCATCCATGTACATAGGGTCATTAGATAAGGAATGGAGTGATGATTATGTGTTCATGGTGGATTCGTAGAAGAAGAGTGTGGAAGAGAGTTGATGGGGTTCTCTTTGAATCCCAATCTATACTTCTTGTGAGGTTTGTGGGATTGATCAAGGACAAGATCATGCATGCCTTGTTTGTAGCATTTGAGACCAAATCCCTTCTAGGAATATTTATGGAGATAGGTGAAAAAAAATATTTGTTATAAAGTAAATAAAATTCATTGGTGTATAACTTGGTATGGGGTTGATTATCGGTGTGGGAAGAAGGGAGATCAATGCCACCATAAACAAGATTGGTTTTCAAGTAAGGTGGGCCAAAGGAAATAATATCCCTAAAATTAGATTAGTACATGGGATATTTTTGGTTCTTCCAAATCAATTAGGTTTGGGTGAGCATTAAGAGCGAGGATTTTATAATCCTTCAAATGAGATATGTTGCATCATGGTATAGAAGGATTCTTCATTGGGTAATTTAGATGCAATTATGAATGAACTAGTATGGATTAGAACATCATTTGTCCTAGTGCAAGGATGAAGATCAACAAGGAGTGTGTGGATTTCCCCCTAGTGTTTAAATTTAAGGTAATTATGAAGGGTGGAATAGACGCAATGCATAGCAAGGATCCATGGGCATCTGAGAAAGATGTTGTATTAGAATTCCCCTTCTATGCAATGTAGAATATTTCATGAAGGATTTTATCACTAATGTGGATAGGAAGGATGGTCATTCCCAAAGCAGGGGAAATAATGTCATTCAAGGCTCAAAGGATCGCTGGTGATTGGGTGACAATGGTGTCAGGAAGCTTGAGTTAATTGAATGTGTGGGATGAAATAATGTTGATGCTAGCACTATTATCAATCATGGATCATCTGATGAAGGTGTCATTGATACAAATGGTGATAAAGAGAGGAAGGTCATGATATTTGGGTAGAATCTTGGGGATCTCAAAATCATTGAAGGAAATAGTAGAAAATTTTGTAAGAGACCCAACAAGGTTCACGAAAGGTTGGTGTTAATCAATTATAATTGGGATGTGTTGTAAATCTTTGATGATATCATGAAAATGGTGGGAGAGGCTTTAGATAAGATCATAAAGGGAAATTTTGATGGGATCTTGATGCATTTGTTTTAAAATACTTTGTTCTATAGCAACATGCCTTTGGGCTCTTGGAGAAGCTAGAATAGATACGTTGGCCTTAGATAAGGAAGAAGATGAAATAGGTTCTTTAGGTTGAGGAGCGATGATAAATATCAGTTTTTGTTAGGTGGATGGTTGAGAGTCGTAGGGGAAAGAGCAAGTGGCGACACGAATGGAATTTATGAAAAAGGGGGAACCTCTTTAGAAGGGGTAAAATTCAATGGTGAGATTGTGACTAATGGTGTGGGTAGAGGGCTAGATTTAAAGGCCTTAGAATTTTTGGATTTGGATGGGGAATGTGCTTAGGAGTAGATAAGCTAGTGGATGAAAGGGGTGATATTTTTGATGAGAAGATCATCCTCTTATATGAGGTTGTTGATAAGTTTTGGAGCTCTTTGCAATGGTTTTTGTCATGTCCAGGACATGATGATAGGTGTAAACAACGTGGGATTTCATCCTTATGAGTTAAAGGACTTAATGGGGGAGGGTGATCACAGATGCTTATATAAGGTGATGGAGGATTTCAGTATAGGACCAAACGGGTTTTGAGAGATGAAGTCTCATGGATTTTGGGTTTATTCTATTTAGGAGAGAAGGATGATGGTAAAATATGTGCCCTACTCTTATGGGGTTTTTGTAGGGACCTTAGACTCATATTAGGGTCCTGGAAATAGGATTAGATGATTTTGATTTAGATTTGGCAATGATTTGAGTCTTAAATGAATGATACAGTCCCAAAATGTATGGTTGATATCCTAAAAGGGATGGTTATATATTAAGTTGTTTAGATTTATGGGGCTTTGGAGGGGGAAGCTCTAATTTCTTACATGGATGATCAATGGATATTTGTATGGAGGTGTCAAGGTTCTTATATGTTTATCCTGAAATTTTACCTTTTACAAGGATAACAATGATTTCAACATTAGATTCGACTTTATAAGTGGGATTAGATGGTTTGGACATGGGTTGTGTTATAGATGTGATGGTTGAATATGGGGATGATTCTTGAGTAGTACCATTGGTGGAATCAAAAGCACTTGTGGGTTTGTGGAAATTTGAGGTGTTTATATAGTAGTTTTTTTATTTTTTGGAGGTATGGATGGGATCGATACATTACTTTTGATAGAATCAAGGGGAGATCCATGTTATGTAGAGGTTCTCGAGATGATGTGTATATAGATATAGATTCGAGATGTGGATGTAGATTAAGGCATAGATGTGGGCATATATGCATATGTGGATATTAGTGTAGATGTGGTTGTAGATGTAGGCGTAGATGTATCTATGGGTGTAGATAAGGGTCTATATATGGGGATCAATGTGGATGTAATTATGGGTGTGGATGTTGATGTAGGTATGGGTGTAGAAGTAGATGTAGATATAGGCGTAGAAGTAGATGTGTGTGTAGATGTTGAATCCTAACTTAAGGTGTTGATTGCGTGAGCATCAGGAACTTAAGATGTGGCAAGGTTTTCTTGTTTTCTTGGTGGATGGTTCAGAAATGGTTTTTTTGAAAAAATTCAATGGTTGATTATGGGGAGCATTTGGATTATCTAGTTGGAGGTCCCTACGATCGATAAGTTGTACTAAATCCTTAAAGAAAAATAATTTCTTGATGGCATGGCCACAGACTTGATGATATTTGCAGTAATGATCCTCATGATACCATGTGGGTTTAGGATGTGAGTCATTAATATGGTGGATGGGAGTAAGTTAGATAAGGTATACAGTCATGAGCTTGTCATAGATGAATCTGTATGATTCACCAAGAGGAGTATAGTTAGGATTTGGTTGAGTTGCTCTTTGTAGAGGATTGGTATGAGATGTGGATTGGGAGGAAGTTTTGATGATAATAGTGTTTTCCACATTCTTGGATTTTTCATTGTGGGTGAATGGTTTTGTGAATTCAGTCTTGGGTTTATTAGAGTGAAGCTTAACATGGCCTTGCTCAAGGGCATGTAGTTCTAACTTACAAGCCACAAAGAAAAGCTTCCTCAAAGGTTTGGAAGGACCAAATTTGTAGGTTAGATGAAATGTGTTTAGCACATGATCTAGAAAATATCTCCATCAATTTAGTTTGAGGTAATGAAAGCAACATTTGGTTAATAATTATGCGCCACCTAGCAACAAAATTGGCAATTGAATCATCCTCAAACTTTTTGATGGTGTAAAGGTCACTTATGCTTATTTTTTGCACTATTCTAATGGAGAAGTGTTCTAGGAAGAGCAATGTAAGTTATGTAATGGAAAAGAGGGAATGTTGAGGAATTTCATTATACCAATCTAGAGCAAGCCCGATCAATGACATGGGGAAGGTACAAAACATGAGATCTTGATCATGCATAATAAGATAACATGAGTTCCTAAAGGCACAGAGATGTTCTATGGGATATTATTTTCTATTGAATTTAGAGAATTTAGGAATCTCCCAATGTGGAGGATATGTCTTAACAGAACAGAGATGGATTGATGGGTTCATTACATATTTTCTCATAAGTAAATGTACTTTTGGGGCCCAAGGTAACGGCCTCTAAGTTAGCCATTCTACTCAACAAGGCTTGCATGGGATCGCTCAATATATAAGGATGGGGAGTTGATTGATGTTTTTTTGGATTATATAGGAATTAAATTGATTAGGTTTTGTGTAAGATTGATAATGTTGGGCATAATTAGGAGTTTGTGGGGGTGGTTGATAGGGAGGAACATAATTAAAGGTTTTTGATAGGATGTTGGAAAGGAATGTGGTTAGATGGGTAAGATCGTGAAGGTTATTATTTATTATTAGGGGGTTAGATTAGACTTGTTTTGGGTTAGTTTGGGTATGTGCATGAGGTGGTTGAGATGTTTGAAGGGGTTGATTGGGAAACATATTTTGAAAGATGCTTTGGAGTGGAGGTTGGTTAGTTTGAGTCAACTCCGAAGGGAGAGGTTATGAGATAAAAACATTGGTATGGACATGAGATGTTAAAAGAGGTACCAAGATTTTAAAGTGTTTCTCAAGTGGTGGAGGAGGTATGTTGGAATCTTAAAGGGTTTGGGGGAGCATTAATGATAATGGTATATGTGGAGGGAAAAGGAATGGAGGATATAGGAATATTTGTAGTGGTATTGATATGTGGTATCTTAGGTGGGATAGTCACTACTTATTGTGTGGATTGATGGGTTTGGGAAACCATGGTAGAAGATTCATGAGGGACATGTTCATTTTGGGCTAATGATAGCTCATTCATGGCCCTCAGAATAATATGGTGAGTGTATTCTTGTTTCCGTACTCCCTTTAAACCCCAAGCATGCTATCCTATCACCCAACATTAGCTAGGAATTCACCCAAGGTGCACACGGGTGTCAAGCCCTTTTTTATGTGAGCCTTGTAAGAATGTTTCGATAAAAACTGAACTATAATAAACAACACTGAATAACAAGAATATAGAAAATTTGAATTAATTCATTTGGGCTATATTTACATAGATGGAGAATACATTTTACAGTGTTTGATCTCCTACAAAGGTGGATTCAAACTTCATTTTCAATCCCTCATATCTCTCTCCATGAATCTCTCATACTTATCTCCTAATATCTCACACACACCAAAATAGGTATGTGAGTTGTTTATTTAACAACTTCACTCACACACAACTATTAACTATATTATTAATATGAGTTGTATCAACTCATTATTAATAGTGTCACAATATATTTGTAGCATTCACTCCCTATTGCTAACATTATTAATTCCCAATATACACTCCACTAATGTTGACAAGGTAGAAAAAATAATCACACTTCCTTCTACTGCCTTTTTCTCGTGCATGCTCATGATCTCGTATGGTTTTGTAGGACATCCAAAAACCTCAACAAGGATGGTTTTATAGGACAACCAACAACCAAAATATCATGTTGTTTCTTTTCCTTTGTTCTTTCATCTATCCACTATGTCGTTCCTTCAGGAATATGTAGGAACCATTGCTTACTAAATACAAACTGAATAGAGGGAAAATTGAACATTGAGACCATGTTCCAGTTCCCCCTCAATGTGAACATTTCACTTATTCAAATAGGAACTTTGAAATCATATTGCAAATCTGAAATAAAATAAAACACACATACACACACATTGCCACAACTTCATTGTGCAGCCCCATCACTTGTAGAAATGAGAGAGGTTGTTGATTGACATCCTTCCTCTATTGCCTCCATCCTCCAATGAGTGTCACTACTTACTCAATAGATTGGACCATGGAGCTCAAATTTACACCACCTTTTGTCGATGCATCTTCCCCACAAATATTCACTTTGGTTCTGAAATTCCAAATCGTGGGTCCTGGGGTGCAACCCCGGTGGGGTCAAGGGCAAGTGCCTGGGCATTCTCCCTTTCATAGTTCAAGGTGGGGTTGAGGGAGGATCCTCGAAGCTAGGAATATTTTCCTTCTTTGAAGTCATCAAAAATATCATTAGAACTGCAATATTATTCATCTTATTCTCCCAAAAATTGGACGTCGGGTAACACCGAAAATGCATCCATGAGACAATTTTTTTTTTACAATATTTAACTCTTTGAATTTTTATAATGGACCCAAAAATACTGGAATTTGATGACACATAACTCTACTCAAGATAACAAACTGATAACATGACGATGACTCACATTTGAAAATAATACTAATGACACCTAATACAAATAACTTAAAAGTAACAAATTTTGTTAACATGAATCATATACAACTACGACACTTTACATAGAATTTATTTTAAAAATGGGCATAACTCACTCTTATTTTTAAAATTAAACTAAATTAAATGAAACATGTGTATTAGATAAACTACCAAATAACGAAATCTAATTCATATGACCTGGATTTGCGTTGTCTCCTTATATATAGCTCCAAATAATTCCAAGACTCATTCAAGTTATAGGCAGATGTCAGAAAGAGTTTAGATATGCATGCATGCATTAATGGAAGATCACACGTTCATATAACCATGTATTTAGCTAGATCCGATAAAGTGGATTTCGCTGAGAAACTCCTCTTGATGTTTCAATGATCTAACTCGCCATCGAATAGAGAGATGTTTGGAAAACAATCGGTGGGTAGAACAAATAGAAGAGTCTATGTACTCAGATGTAGAGAATGAACTGATCTGTGATGAGAAGGAAAATTATGCCACGTGTGTAGGAACAACAACGTACTCAGAAAAATTGACTTACTTTGAGTAAAGTAACCACATATCTGATCGAGTTCATTATCACATTCAAGACAAAGCCAAGTATATCTAAAAGCTCTGAATGGAATGAAAATTCATCCAACTTGATTCCAAAATAAGTTGAATGTACAGAACACCACCGAATTTGAATATTTTTGGCAATTAGATACATTGATTTGCACAAGTGTGTAGACCATACCAAATCTGCTCCGTGTCTCGGTCCAGAGAAATGAAAATACGTAGAAATCTGGCACAACCAAATCCACATATGATGGAGGGATGAGCCTAACTAAGATGGATCAAAATTTTGATAACCAAGATTTGGTGAAAGCATAGATCCATATGCTCAAAACAAGAACTGAACCTAAATCCCGTCTCCTTCACATTTTTCCAGCAAACAACTCAAAACGCATGCTTTTAACTCTAATAATTTTGACTAAATAGCTATATAACTATAGAGATTATAGTGTCGGTGGTAGTGAAGATCACCTAGAAATAGGACCAATCTGAGTGCAATGACATGTATCATTAAGCACACAATTCATAGGCTTAGGGCAATAATAGAGGCTTATGGTGTTGCCCTTGACTAGTCTCAACTCTCCATAGTTTTCTCAAGCTTGACCAAACTGCTCGATACCACTGATAAAACCTGAACTATAATAAACAACACCAAATAACAATATTATAGAAAATTTGAATTAATTCATTCAAGATATATTTACATAGATGGAGAATACATTTTATAGTGTTTGATCTCCTACAAAGGTGGAGTCAAAATTCATCTTCAATCCCTCATATCTCTCTCCATGAATCTCTCAGACTTATCCCCTAATATCTCACACACACCAAAATAACTACATGAGTTGTTTATTCAAAAACTTCACTCACACACAACTATTGACTATATTATTAATATGAGTTGTATTAACTCATTATTAATAATATTACAATTTATTAATAATGTCATAATATATTTGTAACATGTTCACCATTAATGGAGGAAATGCATGCAGATGCAGGAATACATGCATTCATTCTAGCACATAAGTAAAAACACTAGATCTAAACATAGATGCACCATGAAAATAATATAAGCATTATTGACAATATGAAGGAATCAGATATGAACCATGAGAAAAATGAAGAGCACTAGGGTTTGAACCCATAAACAAAGATATTCATAACAATCCATCATATTCATTTATTCAAAAATATTTACAATAGCTAGATTACATCAAAAGGGTCATAAAGCAGACCGAATATATCAAAATAATAGCATTTGACCCTCCCCATGGCTCTGATATAGAAACCCTATATTGCCCACTTAGAACCATTACATATTCTTCACCACAAATACACCATTACATATACACCCACACTCGACATTTTTTCCTAGATCCAAATGCCTCCTTAAATAAGATAGGAGCTCACCTAATCATCATTCCAGAAGAAATCCCACATGCCAAATGTCATCATATTCTGTTATACTCAAGTTTCTAAGCCATACAGATTCTAGCTAGCCATAACAACCTTCACTTTATATCCCATAACCATAATGATTCCCTGGAATATTCTTTTCTTGAGCTTCAAGTCTCCATGTAACAACCTTGTCATCATTACGCCTACCCATAACTTCACGTGTTTTGGTTTTGATGCCCTTATTTAATTGAAATGTGGCTAAGTCGTTAAACCCTTAAGCCATTTCCTTCTCCCTTGCACAAACCCATCTCTCCTCTCGCGTGTTCACTCATGCACTTTTCTCCATAGTGCCTTTAGGGAAATCTCATCCTCTACTTTAGGACTTAGTCATTTTTCGGGCTCAACATCACCCCACCCTAAACATGTTGTCTGTTCTCTAAAAACATTTTGATCTCCAACAAAGAATAAAGAATTGATGGAAAGCATAACCTGTATCTGGCTTGCACCAAAGAACAAAATAAGTTGGCTACTATTGTACAAGGATTGGGAAGTCTTTGTTCAAGGATGCTTCAATCTTATTCTAGACATCCACCTCACTCTGCACTTATTGAAATAAATCCCCTAACAACACATTGACTTCATCAAATTTCAACTATTCACCCTTATCCTTCATTGTATCCACAATATTCTCCATCTTCTTGTTAAGGTCACTTAGTGCATCTATCCTTCATGTAACCTGGGGATATAATTCCTTCACTTTATTTTTAATCGAGACCCTTAAGAATTTTAACACCTCAAACTTATTCTCAACTTCTGCTATGATCTTGTCTCATTCTCGCCCTATTACCCTTATTCTTTTCTTGGAAATCCTTTAGGTTTTCCTCATGGGTAGTAACCAATACACTTTCCACCCTGTCCCTGTCTCCACAGTTGTCATAGAAAACTTTAGCCATGTGCATTGCGGTTTTTATAGAGGCAAGGAGCTCGAGTACCGAGTTATGGTCTCTTCAATTTTTATTTCTCCTCCTCTTTCTATCATACCATAACTTCCTCCGTTAAATCCAATGCAAGTGGTTTCTTCTCCATCATGATTAAGCATGTAAAATCCTCCAGGTAGTGGAAATTTGACTCATACTTCTATTCAAGGTGGGATAAGTCCAAGAACTTCAAAATAATGGAGTCTTAGATAGTCTCTTCTTTCTTGTAGGCTTTGCGCACCTTCCCCTTTTCCTCTTTCAAATCAGCCTTTAACTGTGTAATTGTAGACTCCTTCCCTTTTATCTCCTTGTATCTTTCTATAATCTCACTGTTATTTTCATCCAATTATTTTTCTAAGGCCCTAATCCTATTATTCATTCGAATAACCTTGTTTTGACTTCCACCGCCACCTTTTTATACAATAGGATTTATCTCATTAGGGTTATGCATGGTCACCAATGCTCTTGCATCGACTTCAAACTCACTTTCGTCAACATGGGACTCAAAATTCCATGATAACATCTTCCTTGTGTACATGTACACATTATATTTCTAAAATGATGACCAATAAAAAAAATTTTATAGGTACTATGCTCGGAAATGTGCATGCAGAAAATTCATTGTGAGTCCTTATGTTGTTATTACACCCTTGCTACCTATCTACACCCTGTTGGGAAACTGACTACTAAATTGGGATCTTTTCCCATGCTCTCATACTCCTTCCCTACTTCTTTCATGTTGCATTCCACCTCATGCTCTACCAAATCCTGATGGTACATGTTACTTCCTTCTCCTTTGTATCTTCATCTTCTCATTAGACAGTGTGAGGTCCTATGCACTTTCATCACCACTTCCTTTTCACTTCATTATTTCTCCTAAGTGCCTTCCAAAACTCATCCCATTCTTCATCTCATTCATGTACATAGAACATTGGGGGTCATTTCCTTTCTCTCACTTTTCACCCTCTCCCCAAATCTCATCACCTTCTTCGCTCTCTATCTTCTCGAGTCCGAACTCGCACTACCCTTTGCTTCTTCCTTAAAAGAGACTCCACTACTAGGGATTTCTCCTTCACAAGGGATTTCTCCTTTACCGGTGACCTCTTCGTTGAGTATAAGTGCTCGTTTCCACACCCAAATTTTTTTCCCCTATGGTCTCAAATACCCGCACACTCAATGCCCTACTTGTTGGGTATCCTTTCTTTCTCTCTTCTTGGCACTATATTCTTTCTCTCAAAGAAGGCCTTCAGGATGGAAACATCATCCTCAATGTATGTGCACTTCTCAAACTTGGGCCTTATGCATATGTACACCCTTGTTGATGTGCTTCTTGTAAGTGGTAATGTTATGGGCCTTAGCATATGTATGTCATGAGAGACATACATCTCCACATATTTTCACTTATTAGGATAAACTAATGTTGTGTGCGGTGTGGTGATCCTGATCTACCTCAATTAGATCAAATATAAGTTTCTTGGCCTCCTTGAATTTGTTAAATGCACTTTGAAAATATTATGTTGTGAAGGAAAAGGTAGTTTACACCATGGGCTTTTGGTGTCATCAGTTAACATGAACCTACCAATGCGAAGTTTTGGTACACTAAAACTTAACCTCATCCTTTACCAAGGCTGGTAGTTTCTCTAGAATCCTCCACTCTTCCCCAAATGCATCGTGCATCCACTTGTACCACTTATCCAAGTATGCCTTGTATGCAGTTGTTATCATTTCACAAGTATATGCTTCAAATCTCTTAGCTGGGGAGGGGTTCTCATCAGGGTACTCCTAAATGTTGTTATTCGCCCATCAGAATTGTAATCTCATTAAATAAAATCATAAGGAGAATATTACCATACATAATTTTATCTCCATCATGTGCAACATCAATGATATCCTCCACAATGAAGGCTGAGAGGTTATAGATTGTCCCTTCTGAAATATTTCTGCAAACATTCAACCATATCTTGTTCACTTATGTCCATTGTTCCTACCCATTTAACTTGGTGAGCAAGTGTGCGGTCATCTTCATGATTGGGTCATTGATCTTGGTAATATCGAAATAGCGCCCGCCCTTCTTGTATTCATACTCCTTGGATATCTCCATGATAGCCTCTTTGTCATCCAAGTCATCATCCAAAGTGACTCACCTATGTAGATAATTCAAGTGTATCTAGAGATAAACTATGGGGTTATGCGCATTCTCCTCCCTATGAAGTAGAAGTGATCTTCATGCATGTGTGACATGATATAATTTTATAATCTCTCATATTTACCAAAAATGGAAACTCAAAAAAAGTAAAATCCCAACCTTCTCAAGTTTTTTCTTCACATAGTCATCATACACTGGTTTTTAATCTTTGTTCTCTCTCTTGTAGGAAGAATGAGCTCCAATGCCATCTCCTTCTCAAGTGGTATTTTTCCTATGGTTATAATCACTTATAACCATCTTGTGCACATGAGAGACCCATTCCATCCCCATTAAAACACCATCTTTGTATTGCATCTCCGCATACCACTCTTCGTTACAAATTATCAATGCAACTGGCTTTCCTTTTCCTTGCCCTTCCTATTTGGTGAGATGTTCAATCCTTTCCTTGGTATCATCTTCCCTTGTTGGGTCCTTGTAAATCCTTGATTGTGTCTTGATTTCTTACTACTCGATCCTTCGATTCTAATCCCTCTGCATAACTTTCTCAAACTTTTGCCCTAGTTTTGTAAACCCTAACCTAGAAAACCCCTTCTTCCATAATATGGTGTGAAAACTTCACAGAATCCTTTGAAAAACCACTCCCATGCACACCCATGTAATCCATTCCAATCTAGTTCACAAATATGTCAATTTTTTCACTTCGCATGTAACTTTTGCATATTTCTTACAATGATGCCCTAGTTCGTAACAGATCTTTAACACTTAAACACAAGGTGAAAAATAACATATGCATGAGTCCCTATTTATAGTTATATAATTTTTCCCACATTAATCTCCATACCACCTACTACCATATATCACATTAATTTCATCTTTTTCCATCACTTTCATCTTGTGCATTGATTCTAGCATTTTTCCTCCATGCACCAAATTACGTGTAACATCCTCAACCTTCCGGCATGAAAAAATTCACCGACTATAGACTTCCTTACGTGCACTTCCCACACCAAATTATGTTTTCCCCTACATCTTATACCAAGTTCTTTTTACAAACTACCTCATTTTTCTCTGTGTTTTTATCCATTTACATGGTTTTATAAAGATTTTGACACGAATCTCCACCCATGATCACTTCTATAGTGTAACCCTTCAACCAACGCACTTTTGCAATTGATCTCCTCATTCAGGCCACCAATCAACATCACTCTCAGCACGTACTTCTTACCGCAATATTCTCTAGAACTCTTCTTTACACTCTCCACCCCACACTAAATATATGTGCGGTCCTCTATGCATAAAACCCTTTAGATAGTAATCGCTACCGACGCGCAAGTGCACCCACAAAAATTGAAACTAAAAGAAAATCATAGTGACGATGAAATGAAACACATATAAATTAAAATGCATGAAGGGAAACGTAAGCTAAATGGAAACATTACCTTATTTACAAACACATAGAAGACTTATTTATAGTAAGGCTTCAACCTACTCTCGTTAAAATAACTAGGAAATTGTGTTCCATCCAACGCTTGTAACTAGAAAATGCCTAAATCAAGTATATAAGATATAACATACGGTCCCAACCAATACACCTTGAATTTCCCTGGGTGGTGCAGAAACTTAGAATCATATAGAAGAACCATCTGCCTAACCTCAAACTTCTTAATTTTAATATGATGATCATACAATGCCTTTTGTCATGATTTTTCCATCTTCTGACTACACCTAGTAATGGATCATCTTTCATCCAACTCCATAAGTTTATCAATGTGCTCCTCTAATGATTTTTCATCAGCCAATCCTCTTGTATGTGCAATATGAGGATGGTAAAATGATTTCCATTGGCAGAAATTTTGTTACGCCAAACACCAATTAAAAAGGTGTGGCCTTGTTCAATCATTTATAAGTCATGTGATATGCCCATAGCACTACAGAGACTTTGTCATCCCAGTCCCTCCTTCCAACATTGTAAATCTTAGTTAATGTGTGGCTCAAGTATCTTATTAAATTCTTCAAAGTAGTTCCATTATCCTGAGGGTGATAGGGTGTAGTTTTGTGATGGGCCACCATAAACTCTGCCAATAAGATTCTAACAGTTTCATTCAAAAAGTGAGTACCCCTATCACTTGTTAAACTCAACGAGCATCCATACATGCTGATTATATTCTCTTAGAAGAACCTAAGCTCGATGTAGTTGTCGTGCAATCCTTTGTAGGAACTACTTCTTCTCATAGTGTAAGATAATTTGTACAAGTGATAATATAGTGTGAACTTGTCATGCGCATAGCTAGGGAAATAGGGCCCATAAAGTTAATTTCCCATTTTTCAAATGGATCTGCACTAAAGAATAGGTCTTAATGGAATTGCATCTTTCCCCTAGCTTACCAAGGTGTTGGAAATGATCACAAGCCTTGCAATACTCTATACAATCCTTATAAACCATCTCCCACCAAAGGTCTGCAATAGGATCTTCCATGTGATCGCATTCCCTACATAGTGTCCTCCTACAATTCCACCATGATCTTCTTCCATGATTATAGTATGTTCATGTTCTAACACACACCGGCGCAAAACCTCATCTCGGCCTAGTTTGTATAGGTCTCCTCTAATTAAAATATAGCATTCGGTGCATATAGCCAACTACTTCTTCTCCAAAGCCTTCATTCCTCTAGTGCCACACCCATTCACAAGAAAACAACAATATCCTCCAAGTTAGAGGTCACATGTTGTATTCTAAACAACTGTGCATCTAACATTGTGCCCTCAATGCTCTGCACATCCTCGCTTGAGTTAATCCTTGATAGATGGTTAGGTCCTAAATTTATTTTACCTGATTTCACGATGACCAAGAAATCAAACTCCTGAAACAATAATATCCATCGACATATGAGCCCTTGTAAAACATGCTTGTTTACCAAATACTTGATTTCCATGTGATCTATGTAAAATATAAATAGAGTATCCAATAGTATTGCCTAAACTTATGTAGTGCATAAATCATGGACAATGCTTTACACTCTATTGTTATATAATTCTACTTAGCTGGTGTTAATTTTATATTTGCAAAACATATGGAGTGATCAACACTCCCTCTCTCAGATATGTTAATATTTCTCCTATTGTCATACCTGATGCATCCACATGCACATGAAAGGGCTTATCCCAAGAGGGAAAGCACAAAATGGGCACAAAGTGGTAAGTTTTTCCTTTAATGTGTCAAAAGCCACTTGTTGCACCTCTCCCTAATGAAACTTACTCTTATGTTTTAATAACTCTTCCAATGGCATGGAAATCTTGGCATAGCCCTTGATGAACTTTCTATAGTAACTTGTATGCCCTAAAAATCCATGCACCATACTTTGACTGGTAGGCTCCTCCAACCCTAAAATAACAAACAACTTTGGCAGGGTCTACCAATAAGCCTTCCTTGCATATAATGTGACCTAGTAATGTGCCAAATGGGGTAGAAAAGACACATTTCTTAATGTTTAGAGAGATACTTAATTTCCTATACCTCTCAAACATCAATCTCAAATTGTCACAATGGTCCCTTACTAATCCATACACCATCTAATCATCCAGGTAGACTTGCAGAAATTTGTGGATGAAGTCTTGAAAGTCTTGTACCATGATGCACGAAATACAACAGTAGGCACATTCTTAAGCCCAAAGGGAATAACTGTGTAAGAAAAAATTCCCCACTTAGTCGTGAAATTATTCTTCTCCTAGTCTTCCTTCACGATTCTTACCTAATGATATCTGGAGAATCCATCTATGAAAGAATAGATTTCTCACCCTACGACACCTTCCAAAATATCCTCAATAAATGGGGTTGGAAAGGATCTATCACACATGAAGCATTTAAATATTTGTAATCAACACAAATCCTTATCCTCCCATCCTTCTTGATACTAATCACCATCGGGCTCACCCACTCAGATTCTTCAATTTCCTCAATGATACTAGATTCTATCATCTTATCAATTTCCTCCTTAACATTTATGCACAAATTTGGATTCATCCTATAAGGTCTCTTCCAAACCGGGCATGCACCCTCCTTTAACTTAATCCTCATTTCCCCTAGTAAGTGATGAACTCCATTCAATTCATGGAACTCATGCAGGAAAAAATCTTGGAAGTCACGCAAGTAGCTCAACTATTTTTGAAACCTCCTACTCCATCCAAGTAATCCCCAATGACATCTTCTTTTGGCTATGCTTCTGTACCAATGTCAACCTTATTTTTTTGAAAGGGCTCATGGTAGGCGTGCACTTTCTCATCTAGTTTTTCCAATACTTTGTGTGTACCTTCTATATGATCAACATCAAAATTTTCTATTTCCTCACCATCTATCAAGTATACCAACTTACACCTTTCTTTCTATATGCATGCATGCTCAAGTTGTACTTCTTTTGGCTCTTCTTCTATGAAGTATGCCCCCAACTCAAGTTCTCCTAATAATTCTAGGATTTGGTCCTCAGTCATGGCACTATCCCCCATGGTAAGGCACTTGAATACCTACAACACCTCATTCACCGATGGCTTAGGAGATTGATACTCAAAAGTCTCTGGATAATATCCATCGTTAATTCTTGTCAATTACCCGTGATGCAAATCTAGAATGCATATATAATGCGTGCACATACATATAAGGTGGAATAGAACTTATGCACCCATAGTGAGGGAGGTAAGGCTTCAGCCTACCATCCAGGATCTCTCACATTCCGGATGTGGAATGAGGTAGAATCCTTCCCATGATATTCATGTATTATAGAGGGTGCATTACTCCTAAGAAACCTAACAGAGAACATGATTCTCACTTCACG
The DNA here is from genome assembly GCA_018340775.1 of Taxus wallichiana var. yunnanensis. Taxonomy (NCBI): domain Eukaryota; kingdom Viridiplantae; phylum Streptophyta; class Pinopsida; order Cupressales; family Taxaceae; genus Taxus; species Taxus wallichiana. Next base: position 166,622,647 of record CM031242.1, on the reverse strand, counting down.
CCACTCTAGAATATTGTCTCAATGGGTCTCTCACAAATGTATTTTTTTCCCGTGCAAGGTATAAGTAAGCATATTCCTCATTTCTATCTAACATGTCCATTATACCTCCATTACACACAAAAATATGTTAGGGTTACCCTCTCAATGTAACTAGGTAACTTCCTTCCTCCCAGGTGCCTAACCAAGCATGCCCTAGCGATGTGAGTCATAGTTCCCTTCAATTGTCTTTTGACCAACTCATAGGTCTCATACACCCAATTGTCACATGCAACACTAGTTATATCACTCATGGACTGATCATCTTCCCATTGAATGACTCTTTCTCCGATGGATGGACAACCTCAGGGTCTCTAATGGTGTGCACATATATTTTATCTAGGTCCTCTTCTCCTAAAGGTTCTACATAGGCGCAGACTTCCCATCCATCAAGTGGAATAATGACATACTCCTCTTTGTTCTCAAAACTTATGTACCCTTTGTTAAAACACAAGTCAAATTATTCTTATAACACTAGGGGCATCCAAGTAAGGTTAGAAATTTATCTTCCTCGCAAGCGCTAAGACTTCAAAATCTCCAAGTAATCTTTTCCCTTGAATGGTTATGGATGCATCCTTCAATACTCGATGGGCATAGCCTTTGTCCTATTTGCCATATATAGCACATTTGAAGATGGTTATAATGGGGTCTCCCCATTTGATTCCATGCATCTAAAGTGAGAACATTGACTCTACACCCATGTCAATCAGAATGTTGCTCAAGAGCCATCCATCCACAACTGTATTCAATGTGATATATTTTTCATAATCAATACTATGAGGGGGTAGATTAGCATGCAAGACCTGCCTCTCATACTCACCTCCAACACGTCGTACTTTTTCTCTTATAAACTCTCCTAACATAAGGATAATATTCTCCTGGTGCAGCATCCTACACATTTCTCTAACCTCATTCATGTCCTTCTAAGGGACCTCAGCATTCTTTTCCTGTTCCAACTTTCCATGACTATTCTTTCCAATAATGAATCTCTCCTTGTAGGTTTCTAATCACCTCCATGGTCTCTTGGTAGACCTCCTTTCGATGATTTGGATCAGGATATTTCCCATGTAATACCTCTTCTCTTATAATGAGAGGCCTTTGCTTTGGTACTTCCCTAGCATGCACAGCCTCAATTCACATAGTCACCAAGATAGGTTCTAATTCAGGGTTATGTGCTACCCTAGGCATCCACTATAGATTAGCTCACTTCACACTCACCATCCCCACACCCTTTTCCTTCCTCTAGTTCTATCTCATGTGCTCATATAACTTAGGGAACTCCTCATACTTATGCTTCTTCCTACACCATGAGCACTATTGTAGTAAATTTAGACATTCGTTCTTGTAGTGTTCAGTAGATCCACAATTGTAACAAGTTCCACATGGGGAAATTCACTCCTACCTCCTTGACCACCATGACCTCTAAATCCTCCACAAAAACCTCTTCCTCAACCACCTTCATCTTTGTGCCCCTCATATTAACGAATGTTGTTCTTAGAACTACTTCCAATACTAGTCTAGCACACACCCATATCAATGGCATCATGGATTTGTTATATTAATCAGTAGTCCTTTATATCATGAGTCGTAGATGAGAAAATATTACAATAAGAAGACATTCTTATGAAGCGTGGGCTATAAAAATGAACATCTAATTAGATAATGATCTTCGTGACATATTTCACAATCCAATGACATGGCGTGCACCGACTTTTATGGGCAAGTGTCCTTTGTGTGTCCTTTTATTTCACAATGCCTACACCAAATTCCATTGCAAATCTCATTATCCGAGTTGAAAGAAAAAATTTCAAGTTGTTTTTCCATGGCAACGATCTATGCTTCTAAAAATGGGCTTACTCCAGTATGTCAATGCTTCCGATGGCTTCAGCACACAGAAAAACCTCTAAGGCCTTGCACATATCCATGAAAGTCTTGTGGGAAAGTTCTCATCTAAAAGGCATTATCAATCCTCCAACAAACCATTAAGCATGTTGTGAGGGATGGATATCATAAGATAACTTTGATGAGAAGAGTCTTAAAGTATGCATCATACTCCCACACAATTTTTTTGCCATACCTTGTTGAATATCCTTGAGCACACTAATGCTCTTTTCTCAAACTCAAGAATGTGAAATTCTACCAAAAAGGCATCATATAGCACAGTAGAATCCACCATTATCTGATGTTGGTCATACTTTTAGTACCAATATATGTGTGTACCCCTTGCAACGTAGTTGTAAACTAGATTTCTTTCCACTCTAGGGTAGTGATACCCTTAGTGTACCATAGTGATTCACATTTTTGTGTATGCTCTGCGAAAAAGATCCTCAACACCCTTGTAATTAGGAAAGTGAAGAGACATCTCATAAAACACCTACTAATGGTGTTGTGGCCCTTACCCACCAGATCTAAGACCTTGATTCCCTCTTGTGTTGCCTCCACCACCAGATCCACTAGATCCACTAGCTCCTATTCCCTCCGATTGATAAAATCCTCCTCCCATCATAGGTAAGGGGCCTAACACAATTGTGCTCTGTGTACCCACCATCATACTAAATTGTGTGTCAATAGTCTATGATGTTGAATCACTTCCAGATGTGATACCCAAACTCTGTGTACCCACACTTTCCCAAATAATTTTACAGAAAAATACCTCCAAACACCAAAAAATTGTGTGGAAATAGATGTATTAAATGAAAAATTATATCTATTAGGTGTTTCCCGACTACCAAGACCAATACTAATACCAACCTGGATTAACAAAAATCATATTAAGAAATGGAAAACTAAGTGCCAGGGTCTGGTCACTAGGTGGGCTAAGATGTGTGCCTACAGATATCCTCCTTTCTCTATATGATAATCTCTCATCGAAATCCAAGGGGATTTCTCTCCCATGCTTGCCAAGATGGGGTATCGCAGATTACTCAGTTCCACGTTCTCTGCGTGAACCTTAAATCCTTTAATCAACATCTACCTCCATTATTCCATCACTCTTACAACTTCAAATTTTCTCACTACCTCCCTTTCTCACACTTTATTATACTTGATCCCCCTCTCCTCTCTTTCCATTTCTGCCGCAAGGTCTACTATCTCTCACCAAACCAGCCTTCCACACCCTGCATCTAGAGGGAAGTTAGCTAGCCATAGGAAATGCCTCCATACTTAGAGTGATGATTAGGATCTTAATGGCTAATGGTATAGCATGCAAGAATTATCCTCTTGGCTCCCTCAAGAACTCAAACTCAGTAGTCTCTAGGCAAGAATATGTATAAATCACGTATTCCAACATATAGCTAGTCAACACACCACTCCACCAATGATCAATTAGCATGAGTCCAAATCAAATCAACATCATGAAGCCATTGATAATCTTCTTGAGTCCAAACATGAGGTCGATAATACCAACTCTTCCTCAATGCATATGCCGACAACCATTCATAGAGTTCTACTAGAAAACAACAAAAGAATTTTTCATAGAGCTCATGATACAAATACTCCTCTACCCATTTATGTGCATCAAACTCAGGTCCAGTGTTAAATCACTAAGAAAACTCATCCTCCATTTTCTTAATCTAAGTCTCGATGATGTTCCAAGGTCAAGCATTCTATCATCACACACCATTCTTACAACAACTTCAAAAGAGGTCTTGACAACGAAACCAAAATGTAGTCTTGTTTCCCTACTCCCTTTAAACCCCAAACGCACCGACCTATCACCCAACATTAGTTGGGTGCTCACCCGAGGCATGTGCAGGCACCAAGCCCCTCTTTTATGTGAGCCTTGTAATAATGTTTTCCATTAATGGAGGAAATATGTGCAGACGCAAGAATACATGCATTCATTCTATCATAGAAGTAAAAACACTAGATCTAAGCATAGATGCACCATGAAAAGAACATAAAAATTATTGAAAATATAAAGGAATAAGATCTAAACCATGAGAAAAATTAATAGCACTATGGTTTGAACCCATAAACATAGATATTCATAATAATCCATCGTATTCATTGATTCACAACTATTTACGATAACCATATTACATCAACATGGCCATAGCAGACTGAATATATCAAGATAATATCATTTGACCCTCCTCATAGCTTTGATTTAGAAACCCTATATTAACCACTTAGAACCATTACATATTCTTCACCACGCATACACCATTACATATGCACCCACACTTGACATTTTCTCCTAGATCAAAATGCCTCCTTAAATAGGATAGGATCTCACCTAATCATCATTCTAGAAGTAATCACGCATGCCAAATATCATCATATTCTATTATACTCAATTTTCCAAGCCATGGATATGCCTGCTAGCCATAATAACCTTCACTTTATAGCCCATAACCATAATGATTCCCTGGAATATTCTTTTCTTGAGCTTTAATTCTCCATGTAACAACCTTGTCATCATTACACCTTTCTGTAGCTTTGCGCATTTTGCATGTGATACCCTTCTATAACTGAAATGCAGATAATTCCTTAAACCCTTAAACACTCTCCTACTCCCGTACACAAACTTATCTCTCCTTACACACATTCACTCACACGCTTTTCTCCATAGTTCCTTCTATGCATGCTCATCCTTTGCTTTAGGACTTAGTCATTTTCTGGGCTCGATAATGAGTTGAGAAGTGAGGATTCAAGAGATTCATATTATGGGGATAACTATAAAGTTGTTAAAGAGGGGGTCCATCAATAGGGATGTTGGTGGATTTGTGAACTAGATAGTCATAGAGGGTGACAGGATTAACATCAAGGATTTCTTGAAATTCCAAGCATCCGTGAGGGATAGTGGGGGTCCAAGTGCTCTTAAGGAAGTAGTAGAAGGAGGTGTGGCTGGTCTAGAAGGGATGGAGTGATGGTAGACAAAAGGATTGGTTTTGATATGGGGATTTCCTTGAACCATATGAGTCTCATGAGGAGGAACCATAGGAATAATGGGTTGGGATACCAAAGATGAGGTGATCAAAGGTGTAGAAGAAACAAGAGAAATTACATATATTTGTTTTGATGGGTTATTTGAGATGGGGATGTCATTGGAAGTGGTTGATTGTTCCATTTTATTATCTTGGGAGTGAGTAACAACGAGCATGAAATAAATAAGAAAAATCCTATGCAAACTATTAATGCAACACACAAGTCAAGAAATAGAATTTTGTTTATCTTCCTTATTTATAGAATGTGAAAGGAAGAAGCTCAAAGGGAACCTAGATAAATGGTCAATCTATGGATGGTTTTAGGTGTGTTTAAGAATGGATTCCTTGATATACCTCAAGGTAAATGAGGCATGAATCTATGGTGACTATTAGTAAGTTCCTATTATATAGGGGCCTACCCCAAAGACTTCACGTACCATAGCAATAAGGTTGTTGATAACTTAGCCGATATACCAATAATTAAAAAAATTATTACATGGCCACAACGCCATAACAAATTCCTTATTAGGTGATGAAATCCCAATAGCTCCACCTAGGTAGGAATTGTTTAGATGTGTAGATTTTAAGTGTGGTTTGATTATGTGTGAAACTAATGTGAATGCAAAGTGTTACCGCCTAATGAAGCTATATGATCAAGCAAATATGAAAAGTCTGCTTTAGATCCAAATCCCAATATGGCATTTTATGAGGATAAGTAAGCAAAGGGAAGGGAATAATGATGCAAGAAAATGAAAATAATAATCAAAAGAGGGATAAATGGATGATACTTTTCCTTTTTCCAAATTATATACGTGTTTTTGAGAAAGAAATTGAACTCCCAACAACACAAGTGAAGAACTCCTACCGTAGAGTTAGTGAAAAGAGGAAAATAGAATATACAATGAAAATTGAAAATGAATAAGGAACTCACCAAAGGAGGAGGAAGGTCCCACTAGGTGTGCCAGAATTTTTGATGATTTTTTTGTTTATGTTCCAATTTAATGAAGTAGCATGCAAGAAAATAATAAACTCCAAATATGGGAGATTTTAAAGCTACCTCTAATGTGTGATAATGATGTAGATGGAAGATTGGTGCACAAATCCTTGTCACATTGAGCTTGATAATGTGAGAACAGAAAGGACATCTACACACGAAAAATATTTTTAGATTATATGGTGGGCTTCTTGACTAAATCCAGTCCCAAGAAGTGATGAACTTCCTAGGAAGGATGTCACCTACTTGATTAGAATATTGATCAAAAATAGTGGATAGATAACATGCAAAATATAATAATAATAGAGATATTTAAAGAAATTCTAAAATAGAAATCAAATAAATGATGCAATGATAAATTAAGATAATAAATGTAATACGAGATAGGGTTGATGGTGACTGATGACATACCAATGGTGTGTTGTGACATCCTAGGGTATCTCGACAAGAAGAACAAAAAGATTACATGATCTACGTGTTGTAGAAATAGATAAACTGATAGTAGAGGGGATATAATGTAGGAAAATAAGTTGAGGTAGATCCGATAGATGGTGGCTAAGGATGACTTATGGTTTGGTGAATATTGATATGTGCCAAACGAAGTATGTGAAGAAAAGAAGGTTTATTGATGTGATGGAAGAGCTCCAAATGATGAATGGACCTGCAAATAGTTGATGAAGAAGTGATAAAACAAGATAGGTCTTCCAATAATATTCAAGCTTCAGATCTCCAAAAATGGTTGACAAGGGCTCCAAGATGGCTTCAAGAGGTTAGTTAGACTCACAAGAAGACAAGAAACCTACAAAATTTATCTAGAGGTCAGATATTCAAATTATCATCCTCCTAAGAAGTAGGGTGATAGTGTATTTATAGGGTCACCGACACCCCGATAGGGTCACCATCGACTACATAGAACCATTGATTTGGCTTAGGTGGATGATGCACAACTCAAGGGATGAGGCCCAATTAGGGTTAGATTGGGGCTATACATTGATTAGGCTTGGGGTGGATAAGGATGAGAAATGGTGGTTGGATGGTTGAAAATATTAAATGAGGGTAGGTGGTGAGTCTAGAAAGGATAAATGAGAGGTTTAGGGATGTAATTAAGATAATAGATGTGTTTAGGGATGATAAGAGTAATTAGGGGAAATGAAATAATGATGGGATTAAGATAGGAAAATAGAAATTAGGGGAAATAAATTTGATTTAGGAGGGAAATGAGATTTTGAATAGGACATGGGTGCAAGTTTATGTAATGATGATGAAGAGGGGAGAAAACGTGAGATGGGGTGCTAGAGAACTAAATTTTGGTGTCTACAGAGGCTTCATAAAGGATAATTTGGTGAAGGAATGCTAGATTACATATATTAATCTTAGATCCATTATCAACTAAAGCTCATTTAACCCCTACATTATTGATACAAACATGAATATAAAGGGGTGGATCATTATCTAAAACAATTTGAGAAGGAAGTTCAAATCAGATGTAAAAGTAATATGTTCTTCCTTAAAAGATAAAGTTGTAGTAAATTTATGATACACATATTTAGGAGAAGTATGAGGATGAATGTAATTATTATCCAAAAAGAGTTGATTTTATTTTCACATTCAGGATTAGCCTGCAAAAATCAGGAATAGAGATACTCATGGTGGCGGGATGGTAGAATGGTGAAGCTAGTAATAAAGAAGGAACTAAGAGTGTTCGAATGAGGGTTTAGGTTCATCAAATTATTTAATAAAAATTGTATTAACTCTAATTGTAGAGTAACTACTATAAATAATTATGTATATATGTTAATGTTTAGTAAATACACAAGAAAACAAACATGTAAAATGTGAAACCATAATCAAGAGAGGGAAATAGGAAGACTTGGTTGATTTCCGAGCTGAATGGAAGTGATATGGGCATTTAAAATACAGAAATAGGATATTAAAAATCATTAATTCTCCCCGGAAATACAGAACTAAGAAATAGTATAGGACAGGGGTGCCCATAGGAGGGAAGGGGTGCATAGGCGTTGACAACTAGATCTAGGGTGGTGGTTGTGCAAATGCTCGGGATTTGATTTCTTCTATTTTTAAGGGTTTCACCTTTGTTGATTCATGTCTATCATTTGATATTTTATCCTTAGTCACTGAAGTTACTTGTAATCAGTAAAACAAGATGTGTACCTACACATGTCCACAAACCACATCAAATCTAATAAAAAAGATTTAGAATGCGGAGTTGGAATTACCTCGACGGTCACTTGAAGAGTGAACTTACTATCGAGCATTTTGCTACATCTCATACCCCATGTAGTTCTGTGTGAAAGTGTGTGATATGATTCTCTATGATGCCCTTATGCAAGTTGCACTAAATAGTGGGCTAGATCTAGAATGCTCTAGATGAAAATATGTGGAATAGAATAAACTCCTCCTATGTTATGTATGAAAAAGTGATGCAACCCTTGTCCCTTTAATGAGTGTGCTAGATGTATGCCTTCAAGTGATTTTGTGCCTTTGGATGCAATCTTAGGTGATAGTATGTAATGCTTAGTGTTTGGTCCTAATTTTTGAGAAGTAGTTAATTATATATATGATTCCCTTGTTTGAATTTCACAATTGACAAATAGAAGGCCAACGCATAAGAGAAAAAAGATTCCCAAAAGATAAAAGAGACCCAAAAAGAGTGAGTAAAGGTAAAAAAGGGTCGGGAGCACCCAAGATGGATAGAAGTGTCTAGGCACTAGTGTTTTAGCTGGGCACTAGTGTCGAGGCCATAAAAGATAAATCAATCAGTTTCGTCGGGGTTGTAGGGTGTGTTAGACCAAAAATATAGTAAGAGATAAATAAGTGAGGCCAAATATAGTTGTTAACCACTATTTTTCTTACTTAGGAATCAAGTACACATTAGTATACTTTAGGACCTAGAAATGTACCCAAGTGCGTAATTTTGTGTCTATAAGACCTAGTGACAAGGAAGAAAGTGAGTCGGGGTGATAGAGAAAGAGTTAAGGCATGAATTTTTACACAAAGCACAAAAATAATAATGGGATCTGAAACATATTTCACATTTGCATGAAAATTGGTGGTTTGCTCGAACACAAAGACTTTTATAAAACTAGGGCTAATTGAGAGACCTAGTCTAAAACAGAGAAGAACAATAACTTTGTTTGGGTGAGGGATTGAGTTGTGAAACTCAGTGAACATTTGAAAGGGAAAAATGGGTCCTAGAAAATCTTACCAGTAAATATTTTTAAAGGGATAGAAAAAAGAAGTGAGGTCCTGGAGTGAGTGAGTTATTGATTTCCATGATGAAACTTGGATAAGAAAAGCTTGAAGGAAGATATCCAATAACTCCTTTGTTCTCGATCGAGACACTTAGTCATATAGCTTTAAGAACAATAATATTGTTTAGGTAAACATTAAACCCTCCACAAAAAGGTATTTTAAAGAAAATGGTGAATATCACATGTTGATGCAATTATTACTACATTGGGTCTTAATTCAAAAGATTCAAATTTATTATCTTCTTCTAATCTAGGTTTTGATACCCTATCTTAGGCATATTAGATTGTGTGATCATGTCATTTTGGATAATAAGGCTCATATTTTCTTGATAAGGTTTCAATAAGGTTTAAGGTGCGATTTAGACAGCTTAAAAAGGATCAAGACATTAGAAAAGAAGATTCTAGCCAAGAAGGTTAAAACACAGTCATAATTATGATTATACCCTGTTTCTAAGATGATAAGACTAATAAATTGTTAAATACATAGAGGGAAACCCAAATCTTGTTATATATTGATGATTGAAAGGAGTTTCTAGAATAATCCAAGTAATAGTGTGGTATTAAGTCTTATGGAGTATGTTGGAATGTTATGTTTTAGGTTTTTTCATTGATGTAAAATCCCATTAATGAAAAATTAGATAATGGAGTTGAGTCATATGATGCTTAGAGTGATGATGCCATGGCATTTCAGGTATGTTCTTGGTTGAATGATTTGATTCAATGAGAATTACTTGCGCTTGCAAGCCTAATCAGGTGACCTAACTAACCTAGAAAATGGTGCATGGTGGTTTGAGCTTCTCGGTGGCTTGAGAATCATATTAGAAGCATGTAGAGTATGTTTAGGGATTTTTTAGGAACTCACATGAGTTTCAGGGTGCAGATATATGTTGAAGACCAAGTTTTAGGTTCTCATCTAGACCAGGTCTAGGTGTTAGGAGGCATGAGGATGAGATGTGGAGCTAAGTGAGCTCATAAAATCATGCAAGATTGTCATACAATATATTCTAGGTATTTTAGTGTCCTTTGGAGAGGTTTTATAGTGATTTATGATGTTATTTTAGTTGACCCTAGCCTAGATAATGCATAACCCTAAGGGATCACTATGTAAACGAGATAGAATGGAAATATGGAACCATATTTTTAAAATGGTGATGATTGGATATGTTAGTAGGATGTTTCATGATGTTATTGGAAAAATTTTATGTTTTCATGATGTGTATTTTATAATTTATGTCAGTTTTGGTGAAGCAAGATCCAAGAAAGGGTGTTTTCTATCTCGAATTGCACCTTCTAATGTTCACCCTGAATTGTGTGCTTTGCATGGTACCTTTTTACTTTCAAGGATGTTTATACATTTATTATATAAGGTTTCACAAAAATAATGAGGTCATTTCATCATTATATTTTTATGAATGAATGTTAAGAAGGTAAACTCCTTTTTATGTGCTTGAAACCCTAGCTCAAAAATAGTAGGAGAGAAATTGATCCTAAGTGGTCAAAATTTATTTATATTGAATGTATTATTATTTTATAATGTAGAGGAATCCTTTAGGTTTCCATAAAGGTATGATAGAGCTTGTGGTGATGAGTGGACCCCACTCAACCAAGTCAATTTATGAATAAGTTCGGAGTTTGGTACAAGGTTATCTAAAGGATTTGCAAACTAAATCGAAAATATGTTGAGTATATGATTTTTATTTATTTCCATGGTTTTTTTAGGTTATGATGATGCATTTAAATGGTCAAGTGTGCTCTATTTGTGAATACTAGTCAAAGGGTAGTTTTGGGGCGGTTTGTAGAGATGGGTTTGGTTTAAGGCCTTCCACTTAGAGTTGGAATGAGTTACAATATGTTATGGAAAGAGGATTCATATGTATTTATAATGGTATAATTTTTTTCTCATGATGATGATATTTTATGAGTTCATCCAGGTCATTTTGTAGAGATTAAGATTTTTGTTTTTCAGGACTAAACCGCTTTTATTGAAATATTGAGTTAATTGGAGCATGAAATGAACTAGTTGATACTTGATACCACCTGAAGAGTGAAGAGGGGTGAAAAATTTTCCTATTTAATTCCTTATTAGGTTTTTAAAGTGATAGAAAGGGTGAAAACTAGTTGAGTTTGAAAAATTGGTTTTTGGGAAACTTGTTTTGGTGAAGACAAACATTGTTGTGGTTTGAGCATGTGGATGTTTCATGAGTTATAACTTGTATATATGTGTTCTACATATCCTAGGAATTATATAGAGGTTTCAAATACCATATTTGAGTTGTTTTGGAAAGGTTTTTATTCCCAAAGGTGAAGACAAGGTGCTAGAAATACTTGTTTTGAGAAGGATATGAGTCAGTGGGCCCATTTAATGAAATATTTAATTAGTCCAAGAAAATGTGAGACCATGTATGATGTTTTTATGATATATTACTCATGTGTGGTGAATTAAGGAGCTTGAATAATTATTATTTTTGTATGAATGGATTTTTCTCATCCTAATGATGGGGATTTTAGGATTTTTGGTGCATGTGTGAAGGTTTTGGGCATGATTGACCTACATTGGTCATATGTCAATATTGTAATGATTCATATGGGATTTTTATAAGTTTTTATGGTTGAAATAAAAGAGTTAAATTGAGCCAAATAGGGTGCCTCTCGGGGTATAAATCTAAAGCGGGGAGTTTCTCGGATGTCTAATAGGGCTTGGGACCTCTTCAAGACCTTATTTTAGGTTATTATGGTATTCATATGCCTCTAATCAAATTCCTAGAGGTATGTCAAGTTCATATTAAGCATTGGAGTGATGAGGAGTTGTCTAAATGTGTTGTGTGTCTCCTCCAAGGTGTCAAGGTATGTTTTTATGAACCTTTAAGTATGTTTCAGGTTCTATTCGGTTGTTCAGATTGTGAAATGATATGGTCATTGTATCTTGTTGTATTTTAGTGAGTATATCTATGTTATTGAAGTCTATAATTGTATTATCACATTGTGGTATTAGTTTGGGATGACTCATTGAGTGTAAGGGTCATGATGATGTCTCAATGGAGTTCTTTTAGGTTATAACATTCATGTAAAGGGTATTTTCTTGGTTTGGGTAAGTGATTAGTGTTGATGGAAGACTCAAATGTGTGTGTCACATCATGTTGTTAGGTATAAGAAAAAAATGGATGTTTCATGGTTTTTTCAAAAGCCTTATTTCCAATTTCATACATTTCTAAGTGTGTTGAAGTATGTGAAGTTACATAATTGCCTCAAAAGGTTGTTGAAGGTGATCAAGATTCATAGAAGATACATTCACCTTGGGAAGTTTGTTTTTGTCATCATGATTTGTCTAGGTATGTATATTGCTTTGAGTTTCATTGTGTCATGTATCAAACATATAAAAATATTCTCAAGACATTATGAGGATGTTGATGCAAAGTGTTGGTGGCCAAGTTTGAGCTCTTGAAACCATAATTTGTGCACTTTTGAAGTATCTATGTCTTACCCGGTTTTGGGTGTTCTCAAGAAGAAATATAGAGGAAGATCATTGGTTAGAGGATCTAATGATTGAGGTGAAGGATAAAAGTTGGAATAAATCATCATAACAATAAACTCTTTGATATTCAGTGGTTACAATTTTATAATTTTTCGTGGTTTCTTGCGATCCTTGACGGTTATCATATTTGGTGAAGAGTGATAGAGACCTAAATGACAAAAGATGAAGTTGTAATTTGGGAAAATTTCAATTGGTATCAAGATTCAATATTCATGGATGTGTTTAAATGGGAAAATGGGTACCCATAACAAGTAAGTTTTTTTCATAAAAGTGTTAGCATCAAGATTTAGGCATGAAAACCCTATGTAATAGGGCTAGTAATCTGGGTATACAATATTAAGAGATGAAATGGTTTCAATAGTTTTCATGATGTTTTTGCAATATTTTTAATGCATGATCAAGGTTATGAAAGGGTTTCATCGATCCTTGAAGGTGATTAAGTTAATTTATGATGTGTTTTACTCATTAAAGCATCAAATACGGTGGTTGAAGTTGAATGATTGATTATAGGCTTATATGTGGTATTTTGTCTTGAATTGTCTCTATAAAATTATTAAGGAGTGTTCAAGATTATCCAAGATCTGAGATTTTCTACTAACAAAGGTAATTATGTCTTCATGTGTCATTGGTGTCCCCAAGATTTCACCCTGAAATATGGGACTACCCCTTTTAAAAATTTGTTTTTTTCAAATTAATGAGTCATTTTGTGTTTGTTTTTCCTACAATTGTTTGCATTGCTCTAAGGTATCCCCAAAGAGTCATAAAATCCAAATTCAACAAATACCCACATGCCAAAGCTCACTCAATTCCTTCATGGACCTTTTCTACAAGCATTTTATTTATTTTTTATTAAATAAATAAAGTTCTTTTAAAAATAGATTGAGCTAAAATTAGAGGATTTATGTTATATAAAGCACTTCACCCCATCATTATTACCATAGAACATTCACCCAGGGGGAAGAATTTTTGCAGATCAGCTAATTAGAGAATTTTTTTGAGCAATTCCCCATGACTTCTTTCAAGTTTTATTTCTATTTATTTTTATCTTTCTTAGTTTTCCGTCTAGCAATTTTCATACCCTATTCATTCTTCCTACCATACCTTTTCTGTGTTAGGAATTAGAGAAAAAATCAGTAAAATCAATTCCTCAAATCATAGTAGCGAGGAAACTATATAGCGAATTATACTAGTAGAAATATAACATAAATAAATAATGCACAAAAGAAGACAAGACAAGATTTAATGTGGTTCACCCAATGTGGGCTACATCTACCAAGAAATTCCTCATATTTTATTATCAACAAGAGTAAAAAAAATCTCACAGTATTCTCTTAGTTATGACCTCAAAACAAATTTCCAAATATGTTAAACCACATCTAAACCACAATTGATATCCAATTGCTCAACCTCGATCACTCTTGATCACCTCTTGATCACTAAGACTCAAGACCTCTTAAACACTCAATATATCTTCAAGATACCCTAACACCTCTATTTATAGGATTACAATCCTTTTAATAAGTCCTAAATCTAACCCTAGAAGTTTGAAAGTCATAACCTTTCAACTTCCCATGGCTGGAAAAACTAGCACGGTGTTGACGGTCAATTAACAAAAGTAACTTAACAACAACGTCACACAGACGACTATAGAATGCTCTTGAAGTCTCCAAACTTAACTATTCAAACTCCAACACTTCAATATTGATTCCGAGAAGACCAAAAATAGGCTCCACACCCCAACAATATCCCACTTGGAGACTATTTCCATTGAGAAAAGTTCTCAACCCTTCATTATCAACCATGAAGGCCAATCAAAGTTGAACACAACTTCAACTTATCCCTTGTGACCACCTTGGTCATCATATCTACAGGATTCTAATTGGTATGAATCTTTTCCAGCTTTAACTTATCTTCTTCCAAATTTTCCTTGATGAAATGATATCTCAGTTGAATGTGCTTCATCCTAGAGTGGAAAGTAGATTTTTTCACCAAATGAATAACGCTCTGACTATCACTGTGTAGTCTCCCAACTTCTTGTTTATGACCCAACTGATCAAGCAACTATTGTAGCCAAATCATCTCCTTTCTTGCCTCTGTGGCAGCAACATACTCAGCCTCTTTGGTTGACAAATCCACAACCTTTTGTAGTCATGAAATCTAACTCACCATTGTATCACCAAGTAAATACATAACCTGTCGTGCTCCTTTTGTTGTCCAAATCTCTTGTCATGTTCAAATCTACATAGCCACACAATGTAGTTTCTTATCCTTTGAAACACAATGATGCTCCCATGTTCCCTCTCAAATGCCGAAGGATCCACTTCACTACCTGTCAGTGCTCTCTACCTAGATCACTCATAAACTTGCTCATTTATCCCACTACATGGGAAATGTTATGGCTAGTGCATACCATAGTATACATAAAGCTACCAACCATTGAGGAGTATGCTACCCTGGACATCTAGATTCTACCTCCTCGGTTTTGGGACTCTTATTATTTGATAATTTAAAGTGACTTGCCAAAGGAGTACCAACCGGTTTAGCATTCTACATACTAAACCTCTCCAAGACCTTATTTATGTACTCTTCTTGAGATAATATCAGCTTCCTCTCCTTCCTATTATGATTTATTCTCATACCAAGGATTTTTTTTCTACCCCTAAATCCTTCATAGCAAAGGATTCACCTAGCTACTTCTTGAGTACCTTTATTTCCTGCATGTTCTTCCCTACAACAAGAATATCATCCACATACAGGCATAGAATAATATAACTACCATCAAGAAACTTCTTGATGTACATGCAATGGTCTAAGTGACACTTGGAGTAACCCTGCTCCTACATAAAACTATCAAACTTCTTGTACCACTTTTTTGGAGCTTGTTTCAGGCCATATAAGATCTTCTTCAATTTTTACACTAACATATCCTTCCCTTTGACCTCATAACCATATGGTTGTTGCATATATAATTCCTCCTCCAACTCACCATAAAGGAATGCATTTTTTGCATCCAACTATTCTAAGTGCAGGTCTTCTACTACTACTAAACCAAGAACAGTCCTAATAGAAGTCATTTTAACAACAGGAGAAAAAAATTTCATCAAAGTCTATACCTTTCTTCTATGAAAATCCCTTGACCACCAATCGGGCCTTGTATCTTTTCCTACCTCCATCTTCCTCTTTGATTCTATACACCCACTTGTTTTGTAATGCTCTCTTGCCCTCAGTAGTTCTATCATATCTCAAGTCTACGGTTCTCCATAAGAGATCTATGCTCTTCATCCATGGCCTGCTCCCACTTCTTCCTAGCATCTATCTTCCTCAAAGAAATTTGGCTCTCCACTTTCAAAGTGAGTAATAAATAATTCAAAGACTAAATAAATCATTTAGGTTCCCTTCTTACCCTAGAATACCTTCTCACCTCAAGAGTTTTTGGTTCCTAATGAGTAGATTCTGAACTAGTTATGCAAGAACATGTTGCACCTGAACCATTCCCTTAGACACCTTTCCATTTGTAATGTCCTCTAACATTGTGTATTCTTTCTTTGATTTCTCTTTCTGTTCCTACAATTGATCTTTAGACATGACTTTTTCATTAAAGACAATATCTCTAGACCAAAATATTTTCTTTTCCTTAAGACTCCAAACACGGAAACCAAATTCATCCTCACCATATCCCACAAATGTGCATTTATCATACTTAGCCTCTAACTTGGTCCTATCATCTTTATCAATGTGAAAAAATACCTCGACATCCAAATACTTTAAGAAATGAGTAATTAATTTTCTTACTGACCAAGCCTCCTCGGGTATACCTCCATCTAAAGTCATAAAGGGTCCTCTGTTAATCAGATAAACAATTGTGCTCACCGCTTCTGCCCAAAACATGAGTGGCAACCCCACATGTAACCTCATGCACCTAGCATGCTCCATGATTGTCATGTTCATCCTCTCTCGACACTTTATTTTCTTGTGGACTATTTGGAACCATCCTTTTCCTGCGGATCCCATTTACCAAATAGTAATCAAGAAATTCATTGCTATAATACTCCCCTCCATTATCTAACCTAAGACATTTCAACTTGAGACCTATTTCATTCTCAACTAAGGCTTTCCATCTTTTTAAAGTTTCAAACACATCAAATTTCTTTCTAATGCAATATACCCAAAATTTTCTAGTTGCATCATCAATGAAAGTGACATAATAACATGAACCACCAATAGAGTTTACCTTAGCTGGCCCCCATACATTTGTATGCACTAACTCCAACTTACCCTCCTTCCTGGTAGGTCCAACCTTGAGGAATCTCATCCACTTTTTTTCCCATAAACACATTTCTCACATAAGTCCAAATCTAACTCCTTTAATCTGGGAAACCTATCCTTTATAATCTACATGCCCTTATGACTCATATGACCGAGTCTCTGGTGCCACAAAGTTACATCTCCATCTGCAGTAACTAAATTACAATAATCAGCACCACTGGTTAAATACAAAGTACTAGTTTTCTTACCTCTTACAACCACAAGAGCTCCCTTGGTAACCTTCCAAGAATCCACTATAAAACTGACCATATAGCCATCACTACTTAGGTGACTCACCGATATCAAGTTCCTCCTCAACATAGGCACATGCCTGATATCCTTAAGTATCCATGTGTTCTCATTCTACATTTTCACCCAAACACAACATTTCCCTACTATGCTACATGGTTCATCATCACCAAGATATACATGTCCAAAATATCCTTGAACAAAATCAGTCAAGTAATGTCTATGTGGGGTGGCATGGAAAGAATCCCCTGAATCTAACACCCAAGACTCAACAATATTATCTAAAGAAGGAATTAAGGCATCTTGAAAAACATCACTACTCCCAGATTTACCTCCTTAGTTTCCTCCTTGTTCTTCTTATCCTGAAGGGCCCAACAATATTTCTTAGTATGAACAACCTTCCCACAATGCTAACATTATAACTTTCTCTTTGACTTTGACCTTCTGCAATCATTTGACTTCCCACGGTTACCTTTCCCTTTGTTCTTTTGTCTCCCTCTCGCTCTCCAACATCAAATGTTTCTAGAATTAGAAGAATCTCTGGTGCTTTTCCTTCACATTTCCTCACTTAGGATCACATCTATTACATCCTCAAAATTCAGCTTTGAATTATTATGAGTTACTTATAGCCATAACCAAGATGTCCTAAACTTTCTAGAAAGGAGCACAAAATCAAAAATACCCCGACCTAATCATCAAAGTCAATTTTTATCGAGTTTAAGATACTCACAACCATATTAAATTCATTCAAATGATGAGAAACAGAACCATTATGAGACATCTTCATATTAAATAAAATTTTCATCAAAAATAATTTATTAGAGCAGAGGGTTTTGATATAACTTCCCAACACACTCATGATACCTTATGTGGTCTTCTCCTACAATATGTTTAAAGCAACCGAAGATGCAAGGCATAACCAAATTTTCCTGAGCACCTTTCTATCCAAAGAACTCCCAATCCTCATCGACATGGCTATAGTTTTCTTTGCTTTTCTAGCCAAAGGAACATAGATGTCCTTTTGATACAAGTAATCATCCATTTGCATCTTCCAAAAATCAAATTTCTACCCATTGAACTTCTCAACCCTTGATCTGCCCTCATCTGCCTTAGCTCGCACTCAAGCTAAACTTTCCTATGATTTACTACTTCAACAAAAAACCACCAAAGCTCTCATACCAATTGTTAGGAATTAGTGAACAAATATGTGGAAACAATTCCTCATATCATAGCAAAGATTAAAGTATATAGAAAAATTATACTAGCAGAAATATAAAGATAAATAAATAATGCACAAAAGAATACAAGACAAGATTTAATGTGGGTTACCCAATGTGGGCTATGTCCACCAAAACTTTCTCATATTTTATTATTGACAAGAGTAAAACAACTCTCACATTCTTCTCTCAATTATGAACTCACAACATAATTCCAAAGATGTTAAACCACATCTAAACCACAATTGATATCCAATTTCTCAACCTTGATCACTCTTGATCACCTCTTGATCACTAAGAATTAAGACCTCTTGGAAACTCAAGATATCTTCAAGATACCCTAACACCTCTATTTATAGGATTATAATCATTTTAAAAAGTCCTAAAGCTAGACCTATAAGTTTAAAATTCATAACCTTTCAACTTCCCACAACTGAAAAAATTGTCATGGCGTTAATAAATAATTAACAAAGAATGTCGGAAGCGGATGATCTGCAGAATGATCTTGAAGTCTCCAAACTTGATTGTTCGAACTCCAACACTTGAATACTAATTACAGAAGACCAAAAAAGGCTCCACACCCCAACATCTTAGGCCTAGGGTTTTGAAAAGCTATCCAGCATTTTTAATTGCTAATTAATCTGTCTAAAGGTGACCAGAGCTCACAATTCCTTCAGGAGATTACAAGAGATTATTTGGTCTAAAAAGGTGTAATAATGGTGTAGACACTAAAATTAGGTCACACTCCCCTTGGTCCCTCGATAAATAAATACCTTAAACACATCCACCTAGCCATGGCCCCCTTCACCCCAACATAATATTAATTAAATTAATTAAATTAAATTAATTCATTATCCTCACCATATTTATTATTTAAATATCCTAATTGGGATAATGCCCACATATCCACCTCACCTAGACACCTCATCAATCCACCTCACCCCAAGACCTATTCTTAGTAAGTTGCCATAACTAACTAAGACCTACCCAAACCCTAAAAATCAAAGCCTACATTCCCTCTAACCATATTCACGCATGTTATAAGGAAGCTTCCATGATAATCCACAGAAGAAAATGAAACGAGATCCCAAAAAATCAAGGGGATTTACCTAGTTTAGTAAACCTATGAAATCCTACCCAAACTAACACCGGTTACCCTTAACAACCTCTGGTTAATTTGGAACCATAGTCGATTACCATTTAACCCCCAAAATAACTTTATTTCAAGGTTAGCACATTTCTAAGAGATAATCACATCTCTTGAGAACAAGTGACAAAACCAGAGCTACATGCAAGTAGAACTAGCGTTATCATACACATTAGAGCATCCATATCCCATACCTGAAGCAATCACATAGCCATCTACCTTCACAGGAGCATCTAGGAAAGTGCCAGCACTACATCAAGTTCATTCCATTTTATCACCCACCATTACCAACTAGGCATCAAGCTCGTACAAATAGTAAGTTCTATTAACCAACATTCATCTATTCATCATTTGGTAAATCCTTTTACATCTGTTATATATATTTTCTCTCATTTCCATTCCCCCATCATTTATCTCCATGTAAACTTGACCATATTTTTATCCACACCCTTACATTGCCTATACCTGGACCTTAATCATTCCTGTGCATACCTCATATCCATACGAACCTTACCATTGGCCTTCCAGCTTCATCTAATCTCAAATCTATCACCCAACCAAGTTTTATTGATTTTCCTGTACCCCAACCATACCGACACTGGTTACCCACAACCATCACCGGTTAGCCTAAACCGATACCAGTCATACCAGATCGACGTCAATCTCTGTCTTTTATCGAAACTAAGAACAGAGCTCCTAAACTTTCACCAAATACCCAAAACCACCCAGAATCTTACCCTGACCAATACCAATACCTTGATAGTGGCCTTGACCTTCAGATTAAATCATAGCCTAGCATGTTGTGAATGAATTTGATTATTTTAGATGAATGAGATACCTCAACCAATTTAACTACAATAGGATTTCCTTTATTTCTCAAATTATTATTTTTTAAAAAGTGGATTGACAGGCATCTAGGAAGTATCACACTTCCCGGATCTAGCACACGCTAGATAGTCCACTGCATATATTGTTTAAATTTTATTTGGTGGTCTTATGTTCCATTTCCGGTAGTTTCTCCAAGCAAAAAGGAATCTCTCACAATCAGTTGTGGATTCAGAAGTCATACGCGCGCAACAACCTACAACTAGAATCTCGATAGGTATTCCTCCTAGCCCTTTACCCTTACTTGTTTCACCAACATTCGAAGAAATAATCTAGAATCATGTGAAACAAATGGATTTTATGAAAATAAGAAAAATACTACCACCAATGTGTAGAGCTCGAGAAAATATGCACTTTTAGAGAAAATGACACCTAAAATAGAGCCACAAAGTGAAAGTTATGGCACTTGCAAGTTTTTGCTACTACATCTTCCCATACCCTTTCCAAAAATGGAAATTTTTATTCTATGCTTGTGTTTTCTTCACCGAAAATCCAAAAATGGAAAAAGGTAAAAGTCATAATACAAGTCACACTTTTTGGGAATGATGGTTTCTTAATGCAAGTTGCAATTTTAGAAGCTGCCTGACAAGTAAATATTTGGCATAATGACTTAAGTGAAAAGCAAAGAATTAGACCCTAGCAGGCAGGGTAAAATTTTACCTACTGTTGCTTATGTTTTTCCCTCAAAAGCAACTTAAGTGAAAAGTGAAGAATTAGACCCTAGCAGGAAGGGTAAAATTTTACCTGCTGTTACTTATGTTTTTCCCTCAAAAGAAACTTAAGTGAAAAGTGGAGAATTGGACCCTAGCAAAGGTGGTAAAATTTTACCTGCCTTCCCCTCATGTTTTTCCCTTGGCTTATATCCAAAAGTGTGACCCATCCTTGCATTATTAAATTCCTAAAATCTCACTTCTTTTAATTGTCAGGAATCATCCAGTTTTTACACCTAGGGTTGGAAAGGCTTCCTTTTTATTATTTTGGATATTTGTATGTTGATGTGAGTGCATGGGGGAATTAAATAGTATTTTAGGTTTACTTGGCATGCAATCAAAGTCTAAAAATCAAGGGCATCAGGCTTTATAATCAAGTTTTGGTGAAGAAATTAGATATTCATGCTATGAGCTTCATGTGTGTCTGAATTATTTGTAGGAATACTTCATTTATGCCCATATTGGTGAAGAAAGAAAAAGTTGATGTCGATAAATTGAATATATTTTGAGAATTAGAGAAATAAATAGATTCATCTCTCATAATTGCAAAGGCTTCCGATAAAAATTCATCCTCCTGTTTCTAATGCAGCCCATGTGGAAGTCATTGCATGGAAAATTCCTTTCAGGAGCTTGTGCATGTGCTCCCAATCTTCCAGTTGAAGCCTTCATTGAATTTACTTGTATTTTCCTTTAGTGAAGTGCTTTCCATAATTTAAAATTTCTCATATGCAATTAAAAATAAAAGGTGATGAGTTTTTTCTGAATTGTTTACGGAAAGCATTTTATTAGTGCACGTGTTAGAGAAGAAGAAATACAAAGCTTCGAGGATAAGAGGGAAGACAAGTCAAAGGTAACACCCATAAAAAAATCGTAGTCAGTTTCTTCCAGATCTAGTTTGGTGAGAATCACAGGCAAAGATTCAACAACATATGGGAGAAAAAAGCATCTCAGATTCAAGGTAGAGATATCATTCAAATCATTCATTGCTAAAATAGGTGAAGTAGAAGTACAATGCATATTGGATCAGCATGCAGAGTATGGATGAAGGAAAAACAGAGAGAGTTGTAGCTGGAATAAATTATTTTTATTTATCTTATTTTCTCTGAAAAAGTAATTTAGTAATCAATTAAATTGTAAAACTTAGGTAATTGGCTTTAAAAGTCATTACTTCAAGTTACTGGAAGAAGTCAATTACTTGGAAATAGGTGGTAGACATGCAAAATAGAAGGTTCTATTTTTAGTTATAAATCATGCATGTCATGCAAAGAGGAATTCTAGGAGGAATATTGCCAGTTGCTTCCCTTTTTCATAGCTTCCACATGTGGCAATTCATTAAAAACTTCCTATTTGTAATTGCCCTCTATACACTATAAATAGAGGAAGAGCCTACGAGTTAAAGGATCACAATTTGTTAATCAAAGCATTCTTGAGTTCCAGACTTTGTGTTGCAACCCTTGATGTCATTTTTGTGAAAGTTGAGGAATTGAATAAAGGCATATTTCTGGAGAACTTTGTGTCCATGGTGCATTTTCTTCTTAATTTTTGTGGATCTTTAGATAAACTTTGCGTTATGTGATATTTAGATTACAAGCTTTTCTTTTCCTTTACTTTTGAATATTGTGAGATCTACTTATTCATTTAATCAATTTGTATGAAACCAAATCAGTAAACTATTATTCGAATTACATATCTTCCTTTCTAATGTCCCAAGTTTCATTATTTCCCCTTTTTGCATATATTTCATAATAATTTCTTACTTGTTGCAGAATTGTGAAGCTATGGTTCATGATCTTTGTAATTAAAGTAAAACCCCTTGCAAATAGTTATTAGGATTCATACTTACCAGATTGATAAACATCTTACATGGGAGCCTCACCGTTAAATGAGGGAGATTTATCTCATGACTGCCTAGGTTTTTAGTTGTGCAGAAAATATAGCCAACAAACATCTCATCCAAATTTGGGAATCACAGTGAAGAAAAATGTGTAGTAATAAGGTAAAATGAGCTTAGAGGTTTGATTTAGAGTTCTTCAGGTATGTTGATAAGTTTGATATATTCTTAATAAGTTTGAAGCTTCAAAGAGTTGGTGTATGCATATGTGAAGGTGTTATAGGCCATGGATTTGATCAAATAAAAGGATAAAATTTCGTAATTTTGGTATGGTTCACCTCTTACTCCATGAGTAAGACTTCATGCTACATATATAAAGAGTATGCAAGAGGCAAATTATGAGCTTCTATAGGTATGAAGGGGTTGTAAAATTTTAGTCATGATGAGATGAGAAGGTCTCAAAAATGTTTAAGAGAGTGAGCTTGATCATAGGAAACATAGGAGGGAATTCAAGAAGGTAGCATGTATATAGTCATACTTATTGATAGTATCAAGTTTAAGTGATGAGATTATGACATGCTACAAGTGCAAAGGAATGTGTGACATTGTTTCTAATGGATTGAAGAACCTATTAAGAAATTCCACATGTGTTCATTTATTCAAAATTTCATGATGAAATACTATTTCCCATCAAAGTGGGAAAGGTGAGTTTTAGAGTCGTTAATGAGATGTTACTGATACTATGTGAGGATCAAATGTGTGGCTATAAGTCCGTAAGTGTTGCTTATGTCAAGGGGAGTATATAACATCTTGGTCCAAGTATTTTAAGTAATCTAGTTGACTTCAAGGTCTCCTTGACCTAAGTAAAATTTATTGAACAAATGAAAATCTTCAAGGGCATGATTGATTTGTGATAAGGTACTTTGTAGTAAGTACTGATGAACATTGGTATGTTATAGGCTAGGACTACTCATCAAGGCGGGGTGAGCATTGTGAATCTCTCTATTTGGTATTCTAAGATGTCTAAAGATCCTAGTAAGGCAAGAGAAGTCAAATTTATAGTAAATTGGCTTATGGAAAAGGTAGTATGACCTAATATGTGTTATATAAGGCAAAAGTTCACCTTGAATACTAAAGAAAAGGTTTAGGATTGGGCCCAATTGTTTGATTTTCTCTCAAGGAATGCAAACAAGGTATGTAGGAAAGTTTTGTGTCTTTCTTTAGAAATGGGTGTCATAAATCCATGGGGATCCATAAGTATGTGTGTTATAGTGTTTATGGGTATTTAGATCTTGTCAAATATGGTCTTAAAAACACTGAAGATTGACATTAGGGAACTTTGCCCTACATATGGTGTGAAGACATAATATGCAAGAAACTAGTCAAAAGTATGTTTTCTCAATGTATGAAAAGGTGAAAGATGAGGATCTAAGTTCATAAATCATGATTGTTGTCTCAAAATGAGGTATGTACATAGTTTATAATCTGTTACATTATTACAGAAGGTTGTGCGAAGTCAAAATAGTGTATAATGTGATAAAAACATGCTCTTGAGTCATAATTCGGAGGTTGTGAAGTGATTACATTCAAGAAAGAGGTAAGGAAGATGTTTTTAGTTCTATATCATCATTGTTGGAATTTTTAGGTGTTTTGGATGCTTCTTCTCAGGGGGAGCATAGAGTTTACATGCCTTAAAAGAAGGCAAAATCAGATTTCGGTGAAATTTCAAGTTTGTGAGATAGAATGAGATATTTGGATGATGTTTATAACCAAAAGATGACCCTATGAAGTTGAGGAAATTAAATATTATGTAGGTATAGGTATGTCTTTGTTATTAATGTAAAAAGAGGGGAAGTTTAGGAGGTTTTCGATCAATGGAAAAGGGGGAGATTGTTACCATGTTGTGTTTTAGGTGTTGCCATCTATGTAAAAGTCCATTAATGACAAATTGGATGATGAAGTGGATTCAGATTATTATCATAGTGATAATTTCATCGGGTTTAGGTAAGTTCTTGGTTTCATGAGTTGATTCAGTGAGAATTTCTTATTCTTGCAAGCATAATTATGTGACCTAACTAGCTCAGGTGATGGTGCATGGTGGTTAGAGATTCTTTGTGGATTGATAAGAATTTTGGAAGTATGGAGATCATGTTTGGGGATTTTTTTGGTAGTCACATAAGTTTTAGGGTGCAGATACGGGTTGAAGACCAAGTTTCAGGTGCTCATCTAGACCAAGTATAGGTGTTAGGAGGCATGAGGATGAGATGTGGAGATAAGCTGAGCTCATGGAAGCATGAAATTATGTCATAAAATATATTCCATGTATATTAGGGTATTTTAGATAGGTATCATGATGATTTTTGATGTTATTTCAGTTGACCTTAGCCTTGACTGTACAAAACTATAAGGGCTACTTATGTAAATGAGATGTGCTGAAAATATGGAGAGAAATTTGGGATATGATGATGATTGAATATGTTATTAGGATGTTTCATGATGTTGTGAGAAACATTTAAGGTTTCCATGATGTTTAATTTTTAAGTTATGTCAGTTTTGGTGAAACAGGGTCCAAGAAAGGTTGTTTTCTAGCTCGAATTACACCTTTTGATGCTCACCTAAATTGTGTGATTTACATGGGACCTTGTGGATTTTAGGGATGTTTCTAAATTGATTCTATAAGGTTTCACAAAAATAATGAGTTCATTTCATCATCATATTTTTATGAACGAATGTTAAGAAGGTAAATTGCTTTTTGTGTGCTTAAAACCCTAGCTCAAAAGTGGTAGGAGAGAAAATGATCCTAAGTGGCTAGAATTTATTTATATTGCATGGATGATGATTTTATCATGTATAGGACTCCTCCAAGTTTCCAAAAAGGTATGGTATAGCTTTTGGTGATGAGTGGACCCCACTCAAATAGGTCTATTTCTAAAGAAGTTCAGTTTGGGACAAGGTTTTCCAAAGGAGTTGCAAACTAAATGAACATTATGTTGATTATGTGAGTTTTTATTTATTTCCATGGTGTTTTTAGGTCATGGTAATTTTTGTAAATGGTCAAGTCTACTCTATTTGTGAATATTAGTTAAAGGATAGTTTTGGGGCAGTTCTAGGCAGTTTGTAAAGATGGGCTTGGTTTAAGGCCTTCCACTTGGAGTTTGAATGAGTTCAAATATTTTATAAAAATAGGATTCTGATATTTTTCCAATGTTATAATTTTTTTCTCATGATCATGATATTTTATGGGTCATTTTGTGGAGATTAAGGTTTATTATTTTCAGGACTAAACTATTTTTGTTGAAAGATTGAGTTGATTAGAGCATGATATGAATGATTTTATGCTTACTACCACCTAGATAGTGAAGAGGGATGAAAAATTTTCCTATTTAAGTAATTATGAGGTCTTTAAAGTGATAGAAATGGTGCAAACTAGTTGAGTTTACAAAACTAGTTTTTGGACAACTTGTTTTGGTGAAGAAAAAGAAGTTGTGGTTTAATCATATGGATGTTTCATAAGTTATAACTTGCATATATGAATTATACAAGTCTTATGAATTCCATTAAGTGGTCACATTCCATAGTTAAATTGTTTTGTTGAGGTCTTGATGCCCAAAGGTGAAGATAGGGTGTTGGAAACAACTGTTTTGAGAAGGATATGAGCCAGTGGGCCCATTTAATGAAATATTTGATTGGTCCAAGAAAAATTCAAACCATGTATTTTTTTTTATGATGTATTACTCATGTGTGGAAAATTTGGGATATTTAATAAAAAAAAATTCATATGAATGGATTTTTCTCATCCTAGTGATGGGGTTTTGAGGATTTTTGGTGTTTATATGAAGGTGTTGGGCATGACTGACCTACATGGGTCATATGTGAATATTTTAATGATTCATATGGGATTTTTAAGTTTTTATGGTCTAAAAAGGAAGGAAATCGACCTCTTTTTAATTTGAATCAAGGAGAGCTTATAAAAGTGATGTTTTGGGTGATATTTTTCACTAGTTGAGTGTGTGTGAAAAGTAAGACCTAGGTAAGAGTGGTTTGCAGATATGAAGGATTAATTTCAAAGCTTAGAGATTGCATGGAAGTTTGAATAATTTTTGAAGATTTTATGCAAGGTTTTTAAGTAAAGATAAGTGAATAAAGAGAGAGATATAATGAGTTGGAGAAGCTAGGGTATGAACAAGGGTTTGAAGGTGTTTGGAGCTGAATCTTGTGATCACCATCGAGATAAGTTTTAGAAGCATATCTCTAGTTATCTCTTAGTTAAAATCATGTGTGATGAGTCGTATTCATACAAGTCTCTTGTTATGATTCATATCAACAAGGATTTAGGGGTTGGTGCTCCTTGTGGGGTTTGTGCCTCACTAAAGAAATATATTATTATGTGCAATATTCACTTGAGTATTTTTGTGATAAATATCAGAAAAAATTTCAATGTTTTTTCTTCCCTTTAAGGGTTTCCCACTTATATCTTTTGTTATGGTGTTGTTTCTCTTGTTCATAGTTAATTAAATGAATGGTGTATGATGTTGTGCAAACTCTAATGGATTATTAATTCATTAATGGTTTATGTGAGTAATCTATAATTTAAATTTAAATTTTAAGGAATGATTCACCACCCCCTTCATTTCATTTTTCTTCCAACAAATCGGAGTTCCTTGGTCAAACTAGTAAAATCTAGTCTTAAATGTGTATGCATAATTTTGGAGAACTTGGGTAGTAACAAACTTTGTGTAATGATCTACTCTAAAATTTAGGAGTCTATGAAGTCATGCTAAGTTTTAGAATCAGATATATGAGGTAAGGAAACTTATGAACCTTGGTATAGTTGAGAAAATTGGTTAGAAAAGTATATGCATCTCCAGTCCCTCTTTGTGACATTTATAGTGATAATCAAAATAATTTCTTAAGGAGAAAAACTATAAGAATCGATAACTCAACTTTCTAGGAGTAATGATAATTTTTTCTTGGATCTTGAGGAATTTATAAGGTCAATAGACATGAATTTACAGAAAATTAATTATTAACTATCCTACCACAGTCACCTTGAGAGTTATAAGGAGCTTAAAGGAGCCTTTAGGTGTTTGAAGGAAGTAACTTGATTGTGAAGAAAAATAATAACTTGAGGAGTGAATAAGTGTATCAAGTATAAGTGAAGAAATTTGAAATTGAGATTACTTAGAGAAAAAATAAGGAGGAAAGTGTCAAAAATAGAGTGAGTTAGCAAAAACTTGAAGCCTAGTCTAGAGAAGTAAAACAAGTAAAATGGGTAGAATGAATGCTAAAGGAGTGATTGAATGGTGATAATTGTATGAAAAGGGATATTTTAGGTGTTTCCAAGTGGATATAAGGATGGAAAAGAATATAATTTCTCAAAACCCTAAAAATCCATCAAAACCCTAGTTAGGCCTAAAGGAAGACCTAGTCACAAGGAAGAAAGTGAGTTGAGGGTGATAGAGAAAGAGTTAGGCCATGAATTTTTGTACAACACACAACAAGGATAATATGTATCTGAATTATATTTCACTTTACAAGAAATTTTTGGTTTTATCTAAACACAGAGAATTGTATGAAACTAAGGCTAATTGAGAGACCTAATCTATAACAGTAAAAGAAGAATAAATTTGTTTGGGTGAGGAATTGAGTTGTGAAGCTTGGTGAACAATTGGAAGGGGAAAATTGGTCCTAGAAAATCTTACCAGTAAACCCCGACTCTTAATTTTATGTCATGTTTGCTCAAAAATGCATTTTTGAAGGGCTAGTAGGAATAAGTGAGATATATAGTGAGTTTGCGTAAGAATGAATGTTTGATACTTTTAAAGCATTTGAATATGATGTTACTATGAATTCAAACTAATATAAATCATTCTAGAGCTTTGATATAGTTATTCATATTATTTTGTGTTGAAAAAAAGGTTTGGCATATTGATAAAGGGTGAAAAATGGTATGGTTTGTTTGATGAGATAAAGTTGTGTCCTAACATTTGAATTGGTTGTTGTCTCTACATCATTTTGTGTCAAATAAGGCATATGCTTTTGATATTGAAAGAATAAATAATTTGAAAAGAAGAAGAAATGAAGCGTGAAGGTAATGAGCAAGAAAACTAGCCTAGAAGGATTAAAGAAGAGAGAAGAAGAAAGATACAGAAATCCAAGGTGAAACAGACTTGGAGGTGAGAACAAAAGTGAGGAAGCACCAATCAGACTAGGTAATAATCCTAAGTGAGCTGTTGAGAAGAAGAAAGGTGCAAAAGACTTGCTTGAGGAAAGAAGAAAAGAGTGAGAACAAGAGAGAAAAATGAGAGGTTTCTTGATATATGACTACTACAAAAGGATGAAAGAGATTAAGAGTAATATGATGATGATTGATATTATAGAGCTAAGATCATGCTTGCAGTGGCTAATAGAAATAAGTCAAGAGGCAAATCAAGTTTGGGGATGGAATATGAAGAAGAGAGTGAAATGGCCTATAGAATGGCTTATGAAAAGAAGGAGGAAAATGAAGGCATGGAAAAGAGATGAAATAAGGAAGAAAATATGCATGTAAGTCAACTTATGTTATCCAGAAGTGGGAGAGATGTTTAGTGAAGATGAAGAAGGAACTAGTGAAGAAGAAGAGAAGTTGAAAGAAGATGGAAAAGAGATCTTGCAAAGAGATTCTCAAGAGGCTAAATGGCCTCCAATTTTTCAATCTGATAGTGTCTTTATATGGGGAATGTAGGTACTAAATATGAAGAAGAAAAGGTAGTAAGCAATTCCTTGGATGAAGAACTAGAGAAAAAAATGGAGAAAAGAAGTAGTTTGTGGACCAGCTCAAGCTCGGAATGAATCATTTAAAGGTGAAAATGTAGTCATTATGTGAGGAAAGGATCTTGGAGAGCTCTTGTAAGCATGTGGAGCTGCATAAGTGGAGATGATGAGGTGAAAAACAAGATAAATACTAGAGAAACCTTGGAAAACTAAGCATTCAATGAAGAGGAAAGTAAGGTGAAGATTCAAGAAGAAGAAGAAAAGAAATAATATGATGAGCTATAGCAAAACACAGTTATAATAATAGAGGATGAATAGAAAAATTATGAATACATCAAGTTGGTGGAAAGAGAATACAATAAAGAGACTATTTTTCCTCTATTTTTTCAATCTAAGGTGGCTTATAGCTATGAATGTGTAGGTATGGACCAAGAAATGAAGGTGAAAGATGAAGAGAAGAAATAAATTGGTGATAAAATGTAAGTAAAAGATGAAGAAGAAGACAAAGATGAAGAAAGAGGAATAATGAAGCAAGAAGATGACAAGGCAAGAAAGAAAGGAACTAAGAAAGAAAAGAGAAGAAAAAAGAGAGCTAAGGAACATGAAGATGAGCTAAATTGTAGTAGAAGAGGAAGAAATTTAAAGAAGAAAAAGTATTGGAAAAAGAGAAATAAATAAAAATACAAATTGGGCTCAACTCTCTCCTCTTGGGGAGTATGATGCGGAGCACCATTGTAAATTTGCAAGTTTTGGTTTTTCTAGGATATTTATGTGTTTTTGAATTATAAATGGAGGTTTTTGTGATGTAAATAGTCCATTTGGACCCTTTTTTATAATAAGTGGAATTTGAGAGGTTTCCCTCCAAAACCACTAGTTTAAATTTTCAAATATTCTTGTTAGTAGAACCATAAGCTAAAGTGTTAGTATATGATCATTAAATGGTGTAAATTTTTCATGAATCATACTCTTCATCTAAGGAGATAACTACTTGACCTTAACTAAGGTGTAAACCATCCTAGTTTAGTTCTACCATAGTTGAGGTTAGTGAGTTTAAACCCTAACTACTACATTTCCTATCTTTTTTATGAAAGAATTTGAATTGAAGAGGGTATGGTGAAGGGAAGGTGTGTGTAGGGAGAGAGAAGGGGTGTGTTCTCTATTTTTATCCCTAGTATCTCTAGAAGCTCTGTATTTTTATGATGATTTAATAAAAGCTTTTTCATCTTGTAAGAATTGTGTAAGATTGTGCATTTTGAGATTTTGGCTTGATTGTCTAGGAAATTGCTAATGAATTTCCATTGTGAATATTATAAGAATGAATTTTTAGGTGTAAAATGAAGGCACAAATCATAGGAAGGCATGAAAGTGGTTTGATGAGATAATAATAGCATCCTACACAGTCTTAAGTCATAAGAAACATGAAAGCTGTATGAGAGGTAAGTTAATTGTGGAATGAGTGAAATTTAGAAGATTTATAGTGAAAGAAACTTGTTGAGAGTGTTTTTTTAATAGTTATAGATCATGAAATATCAAGGGTTTGATATTGTGCTCTACATACTTACATGTGGATGTATGTAAGTGCCTTGAGTGGAAAAGCTTGTAATAGTGCTTTGCATGTTGAGTGGAGTAACCAAGAACTCAGGTCAAGGTTGTATTAATATGGTGGAAGTTTAGTAAGTGTTAAGGATTAAAGGAAATGAGGTTGAGGTTTTTATTTCCATGATAAACCTTGAGGTAAGATAGCCAAGCACTCCTCCATTCGTAATGAGACACTCAATCATAAAGCTTTGATAACAATAAGATTGTTTAGGTAAACATTAAACCCTTCACAAAAATCTCTTTAAGATAACAAGGTGAATATCATTTATTGATGCAATTGTTAGTTCATTGGGTCTTAATTCAAAAGAGTCAAATTTATTATCTTCTTCTAATCTGGGTTGTGATACCTTGTCTCAAGCATATTATATTGTGTGGTCACATCATTTTGGATTAGAAGAAGGCTCTTATTTATTTAATAAGGTTTCAAGAAGGTTTAATATATGATTTAGACAGTCAAAAATGATCAAGACATTAGAAAAGAAGATAATAGCCCAAGAATGTTGAAACACAGTCCTAATTTTGATTGTTCCTTGTTTCTAAGATGGTAAGACCAATAAATTCTTAAATGCATATAGGGAAACACAAATATTGATATATATTGATGATTGAAATGAGTTTCTAGAATAATCCAGGTGATAGTGTGGTATGAAGTCCTTTGGAGAAGAGTTCCTTAGTCAAACTAGCAAAACCTAGTCTTAAATGTGTATGCGAGTTTTGGAGAACTTGGGTAGTAACAAACTTTGTGTGATGATATACTATGTAATTTGGGAGTCTTTGAATTTGTACTAGGTCGAGAATCAGCTATATGAGGTAAGGAAACTTAAGAACCTTGTTATAGTTGATAAAATTGGTTAGAAAATTATATGTATCTACGATCCTACTATGTGAGTTCTAGTGGTAATCAAGGCGAGTTTCTTAAGGAGAAAAACTATAATAATTGATAACTCAACTTGTCGAGAGTAATGATAAAGTTTTCTAGGATCTTGAGGAATGGATAAGGTCAGTAGATGTGAATTCAAATATAAGTAATTGTTGACTATCCCCACAATCACCTTGAGAATTATACGGATCTTAAAGGAGCCTTTAGGTGTTTGAGTGAACTAAATTGATTATGAAGTGAAAAAATAATGTGAGGAGTGAATAATTGTATCAAGGATAAGTAAGGAAACCTAAAAGTGAGAAGACTTAGAGAAAAATAAAGAGGAAAGTGTCAAAGACAGAGTAAGGAGTTAGCAAATACCTTGAACAAGCCTAGTCTAGAGAAACAAAACAAGGAAAATGGGTAGAATGAATGTTAAAGGAGTGATTAAATGGTGATAAGTGCATGAACATGGGTAGTTTAGGTGTTTCCAAGTGGATATAATGATGGAAAAGAATATAATTTCTCAAAACCCTAAAAATCCATCAAAACCTCGATTAGGCCTAAAGAAAGACATAATGACAAGGAAAAAGTGGGTTGGGGTGATAGAGAAAGAGTTAGGCAATGAAGTTTTACATAAAGCACAACAAGGATAATGGGTATCTGAATTGTATTTCAATTTTGCATGAAAATTGGTGGTTTTCTCTGAACACATAGACTTGTATGCAACTAGGGCTGATTGAGAGACCTAGTCTATAACAGTAGAAGAAGAATAACTTTGTTTGGGTGATGAATTAAGTTATTAAGCTTAGTGAAAAATTGGAAGGGGAAAATGGGTCCTAAAACATCTTACTAGGAAACCACGACTCTGAATTTTATGTCATTTTTTCTCAAAAATGCATTTTTGAAGGGCTAGTAGGAATAAGTGAAGTCTAGAGTGAGTTTGGGTAAGAATGAAGGTTTCATACTTTTTCAAGCATTTGAACATGATGTTATATTGAATTCAAACTAATCTAAATCATTCTAGATCTTTGAAATAGTTTTTCATAGTATTTTGTGTTGAAAAATAAGGTTTGGCCTATCGAGAAAAGGTGAAAAATGGTATGGTTTGTTTGATGATTGCAGGTTTTGTCCTAACATCCGAATTCGTTATTTTCTCAAAGCATCAACTAGTCTTGTCACCCATCCGGATGTCAATTAATGTCACTTTGTTATTTATAATCCTCTCTTAATTAATTAATTTACCATTATTAGTTAATTAATCTTTCAATCTTACATTTAATTAATAAACCTTCTTATTGGTTAAATCCACTTTTTAAACCCTTAAAATTATACTAGCTTCCCCCTAAATGATCTTCAAATGATTTCTATAACATTAACTTGGTTTATTAGTTAATCCTAGTTGATTATTTAAACCTTCCCAAAATCACATGAGTTGCTAATATCTAATTAATCTCTTCTAATCATATTTATCCCTTCCTAATTCTACATTCCCTTTATCCTACATTCACTAGGTTGCAACCTTATCCCAAAATGGAAAGTTGTATAATAATCCTAGCACACCTTGTCCAAACTCACACCATGTCCTTGACAGACATTATACTTAAGAAGAACATTTCATGTTATTGGAAAGCTTGTTAAGTCTCCCCCTTTTCTATTTTTTCAAATAGTACGAGAAGAATAAAAAATGGAAATTAAGCCATAATTGATGATATATCTTCCTCTTTCTTAATAAATCTTATATCATGTATAGCTTACCTTTGGCTCATTAAAGGAAGTATCTACAATCCAAAGCACATCCAAATATCAAAGGGAGGTTTGCATTTAATGTTGAGTTCATCTTTTATGCAAGTTAATTAGCTTTCCTTTTTACTTTATCATGATGTATTAGCTTGAATTTAACTAAGTTGAGATCTACTTGGTGTTAGGTTCTTTCAATTAGCTTAATTTAAAATTTAGCATTCATATATATATGGAACTCTCGGTGGGACACTCCTTTGTCTCATGTGTATTCATATAATTTTAGATTAAATCTTCTTTTTCCATTTTACATGCAAGTTATTTCA
This sequence comes from Taxus wallichiana var. yunnanensis, assembly GCA_018340775.1. Taxonomy (NCBI): domain Eukaryota; kingdom Viridiplantae; phylum Streptophyta; class Pinopsida; order Cupressales; family Taxaceae; genus Taxus; species Taxus wallichiana. The sequence goes on along the minus strand of CM031242.1, from coordinate 166,588,264 downwards.
ATTTGTTTGTTTGTGAGGATGTATGTTATTGTTTGGTAGTGTTGAGTCTTATTTTCATGTATAAAGGAGGCGAAGTGCTATAAAATTTAAACCTTGATAAGAAAAGTTTGAGATTTTTTTTTTTTGGGTCATTTTGACACTTTTTATGTGCGAGTATAGGCTTCATGCACTAGTGTAACACTATTTTTCTAACAATGCACACTGTGTCTTAGTCCATTTATTATTATTGCTTTTTTTGTGTTACACATGCCTATGTATTATTCCATGTTCTAGAATAGCATTTCATGTGCTAGTGTATCCGTATACGTGTTAAATTCTCTATCTAATCAAACATCTCTATGTACATGTGTTAGCATCTTCCTTCATGTGTTTGTGTCACCTTAAATGCTCTAGCATGTGCTACCATAAGACTACTTTTACATTGCATGCAATTACATCTCTATCGACTTTCTAGTGTATTGGTGTATGTACTAGCATATTTGTGTAAATTTTTACGCTAACTTTCCTCAAATTTTCTTAAATTTCTCAAAAGTTTGAGTTATGCTCTTAAATTTCTTTTTTTACATGTATTGTTGATTCTAATTTGCATGTTATTTTCTTAAAATGTTGTTAAACATTTGAAATTTTTGTTTAAAAGTTTCATTTGTTTTTATTCATTCAATGCCACCCATGATCTTCTCTTACACTCTCGAGTAACCTTGAGAATCGAAATGATTGCAATCTTTGGTATTTTTCTAAACATTGTGACTCATAGAAAACTACTAATCATTTGTGTGTAGGACCTTTTCTGAAGTGGAAATATTTATCACGCAAAATCAAACAAACTAAACTACTAACAAAGTTTGCTTACAGGTTCCTTGTTTGAAAGGTCAAAATCACACTTTGTTATATCAGATAAAATGAATAAAAATGCATTGTCTTTTTAGGTTTGAATAAGGGTAAGACCCTTTTTCTTCAACTATGGGAAGTGTTTGGTCTTAAGCCCTAAAACTCATTTTTGATTACCAAAGGAACCCCAAAGTAGTTGCAACATTGAGCGAACCCTCTAACGAAATGGGAAGTGCCCCATCACCTACTTGACTAGTAAAACCCGTGAGGAATACCAAATATTGTCTATGGTGACCACCCCATTCATATAGATTATGGGGCATAATATGTATTTAGGATTTATTCTGGTATGCATATTAGTTCAAATAAATATTAGTGAGTGTTGCGTCTAAAATCCCTAGGAATCTATTTGGCATTGGGACCAACCTTACCTTATCTTATTTGTGTGTATCAAACCTTTTACAAAGCAAAACTTTTCCGAGTTATAACCTTGTTTTCAAACAAGGAAAAACTCTATCCAATTTGTGCCATGTATCTTTCATCACAAATCATACATAATAAAACTTTTCTCGAGTTATAAAAATTTTTTTGAACAAGGTAAAACTTTGTCAAGTTACATGGTGTATTATTGCATCTCAAATCATACTACCATCCTAATTTTGGTTCCCTTTATCAAAAGAGAACAATCTGAGGTTCTACCAAAATTTGTATTGACCACTTTTAACACATAAGCTTGTTTTATTAAAACTTGATTGAGTGTTGAGATTGCATTGTTACACTGTCATATTTTTCCTAGCCGCCTTAACCCTTGATTTGTAACATTCAAGCTTAGGAAAATCTCCTTTTGCAGTCATTACACTTCCCATATTTTGTAGAGTTTCCTTAGTAAACTCTCATCATACATTCAAACCTTAGAAAATATTCACCTTGCGGCCATTATGTTGCTCATATTTCCTTATATTCCTAGTCACTTTTACATGAGAATCTTAAATCTTTGAAAAAACAATATCTATCATCATAGCTTTAGTCACACATTTAACACATAAGAGTGCACCTCTAACCCCTTCCTCCATAACCCTTTAGGCTCATCTTCTAATGAGGAATGAAGACTTAGATATCACATTGGGGATGAAAAATAAATACACCCTTCACATCTTTGAAATTGATCCTACACATGTCAATAACATCTTGTTTCAAAACAAGGATCAAGTCTTGTTGCGTTTGGTGGAACTAGGGGCTAAAGTGCCCTTTGATTTTGATCTCTCCTTCCTTACTAGTATTAATTGGGATGAAGAGAGAACAAAACCTCCTCCTTTTAGAAAATATGAGGATATATTAAATCATGAACATGCCTCTACATTGACACAACTTGAGGGTCGCAATGAGGAAGCAACAACCTATAAAATTAGGGCTCAAAATCATATACCCTTTATTCAAATTAATCACAAAGCCATGATATAGGATGAAGAACCTCAACATGAAACCCAAACCAAACCATATAATGAATATTTCCTCATATAAAAACAAGTACACACTCCTACAGATGTCCATAGAGACACGCATATAGCTACTTACATTGAGAAACCTAGAGTGATCTATGTTGAAAACTAGACTGAAAAACCACGGTGGTGAGGCATCAAAACCCAATCATACACATATGCCTCCTATATCTTGATGCATGGGAAAAATTTCAAGAAAGAAATCCAATCTATGAAAGACATGCTCGTGGGTCTACAAGAAAACACTATGGGACACAATAGGAAATATCAGTTCAAATAATTGTGTTATCATCCCTTTGATCGAGAGATGCTACATACTGCCTTTCCAAAAAAACTTTGTTGCCCTAAATTCGACAAATATAGTTGTAAAGTTGAGCCTCACGATCATGTGAAAGTGTTGATCAAGAATTTCGCGCTTGTTACTGTCCAAGTTAATGTACCAAACTAAACACAAAAACCTTAAAAAATCAAATGAAATCAATACACGATGGACAAGATCCAAAGATGTAGATGAGATAAGGAAGCCGATGTAAATAAGATGGGCGCACACGAGCGATCTCACGCAGTAGATCCAAGAAACTTGTGAGACACCGATGCTTGTGAGAAAAATACCACGTTAAAATATATTTAGGTGGACTTCCCAGAAGCGGGTCCGGGTTGTGATAAGCTCCCTCGGCGGATGTCATCCACGTTTTCAATTAAGTAGAGAAGCATACATGATAAAAGATGTACATAAAGGACTAGATTTTCTTATCAAAATAATAAATGAATCCAAATCTAAGCAGTGGATAGAAAGCAACGAGAAAATAGGAAAGCTGTGAAAACAATGTTGGATTTGTGTTACCTGAGTTCTTTTACCTATCTACAGGATGATCGGCGTCGATTATGTAAAGTCGGTGTTGACTGGTTCAAATAGGCGTTGACTAATATAGATCGACGTCGACTTGTTTTGATCAGCGTTGACTTGAGACAAACTGCAAGAAGGTTTGGGAAATGCAAAACAAAGGCAAGATCATCACCGTTCATTTGGATCTGCGAAGCCGTAGAGATCTTTGGAAAGGCTCCACCTATGTTGGATGCAGGAACAAAGTCACCAGAAAATCAATGGAGACTCGCGATGTTGATGTGGTAAGAGTAGAGTAACGGTGCTCCTCTTAGGGATTGATTTGGACAGGATTCACTCTCACTTGATAGATAATGCTCAGACTTGATGCTCGAAACTCTCTCATTCTCTCTATCTAACCCACTATCTATCTCACTATCTAACTGTCTCTCTCACAATCTATGTCTCACCGTAATCGAGTTCCAGGATTCTATTTGTAATCGGCGTTGTTTCCAAAAATCGGCGTCGGCCAGAAGTACCGATCGGTGCCGATCGTGGAACAAACTCTAAGCGGCAAAAGGAGTGATCCCTCCACCTCAAATATGGGAAATATCCCACTACTTGGTTTGGGAGGAGGAGAAATAGGGGGATATATGGATAGAATAGATATGGGGTAGATAAGTGGTTAGGATACATGTAAAAGGTGTAATTAAATATTTAATATTTAATTACTCACGGATAAAACATAATGGGGTAAATTAAACTTAGGATAGGTGTTTAAATCACAAATTGAATAATACCCCAAGGGGCGGTGGTAATGAAAATGTGCCCCGGAGTTACCCGAGAGGGTAAATGAATGTGAGAGACATGAAATTGGGTAAGCGATTTTAGGTGTCTACATTTTGCCCCTTTTGTTGAGTAACTTGTGATAAGCAAATTTGCAAGATAAAAACAAGGAGGTGGAAGAAAGGAAGAAAAAGTGATGATGTGATCCCCCTCAAACTAGGGATGGGATGGGTGATAGAACAAATGATCCCAAGTTTGAAAAAGGTAGATGAAAACGTAGGATGCCCCAGCTAGATGTCTGGAGTAGATCTGATCATTAATGATGCACAAAAATAAATAAAGAGGCAACAACCTAAGGAACTCACATTGGTAGGGCAGTCTAGACGGTCTCCTCATGAGACGACGTTAGTACCTACAGACCCATGAGTGTAAGGAGGGCTGCAAGATAGTCAGCACCTAAAGAGAGACACATTGGTAGGGACAACCAGATGGTCTGCAAAGCGACGACGTTAATGCCTATAGACTCGTTAACTCTAAGCTGCCAAAAAAAATGTGAGTGCCCCATGCAAAGGGAACAAACTCGAAATGGACGATAATATCGAAAAAGTATGTGCCAAAAGACAACACTCAGGGTAGAATAATGACCAGATAAATAAGCCAAGCATCAACACTATGGCAAGAAGATTAGGAGATGGAAGAAAGCGACGTGGAGAAGAAAATTGGTGTCGATCAGACTAATCAGTGATGACAACAAAATTGCCACCGGCCAGTGCCAAAGCACATATAAATATGTGAACGGAAAACGTGAACGATTTATTTACACCATGACGATTGATTCAGAGAGAGTCAAAAATTAGATTTGAGCACCATGGAAGCCTCTAGAAGTGGTCAAAAGTGGAGGAGGACACGACCTGGGGTAAGTGGTTCCTCCTGAACTCGTCATTATCTTATTTATTTTTATTATTTATTATTTTTATTATTGTTGCTTTTTGGTGGGAGGCCAGAGTGTTTTGACATCTTTGCCAAAGAAATCGGCGTCGATTGAGAGAATCGACACCGATTTAATGAAAGCGGTGCCGATTGAATTCAATCGACGTCGACTATGTATGATCGACGCCGATTGTAATTAATCGACACCGATTGGAATTAATTGATGCCGATTGGACAGAATATGTGGATAAAAATGATAAAATGTGTTTTGGATGTTCAGATTTGGATAAATATGAAGCTAACATTGCTCTTGATGTCATGGATGCAGGCACGAGAGGTATTACACATGAGGGATGTGATTCCCGAGCTACTAGAGACCATTCTCCCGATGTCACTGACGTAGATTGGCACCACTTAGAGTTAGCCGGGCTCGGGGGCTTTCGGTACTACAGACGAGTGCCGTGAGATGTAGAGTTGATGCGAGCACTAGTGCGATGATGGGATAGCTGAGACTTGCACTTTTTGGTTGAGACAGGTGAGATGACCATCACCCATAAGGACATATACGAGGATCTTGAGGCTTCCGATCACGGGGACTCGATAGAGATTACGCCATGAGAGCAAAGCAAAGAAAGGGCCCTAGGTCAATTGTATGGAGACAGGGTGGATGATTCAGAGATATTGTCGAGGCGGTGAGGATAGCCTCACAGTGCGAGACAAGATGATGACAGGAGCGAGACGGATAGTGTTGATTGAGATGGCAATCTCCTACTTTGTTTTACCAGATTTGGAAGGTGGTAGATTCCCATTGTTATTACTAGATTACATTTATGACATCCTGATTCGAGACAGTGTTCGCATTTGTTGATGCCTTGATAGCGCAAATATTTTATGAGTTATGGATGTATACCACTAGCCAGAGGATAGGCATTGATGTTAGTTTTGTGCTCCATTGCTGGGCATATGATCACATAGTAGTGAGCGAGCCATCTAGGCTTCCTTGGATGCCAAGAAGATGGGGATATTGATTACAAATTCAGCAATGGCGGGGCGATATGGCCCGGGAGATACTGGGGAGATCCGCAGATTGGTATGCGAGCGTTTGAGACGCCGACACCGAGAGCGAGTCATCTAGAGACCGTATCGGCTATTTCCGACATGGGCGGTCGGGATGCTCACTGGTGCGATTGAGGCGAGTAGGGTGGTTAGGGGTTACAGCCTAATATGTGGGAGCGCGTCCCGTTTATACGAGTATTAAGACATTCGGCCTAGTGCGAGGCAGATCGACTACCTACAGCCTTACTGGGTAAGACAACAGAGAGGCCGATATGCTGATTTTGATCCTGGCAGATCCATTGAGGAGGCTCCACCCTCCACAGCAGTGATGATGATGACGCTAGAGTGGATGATTGTTATACGGCATGGTATTTAACAGAGCTACCAGCACACCTGTCAGCATCTATAGATGCTGATGAGGAGGATATGGCTACAGTGCTAGAGAGACTAGAGGGAGAGCATGCCACTCTGATGCATACACACCAGGTGGCTCTCGAGGAGATCAGAGCTCTGATAGAGGAGAGGGATGCCCTGATATTGGAGAGAGACACCGCTCACCAGGAGTGAGATACAGTGATCCAGCAGAGGGATCACTACCATTGACATAGGGAGGCCCTCAGGGCCAAATATGGTGATACAGGTACCATGTCAAAGTCTGGGACATAGGGCACGACCTTAGGAGGGCCACCACCACCAGCACCAGTAGCACCAGCAGTGACACTACGAGCACCTGGTACCGTGAGCTTGAGTACATATCAGTCTCTCCTCACTGAGGTGAGATACTACGAGGATGCCTTAGCATAGCATGCCCCTGATGTGCCTCATTACGGGGCGAGGAGGAGATCAGCGATAGCCACAGCGAGTGGGGCATCAGAGGGAGGGAGCACTACGAGAGACCGAGGTGGATGGAGGCCCCCAGTAGCAGGTGCATCTAGCTCGATAGGCGGCGGCCAGGAGAGACAGCCTAGTCCAGAGGAGGGTGGAGGAGATAGTGTCTTCCACCTATCAGATTTCACGATATAGAGACTGATGTATTTTTGTATCAATGTATTGATGTAGCCTCGGTGGAAGGCATTTTATATATGGCTTGATTAAAATCCACCCATTTTTTGTTATGAGATACTCATGTATATATATATATATATATATATATATATATATATATATATATATTCATCCTTTCCTTTATCATATGATTGTTCTCATGCTTTTAATTTTGATATACATGGATAGATGTAGCGTAATTATGATGGATATAGACATAGGCTGATAGATGATGAATAGATGTGATTAGATAGACATAGATGTAGAGGATATAAATAGATGTGATTTGATGTGATTGATATGTGGATTTAATTTGGATGAGAAATAGATATAGATAGATGTAATGTTACTTGGATGTACAAGTGTTTAGATGATGTGATGGATAGATGGGATTTGATAGTTTTGATAGATTTGATATTTCTGAGATGTTAATTAAATTTTGATGAAAATAGATAGATAGACCCACATGTGTTCATAATAGATGCTATGATATGTGTTTTGGACAAAGTAGATCAGATGAAATTAGATAAATGATAGAGTTTGATTAAATTAACATGTTAAATGTCAATTTAACCGGATGAAATAATGGGAAATACTCTCTGCGAGAGCCAAGGACGTAATGAAACGACCTTGATTAGAAATAAAGGAAATACACCTAGATAAGAAAAAGAATGGTGAGTTGGGCTCCTAACCAACCATAAATAGAAACTTTGATAGGAAACCAAAAGATCATGCATACAAGGCCATATATGAGGTTAAAATAAACCTGACACTAACTAGCCATAAACCAGATCTAGGAGGGAAACGGAAGGAGCAGTAAGTAGGTATCTTGTCGAAATTTACAAGGGACAGAATACATGTTCATAGGATTCTCTATATGATCGAAAAAAGGTCCTATATCTCAGCTTCATTATTTCTGGCAGAAAAAGAAAACTGATCAATGTGGGAAGTTTGCTAGATATGGAAAGACTGATCAATACGGGAAGTCTTTCAGTGATGCTAAAAAGTGTATAAACTGACTGAAAGGCTGATCAATGTGAGAAGCCTTGGGAATTCCTTTGAGAAACAGCCGTCCTTCAAGGGAGCGGTCTATATTTTGAATTTTAATGATAGCCATCCTTCGAGGGCATGGTCTATATCTTTTGATTCATTTGATAATGCATGGATAGCTGTCCTTCAAGGGATCAGTCTATCTTTTAGGAATTTTGGATAGCATCTCTTCTTCTTCTTCTTCTTCTTCTTCTTCTTCTTTTTTGGAGCTTTTTGAAAGAAGCTAAGTTTAGACCTAGATAGATCAGATAGAGGGGAAGAAAATGTATAAAGAGCACATACTCATGCCCCGAGTAGATCCGATTAAGATAAACACTTGGGACAGATGAAACAAAGTGATTAAGGTATTCCTACCATGAGGAGGAACATATCCATAAGCAAAATTCTATGAGTAGAGCCGCGATACTCATATTTAAGGTAAAAAGACAATACGCGGAGAACCACATAGTTTCGAATCATCATGAAAGTATATGACTGGTTGTTAGATGGATGAAAGATCTGATTTACGTCTAAGAACATGTAAGATAGATTTTAACAGTAGAAGGGCCTTAAATGCAAGGCATTAATAGGTTCCATTTCAGGTACTCCATCCATGGAAGATGAATGGTAAGCAAGATCCATATTTATGAGTAACCACGTATGGACCCATCCAGTTAGGAGCAAACTTGCCACGCTGACTCCGTTCTAGTGTAGTGACATTTTGGTTTTCTTTAAGAACAAGATCACCAACTTTGAAGTCACGGTGCTGCAAGTGCTTGTTATAAGCACGTTTGACATGCTCAAGATAGACTTGATGATGCTCAAGAGCATTGAGACACCGCTCATCTAATAATTCAAGTTGTGCTAGATGATTTTGACGATAATCCTCATCAGAGACAAATTCTCTGAGAGAAACACGAGAGAGATGGGATTTGGACTTCCAAAGGAAGAACACCCTCAGACCCATAGATGATAGAGAAGGGAGTAGCACCAGTAGGAGTATGAATGCTAGTCCGATAAGCCCAGAGAGAAAAAGGGATATGTAAATGCCAATCCCTACCAGGTCGACTAGTTACCTTTACAAGGATATTACACAAAGTTTTATTGGAAGCTTCAGCCTGGCCATTAGCTTGGGGATAGTATGGAGAAAAAAAGCTAAGTTTGATATTGAAAGAATCACTGAGGTTCTACAAATTGACGTTCTTGAAAGACTTACCATTGTCTGTGATGAGTTTGTGTGGAACACCAAAGCGACAAATGATGTGTTGATAGACAAATTCAACAATCGGTTTAGCTTTTGTTGAAGAAAGAGGAATAGCTTCCACCCACTTAGTAAAGTATTTTGTGGCAGTAATGATAGAATGATGACGATGTGAAGAACAAGGATTGATAAGACCGATGAGATCAAGACCCCATTGCAAAAAAGGCCACAAATCTGTCACAGGTTGCAAATCTTGACTAGGGATATCCGTAAGATTGGAATGTTGTTGATATTTGACACATTTCTTAGTGTATTCACAACAATCTCGATTAAGAGAAGGCCAATAATAGCCTAAGCGTAAGATGCATTTAGCTACGGCCAAACCACTAAAATGTCCACCATAGATACCGTCATGGACCTCCTGGATAGCTTTAGATGATTCAGGGGTTTTGAGGCATCGAAGAAAAATACCATCAAAGCCACGTTTGTAGAGGATCCCACCTATAATAGTATAGCAATTAGCGCGTAGGATAAAAGATCTTCTACCATTGGAAATCAGATCTAGAGGAAGCACTGAATGAGATAGATAATCAACGATCTGTTGATACCACTCATCCTAAGTATTGGTTGTGATGGCATTGATTGAAGTTAGTTGCCTAAGATGAGATGGTTGATCTAATCATTACATGACCACATAAAGTCGTGAGTCCTCGGAGAAAAGGTGGAATAAGTGAGGCTAACGAAGCCATGTATCTGCGAATCGATTCGATGTGCGAGGAATAGCTTGGATAGTGAATTTATTGAAAGATTGGAGTTGAAAGAGAATGATATCACGATATTTTTGAAGGATGTCATTCTTGCATTGATAGACACCCATGACTTGATTAACGATGAGTTCAGAGTCACCAAAAATATCGATATGGTGAGCGCCGAGATTAATGGCATTTTGAAGACCCAAAACAAGAGCTTCATATTCAGCCATATTATTGGTGCACTCAAAGTTTAATTTGTGTGTGACTGGGATAGGCGCACCCCAAGGAGGAATCATCATGAAACCCACACCTCCCCCTTGCTGGCATTTGGATCCATCAAAGAAGAGTTTTACTTTAAATGGAGACAGACCAAAATCAATTTGTTGGATATATTCATCAGGGAATTGAGCAAGGGGGACTTGAGTGTCTGGAAGAGGAGCATCAGCTAATTGATCCGGAATGACACGACCTTGATAGACTTTTATGGGATAAACTTGAGATCAAATTCTGTCATAAGCATGAGCCAACGAGTGATACGATCATTGTGATAAGGCTTCGCATGTATTGTCTTGAGTGGATTGGCACTTGTGACAATGTAATTTTGTTATTAAGGAGGTAGTGAGCGAAGCTTAGAAGTTACAAAGAAGAGAGCACAACACAGCTTTTCAGCTTGAATAACGTGTTTCATACTCATGGAGAGTTCAACTGATGTAATAGATGGCTTGTTCTTTACCGCAAGCATCCCGATGCGAGATCATGGCTCCCAGAGCATGGTCAGTCACAGAGATATAAAGATAGAAAGGCTCCCCCTCGTGTGGAGGTGTAAGCACAGGTGGAGAAAGAAGATAAACTTTGAGATCATCAAAGGCTTTTTGGCAATGTTCATCCCATTCAAAATGAACATTCTTACGAAGGAGGTGATGAAAAGGTTGACAACGGTCCGACAGTTGCGAGATAAAATGATGCACTGATTGAAGGCGTCCTTGAAGACTACGGAGTTTCTTTAAGTTAGAAGGGGGAGGCATCTCAAGGATAGATTTTTTTTTTTGGGGTCTACTTATATACCCCTAATAGAAATGATAAAGCCTAAGAGTTTACCAGTGAGAACCCCAAACACACACTTAGATGGATTTAGGTGAAGACAAAAGTGAATAATCCTTTCAAAGAGAGGTGCAAGAATGAAAAGATGATCCTGACGGTGTTTGGATTTACCGAGGAGATCGTCGACATATTCTTCCATAGTTTTGTGTAAGAGATCGTGGAAGATGTAGGTCATTGCTCGCTGATAGGTTGCTCCTGCATTTTTAAGACCGAAAGGCATGACATGATAACAAAAGGTCCCCCAAGGAGTTATGAAGGAAGTCTTATGTTGGTCCTCTAGTGTGATGAGAATTTTATTATACCCAGAGAAACCATCCATAAGAGAAAGCATCTCATGACCCACAGTTAAATCCATGAGTTGGTCGATATTAGGTAGAGGAAAATCATCTTTTAGACAAGCAAGATTAAGATCCCAGAAGTCGGTACAAATTCAAATTTTCCTAGTAGCTTTAGTTACTGGTACTACATTGGAAACCCATTGTGGATAATCGATGGGTTGGATGAAGTTATCCAAGAGCAAGTGTTGCAACTCTTCTTTAACAAGAAGGGCTACTCTAGGGTGTATTTTACGTAATTTTTGTTTAACCGGTTTGATGTCGGGAAGAGTAACGATATATTGTGGACCATGATATCGGGATCGAGTCTGGCATATCCTCATATGACCAAGCAAAGTCTTGACGATGGTTGTAACATCCTCATTTTAGACAATAGAACAAGTCAAATTTTTTTTTTTGATAATTGCATACTGGTTCTAAATACATAATTTAGAACTCACAATTCAAATAACCATTTATATAACAGACAACCATATGCAGCTGTAATGACTCGGAATACCTCCGATCTATTCATTCCATGACTCGGTAATCTACCGATCTATTCATGAGTAAAAAGAGTTAGTGTTTTTATTTAACACAATACTCTGGCGGTTCTCTTCCCTAATCTGGGATTCAGAATGCTCTGTCCAAGGAATCTAACTGAATAACTGTTACCATTATTCATCGGCATCTCATCCCTTAGACTAGGTGAATTAGGACAACGCAATCAGCAGCTTGCGATACTTTGGCCAAAGATTTGAAACATACTGTTCATGTCTCGTATTCCTTAACGGCATACTCGTCTGAATACGTCCTTCACCCCATTCATATGTTATATAGAATGTCTTATACCGACTCATCTGTCGGTCCTTTCTTTCACACAAATGAATCACTCGGAGGCAGATTAACAAGGTGATAATGTTATATGGATGCCTACGAGGATTAGGGATATGATGACATACTGGTTCAACCTTGCAGTTCAACCAGTGTGTCATGATACCCCAAATCTCCGAGGCAGTCTTATAACATGACCACGTTCTTAATCGGTCCCAGGGTAACTCGTGCGAAATCAAGTGTAAATCTTAGCGATCAATGCAAAGGGTGTCGCCATAAGTCACCTGCATTGTTGTAACTTCGAGAAGATCCTAATCTTCTCGGAGGTACAACCCTGCAGTCGACCTTATGTCGTCATCCTTTAAATCCGCCTCGAGAAGATCTACCCGAAAACAAGCGTTACGCACTAGAGATTAAATTACTTCTTAAGACTTTTCCCTAAGGTTAGCCTTTCCAAATCCCTGGATTCTTTGTCTTAAGACGACCCTCCTCTAAAAGACTCATTACAGGTAGAGGTATTACGGTCACGCTCTCATCAAGGAGTCATTAGAATACACCTGATTCCAAAGCAACAGAACGGGACAATTTCTCATAACCAATGCTTGAGAATGCCATCTGATCTCCATTGATTGCCTATCAGTTCTCTTAACTGAATTTATATCATACTTTTTAGTTTAAAGATATAAATGATTTAGAATCCAATTTACTATTGTCCTGTTATACTTAGGACTAGGGATTAGTAATTCAATCCAACTTGTTTAGCGTTATCTTTTAGGCTCAATTTTAACCTATCCCCAAGAGAGACAATAATTAAATTACAATATTGCTTTTGCCAGAGCAAACTAGAACTACTAAATACTCATAAGAATTTAGTCTAATTACTTACAAGCTTTCATTGTCAATCACAAAAGCATCCATATTATACAAAGATAACTATGCCTCTTCGTTACGTAAACCGAAGAAGTTCATCATTCAGAATAGAATACAACACATAAGTATCAAACACTTATTTTCATTCCTTTCGAAACTCGTACAATTACATTTTATGCAACAGCATACTTGATATAATGCTAACGGAAAAGAAACATCTTTTCTCATATAGTACATCCATAAAATCAAGCTGTAATTCATAATAAATCAAATAAACAATCTGATCAGCCTATCAGATCTGCATTGCTTTTACCCTCTTACGGCAACCATCTGCAAAAATAGTCAACATGAGTCAGTTCAATGAACTGAGCATGATAAGCACTAACTTTTAAAACAATTGCAATCCATCAATTGTTTTCATTAAACACCCTGTTTAAATGAGATCAGATATTCACATAAGTAAACATAATCAGACTATGCCCTTGTAATACAGAATGATTACAATTATGTAACTCTATCATTGTTACAATTAGTCTTAATCATTTCCTAATATTTCATCAAATATTAAGAAACAAGGAACGAATGCACACAACAATCATTAAACCCAAAATCACAACATTGGTCAGATTGTTTCATTCTCCAAAAAGGAAATAACATAACAATTCGGGATTCCACCAATATGTTACAAACAATTTCCCACTGATAGTCCATTATCAATAATATTAAATAAAGGAAGAGAAAGAACCAAACCATTCATACTTCCTTTCACATAAGTTCATCACTGTACTGCCTTCACATATGAAAACAGTCAACCAGTATATAAATGAACAAGTTAGACAAGCCGCAAACAAGATCACTGTTTAACTAAGAACAGAAACACAGCAAACTCTTGTATAGCAACTAACACATCAACAAATCATGTATCAATCCTAAGCCCAATGCTAGTTCCTTTTACACAGTAAGGCTTATCACCAGTTGAAAACAAGAGCTACAAGCGTATCGCTGAAAACAACAACTATTGCATCAACAATCTAAGGTTTCCCAAAGGACTATGCTATGTTGCCCACACGGTACTTCCAAATCATGCACAGTCGATCGGACAGATCAAAATGGAAGGAAACATAGCATACATATTCTTGCTCAGTCAAAATCGGACTGAAGTGAAGGAAAGGAATTCAACCAAACGATCCTTACCTTGCAGCATGCAAGTCTTGGTGCGTTATTCGCGACTTACCCTAACAAGGTCAAAACACGAAACAGTCATCCAAACTAAGGATCTCAACAATGACAAAAAATAGTGTCCAGGGTCGAATTCAGAAAGAGACAGAAGTACTGGTTACCCTTCCAGAAGTTCTATGATTCAAACGGATGTATCAATTCAAGCGAATGCATAAGAATTCATACTGTCATTCATCAACCAAGCATAACAATAACCAGCCAATAAATTACTCTCAGCCAGTCGCTTTATACTAATTTGCACAGGTTGAAGATATACATGTCTACATAAACATCTGTAACTCAAAATCCCAAAAACACGAAGGGATCCCAATGGTTCAACAAGATCGAAATGCATGTTCATCCATTAAGTCACTACAACTTAACTATATTTGGTTCAAAATATACAATGAATTATTCAATCGACTCCTCAGAGTCGTCCAAGTCACACTAGTATATATATATATATATATATATATATTCGCACTGTAACTGTTAAGGATTTTGCACTCATAACCACTGAACCCAACAGCAACGTACAAGAAATTGGCCGATAAATCAATAGACGCCATTCATGGTTAACAATCAACATCAACCAAGTAAAACAAGTCGAATACCCTTATCAAGCAAGGGAATCTATTGGGCCGCTTCGAAACTTTCGAAGAGTTTTCACATGAAATAAAAATGCATACACAGAAGTCTTTATCCTTCAATTATTTCAATATAACTTGATAATCAAAAAGCCCTGTTTCATCTTACCAAAGCTTTCATGAAAAGACCCTTCACAAAACTTATGGATAAATCTACCTTCCTAGGCAATTACGATTCAATCATCAACTCCATTGGATCAATACAACGAAGTACAGGTGTATCTATAATATACACAGTGCGCAAGTAATCCCGCTAACCTGGTAACAAGGAAAACAACTTCCGCCAGGTCGAAAAGACTATGGTGACACTACAGTTGCCTGTTCCAAACTAAAAGTTGAAAACAAATGAAACCCGAAAGTATCATTAGTCGCTGTCAACAAATCCCACGACAGAGTTTTTTTTTTTTTTTTTTTAATAAACGAATAATACAACAATCTTACAGTAATCACCCAAATCATTTTATACAGTTTCTATAACAAGATCAACGACCACGAAACAAAGACATACTGTGGTCTCATACTACGCATAGGTATATTCCAAGGGCTCACGCCAAACAGGCCGAACACTCGCATATTGTTAATAAATACCTCTCATGCATAATCCAGGAAGAATGCACAAACAAGTAGAGTTAAAATTCGATTTCCACAAACACCCAACAAACGGATTTGAAGAAAAATCGAACCAGAAGAAATACAGTGCCAATAATCAAACTAGATCTCATAGAAAATTCATCTAATCTTCACAAAACAAATGAACAGAGTTGTTTTAATGAAGACATTTGAAAGACAGCAAAATATTTAAAGGATAGGGCCTAGCATGCCTGTATTTTGATCGAATTTCCGAAGAAGACCAGAGGAAGAGCTCAAACTTCCTTTTCTTTTTCCCAAATACAGCGACCAACAAAATTTCGCTGTCCCATTTACAATATATCCTCCATGGCAGAGAAAAGAGCCAGAGAATTTCATTCTCGCCATGCAACTCAAAGAGAACTGGTGCTATGAACAGTAAACTAGCAGAGAGAGAGAGAGAAGAAGACCGAAAATCGCGATACACCAAACAAACCTTCCAACTTCTCGTTTGCATGCTGTTCCGCGAGCTCCGGCTCGACTCCCTAGACATTAAATGCCATTAAACCAATTTTCCCGCTTAATCTCAACTCCCACCGACCGCCGAAATTGGCGACAGTCCATCCAAAAACTCAAGTTCATTTCCAAACTTAGTAATTGCCAAGTCTGCCAAGGTTAGCCGCCGCCTAAGCCTCCGCCATATGCCTGTCCCTCATCCTTATCCTTCCCATTTATTGCCATAGAGAATAGCGCCCATGGTTCGCCACCCTTCAAAGGCCCCTTCCCAAAAACTCTTAGTTAGCTAGGTTAGTATCTTAGGTTAGAGTTTTAGGGTAATGACCATGCTAACCATTTTACACTTAGTTATTATTTTAGGATCATAACACATAGCCTAGGTCTAGGTTAGACTAACAATAATCTAACCCCTAGGTTAGGTTATTGTTTTAGGTTACTAACCCTTAGTAATTCAGTTTGGTCCTTCTCCTGAAAACTCGGAGAGACCTGTATCATACTTTCTAGAACAGAGCCACTCCTGTTCTTATTACAGAATTGTATGTCAATGAATTATTACCTGGTCTTTAATCGAGACCTTCCAGATATACTAGATATCGGGAACCGTTTCATTTCTCAAGATCAGCCTGAGTCATACTCCTGACCAGCTTACTAAATGCTTCCATACCTTGCAACCTGTTCAAGGTTCGTGATCTAATTTTATCACTTCACAAAATTAAAGCATTACTTGGATCAATTCCTCTGGTCCAAGTCTAGATATTATTGATGAATACCTGTATAATTCATTCCGTGATCAGATTAATATTCAGTCACAAAATGAAATAAATAAAAGAGTCTATTAATATTTTGACTCAGTCAAGATCTGCAATCTGCAAGAAATTTAATACATATCAAGCATGATTTCCGAATCGAGGTACACAATCCATTTACTAGAAATCACATATCAACACTTGAATGCTTAGGAGAAAGTAACAACAGTTCAGGGTGTTACATGTTGGAAAGAAAAGTGGTAAAGTCTCCTAACTCCCGTGGATTAAGGGATTGACCGACCTTAATGATGTGAGGGTCTTTAGAAGTCCCTATATTAAGGTCATTGTGGCTTCGTTGAGAAGCGTAGACTGTCAAAACGAATGGTTTTAGGAAGATAGGAATCCTCTACCCCAGATAGGTGAGGACAGAATCATCATCTGCACAGTGGATAGTGTTGATAGTAGGAGAGTCGTCTCCAACTATT
Source organism: Taxus wallichiana var. yunnanensis (assembly GCA_018340775.1). Lineage (NCBI taxonomy): Eukaryota > Viridiplantae > Streptophyta > Pinopsida > Cupressales > Taxaceae > Taxus > Taxus wallichiana. Next base: position 166,571,018 of record CM031242.1, on the reverse strand, counting down.
TTAGGGAAAATTAACGGTATGGAAGCGGACTTGTCATTAGTCTTATAGGTTAGTGGCCCTAATGAAATGGTATTGACTAAAAAATTTAGACGGGATGGAAATGGTGTCATCCACATCAAGTGATGCTTCGAACTAGCGGAAGAAGATGGTTCCTCAATAGGAAGAGGCTCATCGAGAATAGTGATGGTGGCTTTTGAAAAAGGTTTAAATCCTAAACCAAATTTTGATGTGGCTTGAGAGTTGGAATGGACACGAGGTCATGCACACCTTGTTCATATTTTCCCAAGCCAAAGCCCTTCCACGTGCATCGATATAAATAATTTTTTTGCAAACGTGGGATTACGCAGACAATCGAATCCTCTACCGAATAGGGCTTGGCTCAAGGAGGAGAATCAAGGCGATAGTGAGGTATATCAAGACCATTGTAAATGAAATAAGTATGTTGATTGGACAGACCAATGGTAATGACACTACCGAGACCTGCTGATATTCAGGTTGTTTGTCTGGTCTACCATACTCGTTAGGTTTGAGATGGGAATCAAAAGAAAGGAGAGGAATCTCTCCTAGTGAGAAACGCTGCAATGTCTCTTCTATATTTTGTAAGTCCGGTAGTTTAGTTGCGAGGTATGGAAGAGGATGAGGCCTTTTCGGGAGAACAAGCATTCTCCTTTAGGGGTAGACCTTGTGGTCATGTCGCATTGTGCGGAAGGAAAAGGATCTCTGGATGAGTATAGATTTTCCCTCATATTGATATTTTAAGCATCGATGGAGGGTGGATGGGACACAATGTATTGCACGAATCCAGGAGTGTCTCGAGGATCATATTGTAGTGGAATTTCCTTCAACAATGTAAAAGAGTTCATGAAGCAACTTTTTACTTTCTCAAATGGGCAAGACCACGATTCCTAAAGTAATCGCTATCTGATCATTAAATGATCGAAGAGAGAAAGGTGAGGGTGACACTACGTTCTTCGGTAACTTAAGTTACTTGAATGTGTGAGAGGATATGACGTTGAGTGCAGCATCACTGTCGATCATAGTGCGTTTTAATGTAGTGTTGTTTATTTGGATTTGTGATAAAGAGGGGAACCTCCAAATCCTCGGAAGAAAGGGAAGGAATTTCTAAATCTTCAAAAGAAATGGTGGTTGATGGTCTATTCAATCCAACAACCATATCGAAGGGTTGGGGCTCATCTGAATTCACTGCGATGCTACGCAGATTATCAATCAGAGCCTGGCGATGTTGCGGAGAGGATTGAATGAGGTCAAAAAGATACATTTTGACTAGAGCCTAGGTGAGTTGTTTCATAACACTCTCCTCAACTGACATGGGAATTTGAGCCCGAGGTGCAGCATGAATAGAGACCCAAGGTCTCGGGGCTAATGAGGAAGGAATAACTCCTTCGGGGACTACAAAAATGACAACCCATGGTCGAGATGTTGTAGATGATGATGGATTATCATACTGTTGGGTTCTAGTGGCGATATGAATTGTGTCAATTTGAGAAGGTGGAAGACAATCTGGAGTGGAATCACTAGAAGTAGAGGTCTGAGTAGATTGTTGGGGCTCAGATGGAGCTAAAATGACAGGAGATACTTGTTCCTCCTCCTCTTCTAGTAAAGATCACTTTCTTCCAAAAGACTATTAACGATAGATTGAAGAGCCTTACATCCCTCGGTGTCATGACCCGAAGCACGATGGTAAGTGCAAATCAAATCAAAGTTAAACCAGAAGGTTTTACTACTTTAGGGTTATAGGGTTTAATCGGAGGAAGAGATATGGATGAAGATTGGATAAGTTTGTGGAGGATTTCAGTATAGAATCTGGTAGACAAAGATGAGGACAGAGATGATGAAGGTGCCTCTTTTACTTTAACAGACTGCCAAGGTAAAAGAACCTACATGTTAGGTTTGAAAGTCTCTGTAGGGATCGTGCCTAGTGAGACATGATTGATTTCAATGGAGGAGGAGCCCCTAAAATAGATTTTGAAGATGATGGAGATGTGACAAGTGTTGTGGTCTTCAGAGATAAGGGAGGCTACTTGGTTGAAACTAATGATGATTTAGATAATGTCGATTTAGATGAGGGAGGAGCTCCCAAAGTAGGTTTTGTTGGAGGAACAGAGGGTGCCCTGGTTTTTGGTAACGAAGATGATGATTATGATAAAAGAGGTGACATCTTTCTAGTAGGTAAGTCCACTTTTCAAGGTGCTAGTGAAGAACGTGTTGTAGAAGAAGATGATGGTTTTGATAAGTTTGCAGAAGAAGACGCCTTCTCAGTGAACAAATCCAATATTTTATGAGGCGTAGAGAGATATTTTTGTGGGAAAGCACCAAGAGTCTTGATGGTTCAAAATATGGGCTTTCCTTTTTCCGGGATGGTGACAATTTCAACCTGGATAAGGTGATTGTAACCTTTTCAGGGGAAGCAAATGGGGAGGTATTGATGCTGCAAATATAGATTTCAGTTATCTCGATCTAAGTTCAGGCACCAAGAGTGTGGGTGTTGGTGCTACTTCTTTAGATTTTCCCTTAATAGGCAAAGTAGCATCGGTGATGGAAGAAGTGAGTGATGAAGAAGCAGTTCCTTGCTAGGGAACTACTTCTGGTTCACTAATTGTGGGTGAGACTACTGTAGGAAAGGAAACGGGAAGAGTTAAAATCGAAGATGCTTCCGTCGAAGTGGGTACAACTATAGGTACATTTACCAATGGTATAGTCACGAAAAAATGGGAGAAATAGAAGTAGATGTATCTGCGGTGGAAACACGAAGGGATGTAATTGCCTTGAGCATTGAAAGAATATATGACCAAGGGACAGATGAGGATGATATCTGTCTTGGGTATGGATGGAAGATCGTAAAAGAAGCGAGAGGGAGATGAATCCGTATCTAACAATGTTGGAATATTCAAAGACAGGCTATCTGAAGATGGTGGAATCCCAGTGATTAACGAAGCGGAAGGAGGTTCTGATTCGGTCGATGTGTTCACAGATGGCTTAGGTTTAGAAGAAGATTCTTCAGTAGAGATGAAGTTGATAGTATGAGTGTTTGGTTTTTGAGACTCTGAAGCATCATGGTTCGGGGAATGATTGGGAAAAGGTTGTTTAAAAACATCAAGCGCTTGATTTGGGGGAGCATTTGGGTTATCCAGAATGAGCTCGCCTTTATCAATGAATTTCTGGACAAGATTTTTGAAGGTTTGACATCGTTCAATGTCATGACCTTTGGTTCTATGATAATGACAGAAGTCATTTTCCCTATACCAGAATGGACGTTCTTGGCTTTCATCAATATTCCTAATGGGGGGAAGTTCGATCATGTGAACTTCCAACATTTTCTCCAAGATAGAAGCATATGATTCCCCCAACAAAGTGAAATATCGAGATGACGAGGATCCTTTTTGAGAAGATGAGGAGTCTCTCTGTGGTGTTTGATTAGAATTTTCATCGACTCATGATGTTTTTAATACAATAGCGTTGGTGGATCCCCGATTCTTGTCTTTAGAAGTAGAAGGGTTTGATTTAGTAAACCGAGAAAAATATGGTTTAGATTTAGAGTGAAGTTTTAACTTCCCTTGTTCAATGGCGCGAGACTCAAGTTTACGTGCCATCGTAAAGGTTTCTTCAAATGTATGAAATGCCTGGATCCTTAAAGTGGAAGAAATATGATTAGCACAAGATCGATTAAACAACTTGATTTGTTGGGATTGAGGAAGGGAGAAAGATAATTGGTTTATTATCCCTCTCCAATGAGTGACAAAGTCTGCAATAAAGTCGTCATCGAATTAACGAATGTTATAAAGATCTGTAATCAAGATCTTATGTGTGATATTTATTGAAAAGTTTTCAACAAACATCTGGGCCAATTGAGATAAAGAAAACAAGGAATGTTGAGGAATGTTATTGTACCAGTCTAAAGTAGGACCTACTAGAGACATAGGAAAAGTACGGAGCATAAGCTCCTGATCCTGGACTATAAGGTAGCAAGCATGTTTGAATGCTCGCAAATGCTATTGAGGGTCCTCTCGACTATGAAATTTTTAAAATTTAGGAAGCTCCCATTGGGGAGGATAAGGCTTAAAAGCCACTGATGGGTGAATGGGTTCATTACACACTTCTTCAAAAGAGTATGAAGGACGAGCCCCTTTGGTGGAGGCTTCTAAGTCTGTAATTTTCTTGAAAAGAATTTGTAGACCACGTCAAATTGAGGAGGAGGCATTTGGCATGTCCTACATAAGAAGCAAATGGTGGATGTTGTTGAGGTATCAATGGGGATTCATCTCGTTGATTGATAGGATGATAAGAGGAGTAACAGGGCATTCAGGTGACACCTGGTGTGGTATTTGTTGTGAAGGAGCCCGTGTATAGGCATGTGAGATGACAAGTGGTTGAGAAAAAGAAGGTTGGATGACAGATGAGCTCGTGATTGGTGGACTCTATGCTTGTTGACCGAATCGGAATGGATTGAGGAACAAGGGTGTCGATTTGATTGGACATGGTGGGGAATAAGGTCTAAAAGAGGCTTTTACCGCCAGATTAGTTATTAAGGGTGCCGACGCTAGAGGATGGGCGAAGGTCACTGTTGCTGGAACATTGGAAGAAAAACCAACTGGAGGACGAGAAGGGGGAACCAACTGACTCATCAAAGAGGGTTGACTCATAAAGAGGTACGACCACGGGATGCAATGGATGGCATGGACGAATTAATAGTAATCTGTGGGTGGGCAAACATGCCCATTATAGCTAGAGAAGAGGACTTCTCAGAAGTAGGTTGTGGAATAGTTGAGGTAACTGCAGTGTTAGGAATGGGCAAGACTATTTGAGAACTAGTCGACATGGTGGTGGAAGAGAAAAAGGAGGCACGGGTGTGCCACCCTCCTCCGTGGTTCAAGGTGAAAAAAGGATGCTAAGCTGTTCTACAAAATCCGGGATGGTTCACGAGGATAATCGTAAACTTACCCGATTGGTGGTCCCCGATCGATATTTGAATAGACTTGTGTACTAGGTAGTCCATAAGGGCTACGTGATTGCGATCAAGAGCACACCGAAATTTAGGATCCCCATGAGGAACATACTCCATATCGAAGCGGATGATATTTCGAAGGACTAGGGGTAGCTGGACGTGATGGGATTGTTTTGGCCGATAAAAGGATTATATGACTAAGATGGGGAACCAACTAACAAAGAGTCCCGAGGAAGACCTGGGGGTGCAAAACATCCACACTAGTGGTGATCTCAGAGGAAGAAGGGGCCAGTTGAGCCATTCTTCTAGATTGTAATCAAGTGATGACCGTCATGAACAAACCGAAATATAGCGAGAAAAAAAAGAAGATTGACCTAACTAATGCACATGACATAATTCAAGCAGGCGTAGGTGATTATCTCTTTTAAATTTTTATGCTTTTAAGAAAGAAAATGTTAGGGAAGGATTTTTAGAACAGGAACTACTCAAATAGCCAAACTAAGGATGGTTTGGGGAATGTTTTGGTGAGGAGTCTTGAAGGCAATTCAGTAAAATAATGGTACGTGGCTTGATATAGGGGCCTACCCCCGCACTTCACACACCGTTGCGATAAGGAGTCGGCTGCTTTGCCAATATATACCAGAACTTCCGTGAATTTATAGCGCGGACCGAGTACCACGTAGGCTCTTCCCCTGGATATCACTTCCAAGTAGGCGAGGACATGGGAGGAATTCTTGTTTAAATGCTTTATACCTAGTGATTTTGGCCTTGTGTGCAAGGGTGAAAAATAAAAATCAAATAGTTTCACTACCGATTTTGATCAATTTTCCAACCTAATTAAAACTAGATGAAAAACATACAGCAGAAATGACAAAGAAAGAGTTCTTTTTAAGCACTTAAAAATGAAGTGTTTGATTTCGACGAAGAAAAGTCAAGCAAGATTCTTTCCCAAATGCGATTAAATTATTTTTAAGCACCAAATATGAAATTTTCGAATGTGATAGAAAACAAAAAAATGCAGTCTCTTTTTTTCTTTTTTTTTAAGTTCCTAAAAAGGGGAAAACACCGTAAAAGAGAAATACTTGTAGATTTAGCTCTCCAAGGTGTGTGGACTTCAAAAAAAAATTTGTTGAGCTCTTCCCCTCGAACAATCCCACGAACAAGCAAAGTGCTCTGCAAGAAAAGGTTAAGAAAACACACAAACCAACCCAGATAGATATATCCAGATAATAGCAAAATGAAAAATGTCTATTTAAGGGATTAGAAAAATTTCAAAGAAATAACAATTTTGCATAAAGAGATGGATCAAACATGCAATCTTGAAATCAAAATGAAATATTTACTAATTTAATAAATAGAAATTAGAATTGAAATTTACAAAAAGAAAGGACCTAACTTTACAAATTCAGAAATGAAAGAAGCAAGACTAAACGATGAAAGGCTGCTTAAGCGTAATCGATAAAAAAATCGGTGAAGAAAAAGAACAAATCTCAAAACTAGAAAAGAGATGAACTTACCAATAATAAGGGACTTTGGTTGGGTCCCACCGGTGTGCCAGAATGTTGATCAAGAATTTGCGCTTGTTACTTGTCCAAGTTAATTACCAAACTAAACACAAAAACCTTAAAAAATCAAATGAAATCGATACTGATGGACAAGATCCGAAGATGTAGACGGATAAGGAAGCTGATGTAGATAAGAGGCGCACATGAGTGATCGCACACAGTAGATCCAAGAAACACCGTGAGACACGATGCTTGAGTAAAAGACCATGTTAAAAGATATTTAGGTGGACTCGCCCGAGAAGCGGGTGCAGGAAGCGATAAGCTCCCTCGGCGGATGTCAGTCCATGTTTTCAATAAAGTAGAGATGCATACATGATAAAAGATGTACGTAAAGGACTAGATTTTTGATCAAAGTACTAAACAGAATCTAAACAAGCGGATGAAAGCAACAGAAAATAGAAAACTATGAAAACAATGTTGGATTTGTGTTACCTGAGTTCTTTTACCTGTCTACAGGATGATCGGCATCGATTATGTAAAATCAGCGTCGACTGGTTCAAATTGGCGTCAATTGATATAGATCGGCGTTGACTTGTTTTGATCGGCGTCAACTCGAGACAAACTATAAGAAGGTTTGGGAAACGGAAAATGAAGGCAAGATCATCATCGTCCAATGGATCTACAGAAGCCGTAGAGATACTGGAAAGGCTCCACCTGTGCTGGATGCAAGAACAGAGTCACCAGAAAATCAATGGAGACTCGCGATGTCGATGTGGTAAGAGAAGAGTACATTGAGTTCTCCTCTCGGGATTGATTTGGATAGGATTCACTCTCACTTGATAGATAATGCTCGGCTTGATGCTCGAAACTCTCTCGTTCTCTATGTCTAACCCACTATCTATCTCATCATCTAACTATCTCTCTCATAATGTGTCTCACCGTAACCGAGTTCGGGATTCTATTTGTAATCTAAGACCGACCGAGATTAAATTGGTGCCATTTCTGAAAAATTGGCGTCGACCAAGTATTGATCGGCGTCGATCATGGAATAGACTCCCGAAATGGGCAAAAGGAGTGATTTATGGAAAGATGAGAGTGATCCCTCCACCTCAAATACAGGAAATATCCATTACGCTTGGTTTGGGAGGAGGAGAAATAGGGGGATATATGGATAGAATAGATATGGGGTAGATAAGTGGTTAGGATACATGTAAAAGGTGTAATTAAATAGTTAATATTTAATTACTCACGGGTAAAACATAATGGGGTGAATTAAACTTAGGATAGGTGTTTAAATCACAAATTGAATAATACCCCAAGGGGGCGGTGGTAATGAAAATGTGCCCCAGGTTACCCGAGAGGGTAAATGAATGCGAGGGACACGAAATTGGGTAACCAATTTTAGGTGTCTATAGAAATACTTTATGGCATACCAAGAATTAACTTACACCAATAACTATCTTATTCACTTGTTTCCATGGACTCTTGGAGACCAAACGCTTGAATGGTTCCTCCATTTCCCTAAAGGGTCTATATTTTGTTTTACTGGATTTAGCTGAAATTTTTTTCCATCACTTTTCATTCAATAAGGAAAGTGATATTACCATGTTCTAACTCGTAGTGACAAATAAATAAATAATGAGAACTTTGTTTCCTTTTTATAGTAGTGGCGGGGGTTGGCTAGCTTATTCACTTGCTCTATTCTAGAGAAATAACTTGTAAGCATATTTGTGTCAAATATACACCCTAAAATATCCTTCCATTTGCAAATGCATTACATGGGCACATTTTAAGAAGTCATTGAAAAGGGTATCCAAATAGAGAAATATATATTGTCCAAAAGGTTTTGAAACCCTTTCAAAGAGATAACTATGAATCAAAACCTACCGATAAATCAAAATTATTTAACAAAAACAAGAATGTTACAAGTGATGGAATCATTGATTCTAAACATGTGCAAGTAGTTCAAAACACCCCACATTTAAAACTCTCGTGTGGGCCGCTCAAACCAAAAGTTAAATGTAGGGAATACACTCTTCTCACAAAGCCTCTGTCATCAATCCTTAAACCACTCAACTTAAACAATATGCTCAAGTTTCCTACTGTCGCCCCTTTTATAAATGATACACCTAAACCTTTGTGGTACAAATACCATGATTATTGTTAGTATCATTGTGTCAAATATCATGGCATGGATTCATGTATGAAATTTAAAAACTTTATTCAAGATCTTCTCGATAGAGGAGATATCTAACTTGATGCACAAGAACCCAACAAAATGTTTAACAATCATTTTGGGATTTATAAATAACCCTTCCCAAAGCATAAACTAGTAGAAAAGAAATTGGATTGAGGTCAATCCTCTAAAGAAAAAATTGTCAACCATATTGTTGCCCAAATATCGAATACATTTCATTCTCTTATTATATATGTTCATCATATCACCAACCATATCCACACCATCAAAATCAAATCCTAAGATTATGTCGTTACAATGTGACACACTCGCCTTATTGTTTTAGGACCCCCTTTTCTACTCCTTCGACATGCCACCATGATCTCCTAGAATGGCATGAGAAGACAACCGCCAAGATCTCTATCTTGGATCTTTTTAAGATGTCTATTTTTCATAAGGACATTCTCTATAAGACCCTTTAGAAGTCAATATTTCCTATAGACATTGACGTTTTCACTTCCAAGCCTTGGTTACACAAATCACCCCATCTAAACAAATCATTTTTAGCCAAAACAAGGTTGTTACGGATCATCAAACCCACAAACTACCCTTGTACATAAAAGTGATCATTACCCATAAAAAGGTTTAAAAAGTGCTTGTGGGCAATGGATCGCGGCCTTAATATATACACTCTAAAGCTTGTAAAATAATTGGTACATAGTGATACGTAACTAGATCCCATTGTGATCACCATTAAGGCCTATGATAATGCAAAATGATAATTATCAGCACAATTACCTTACCCATGGAAGTTGGCCCTATCACACATGACACAAGGTTCTATGTCATCGATATGGAACTTCCCTATAACACTCTCATTGATCGCTCATGGATTCATGTCATGCTGGTTGTTCCTTCCACCTTCTATTAGTGTATAAAATTATACCATCAAGGACGTGAGCTTATAATTACTAGTGACTCTAGTCACAAAATCATGCACTTACTACTATTATTATATTGCCAAGTATGTTGTTTTATATATGGATCTTGCATAAGAAAATTATTCACTGATGACCCATTCCATTTTCCAGTCATCTGTCTTGTTGGTCTTTGTCGTTGTTTGTCTCACACATTTTTCACTCACTCGCACAATTTTGGTTAGGTCTCAGGGAGTCTTATCTATTAGTACTCACTCGATGTCATCACTAGTATTTGACTAGGGTGCTTAGATAGATATTAGGGCACCACTGGTCTTGATTTATAGGCACCCTAGTCCCCGTCACACTTGGTTTTGTTTTAGACATTCAAGGTTGGTCTTTACATTTTTCCCTCTCATCTCCCTAGGTACTAGTCAGCATGTCGGGTCATTAGTGTCGAAATTTGAACAAGAGATCCCTATATAAACACAACATACATACTACCTTATGGGAAGACTATTTCTACTAAGGGCTAGCTATCTACATAGAGAAAGGGACTGCATTTGGGCATTATTCTACATCACACACTACATAGGAAGGGATGTATTCATTCTATTCCATCCACCATTTTAAATTTTATCTAGTTACTATTTTATATCTTTGTGTCATTAGCGCTAGGGAAACCTAGGCACATTATTGCACACACAAACACATAGAACTACATTGGGTCTGAGATGTATTACAACACTCATTCATAATTCCATCCATCCGGTAGTTAAGGACGGTCTAATCCCTTCATTTTCATCTTTCTTTTTTAGGGTTTGATGATTTATGTGGGGTTTTACAGGTGATTCTTCATTACAGGTTTGTGGCGATAATAGTGAAGCAAGTCCGACATTCACCCAACCAAAGGTGAAATATTGTGAATACCTAAAGTGACCATATCGTATCAAATTCCGAGTTGTTTCGTAGACTAGGGCACCTATATTTCAGAATAGGGCACCCACATGCACCCTCATCGCTCTCCAAGTGCCCCAATCGGCTAGATTTTCTCTGCCGCTATTTTTGAAGATCGTTGCGACACTCTCCTTTCGCTATCTCATCACCCCGTTCAATCTTGGATCATTATGAGGTAAGTTCAATTCAGGTAAGTACCTCCCCCTTTCATTTTATTTCATTTTAAACTACCAAATAAATTATTTAGCATTTATATTTTAGTATATTTCATTTATTACATTGTTGTACTCTTAGATTCTTAATAAAATTTCAGATTTTATAGAATCATTTTGGTGAACCCGTATCTTAGAACATTTTTCCCTAGGATCCATTAAAACCCTAATGGCTAAGGATAGCTCTTCTCCTTCTCAGTTCATCGTGCCTCATGTTATCATCAATATTATCTATTACCGAGATTACTGATTTATATCGTGATATTACTATGTCGGATGATATTCAACAACAACTCTTAGCTAACGAATGCAATATACCTACTAGCTTTGAAAATTATTCTTTTAGCATTGTGTCGGATCTAGATAGCTTTTCTAGTTTTTGACCTTGTTATACCACTAGTCATGATCCCTCTTCTCACATTTCTAAAGAAATTCTAGATGATTCTCTAATTGATTTCATGTTTGGTCTTGATGTTAGTACACATGTGCATAATGACTCTCCTCCTAGTCAGACCACTACTATATCTACATCTCATGCTTCTCCTATTTCTGATAATGCTTCTCATGATCCATCACATACTTTTCCACATGCTCATTCACATTATGTTGATGATCTAATTGATGACATTTTTATATCTGAGTCTCTCTTTGATTTTGACAAAACAATTAATAGTCATGAGTCTACTACTTTACATACAACTAAGTGTGAATCTCTTGCTCCATTTTCATCTTCTTTTGAGGTTGTATCTACCACTATGCATGACTCACCTCCATCTATTAGTTCATCCTCTCTTATCACTCCATCTCCATCTATTATTTCATCTTCTCCATCTAACACTCCATCTCCTAGGGATGTTTTCGATGCTTGTATATGAACATTTCATGTCCTTCATCACCTATTTCTTCTTCGGCACCTACACTTAGTGTGCCTTTAGCATCGGCTTCTCCTACATCTCCTCTCGACATCCCTATGATTACTCACAATGGAAAATTACAACCGCTTAACACATTATTTCCATCCTCTACTATTCCTTCACAAGATATCTTGTCTCTCATGCATGTTGTGGGTCATTTATAGTCTCAGGTTCAATCACTCACATTAGAAATCAAATCCTATTATGCTTCCATTGATAAAATTCATTACATGACAACCCTATCCCTAAGAAGATTCATAACTCAGCATTTCCTAAGGATTTTATCATGCCTACCTTTTCATGTTTTGATGGTACTAGAAACCCCTACTTACATCTCAAACATTATCGTATGGCTATGGATTCATATTCTAATGATCGATTATTGCTTAAATCCTTTCGACATAGCCTTACTGATGATGCTTTGTAATGGTATACTCACCTACCATTTGGATCTATTAGCACTTATCATGAGATGGAAGAAGCTTTTCTCCATTACTTTATCATCAACAATGGCCCTAGAGTTACTTATGATCATCTACCTACTTTACATCAGGGAAAAATAGAACCTATCATGGATTACATCTTACGATTCAATGTTTGTATGCACCAATTAGTCTTTCAACCTATCGATCTAGAGAAGTAATTTATCTTCTGTCATGGTTTGATTCCAGCATTAAAACAAAGATTGTAATATGACACATGTGAATCATTCACACTTATTTGCTATAAAGTTATTGATCTAGAACAAGACCTCATTGCCACACATGTTATAGATCCTCCACCTATGGTTACTACTAATGCATCATCTAGTTCTTCTCCATTTCCATTAGTTGAGTGTCCTACATGATCTCCATCTCCTCCTCGCAAGCAAGATCAGTCTCTACTATGTCACGAAGCATCCTTCTTCTCCTACTCGTGAAAGGCTACACCTCAATATTCTACACTTGTTTCACATGATCCATTACATTTCTCATCACGCAACCACATGATGTGTTCCATGATTCAATCAATGAGTTTTTAATTCGCTTACCTTCTAACCAACATCATCCATAACATCATTTACAATGTCAGCATGATCAACCATATTGTAATTATCACTATATCAATGGCCATAAGGATAATGATTGCTTTGCCCTTCATAATCACTTGCAACAATTAGAGGATAAGGGCATCATCTCCTTTGGTTCTCGCTCACGTGATTGATCCACATCTCCTCTCCCTCATCTATGAGCTACTACTATAGTTGAATTATCTCCTCCTTCTAGTGTTAAGTTCATTGTTTTTCCATTACCACATGTCATCAATCATGCACTCTCTCCATTCCTATGCCATCTCATCCATCTCATCCCGCATCATATTATTGCTTCACATTAGATTCCATAGCCCTTGGCATTTGCACCTCCCACCGCTGCTCCATATGACATTCATTTTGGCTCATATGCTCATGTTGCTTCCATCCCACATGCTTCCACCGCTTTGCACCGCCTTGGTCTTTGGTAGGTTATTATTATCACCTCACCCCCCAATGACACACTCATGTTCTTACAGTTCTTACATGACTATTGAGGGATATATTACAATAATAACCTCTCTTCATGTGCTCTATTGATTCATCTAGTGCATTCTATCGAATCATTTCCCGATGATGCACTCTTGCATTACATGGTTCATTCTTGACTATTGAGGGGTCTTATCTAAATGAACCTCATCATCTATATGCTAGGGCATCACTAATATCCCTCCCTATCTTCATCTTACTAACATACATTTCATTACACTATAACAACTATATCATAATTTTACATGATAATTGATCATCCATCACTATAACATATTACGAAATCATATATTATCATCACATTACACATTACTCGACAACTATGCATTACAAATCAATTCAACAAATATGAATAACACTTAACACATCAAGCATCATCCATAACAACAACAATCACATACATCATCATCACATCATAACATCAATACACAAAATGTAATCATCATATAAATCTATATATCTATATAAATCAAAGTTACAAAACATCTCATAACTAGGGGAAACTCCCCTACATCGAATACATCCATATGACTCATATCTCATCATCATTGTCACTATCTAGTAATACAAGTGCTCTAGAACTAGAAGCCTCGCCGCTAACTTGGCATCACTGATCATGACCCATATACCTCTCCACCTTCCTACATAATATGTTGTTCTCTCTGTAGACTACTCCATAAAGCAACTCTGTAGTGTAAAGAATTGTGCAAACACATAATGTGTTAAAGGACCTCCACCCACTACCTCTCTAGCTCTTCATGTCTCCTCACATGCCTCATCCCTCTCACTCGGTAGCATGGTACATGTCATTCTTGTTATGGATAATGGCTCAAACATATGGGAATTCTCACCCGTAATTTCATCCACATGCTCTAACATCCCTCCATCTATAAGTATGTCGATCAGCACATTATATGTCAATGTGCAAATGGATGTGTCCACAATCATGCTCCAATACATGTCACCTAGAACCAATAACATAACACATTAGATCACCATAAGCATCACATAAGTAAGTAACCAATCATATAACATAACTATATAGGTACCCATGCTCCATTATCATTGTCGTATTTACATTTTCAAGGGCATGTTCTTACCCCTCCATTCCTCCTCCCCGTGATAATCTTGCCACATCCACAAAAAAAGGGAACAAAAAACCCATCGATGTGTTTTCCACCATGCACGGTATGCCTCGTATACCCCACATCATCTACATCTATCATCTCTATGGCCGCATTGGCCTCGTCTAGTCAAGGAGGTACTAGTTCTCATGTGGGCCCCAAGATAGCTTCATCCCTTTTCGGTGCTCTAAGATCGCTAACCCATACATATGGCTCTGGAGGTACATCCTAGGCCATACCAAACTATCGAGATATCTGCTCCACCTGAAATAACTCGGTCACACTTGGGAACTGATCCTCCAACCACATAGTCCTTTGTATGCATCGTAACTCTATCCGCGTCCTCTGGCCATCCTCCATAATCTCAGTATGGCCTCCATATCACTACCTCATGCCCCATGTGGTCTATTGAGGATCTATAAGTATCAGTATCCATCTTTTGACCATACACACCAATCCATCTCCCAAAGAAATATGTCCGGCCTAGCTAACTCGCTCATGGACCACCAACCGGCCTTAATCTGCTATATGCTCATAGGCCCACACATGTAGTAATGTAGTATCTCCAATCCCGCCTCTATATTCCTCCTGTGTAGATCTATAAAGATCTCTATCTAGGTGGGTCAATATACATCATTCCCAAGCATACCTAGTACCCTCCTCCTCTATCTACTAGAAAATATCATGCATATTATATAAGATGCCCACACCACCTCCCTCCACTGCAATTGATGATGCAATAACCACGGCTATAAAATTATGCAAACATGGAACCCTTGACCTCAAAATTTCATCCAAGCTAATATGGGGCTCAAGAGGTACTCTGTTATCTCAGTTTTGAGTTTACACCAAAACTATCAGATAACCCTACGAAATTTTTAAGCTGGTTTTGCAAAATTGCCTTTATGAGAGATAATCGGGTTTTCAAGTTTCACCGACAGGACAACATGTGTTTTAGATGTTTCATGTCTGGTGTTCCCCAAAACCCGAAACCCACATCAAGTAAGTCAACTCGGGTTTACAGAACTTCGTCGCATCGGAACATGCCTTATCCGAGACATGTTCCGTGTCACTGTCTTCCGATACCCGAAGCCCGATTTAGTCCTTCATGTCAGGTTTTTGAAACTTTGAAGCATCTAAACATCTCATGCTTTATGTCGATTGTTTCCCGCAACCCGAAACCTGAATTGCTCTAAACACCTTTGTGTCGGGTTTTCGAGATCTCCTAAGCATGCTGACATGGCATTAATGCCGAGTTGTCGGGTGGGTTGGCACGTGCCAGCTGAAGTGTATTAATTGTAAATTTTCTTATATATATGCAGATTTCCACGTCATTTTTACTGGACATATTTTTACCTCGTGGATTTTTCGCGCATGCTTCTCCAACCTCGAAACCCGAAACTCACCTGTGCCCGATTGAATTACCCATTTTCGATCTTTCCTTGCCCTGGTTGAAGGTATCTCTCTCTTCATTCTTTGTTCATGGTTTTTATGGATTGATTATGTGAGGAATTCTTCCCATTTTTACCAGGTTTGTGGAGTTTTTATCTTTTTCCTTTTTGGGTTGTTTTCTAAAACCGGGTTTATGTTTTAGGGTTTATCTCTTTGGAATTATCATTTTGTGTTATTTCCTAATGTTGTTGTAATTAAAATATGTTTGGTATATGAATGGTAAAGAAAGAACTTGCATGTTTTAAATTCAACAAAAACCTTGTTCCCTCTTCTTGGGTTTTGAAGGGTGTTGTGCAGTATCAAAAACCCGCAGTATATCAGAAGATTTGGCGTGTCGGGCTTTCTCAAGTTTCGACATCTTCAAAGTGCCAGGTTTTCTCAAGTTTCCGACATCTTCAAAGTGTCGGGTTTTCTCAAGTCTCCGACATCCTCAGTGTGTCGGGATTTCTCAAAACTCTGACATCCTCAGCGTGTCGGGATTTCTCAAATCTCTGACATCCTCAGCACATTGGGTTTTCTGGATTCCTCGACATCCTCCTCAGTGTGTCGGGCTTTTCCACCCTTCCGGCATCTTCAGTAGGTCGGGGTTTTCACAGTGTGCAACATCTCCTGATCTCCGAAACTCTCCTCCTTCTAAATCCTTCATGTCGGACCCTGGTCCATCGCAAGAAAAGACTGAGAAGTCAGGAAAGATGAAATACAAATTCAGAAAGGTGGAGTCTCCATCCTATATCGATTGCAATTATGACATCCGAGATACAGAGCTCAGAAATATAGATATGGAAGATTTCTGGAGTAGGGTAAAGAGCTCCTCCCAAACTCCATGGATGAAGTCGATAGCTGATAGTGGTTTACCTCTTGCAGCAGGTTTCCCTATGTCCGCCAAAGGCCCCGAATTCATATTGGCCTCGTGCCTCAAGTTATGACTTTACTTCTCATTCTGTGAGAAACCAGGTGGGAGAAGTTGTGATCAAGTTGGACGGAGGTTACTTTGATGACCTCCTCAAGCTGCCCAATTTTGAAGAATATGGAGAGTTAGATATCAAGTCAGCTCATAAATCTTGGGATAACGATCAGGAAGATTGTATCAAGCATGTAAATAAGAAGTTCCTTATCAAAGCCAAACCGGCTGTCTCCAGATTCCCAAGACTTGTCCCCAGAAGTGATTTCATTCAGGAAATCAATGACATCATCACTTTGTTGAGTCGGGTTTTGGTTTACCCAAATCAAATGTTTTCCAAGGGTGGATGTATCAATTCATGATCACCATTAAGAAAAATCAACAAGGAATTGATTGGGGCACTCTCATTAGTAATGAGATAGATTCCCAAATGACAACAGTCTTGTCTACGGGAAGGTTTTATATGTCCTCATATGTTACCTATGCAGCGGCCGGTATGAGGAACTATCCTGGGTTGGATACCAAGGGAAATAGGACGGTGGACCATGTCTATCAGTATTTTCCTCAGCTGACAAGAAAAGGGTCTAAAGACCAATTCAGAAGGGTGAATGACGCCTTCTTTTACGAAAACATCTGCAGGTTAAATCCTGAACTGAGGAAAACAAGAGTATCTGATGAAGCATGGGCTGAGGTTTCAAAGTGGGGTTGTGTCTTCTTACAGTTCAAGAAGTTCACATATCTACGGGTAGTCATGTACCCAGGGGATCCTTTCCGTCTACCCCGATATCCAGGGGATAAACTAATCTTGATGGAATTGGTTAGGCAATTGTTGGATTTCCACAAGTTCCAACAAAGTAAACATAAGGCTGTTGTATCTTTCCCAATTTCTATTGGAAGATACACTTGTTCGACAGTGGTGAAAGCTAAGAATGTTGTCCATGAGCTTCAGGACAAGTTGAAGAAGCACATGAAGCCCCGAGATGGGTTTGACATTCGAGGAGTCCTCAGGGCGTATGGAACTCTGCACCTGCACAGACCAAGCATAGAGGACATCTGGATTGATCTACGTGATGAGGTTGTTGTTCGCAGAAAGGATCATAGCAGATTGACACTTGTTGAGATTCAAACACTTGAGCTTGCTAACTTACCAGAAGGTACTAGTGATAATGAAAGTGTTCTGGATCTTTCCTATGATGGACTGAATGAAGATCAATATGTTTTCCCACCTATTGATTGGTCAATCAGTGAAAAAGCCTCCATTACAGATAGGTCGGCTCTGATTCTTGCACGCACCAAAGCATGGCTCTCCTCTTGGGGAATGAGTTTTAAAGATGATAAGTTTTCAAAGTTGGCTGCTTCAGAGGCGGGGCCCTCCAAAAAGGAAAAGGACAAAAAATCTTCTAAGGGGCCTATAAAGGTCAAGTTTGTCAAAAAGAGAAAAGAAAGAGAAATCTCTTCAATTATCTCTCCAGTTGAAACGGTGGATGTCCCAGAATCACCAACACCACCAGAAATAGGAGAAATTACTTTGGAAGGAGAAGGAAGCCAGCCTCTGGTTTCATCATTTGTTGATTGCCCAACTGAAGAGACCTTATCTCTTGCATCCCAGGCTTTGGAGTCTGAATCTGCACCTCCCCCCTCACAACCACTCCTACCTCCTCATTCTCCATCCACTTCTTCAATCATGGCCAGTATCTTCTCTGGACTCTCACCCCTCTCTGTTGGGACCCAAGTAATCACCAACACGCCCCCTCCTGTGCCTCTTTTTATTGAATCTACTACCACATTGGTAACTATTCCCTCTCCACTAGTAGAATCTTCTCCCCTTGAGAGTATGATACCAACTTCTACAACCCTGGAAACTCCCTCTGATACACCACAATGGCTACTTGAGCAAACTTTGAGGAAAAGGAAGGTGATTGTACCCATACCAGCCTTTGATTTTAGCTCACTCAAGGCTCCTACTGCTAAATCAGCCAAGAAACCCAAAACAGTTTCAAGGGTTTTGGTGGACGCTTCAGGGCATAAGTTTGCAGAGATCACCACTCCCACGACTGACAAAACTAAAGAGGACATAACAGCCTCTGATTATCAGATAACTAGGGTGGCTCTAGGAAAAGTGACAGCAGAAGGGGCACAACAGGATGCACGGGATGCTATGAACGTGCTATGTCAGAAGTTGAAAGAAACAAAAGACAACAGAGATGAGCTTAAAGGAAAGGTGGAGCAGTTGACAGAGGTTTTTCTTAAGCTCTCAAAACCCCTTGAATCCATACCATCTTCTTCTGTCCCTGTCGGATTCGATTTCTCATCAGTGCCTATAATTGAGAACATTAATAAAAAAGGAAGGGTGGTTGATGAATGGATCCAAAGGCTGCTCCAACAGGGGAAGAAAGTGATTCAAGACATTGTGAAAGTTTATCAATCTTTGGGGGACATTCAGAAGGATGGAGAGAAGATGGAAAATGACTTCTCTCAAGAAATTGGACATCTTGATTTGACTTTCAAGCTCTCCGTGTATTAAAGAAAATATCATCACAACTCTTGGTAGAAGAAGGCATCATCCCACATACGGATAAGCATTTCCAGCTGACCAAAGCCATCAGATCGAGTAAAGATTCTCAACGAAACCTGCGGTAAGTTGAGAGAATCAAGGGATAAATTGATTGATGGAAAAAGTGATATGGAAGAAGAGTTGCTGAAGATTTGTCCAAAGGTGTCGGGCTTGGAAACTCAGGTATCCTATCACCGATGATATTTTCAAACAAGTCTAAGAGTCTGCTCAAAGATGAACCAATGCACGGATTTGGTATTGAGATCATTGATCGGTTTGTAAGAATTGAACATTCTTTGGAGGCCTTGAGAAAGCTCAAAGCAAAAGATTGAAAAAGATTCCGGCTAAGGCAAGTGATACCCATGAAACCTGCGAAGTTTTGAATGATCATTCCACTGCGCCTGACAAAACAAAATGCAAGGCATAATTCAAAAGTTCCAAGAATTTCGGAACAAACAGGCTCAGCTAGAGGAAGATAAAGATGAAGGAGTGAAAGATGATGATGCGATTAAGTCTTGACGTTTCATGTCATTTCAATCTTGAAATTGATATGTCTTTTTCATTTCTGTTTCGTCACATAGGAAGCAAATTTTGACTTGGTCTCCTCGCGTGAGAATCAAGCAAAATAGAACTCTCTTTTTAAAAGAACACTTTTTCTAGGATTTATCCTATTTTCTCTCAATTGCTTTTATTATAAATAAGGGATACTTATGCATTCCAAAGGGTCGACAATTTTGGAATATTCGGAGCTATTGGAAAGAAGAAAAAAAAATTGTTTTCTTTTAATCATTTTGAAGAATAGAAGTTGAGATTATTTTGCAAACTTTGTGTTGTGGGATATATCTTTCTTAAGACATTGTTCCTCCATTCATAATCTTAAGCTATTCTTTGTTTAGCACCATATTGTTTCTAATCATTTCAGACATTATATTTATGATCTAAAGCCCATATGATTATTTTGTGCTCTGTGTTTACTCGAAAGAAAATACGTTTCTCTCATTTCCTTTCCATTGTTCTTCTTTCATTGTAATAGTTTCCGACCCAGTTCATTTACGAAAGCAATACCTTTGAATCGTGTGGATGTGGATTTCAGGATTTTATCCCAACCCCAATGGTTAGATTAGTGTGAATACTATATATATTGTTTTTGTTGTGTTTTAGATTAGTAATAAGCAGGCAGCCTCACCTGTCTTTGAGGAGGGATTTAATCCCATATACTATGGTTGAACCTCATATTTTGGATTGACAAAATATCCAACCAACATACTCAATTCCCCAAAAAATACCACCTAGTGGCCCTCATTTATCTCTCCATATTCTCCACATCCATGACATGTACCCTCTCACCAATAATCAGTAATCACAGTATGTGATATACATCCTCTAGTGTGACTATCATCTCACTAGTAGGTAGCCAAAATGTACAAGTGTCTGCACACCATCTCTCACACAACATTGTCAACATGGGCATATTATGGGGCACATCCCCTATTAGCGCTATGTTTCACAGGTTGAAATGGTCCATAACCTCCTAATCATCATTTGATAAACCCAACCTAAGAAAAGTACACAAACAAAGTGACCACCATGAAACTCCCTTGAATGGATATCCTCTACACACCACAACACAACAACAAACATCATGTTATAACACTATACACATGAAAATATTGCCACTTACGACATCACTATACATCAAATTTCACATTTACATCACTCAGGACAAAAATCATACTTTTTGGACATGGGCACCCAAAATCAAGACTGGGGTGCCCATGAGTATGACACATCTAAGACCCATGTCTAGGTGTTCCGTCCCAAAGACCATTATCATATTCACTACTCTTGTCTAGGTTCCAAACACCAAGAAAAACTAAAAGTAATAGTTTTGCAAAAATTCACCAAAAATGACTACTACACACATTTTTTCAAAAAAATCACACTTACCAACTTCATCGTCATACTTGATGCCATAGCAATCACTACCATCTCGAACTAGCTAGGTCATGGTGCTCTAACTTATGACATCCTTACACACTTAGAGCTCTCTCTCACACTTGTGTAAAATAAAAATGAGTTGACTAATCACTTTTTTCCTTTACTATTTATAGTCACTTTTCATTATTCACTCTATTATGGTCATACTTCACATTCATTACTCAAATAATACACGTCACACTATTTTACTAATATCTTGAGCATTTTTACTCCGATTTCTATCTTGTTTGCAAAATTCTCTTCATAATTTATCCTACCATCGTTTCATACACATGACACACACGTTATCTCTCCCCGGTCTTGTCTTTTACTCATTCTACATATATTCTTGGAAATATCTATCATACATTGTCTATTAATGGGCTTACTTTCGGCTTAGTGTTTGTTCTCATTATCACTTCCCCTTTCACCGAAAGGGGGGCATACAATTGGGGTCATCCTATAATTCCCCTTACACCACTACGTGATCATTCAACACTCCTAATTTGTTATTTTCAAACATTTACTAATACACCATGTGATATTTCATATTTTTCTATTGATTCCCCCTAATGACCTAACTTGGAGGAAATACGCATAAAACCTCTCTATGAGTAAAAAAATCAAAACAAACAATTAAGAAACCAATCCAATATGTTTAAGTCTATAAAAATCAAAATCATACCATTCAATTGACACAATACAACACATTCGGCCTCCTAGATGACCTAACTTGGGAGTTACATTTGTTACTTTCCCAAATGACCTAACATGGGAAGTTATTATACATTTTACATTTACTTCCAAATGACCTAACTTGGAAGCCATCACTCATTGCGGTGACACCCTATGAGCGGGGAAATGAGACATCATTACCTTTCTTATATTGGTCCTATATGGGTTAACACATTTGATTGAAATCTTTGGATCCAAAATCACTGAAAATTTGATTTGTGTCTATCTATAGTGGTTATAACTTTTAAGGATGTTTAAAGGTTAGAGAATAATGCACCTTTCTCCCTAAACTCTTCCTCTAGAGGTAGGACCCCAAAATCCTCCGATTTTTCATACACACACAATTGGGTTGGGAATTGATCACTCCCTACCCCATCACATTCATCATCATACAACATTTGAAATCATCAATCATTCAACATTACAATCATCACTCTCGTTTAGTGCACTTCATCATGGTTTTTCATCTCTCGCTACACTACATGGATCAACATATTGATCCATGGTTTGTCATGTTATATGTTCTCATTCGGCATGCTCTTCTACCACCTTTGCGTGTTCTCCTACACCATGGGCTTCTCTCGTATTTTCTTAGGTATGCATCTCTAACTACTTTATGTTACCAAGATTTCACTCACCAACATAAAGTGGGGAAAAATGTAGTCACAAAATCACGCACTTACTACTATTATTATACCGCCAAGTATGTTGTTTTATATATGGATCTTACATAAGAAAAGTATTCATTGATGACCCATTATGTTGTCCATTTTTCTATCTTATTGGTCTTTGTCGTTGTTTGTCTCACACATTTTTCACTCACTCACATAGTTCTAATCAGGTCTCAGGGAGTCTTATCTATCAGTACTCACTCGTTTTCATCACTAGTCTTTGACTAGGGCACCTAGATAGGGATTAGGGCACCTAGGGTGCCCTAGTCTTAATTTCTAGGCACCTTAGTCCCCATCACACTTGGTTTTGTTTTAGACATTTGAGTTTTGTCTTTACATTTTTCCCTCTTGTCTCCCTAGGTACTAATCAGCATGTCGAGTCGGGAGTGTCAAAATTTGAACAAGAGATCCCTATATAAACACAACATACATACTACCTTATGGGAGGACTATTTCTACTAAGGGCTAGCTATCTACATAAAGCAAGGGACTGTATTTGGGCACTATTCTACATCACACACTGCATAGGAAGGGGTGTATTCATTCTATTCCATCCACCATTTTATATTTTATCTAGCTATTTCCCAATATCTCTACGTCATTGGTGCTAGGGAAACCTAGGCACATTATTGCACACACAAGCACATAGAACTACATTAGGTTTAAGATTTAGTGTAGCGCTCAGTCATAGGTCCATCCATTGAGAAGCCTAGGATGGTTTGACCCCTTCATTTGCATCTTTATTTTTAGGGTTTGATGCTTTGTGTGGGGTTTTGTAGGTGATTCTTCATTGCAGGTTTGTGGCAAAAAAAATGAAGCAAGTGTGACACTCACTCGATCCAAAGGAAAAGTATTGTGAATAACTAGTGACCATATTAGGATCAAATTCCAATTTGTTTCATAGACTAGGGCACCTATATTTAAGACCAGGGTGCGCACAGGTGCCCCTATCCCTCTCCAGGCACCCTAGTCTGGCTAGATCTACCTCTATTGATATTTTTTGAAGATCATTGCAACACTCTACTCTAATATTTCATCACCATGTTCAGTCCCGAATCACTGCAAGGTAAGTTCAATTTAGGTAAGTACCTTCCCCTTTCATTTTATTTCATTTTAAACTACCAAATAAATTATTTAGCATTTACATTTTAGTATACTTCATTTATTACATTTTTGTACACTTAGATTCTTAATGAAATTTCAGATTTTATAGAATCAATGACCGTAACCCTTTTCCCATCAGAGAGCATTAGTTGGTTATTACTAGGTAGTTTACAAATGTCCTTCTACAGAGTTGGCCATTGAAATTAAATCATAGGCCCTCACCTCTTGTGTTAACCCCGATACTCTTCAGCCTCAAACAAGTGACACATTCACCTCTGTTTCCCATTTGATACATGGGAATCCAAGTTAAAAATCCTTCTTACCAACTACAAAGAGTATGACCTCCAACATGCCCTCTTTGTATCAACCTTCTCCTGTCAACCAAGATGTGTCGTAGGCCCAAATTTTGGCTATAAATAACTCAAGATCCTTGCAGATTGATAAATTCATAACATGTGGTCTCCTAACAGATGAAGAATTGAGTAATACTTACACATCTAAATCCTCAGATGAAAATATGGCTTCTTTCTATCAATCCTGAAATATTTCATCCCTAACAGATGATGTATGTTATGGGATAAAAAGGATACATATATGTGTAGACACCTAAAATTATCACCGTTAATTCTAGTTTCGACATCCGTCAGCCCCTCATTATCACATTACACCTTTCATATTCATAACAACATCAACATTGTTGCTTTAACTTGTATAAATCCACATCCATCATTAATCAACATATTAATTCCTCTTAATCAATTTTTTTAATCCTATCTTTACACTATTTTTATAACACCCTTAAACTTAATTCATTGATCCCATACCCCTTTAATTAATTAATAATCTCACATTCCTTAAAGTTACATTACCCATATCGAAAATAATTAAACAATTAAATAATTAATTATATCCTCACACCTCACCATGCTAACTCAGACACCTCACTAACCACCTAACCTCCTCTAAAACAACCTTCCAAAATCCCTAACTTATCCCTAACCACCTCTCCACACTTAACTAGTTATAACTAAAACAACCTTCCAAAATCCCCATCCTCATCCTAACTAATTTAGTTTAGTTCGAGTCTCTCTCACTTCTCATCCTAACCTCTTTTGAAATCCTCCAAAATCAACATCAAAATAACAAGAAAATCCTCCATATCTAAAACAAACTTGAACTAACCATGCAATCGTTGGTGATTTCCCCAATCATCGGTGATTCTCTCCTTTTTAATTATAAATAAGAGCTTCGTGCCTCCATTTGGAATTAAATGGCGGGTGGATATAACTCTGTAACTTCATTATTATTTTATCGTATACTTCCCAAAAATCCATTGGTCATCAAATAACATCCAAAGCTTCTTCTAACGCCATTCATATCTCCGTAATCACAATGACAGTCTTTCTTGCTTTAACAATCATTATCTCTCAGGTAACATCATATTTGTTCTTCTCTTCTCAAATTATGTAGGTTAAGTGGTTTATCTTTCTTTCTTACATCATTTTTCATCATTTCTAATCTTAATCAACCCTTCTAACACTTCACTCAGTCCCTTTTTCATCCATTTTTGTGGCATGTTCTTTTTCACAAAGCAATTGCTAGCAGATTTTCCAAAATCACTGGATGTTGGCCCAATATTCATTGATTAATATGCAATACCTGACTATTCTCTAAAATAATGAAAAACAACTTGAAATCATCTTTCTGGTGCTTCTTTTGGTTCGTAAAATGGAGCTACGGTTCAAAAGTTATGATCAAAACATCAGAGGGTGGTTTTTATCAGATCTAAAGCTCCACCATCAACAAAATCATCATTCCAAGGCCTTCTCAAATCAAGTAATATCACATTTTCAGTCTTATCAATTAGTTGAAATCAAGTAAGTGCCTTTCCTTCACATCATTGTCTTAATCACTCATCATTTAATAACTTAAATCATTTCTTTGTATTCATCTATTTATCATCACCAGATTAATTTCTTGAACGCAGATTGACATCCCTTGTAAGGAAGTCCATTGATTTCTAGGTGGCCTTTGCCAGAAATCCACCATATATTTTACTAACTCCATCTTGTGTGAGTGTTTTTTATTTGTAGGCTTTCTTTCAGGAAACAAAGAAGCCTTGTTCACTTTATTCACAGAGCACAATATTACACAATCCACATCGTAGGTATCCCAGAAACCCCACCATATCGAGGTTTGGAAGGTCATATCAACTTGCTTGAAAACACAGGTAGGATTTCTTCTAAATAGTACGGATTACATGAACAAGGTATGTAATAACCTCTTCCATCATGTGAAATAATGGACAAATATGGCATTGGTATTTAGCCATATGGAGCACAACCTCCCAAAGTTGACGCCACCTCTTCTAAACGTGAGGATAACTCTTCAAATTATGATAGTGAACCAGAGTCCCTTTGTAGTCTCTAGGAATATCTTTCCTCCATGAACTTATTTTATGACACTATTATTTAAGCTTATCCCCTCCATTCCTGAACTATACCTTGTACACCCATCCCTCATTAATTAATACCAACAACAACACATACCAATTGATCTATTTCAGAATGATGAGGCAATTGGATATTTCATGGGGATACGTGATGACATTCCTATCAAATATCATAAGAAATTCTTCTCTATCAACCTCTATGTATACACTTATTTTGGGGAGGAGGATTAGTTCTATGGTCATCGAAAAAGGAGACCAAAATATCAAAAAAGCCTCACAAAATTAAAAAATCTAAGTCCTACAATGAAAACCTCTTCGAGGCACTTATGCACAAACAAAATGAAAAATCAAACATGGATAAAATAAGTGATCATTTTATTAGTGAAAATCTCATGAAGACACCTATAGAGGAAAAACTTGATCTCCCTCTCGACCTTGCATGTATGGAGGATGGTTCAAAACTATTGGTTGAAGAGACTATCGATGTCAACATTGGCACAAAAATGAACCTAAAATTGTTAAACTAGGAGCTTCTCTTCCGCATATGAACATAAAACCTTTACTATGCTCCTCAGAGAGTTTGTGGATGTATTTTCTTAGTCATATGCTGACAAGTTAGGCTTATATACTTCTTTGGTTGTACACAACCTTGTTGTGCATGAATTTGTAAAGTCAAGAAAACAAAATTATGAAAAATGCATCCATATGTAGCTCTTTTATTCAATGAAGAACTAGAAAAGTTATTTTCATTGGGTTTTATCAGACTTATCAATTATTCAGAATAGATCTCCAATGTTATGTTGGTTTGTAAGAAACCTATTGGTATCTAGATTTTCACAGACTTCAGGGAAATCAATAAAGCATGTCCTAAACATGATTTTCCTCTTCCCAATATCGACATTATTATCGATTCAAAACTCGGCCATGAAATGATATCCTCATGGTTGGATTTTATGGCTATAATCAAATCAAAATTGTGGAATATGACCAACATAAAACCATTTTTACTACTCTTGGGAACCTTTTTTATCAAGTCATGCCTTTTGGCCTCGAGAACATTGATGCCACATATCAACATGTAATTACTATCATCTTTCATGACATGTTGCATGACATTATAAAGTAATATGTCGATGGTATCATTGGTAAGTCCCAAACTTAAGAAGAGCACCCAACAATCCTTCATCATATCTTTGAGAGAATATTGAATTATAAGGTTTGTTTGAATCTAAATAAGTGTGTAATAATTGGTGTCATCTCTAGAAAAAATTTAGAATTCCTCATCTACATAAGAGGAATTGAAGTGGACCCCATAAAAGTCAATGTTATTAATGGGATACTTCCTCCCAAAAACCTTAAACATCTACATAGATTAGAAGGAAAAATCCAAGCTATTTGTTGATTCATCTCCCATATTTCATACAAGTTTTATTCCTTCACCCATATTATTAAGAAGGATGATGATTTCCACCGGGGTCCACGATTGTCAACAAGCCTTTTCCTAACTAAAACAATATTTCTCTAATCCACCTACTCATGTACCTCCTACACTAGGTGAATCCCTTCTCATTATACATA
The DNA here is from genome assembly GCA_018340775.1 of Taxus wallichiana var. yunnanensis. Lineage (NCBI taxonomy): Eukaryota > Viridiplantae > Streptophyta > Pinopsida > Cupressales > Taxaceae > Taxus > Taxus wallichiana. Next base: position 166,543,268 of record CM031242.1, on the reverse strand, counting down.
TCATTCACTTAATTTTTATTGATGCCCTCTTGGCACAAGATGATGCCCAACATAAAGAAAGAGTTGTTGATTAAGAAAAATGTTTATTTGTGAATAAAATTATGCCTAATCTAAGTATACAATGAGTGTTGTAAATTAATTATACAACAAGAATAAATCTAACCCAACCAAATATGTGAGTATAAGTAAGTAAGAATAATGTGCAACCAAGATATGTAGTATATTGTGAATGAATGTGATGGAATGGCGGTGTGAGTGTGATAGAGCCACGTGCCCCCGAGTATGTATATATTCATGAGTGAAATGAATTTCATTTATAGATGACCCTCAAAGTAGTCAAGAATTAGCCATAGAATAAGAGTGTGCCATTGGGAAATGGTTTGAATAGTGCGCTGGAAAAATCCAAGTGATTTGCTTATTCATCTCCCATATTTCATACAAGTTTTATTCCTTCACCCATATTATTAAGAAGGATGATGATTTCCCATTGGGGTCCCGATTTTCAACAAGCCTTTGTCTAACTAAAACAATATTTCTCTAATCCACCTACTCATGTACCTCCTACACTAGGTGAATCCCTTCTTATACATATCATTCACTTAATTTTTTATTGACTTCCTCTTGGCAAGTATGATGCCCAACATAAAGAAAGAGTTGTTGATTAAGCAAAATGTTTATTTGTGAATAAAATTATGCCTAATCTAAGTATACAATGATGTTGTAAATTAAATATACAACAAGAATAAATCTAACCCAACCAAATAATTAATTAAGATTTAAAACCCTAAGTACAAAGAGGAGATAAAATGACTTAGTTGTTTTGGAATTAATCTTGGGTTGTGCCAAAGTAAAAACGATGAATAAAGAGGGAGAAGTGTCATATAGGAGCCTGAAAAATTGTGTGACCACTCAATGTTCCTAGATTGGGGTGCCCAGGATTAGGTCAAGGGCACCTACGAGTGCTGCAAACCAATTATGGGCACATGTGACTACCAAAAATATTAGAAAGCCATTATGCAATTGGTCACAAAGTATTCATTTTCCTCCACTTATTGTCTTGAGGTCACACGATGATCGTTGATGTCGCTGATAACCTGCGATAAATAGTTCACCTCCAAAACCCACCAAAGCGCATCAAATACAAAAAGTGATCTTACAACTAAGTGTTTAACTACATTTTGAGCCAATCTAACTCCATGTGTGTGTGTGTGAATAATCGTGCCCAGAGGCTCTTGTGCTTGTCCACAAATATCAAAAAAGTGATCTTGTGACTAAGTGTTTAACTACATTTCAGACCCAATGTAACTCCATGTGTGTGTGAATAATCATGCCCTAAGAGGCTCTTATGTGTGTCACACTTGATAGTGAGCAATAGCTAGATGTAAGAGATGCAAGTAGATGTGTCCATGGAATATAATGAACTTCCTCTCCTGTGAAGTGTATGTAGAAGAATGAAGTCCCTTGTGTGGAGCTAGAATGGATGCTTAAATGCTCTAGAATAGCATTTGGATAAAACCTTATGTGGTGATAGCTAATCCTTAGTGTTTGGTCCTTTATTATGATCACATAACTTTATATTTATATGATTCCCTTACTTGAATATCGTAATGAACCCTAAAAAATCATACTACCAAAAATATAAGATGCCCAAATGGCTATAAAAGACCCAAAATATGTGAGAAAAGTACAAAGAGGTCAAGGGCACCCAAAGGGGACGAGGGCACCTTGCACTAGGGTCATGGCTGGGTACTAGTGTCCAAGATGAGAAATGCCAAAGTATAGAAAGATATACTGGGAAAGAAAGAGTGTAAGATCAAAAAATGCAACAGAAAGCAAATAAATATGGCCAAAGACATGGGTTAAGTAGTACTTTTCTTACTTAGGAATCATATGAATAGTAGTATGTGATATGACTAGATGGATACCCAAAGAGTGTGATTTTGTGTCAATAATTTCCCCCACTTTATGTTTTTGATTGAATGCTCGATGGCATAAATTAGATAAGAGATGCATAGCTAATAATCATGTAGATCGATGGCAAAAAGTGTGCCGAGAGATAAGAAACAACGTGGAGTGATTAAAAATGTGAAGCATGGATGCTAAAGAAGAGGAAGTGTAAAAATTGATGATGATGATGATGACCCTAGGGAGAGAGTGTATGTGTCAATGTTGTGTGTGTACCTATTGTTATTATTTTTTGTTGTTGATGTGTTTTTGTAGTGATGATGTGATTACCGCTTCCCATAAGGATAAAATTACAAAAGAAAAGAACAAAAAAGTAGTCAAATACATGTGTGTATGATCAAAATGTGTAAAAAGTATGTAAAAAGTATGTAAAATGTGAAAAATGTGAAAAAGTAACATGTGCACCTAATCTGTGATGAGTAAAGAGTGTAGAAAGGATCTTGAAGATGATGTAGAAGAATGAGTTTTTGGGTGATCTCACACTAGTTGTCTTGACTGTGAGTTTTTTGGGTGATCTCACACCAATAATGGAAGAATTGTAGGGAGAAAATTTTGGTGTCATCCTCAACCTTTAACTTCTTCCCAAAATGTAGAACACAATTACATATGGTATGTAAAAATTTGATCTAGTTTGAACAGTTCTGATCCAACGCGAAAGTATAAAAATGTTGTGCAGTGCATGCATACCGAGTGCTAAGGACTATGTTCCCTATAAAAGCCATTATGCGATGTGCCGAAGTGGGAAATGTTATATAACTACCCCCTGGTCACAGGCATCCAAGAAGGTTCAAGGTCACTCAAGAGCTACTTTCTGGTCTAGGCACTAGTGTTTGTGTTATGCTAAGGACCCAAGTCAAATTCTTAGCCTTGTTTGAGACTTATAATTGTGTTGTACCAGATCTTGAAATGTGATGTGTTGAAATGTGTTTATAAACTTTTATATGGGGTTTGATTTACCTAAATAATGCCCCCTTGTTTAGGTTGCATGTGATTTCACCGAGGAGTATACAACCCAAAGGAGCACCGACCACTGAATTGAACTGATGCCCTATAGGGGGAGGGGATGTGGTTGGTATAGACCTAGATACACACAAATAAAGTGATTGGAAACAAGTGTCAATAGTGCAAGGAAATACAAACACGCAAGTAGAAGACAATATGTAATCTAAGAAGACAATGTGTAAGCTAAGACACAAGAAGACAATGTAGACCACAAAAAGTGGGTTACAAACATGGGACATCACTCATGATGTCACAAGACAATCAAGGCTGAAAGTAGACAATGTGCACACAAGACAAAGGAAAATCCCACAAACAATGGCATACAAAGAGCAAGCCATAATAAGCAAAATGTTAGACAAGCATGGAAGCAAATAAACATGCAAAGAAAATGCTACACATGAAGCACCCATTAGCATGTTATAAATATAGAAAGTATGTCAAAACATGTATAATCTGATAAAGTAATGTGCTATGAAAAATGAAACAATATAACTGTAGTAGTGTACAAAAGTGGATTCCCCAAGAGTCATTGCATGGAGAATAGTAATAGGTATTGTGTCAAGCATCCATGTTGCGTGTAATGATCTATGAAAAGTCTACGATCACCACTAGAATAAAATTGAATGTGCATGTGTATATGGAAAATATAATGACATACCTTGTATCTTTCTAGCATAGTAAGCAAAATGTAATATGCGAGTAATAAGTAAAGAATAATGTGCAACCAAGATATGTAGTATATTGTGAATGAATGATGATGGAATGGCAGTGTGAGTGTGATAGGAGCCACATGCCCCCGAGTATGTATATATACATGAGTGAAATGAGGTTCATTTATAGATGACCCCTCAAGTAGTCAAGAATTATCCATAGAATAAGAGTGTGCCATTGGGAAATGTTTTGAATAGTGTGCTAGAAAGATGTGATCGATCAAGGTGTAGAATGTAGTGAGTGAGTGAGTGAGTGAGTGTAGTGGGGTCTATTTTAGATGAGGCCCTTGGTAGTAAAGTATGAACTGTGGAACTAGATTTTTCATATGGAAATAAGCACAACACATAGAAGTAGATGTTAGAAAGATATGTCATGGATGAGTAGAGTAGATGTTGCACATAGATGAATGTGTGAAATGGGTAGTGTGTAATGTGTGGTATATAACGTGTAGTATATAACATGTAGTGTAGTGTGTATCTTAATTTGTTGTGTGTGAGTTTCATGTATATAGTATGCCCTCAATATTCAAGTGTGAACCAAATCACGAGAGTGCGTCATCGAGGAATGATGATACAAATGTATCAAGATGTGTATGATGAATGTAGAAAACTAGATGTGATATGTGTAAGAGGTAAGACAAATTATAATGTTAGAAGGTGGGGGAATAAGTGTGATGACCTCCAAGTGTATGTTGATGAGTGTGTTATCCGATGAATGATGTTTGAAATATATAGGTCATATATGATGATGATGAAGGATAATAGATAATGTATAGTTGATGGAGTAATGTGATATATAAGTGATGAAAAAGTGGTATTGTATGTGTGAATAGTGATAGATGTTAATAGATTTATGTATGTATGTATGTATAATTGCTTATGTAATAGATAGATATGATCAATGAAGCATGCAATACGTAGAGGAAAACAGTTATTATTGTAACTAATCCATCAAGCGGTCATGTAAGAACCATGAGAACATGAGTGCATCATCGGGTGGTGAGGTGAAAAATCACCTACTAAAGACCAAACATGAGTGACATGGATCAATGGAAGCATGTGGAGTGGAAGAAGCATGAATGTATGAACCAAATGGAATGACTGATGAGATAGTTCCAATGATGGGATATGTAGTAGTGGGAAGTGCGCAGATGGGGACGGATTAGGAAGCCAATGTGTAGTAGGAGCATTATGCGGTGGATGAGATGGTGCATCGGTGGATGGGTGAGATGAAGAGTGTGCATGAGTAATGACATGTGGTGGTAGACGAATAATGACCTTAGAATCAATCGAATGAGATAATTGAACTATAATAACAACATACTTATGTGGAATTGGATACATAGAGTGATCACGAGAGTGAGAGAGAAAGGTAATGACACCCTTGTCTTCTAATTGTTGCAATCTGTCATGAAGGGTGTAACAATCATTGTCATGGTGGCCATTAATGTGATGATAGTTGCAATAAGGACAATCACATTGATGTTGTAAGTGATGAGGGGGAGGATGTTGATTAGAAGGAAAGTGAATCAAGTGTTTATCAATCAAATTGCATAACACATCATGAGGATTAACAACATGTGAAAATTGCAATGGCTCCCGAGTAGGAGATGAAAAAGTCTTAGGTGGAGCCTGATGCAATGGAGTAGATGAAGGATGCTTATGCAATGGAGAAGACTGAACTTTCTTGCGGGGTGGAGGAGATGGAGACCTTAAAGGATGTTTAATATATGGAAGAGAATAAGAACTAGTAGATGATTTAGTTGTAACATAAATAGTAGGAGGATTTGTAACATGTGTAGCAATTAGATCTTGTTTTAGATCGATGACCTTATAGCATAATAGTGTGAATGATTTACATGTGTCATATTGTAAGCACTCTTTTAAAGTAGGAATCAAGCCATGAAAAAATATGAATTGCTTCTCTAAATCAATGGGCTAAAAGACTAGTTGATGCATGCAAGCATTGAAACGTAGAATATAATCAATAATAGGTTTTTTCTTGCCTTTATGTAAGCTAGGTAAGTGATCATGTGTGGCTCTAGGACCATTTTTAAATATAAAGTGATAAATATTGACCTCTTCCATTTCAGATTAGATACTAATATATTTAAAAGGTAGATGTGTGTACTATTGGAGAGCATCATCAATAAGACTATGACGAAAATATTTAAGCAATAATCAATCATTGGAGTAAGAAGCCATAGCTAGACAATAATGCTTGAGATGTAGATATGGATTTCTAGTACCATTGAAGCATGAAAATGTAGGCATGATAAAATCCTTAGGAAATGTTGAATTGTGAATATTTTTGGAATGGGATTGCCATGTAAAGAATTGTTATCAATAGAAGCATAATAGGCCTTGCTTTCAATCGGTGAGGATTGGACACATGAGATTTTAATTCGACGACGGCATGCATAAGTGATAAGATATCATGTGAAGGAATGACAACATATGTGAATGGTGTATTGAGTGGTTGAAGCTTTCCATTATGAGTGATCATAGGAATTTCAGTAGGTGAGAATGTTAATGTTATAGGAACACTAGATGTAGATGCGAAAGAAGCAATATGTGGTGAAAAACATGGAATGTTGATAGAAGCATTAGGAATAGCATCGAAAGAGTTGTGAGAAGATAAAGCAATAAAAGGATAATAATAAACATGCATGTCACTAGATACAATCTCATAAGAAGATGAAAATGGAGTGGGGGATTCACATTCAGTGATATGTAGAGAAGTAGATTCATTGCTAACATGTGCATCATCAGTATTATATAAATACTCACATGCAAGGATCTCATCAAGCGTATCCTCAACATATAATGAAGTAGGAGAAGAACTATCATGAGCTGTATCTTTGCAATCATTAGAGACATTTTCATAAAAAAGAAAGGAGTATGAGATATAGCTATACAATCATCCGACTAGTATGAAAATAACATCATGCACATCTGCATTTTAATCATTATTTTTACCTATAGTATCGTAATCAAGACCAGCCATATAATATATAATGGAATCATCTAGAGTTTTAGCAGAAATAGAAGAAGGTGGAGTGACCCTAGTGCTAAATGAGTAACAAGGAGTACATCTAGAAAAAATCTCTTTAGAAACAATGCTAAGAGTAGAGTGTTTGAAACTAGTAGGGATCATGTGTTTATTAGCATCTAGTTGTCATTGAACATTATCATCAAATTTAGCATAACGGTAAAGATCAAGAAATTCAGCCTCAACACCATCATCAAGGATAGGATTAACACTCTCATGATGCATAGCTTTCCTAGGAGAAGAAGAGCTACTTTTATCCATTTAGGGTTTTAGTGGATCCTAGGGAAAGGATTTATAAGTTATGGGTTCACCAAAATGATTAAGAAAAAATTTTATTTATGAATAAAATTATCCTAATCTAAGTATGTAACAACGTTGTAAATTAAATATGTAATAAGAATAAATCTAACCTAAAAAAATAAGAAATTAAGATTTAAAACCCTAAGTACAAAGAGGAGATAAAATGACTTATTTGTTTTGTAATTAATCCTAGATTTTTCAAGTAAATAATCGATGAACAGAGAGGAAGAAGTGTCGCACATGAGCCCGGAAAATTTTGTGACCACTCAATCTACCTAGACTAGGGTGCCCAACATTGGGTCACGGGCACCCACGGGTTCTACTGAGACCAGTGCGGGAACATGTGACGCAAATAATATTTAAAACCATCTTTGATCTGGTTAAAAGGTGTTTGATGTCCTTCGCTTATTTTTTCTAGTAGGTCACATGATGATCATCAATGTCGTTGATAACCTATAGTAAATAATATACCGCAAAACCCTCAAAATTACATTAAATCCCCTAAGGCAAAGAAAGCCCTTCTAACTTGGATCGGTGTGATAGATCGATGGCAAGGATGATCGTCAAGGCTCCAATCAATATCGAGCTGGGCGTGATTCGATCTATGGGTTGTGGAATACGATGGGAAATGACCGGGATAGTTTCGTATGTCTCCAGATAAGGTCATATGGTGGAACAATGGAAACAATCGAGCTGACTCTATGGATTCTCTCGCCTAGTCTAGAATTCTAGCTAGTCAGTAGCTTCGTTAGCCGCTATATCTAGTAAGGACAATTGTTCGATGATGATGGGTGGAAGTGGAGTGGATTGGAATACTAGTGTGCGTAGGCCAGTGTTTATATCTGATTGACTTATGGATTCGTTAGGCTGTGGGACTTGTGGGTCACAACCGTAGACTCTTGGTTGTTGCGGTCCTGTTATGGTCATATACGAAATCAAGTCCTAATTCCTAGTATCCAGTAATCATATGCTTTCTCAGCTTCTATGTTTAGGACCAACAACTGCGTGATTTTCTCATAATATCTCATGTGTTCGTGCAACCTGGATCCTTAGACTAGTATCTATATCTGTGAGAGTGTCTCCTGCACCTGGCTGTGGGACCAAAGGATCACAACCAAAGGTTTGTTCTCTTTCGAACCCTTCTACAGTCATGTGAATGTTTGTCTAGGGTAATCTGTAGTTTGGTTGATTTGACCAAAACGTGTGTGCTTGGTCATCTTCTATATTTAACCCTCTCAACTGAGAACTGATCAGTTGTAAATCTGTTGTTGTTTGGAATACTTGTATTCTGAGATTTTGGTCTATGTCAACTATTGTTGTGACGAGGTTTGGTTGAGGCACGATTGGCTCAAATATGTATTCCCTGGGCTCCCGAGGTCCCGTGATTGTCATACAAAATAAAATGTAAATCTAACTGTAATAAAGCAAATTCTAACTACGTGGAATAAAACTAAAACATATATAACTTCTATTTTTCTGAGAAACCTTTTAAGAGTTTAAGGAAAGCAAGCTATTTAAACGTATCTAGAAATAACAACTAAATAACAATTTAAAACAAACAAGATAACCGAGTGTAGTTATTTGTCTGTGTGATTTGTAGATTTATTCTAAATAATGCAATAACTTTCCTAATCTACTTGCAAGATTCTCGATCCTACCTCAGAAGTGAGGAGTGAATCATAGTTTCGTAAACTATCAATCCTCACAGCTTCCCTGGCAATATCGAGAATAGAAATTTACCGAAATAAAGCAATTAACTATTTTATTTGATATGATTCTAACTAGAACTTTGAAAGCTAGAACCTGGATTCCGCAGGAATAGTGGCGAATCCGATGGTGTGTGTGATCTTGTCCCCTCAAAGGTGATCTCCTCGCTCTTTCATGTTCACGTGGATCCGTAAAAGTGTGTAATGCCAAAGATCGACAAAATAGATATTGGGACAAGGACAACTCAGAATGCAGACTGAAAATGTGAGTAGGAGAGGGATAGCGCAAGAGTACAGAGCTTGGCTTATGCAATTCCTAGCGGGATTTTATTGTGAGTCATGCAACATAAAGTGACCAGAACCTGAAACTATCCTATTTGAAGAGCAAAACCTGCAACTTTAATGGCTTCCTAAGCTATTCTACTCCAATGGAATGGATAAAACAACAACACTATTTGCACAAGCTGGATATGTGGCTTACCAACAGCTGGACAATGCTAAATAAGCATGCAAAGAATTAAAACTATGGCTCTAAACAGAACAAAAGATTGAACTATGAAAATGAGAGCTTGAAAGTGAATGAGGGGCAGACCTGGCAGATAACACTTGCACAAGGTGGATATGTGGCTTACCAACAGCTGCACAATACTAACTAAGCTTGCAAATGAACTGAAACTATGGCCTCTAAGCAAAATGATAAACTGAACTATGGAAAATGAGAGGATGAGAGCAAAAGATCAGACCATTTGTTTGTGCACAAACCATTTATTTATAGCTTTCATTCACCCAAAGATCAAAACCAAACTGAACTCTAAAAACCATAAACAATGGCCAAACACTATTCCAGGGGACCAAAAACATAAATGCATGCCCAAGTCGGCAAGGAAAGCTGGTGAAACGTTGATATTTTACGTGAGTCGCGTCAAAGCGCTTTCTGGAAAATGCGTGCAGGACCGCCGCTCTGAGCAGGGCGGTGGTTACAGGACCGCCGCCCTGATCAGGGCGGCGGTCACGAGACCGCCGCCCAGGCAGGGCGGTTTCATAACTGAAGGGAAAAAGGCCAAGAAAAGAGGAAAAAAGGGGAAAACAAAGGACGCGGGGGCTAAGCGGGGCATGCGGGATGTTAACGCATACTCCGAGGGCTTTTCCGGATCCCGAACACCTTGCGAGGAGACCTGTATCATCATTGGGGAACTTGTCACGTTGTTTCAAAGCAAACAAGACCTTACAATTTTGGGTACGTACATATGCCCTCTGAGAAGCGTTTTAGCCATGAAGAGGCATAAAACGGTGGGTCCGAGTATGGCAGTCCCGAAATGGGAAGTTTAGAAGTTATACCTTACACGTCCGTGTGTTGAAATGACGCCATCCAAAATTCCCGCTACCTGCAAAATGAAAAGAGAACTCAAGTGCAGATAGATACAATAGTTCGAAAAATAAACGCTAAGAATAATAGGGAATGAGAACGTACCATTCGTGTGGGGATAGGAACTTACCTCCATCAGCGCTCCAAACCTGTGAAAAATTATTTTAAAATGAAACAGAGTGCTATATATATGAAAGTGGGCCCATTTTCCTATTCATTTGCGTGAGTTGATTTGATTGTTTTTGAGCTCTGGGGCCCACGGTGACGGTTTCTTGCGTGAGTAGAGTCAAAACGTCCCAGCGAGATCGTGATCATGCCTCCACGTGCGGAACACCGCCCGCTAGATCACAAGTTGGTTTTCTTCAATTTTGTGTTTTTCCCCCCTTTAATTTGAAATGCTGAATACTTTGTAATGGGGGGGTTATTTTTGAAAATGCTAGTGTTAAAAGGTCCATCTAGGGGGCGCCTACTGGGTAGGCTCCATTTTTAGGTTAAATGGTCATTTTTTTTTTGGGCTTGCTTTTTAGGTGTTTTTAGATTAAAAACCCGCGTGGGTTTTCGGACCACGACCGCCGCCCGGCCATGGTGGTTACATGACCGCCGCGGTTGGGTGAGTTACGACCGCCGCCTTCAGGTGGTGGCGGCATACACGACCGCCGCCTTTAAGGCGGCGGTTACAAAACCGCCTCCCTGCTCAGGGTGGCGGTTTTGCACAGAATGCAAAAGGAACTTATATTTGAGATTGCACTTGTATTTTTAGCATTTCTACGTGTTTTTATGACTCTCTGTGATTGTTTGGATATTAACTTGCTCTGATTTTGTGTGTTTTTGGGTGTATGCAGGTGAGAGAGGAGTACATTAGATGGAGCAGAGAGAGAGAGTGTGATTGGCTCTCAGGGGTACTGGATGCCCTCTCACAGGACGAGGAGGACACACTACAGAGAGCCGGCATATTGTGCATATCGCGCGTGCCCCACGTTGCACCATCTAGTCACATCCTTTGTGACTTATTTTCTTATTGGGATGCAGATCGGAACACCTTCCGACTGCCAGGGGTCCGTGGTGAGTGGACCATCACATTAGAGGATGTCTACCGCATTCTGGGGGTCCCGATCATCGGGAGGTGACTTACATTAGAGACAGCAGGCTCACGGGCACAGATTGCACAGTGGGCAGCAATATGGGAGATGCAGCCATCTCCATGGGGTCGAAGAAGGGGGTGAGAGTTCGATCCATTCCTTCTTTGCCTATCCCCGTATTTCGACAGGCCATCATGGGGATCCTTGCCTCGAGATTGATCGGGGACAAGGGAGGGGACACATTGTTATATTGCTGGGCCCCCATCATTGCACAGATAGAGGGGCATGGCCGGATATACGCCTGGGGTGCAGATATTCTGGGGACCACCTACCATGATCTATATAGGGTGGTCCATTTATAGGGACAGTCATTGAGCCACCCAACTCTAGTCATGAGTTGGGTGTATGAGCATTTTATCCCTTATGGCAGGGGTGTGGAGGTGGCAGATCCTGGGGCTGTGAGGGCAGCCAGATGGATGGACATGTCGGTGCTCAGAGCACCTCATCAGCCAGTTGCCTCCCTTACTACTGCAGACATGGAGGCGACACCGTACCGGCTTATGGCCGGCATATGGGGCGAGGAGACTCTTACCCTGATCTCCTGCTCCACCACAGGGTAGCTTATCGATCGAGTGGGACGAGTGGAGGTACATCCTTTCGGCCGGGTTCCTCAGCAGTTTGGTCTTCCATACGGGTATGCTTCCCCAAAGGGCACCGGGCTTTGACCGCCCGCGAGGCTGCAGGGGGCCTAGAGGCCGAGGTCGGGACAAGCTGATTACTCCCGGCATTCCTATTGCAGCCAGGAGGATAGTTCGCGCTAGAGGGAGAGCCGGTGCGCCCGGCACCTTTGCTTCAGATTTGCATGGGTCCCGCTCAGTAGAGCGATGACCCCATAGATATTGACTCCGACTCGAGGAGCTCTGGCTGCAGAGGGAGGGTCGAGGAGGAGATCGATGATGAAGTGATCCTGAGTGGCATGACACTCAGGACATTATGCAGGCAGAGAGGGCTGAGCAGAGCGCAGAGAGGGTGACTCTAGTTTCAGAGGAGCCACTCTCCCAGGGCCATGGTGGAGAGGATGAGTCCGCTGTAGGTGACACGCGTTGCCCCGCCACAGAGCAGCCCTCCTCGGGCTGGCAGCAAAGGCATCCGCAGGGGTGCCGGTCCCCACGACATCCATCTGAGGCCGGTGATCCGAGTAAGTTACCCTTTCTCCCTTTTAATGTTTATATGTAGGCTCTCCTTAGTTGCTATTGTTGTATCTTTTAGCCTCTTGCTTGGTTTCTAATTCATTTTTCTCCTTTGTTTGCAGAGACTGTTGACGAGTGGCGGGATTTGATCCGCAGGGTATGTACCGATTCCCTGATGATCCCCATGGATAGGACCCGCGCGGAGCTATCCGTAGATGCCGGGAGCCCTCAGCAGCCGGTAGACATACCGATGTCTTCGCTCCCATTTGGCACGTGGCCAGGATGGTGTCGACCCTCCGCACAGAAAGTTAGGGCTACAGGATGATGGCCGAGCGCCTCATGAGGAGCCATTCTCGTGGTGAGACCGTGGCTGCCCCTCGGGACCCTGAGCCCTCCGTACATTCAGAGCGCCGGCATAGCCAGAGTCCTAGGCGTGGGCGTGCACCTTCGGAGGGGTCTCGCAGGGATTGAGAAGCCATTTGGCTCTCGTGTATTTTGTATTATATATTCTTTGTATATCACGGGCTCTTTGAGCATTTTGACCATGCTTAGAGCATGATGGCATTGTATATAAACATTGATTATTTATATATATGCATTCATTTTGGATTAAAAGCTTAGCACTCATGTTTTCCTTTCTATTTCCAGTTTCCTTGTGTATACTACGATGTATGTTTATATGCTTTTTAGAATGTATGCAATGGAGAACAGATGATGCAAATGTTTGCTTTCTTTTTGTGTTTCATGATGCTGATACATGATATGTAGATATATTGTGATTTTGAATCTTAGCTTCTGTGAGCAATTTGGATACCTCATGTTTGTTTTGCAGAGTGATGAATATAACCAGTACGATGAACAGATTAATTTGCCCCATTCCTAACTCCACGCAACTAGTAAGATGCGAGGGCTCATCACCGAGAGTCAAGAAGGGCGCAAGTTATGAAATGTGGTGAAACGATAGTGATGAAAGATAGACAAAGCTTTGGTGGAACCAAATTGGAAGCTACAAGCTTACTCTACCCGAATGACTTCATAGTTTAGAATGCACTTGCTTTGTGGTTTATCCAGACTTAGACCCGTAGATGGCCACATAGTAGACAAGATCTGGGTTTTTAGGATTTTAATTCTTTTGGAATTTTGAACATCTGATTCATTTGTTTTTGACTCAAAGTTTCAGAGTTTGAATTGTTTGTTTATGACTTTTAACGCTTGCTTTGTCAAGAGGACCCCTGTACTTTGCCCCATGCTACTAGTAAGAAGCGTGGGTTTATCACCGTGGGCAAGGTATAGGCGAGTAAGGGCATTTCCATCCTTTCCCAACCCTACGTCACTAGTAAGAGACGCAAGCTCATCACCGAAGGTTGGTGGGGCAAGGAAATGTGTAAAATTAAAATTTTCTGTTTAATCACTTGTTGACTTGTTTTCTTGAGTAAAATGTCAGTATGTGCTTATTTCCAAAGAGATATATATATGGGATAGATGTGACACCATGAAGCTTCTAGAACAGACCATAGGCAAGACACCTATCCTAAGAAGAAATCAAAGTGAGAATAAACTTGCAGATCTTGGTATGGTTACCGTTAAGACTTTTTCATGTTTGATTTTATTTGATAAAAGATTCCGAGATGATTCGATGATATATGAAGATGGAGAGGTATGATTAAAGAGCTTTATGCCAAAACATCATGAGTTTGTAATGAATTGCTTTGAGAATAGATTCCTTGATCACAATTTATGTAAGAAACAAGTGGACAAAATGATCTTAATCTATATGAAGATGCAATGTAGATAATTATACAAGTAGTGCTAGTTGCTTATGCGTAGAATCGCTTGAGGTGCAGGGAATTGACTGTTTCACCAAATTCCTCACCTTCTAGCATACATAAGAGGTAAGCACCATTTCCGTAGTCCTTCATGACTTGGTATGGGCCCAACCATTTGGGCCGGAATTTCCTTCCTTCGCCGGTCTTCTTGTCGATCCGGCTGTCTAGCCTTAGAACTAGATCACCTTCGTATATGTCACGTTCATAGACCTTCTTGTTATACTGCCGGCACATTCGGTCAGCATAAGCTCTATGCCACTGTTCAGCATCTAACCTAGTTTCATCTAGGCTTTCTAGTTGGGAAAGACGTGCTTCTCTGTAAGCGTCTTCATCCGAAATCCTTGTAGTGAAATGCGGAGACTGGGTATTTCGACCTCAAGCGGGAGAACTGCTTCTGCCCCAAATACCAGCGAGAAAGGAGTTGCTCCCGTTGGTGTTCTTATTGAGGTTCGGTGGGCCCACAAGGCCGGATATAACTTCAAATGCCAATCTCATTTGTTTTCTTTCACCATTTTAAGGAGAATGGCTTTCAAAGTGTCTTGTTTGTCGCTTCACCGTCTCGCTGGCTTGGGGATAATACAAGGAAAGTATGATGATGGCTTATCTTAAATTTATTGCATAGTTCGCGAACCTCTTCATTTTAAAGAAGTTCCATTATCGGAGATAATGATTTATGGGATACCGTACTCGCAAATGATTTGGTTCAAAATGAACTTGGCGATCACAGTAACTGTGCAAAAGAGTAAGAGGCATGGCCTCCACCCATTTGGTAAAATATTCAAAGGGCCGTGATTATAAAATTATGGCCATCTGTGGATGAGGGAGAGAATTTCCCTATTAAGTCTAGACCCCATGTAGAAAAGGGCCATGGAGTAGTGATTGGTTTCAGTGCCGGCATGTGGATCTCATGGGAGAATTCTTGGCACTTACGACACCTGCGTACAAACTCTATTGCGTCATGTTCTAGAGTGGGCCAGAAATAGCCCATTCGATGTATTTTTCGAGCAGTGGCATGGCCACCGAAGTGGCCTCCACATATTCCACTGTGAGATTCATGGAGAATCTTCTTGGATTCTTCCGTGTCGACACATCTTAGGAGCATTCCATCGAATGCTTTTCGATAGAGCACTTGCTCTATAATGACGTATTTAGCTACGATTATGCGTAACCGCCTTCTTTGTTGCGGTGTAACTCCTTCTGGGTACGTATGGTCCATGATATAATTAATGATATCAGTGTACCAAAGACACTCAGAGATAGAGGGTCGGGCTTCGATGTAGTATACGCACTCATCTGGAAAGTCTAAATCTACTAAATCACCTCCGTCTAATGGGTTGTCAGCTAACCAATCCGCGATGATTTGTCCCTTAACTGACTTCTGATTTACAAATGTTAATTCGAATTCTCCCATTAAGGTTATAAAACGTCCAGCCTTTTTAGACAATGACCCTTGTGTGAGGAAAGTCCGTAAATGGTCCGTTTTTACCATGACCCTCGTTTCTTGATTCAGCATATAATGTCTTAGGTGTTTAGTAGCAAAGACTATGGCAAGGCATTCTCATTCTCGCCCTGTATAGCGTGTTTCATAGTCGAGCAAGCATTCAATGATGAAATAAATCACGCGTTCTCTCTTGTTATCATCTTCTTGGGCCAACATACAAAGCCAATGAGACATGGTAGCTCGTGAATATAGAATTAACGGTGATCTAGCTTAGGTGGCATTAGCGTAGGTGGTGATAAAAGGAAACGCTTAATCGCATCAAAGGCTTCATTCATAGTCTTTGGTCCAATCAATGCTATAGTCTTTCTTGAGTAAATTGTTGATTGGATGAACGGGAAGCTTAAGTCCGGATGAATCTTTGATCGCACCAGCTTTTCTCGAGAAATGATCCGATTCTGCATTCATTCAAGGTGGAACCATTTCGAGGACAGCCCGGATTTTGGTCAGTCAACATCTATCCCTCGTGACGATATGATATAACCTAGAGCTTCCTCCCGTTACACCAAAGACGCATTTCTCTTGGGTTTAGTGTGACTCCGTATTCTATTAGCGTGAAAGAATGACGCGGAGTACTTCTGATGGTCACAACGCTTTTGGCTTTAGCCAATAAGTCATCTACGTAAGATTCCATGATTTTATGAATTAGATCATGAAATATATATGTCATAGCTCGCTGGTACGTAGCACCAGCGTTTTTGAGACCGAATGGCATAACAACGTAGCAATAGGTTCCCAAGGAGTTATAAACGTGGTTTTAGCTTGATCTTGCTCGATATTCTGATTTGATCAGATCCCGAGAATCCATCCATGAGAGACAAAAGTTCAAACCACTGTCAGATCAACAATAACATCTATGGATGGTAATGGGAAGTCGCCCTTAGGACATGCTTTGTTGATGTCTCGAAAATCTATGCAGATGCGTATCTTTCCATTCTTCGAGAATGGGAACGATGTTAGATACCCATTGGGAGTAGTCGATCGGCTTGATGAATCCTACCCAAGGAGTTTTATTACCTCCTCCTTTACCATGAGAGCTACTTTGGGCTTCATGGGTCTTGATTTTTGTTTAATTGGCTTTGCAGATCCGATTTAGTGACGAGGTTGTGCACCGCAATGTGGGGTGCAACTCCCGTCATCTCCTTATAATTAAATGCAAATGCCTTCGATGTTCTTCGAGGATCCGAGTATGTATTTCACTTTTCTCGGGGTTAACGAGAACCTAGTTTCAATATTTTGGTTCATCTTCCGTCCCGATGTTGACATCGATTGTTTCTTCGATCAAAGAGGCGTTACCCTCTTCGAACTCAAAGTGTGGTGCCGGAGGTAAATCCAAATCATCCCCATTTTCTACCGCGATATGCTAGGTTCTATTTTGAGTGAGGGAGATCCATCATGGGATTCCCGAAATAGGAAGACGAATGTGGAATTAAGGACAAATCTAGCATATGATAGGAGAGATGTAATGCCGCATAGGTGTTTAAGTAATCCAAGGTAGCCACATCACTATCAATACGGTCTAAGATGGTAGATTTACTTTCGCTTGAAAGAGGATTTGTCATTATTTTTATCAATGGTTCATCACGAATGGACACCGTGAACTGGGTATCTTCTAACTCATTGCTTGGAGTAAAACGTGATGCTGAAGTTGCTATTGAATCGGTGAGAAGATTTTTCTCTCGTGGGATTGCTTCAATGGATATGAAGTTAAATGCCTTGCTTAAATTTAATACAACATTTTTGTAAAGCTGCAAGTGTTCGGCTTTAGTTTCATATACTTCAGAAACTTGGTTTGCCACTAATTGCGAGTCTCCTAAGACTCTGATGTTATCAACACCAATTCTTTTGGCTAAGGTGAGGCCAAGGAGGAGGGCTTCGTACTCAGCGCCGTTGTTTGTGCATTCAAAGTTTAACTTAAAGGCGAATGGGAGGACTTTCTCTTTGGGTGAAGTAAGAATTATACCTGCCCCCGCTCCATAACGGCATTTAGCTCCATCGAAATGGAGAGTCCAATACTTAGTCGGGAGTATAGATGTTGGGGCATCTTGCACATGCTTCATGCACTCTACTTCTACCATACAGAGGTCCTCTGCTGGAAGGGAACCAACACCTAGGGAATATCCTATGCCTACCGAATCAAATGGTAAGAACATTGGTGAATCTTGTTCTATTAACTCAACGATTTTTGCAGTAGTCCCTAATGATACCGTTTCTTTAGCTTTATCGTTAGGGGTTGGGGTTGTTTTGGCTATGCTGATAGTTTCAAGATCCGTTGTAGGTACCAACTTCTCCTCTGGTTTTGGGTCAGTGGGTTTATTAAGTTGGTTTGTTGGAAGTTCAAATTTTGAGTGCACACCTGGTCTTTTCTTTAAATCAGCTAGGTGCAAATCGAAAGGTTTTGGATCACCTTTGGCTACAAATACCTTTCCTAGATGCAAGAATCTTACTTCTTGGAATAACGTAGAAGGGATTGCCTTCATTCGGTGTATCCATGGTCGGCCGAGTATCATATTATAATTAGTTTCCTGATCTATAATATAAAACTCACCAGATTGTTTTGGGTCCTAAGGTGACCGGGAAGTATTATAGTTCCTATCGAAGTGGCTTTAAGGCTATCATAGCCTCTCAATGTATTTCGAGTGGTGGAACAGTTTGTTTCCCCATATCCTAGTTTTTGGAGGAAAGAGAAAGGGACTATGTTAACTGCGGCCCCATCGTCAACCATTGCCCATTTTACATAGTTATTATAAACCCATACTTGTAAGTGTAAGGCTGGATCACCTCGGCGTGTGATCTCAGCATCTGTGGGCATTTTACTTATTTCGAATATGAATTCGACATCCTTGTCCGGCTGCCCCGGAGGGTGGATATCAAAATCTACGTGATTTACTTGTGTTTCAGGAGGTGGAGTGATGTTAATTAGATGACCTAGACCTAATGCTTCTAAAAGAGCAGCTCTGTGAGGAG
The DNA here is from genome assembly GCA_018340775.1 of Taxus wallichiana var. yunnanensis. Taxonomy (NCBI): domain Eukaryota; kingdom Viridiplantae; phylum Streptophyta; class Pinopsida; order Cupressales; family Taxaceae; genus Taxus; species Taxus wallichiana. Next base: position 166,524,607 of record CM031242.1, on the reverse strand, counting down.
GAGAGTTCTTTAGTAAATCCAAAAATGAAATGTGCGAGAAGGTCTTTGTTAGGTCACTAATTAAATCATAGGCACCTATGGGTTTTTCTACTATTTGTTGACTCTTATCTATTTTCTGGCAGATGACTTGGGCTCTTGGTGAGAAATATTCTCGTGTTCTTGTTATAGCTTCGATAGGTAGTTCAACATCTAATTCTACCAAACTGACTATCTTGGGTCTCGGTTGACTTCCTAACTGTGGCGCAACTGATGGATTTAGTGAAGTCGAGGCTTCATGATCATTGTTTCCTGTCATTGCACTTTTGTTTGTTCCAGTTGGATTCAGCCTATTGCTATCATGATTTGGGAGTGGATCGTTAAAGATCTTGAGAGGAGCATTCTGAGGGGAAACCGCCCCTGCGAGCGTATTTGGTGGTGATGACACGGATCTGCCAAAAAAAAATCTGTGAAGAACTGTCTTTGTTCTTCTGGTAAACGTTGCATGAATTTATTGTAGTCACGACACGTTCTAAAGTATCATGACCCCAAATTTTGTGGAAACCACAATAAGAATTGGGATTGAATTCTGCTTTTGTTGGTTTGGTGTATATGTGGCCTAAAATTTGATCAAACGTTGCCTATTAGGATTAAAATTTTGCATTTGTTGTTTCTGGCTTTGGTTTTGATAACCAAATGAGTTTTGGCTTGGCCCTTGTATAGGATTTTGCCGTTGTTGTTGTTGTTGGATGGTTAAAATCCACTGTATTGATTGTCGGGGTAAAGTTGTTGTTTCGTTGGTTGTTTGTTTGTGATGGAGTATTGACAACATTTACCTTCTTGGGCTGGTCGGTTACTCCATCCGTTGTTACACCCCGATTTTTGTTAAGGATTTTGGGTCCTTGATTAACGTTTGTGGTAGTGGGATAATTTGTAGTGTTTTGATTGGGGGCGATCAACTTCTCCGCATTTGCTCCATATGTCTTACGACCACTATCTATCGCTGCTTGGTCTATTCGAAGAGCGCTCTCAAGTACTTCATCGTAAGTTCTTAGTGGGAACTTCTGACTTCTTCCTTCACCTCACGAGAGAATGAAGGAATAAATCACATAGTTCCATCTCGATCCATGTTTGGAGCACTTGTCAAGAATAAAGAACCGCGTACGCCACCTCTGGATGAAATGGGCATGATTCGTTGTGTTCTTGTTTGATGTGCAAGAATTCCCGATTCTGCGTTCTCAACAGCTTTGTTCATGTCGAATGCCTTAATGAATTCTCGATACGAGCTGTTTAAATGAATGGATGGAGGCTTCTGTGTATTCTATAATACCAATGAGAGCAATGCCTTCCAAGGTTTTGGGGAATATTTTAGAACAACCCCATCCCAAAGGAGTAATTCACGTATGGCTGTAGCGTAAGCTTTGATATGCGCATTTGGATCTCCCTCGCCTTTGTACTTGGGTAAATCGGGAAGAGGTCTCTGAAGCATGACGCTTCGTATGGTGAAGTCTAAGGGTTCTTTCAGATATTCTGAATAAGTCCCTATCGCATAGTTTTCGACCATTGATGGTGGTTGCTGAGGGAGTGGTGGTGGGATGGGTTGTTGGTATGGCGCAAGCGTATATGCATCGGGCAGGGGCATAGGGAAGTCCCCCGTGTTTGAGAGCAAGGGGGCGAGAGAGGAGAACATATCTCCTCGTGGTGATTTGGAGTACATGTTTAAGTATGATGACGGGATATTGTCTAGTAATGGATTGTTTGATACTAGACCGGGAGGAAAGGTGTTAGAGATGATGGGCCTGTTGCATTTTTTTGTGGATACTGAGGAGGCATGCCTAACGTGCCTACTCCTGTGAGGAGATCTACTTGGCCAGAGTGATATGGAGGATTGGAACTTCCTGCTTGCATGAACTGAGGATTTTGACTTGCTTGAGCAAGTTCTAACCCTCTCACTTTTTCTACTAACGTTGAAATGACTTCATTTGGTGAAGTCACGGTGCTTTTTGCGAGCGAGCGGCGTTTGTCAGATACCCCGGTGTCAGTATAGGCATGTGATATCCTGCTATAAACTGATCGCTATCTTGCCAAGTTTCTCCGAGAGTATTTCCTATATGCAGTGGCATAGAGGTATTTTCTTGGAAAGAGATCTCGGGTTGTATTTGTAAACCTCCTATAGGTGGGTACATACCCCGAGAATGTTGTTCACTCCTAGGATAACGTATTGACTGTTCATCATCTAAGACAGTGTATGGGCCGATTGTCTACTAATTTGTGGTCTAAGTAGCATCTGAGGAGACGAACCAGATTCTCCAGTAAACGTCATATTGTTCGAGCCTGAAGGCTCTGTTTGTTGCGTTCGAGGGGGTTGATCTAACTCCCCATTTGAAAAGATGAGTTATATCTGTTTCTTGGGGTTTGTGTTGACAACTGATTAGTTGAATAGTTGTCACCCCATACTGAGAGTGAGGGTGATGATTGTCTGTTCTGTTGGGCATAGTATGCCTCGAGACCCAAGAGGGGTCTGCCATATGCATCGAATCCCGACATATTCGGGGGGTATATGAATACCCGCAGAATAATGGGAAGGAGCGAAGGTGATTTGTGAAAGAACACGTGATACTATGACTCAAACGAGAAAGTAGGAAGTTTACGTCAGCTTCACTAATTTTGTTTGTTTCACGTCGGGTTCACCAATTTTGTACGCCGGAAAAGTGACAAGCGAGCGTGGGAATCTACAGTAACTCTTCCACTGTACCCGACCTCCCGAGGTCGTGCCGAGACAGCCGGTGGGGATGGAATATGTGTGGGATGCAGACAAACTAGTTAGGTAAGTCTAATGTCTTCGACACGCACTAATGGAATTTGTGAATCTAAGGCAAAGAAAGCCCTTCTAACTTGGACTGGTGTGATAGATCGATCGGCAAGGATGACTGCTCGAAGGCTCCAATCAATATCGAGCTCTGGCGTGATTCGATCTATGGGTTGTGGAATACGTGGGAAATGACCTGGGATAGTTTCGTGTATGTCTCCAGATAAGGTCATATGGTGGATGGTGGAAACAATTGACTCTACGGACGATTCTCTGGCCTAGTCCAAAATTCTCTAGCTTCGTTAGCCGCTATATCTAGTAAGGACAATTGTTCGATGATGATGGGTGGAAGTGGAGTGGATTGGAATACTAGTGTGCGTAGGCCAATGTTTATATCTGATTGACTTATGGATTCGTTAGGCTGTGGGACTTGTGGGTCACAACCGTAGACTCTTGGTTGTTGCGGTCCTGTTATGGTCATATACGAAATCAAGTCCTAATTCCTAGTATCCAATAATCATATGCTTTCTCAGCTTCTATGTTTAGGACCAACAACTCGCGTGATTTTCTCGTAATATCTCACAGTGTTCGTGCAACCGGATCCTTAGACTAGTATCTATATCTCGTGAGAGTGTCTCCCGCACTGGTCCGTGGGACCAAAGGATCACAACCAAAGGTTTTTCTCTCTTCGAACCCTTCTACTACCATGTGAATGTTTGTCTAGGGTAATCTGTAATTTGGTTGATTTGACCAAAACGTGTATGCTTGGTCATCTTCTATGTTTAACCCTCTCAACTGAGAACTGATTAGTTGTAAATCTGTTGTTGTTTGGAATACTTGTATTCTGAGATTTTGGTCTATGTCAACTATTGTTGTGACGAGGTTTGGTTGAGGCACGATTGGCTCAAATATGTATTCCCTGGGCTCCCGAGGTCCCGTGATTGTCATACAAAATAAAATGTAAATCTAACTGTAATAAAGCAAATTCTAACTACGTGGAATAAAACTAAAACATATATAACCTCTATTTTTCTGAGAAACCTTTTAAGAGTTTAAGGAAAGTAGCTATTTAAACGTATCTAGAAATAACAACTAAATAACAATTTAAAACAAACAAGATAACCGAGTGTAGTTATTTGTCTGTGTGATTTGTAGATTTATTCTAAATAATGCAATAACTTTCCTAATCTATTTGCAAGATTCTCGATCCTACCTCAGAAGTGAGGAGTGAATCATAGTTTCTCAGAAACTATCAATCCTCACAGCTTCCCTGGCAATATCGAGAATAGAAATTTACTGAAATGAAGCAATTAACTACTTTATTTGATATGATTCTAACTAGAACTTTGAAAGCTAGAACCTGGATTCCGCAGTAAATGCTGGCGAATCCGATGGTGTGTGTGATCTTGTCCCCTCAAGCATGATCTCTCCTCATTCTTTCATGTTCACGTGGATCCGTAAAAGCGTGTAATGCTAACATCGATAGAAATAGATATTGGGACAAGGACAACTGTAATATAGATTGAAAATGTGAGTAGGAGAGGGATAGCGCAAGAGTACAGAGCTTGGCTTATGCAATTCCTAGCGGGATTTTACTGTGAGTCATGCAACATAAAGTGACCAGAACCTGAAACTATCCTGTTTGAAGAGCAAAACCTGCAACTTTAATGGCTTCCTAAGCTATTCTACTTCCAATGGAATGGATAAAACAACAACACTGTTTGCACAAGCTGGATATGTGGCTTACCAACAGCTGGACAATGCTAAATAAGCATGCAAAGAATTAAAACTATGGCTCTAAATAGAACAAAAGACTGAACTATGAAAATGAGAGCTTGAAAGTGAATGAGGGGCAGACCTGGCAGACAACACTTGCACAAGGTGGATATGTGGCTTACCAACAGCTGCACAATACTAACTAAGCCTGCAAATGAACTGAAACTATGGCCTCTAAGCAAAATGATAAACTGAACTATGGAAAATGAGAGGATGAGAGCAAAAGATCAGACCATTTGTTTGTGCACAAACCATTTATTTATAGCTTTCATTCACCCAAAGATCAAAACCAAACTGAACTCTAAAAACCATAAACAATGGCCAAACACTATTCCAGGGGACCAAAAACATAAATGCATGCCCAAGTCGGCAAGGAAAGCTGGTGAAACATTGATATTTTACGTGAGTCGCGTCAAAGCGCTTTCTGGAAAACACGTGCAGATCGCCGCTCTGGAGCAGGCGGCGTTACAGACCGCTAGATTGTGGTGGCGGTCACGAGACCGCCGCCCAGCGGGCGGCGGTTTCAGAATCAATCAAGGAAAAAGGCCAAGAAAAGAGGAAAAAGGGGAAAACAAAAAGGCTTGCGAGGAGACTCAGATCATCATTGGGGAACTTGTTACACTGCTGTTCGGGCAAGAAGACAAGACCTTACAATTTTGGGTACGTACATATTGCCCCCTCGGAGAAGCGTTTTAGCCATGAAGAGGCGTAAAACGGTGGGTCCGAGTATGGCAGTCCCGAAATGGGAAGTTAGAAGTTATACCTTACACGTCCGTGTGTTGAAATGATGCCATCCAAAATTCCCGCTACCTGCAAAATGAAAAGAGAACTCAAGTGCAGATAGATACAATAGTTTGAAAAATAAACGCTAAGAATAACAGGGAATGAGAACGTACCATTCATGCGGGGATAGGAACTTACCTCCATCAGCGCTCCAAACCTGTGAAAAATTATTTTAAAATGAAATAGAGTGCTATATATATGAAAGTGGGCCCATTTTCCTATTCATTTACACGAGTTGATTTGATTGTTTTTGAGCTCTGGGGCCCATGGTGACGGTTTCTTGCATGAGTAGAGTCAAAACATCCGCAATGAGATCGTGATCATGCCTCCACGTGCGGAACACCACGCCCCGCTAGATCACAGGTTGGTTTTCTTCAATTTTGTGTTTTTCCCCCCTTTAATTTGAAATGCTGAATACTTTGTAATGGGGGGGTTATTTTTGAAAATGCTTGTGTTAAAAGGTCCATCTAGGGGGGGCGCCTACTGGGTAGGCTCCGTTTTTAGGTTAAATGGTCATTTTTGGGGCTTTTTAGGTGTTTTTAGATTAAAAACCCGCATGGGTTTTCGGACCACGACCGCCGCCCTGGCCAGGATGGCGGTTACATGACCGCCGCCCTATTAGGGCAGTGGTTACACGACTGCCGCCTTTAAAGCGGCGGTTTTGAGCAGAATGCAAAAGATACCTATATTTGAGATTGCACTTGTATTTTTTGCATTTCTACACGTTTTTATGACTCTCTCGGTATTGTTCGGATATTAACTTACTCTGTTTTGTGTCTTTTTGGGTGTATGCAGGCGAGAGAGGAGTACATTAGATGGAGCAGAGAGAGAGTGTGATTAGCTCTCAGGGGTACTGGATGCTCTCTCACAGGATGAGGAGGACACACTACAGAGAGCTGGCATATTGTGCATATCACGCGTGCCCCACGTTACACCATCTAGTCACATCCTTTGTGACTTATTCTCTTACTGGGATGTAGATCGGAACGCCTTCCGATTGCTAGGGGTCCGTGGTGAGTGGACCATCACATTATAGGATGTCTACCGCATTCTGGGGTCCCGATCATCAGGAGGTGACTTACATTAGAGACAAGCAGCTCACAGCAGCAGATTGCACAATGGGCAGCTTATATGGGAGATACATGACCATCTCCACGGGGGTCAAGAAGGGGGTGAGAGTTCGATCCATTCCTTCTTTTCCTATCCCCGTATTTCGACAGGCCATCATGGGGATCCTTACCTCGAGATTGATCGGGGACAAGGGAGGGGACACATTGTTATATTGCTGGGCCCCCATCATTGCACAGATAGAGGGGCATGGCCGGATATACGCCTGGGGTGTAGATATTCTGGGGACCACCTACCATGATCTATATAGGGTGGTCCGTTTACAGGGACAGTCATTGAACCTCCCAACTCTAGTCATGAGTTGGGTGTATGAGCATTTTATCCCTTATGGCAGGGGTGTGGAGGTGGCATATCCTGGGGCTATGAGGGCAGCCAGATGGATGAACATGTCGGTGCTTAGAGCACCTTTTCAGCCAGTTACCTCCCTTACTACCTGCAGACATGGAGGTGACATTGTACCAGCTTATGGCCGGCATATGGGGCAAGGAGACTCTTACCCTGATCTCCTACTCCACCACAGGGCAGCTTATCGATCGAGTGGGACGAGTGGAGGTACATCCTTTCGGCCGGGTTCCTCAGCAGTTTGGTCTTCCATAAGTGGGTATGCTTCCCCCAGTGGCACCAGTTTACAGATCAGTTCGCGAGGCGCAGGGGAGCCCAGAGGCCGAGGATAGTGATTACTCCTGGCACTCCTATTGCAGCCAGGAGGATAGTTCGTGCTAGAGGGAGAGCCGGTGCGCCTCGAGCACCTTTGCTTCAGATTGTTGCGGGTCCTGCTCATAGTAGCGATGACCCCATAGATATTGACTCTGACTCTGAGGAGCTCATAGAGGGAGGGTCAGAGGAGGAGACTGATGATAGTGATCCTGAGTGGTGGCATGATACCTGTGACATTTTGCAGCAGAGAGGGATGAGCAGAGCGTAGAGAGGGTGACTCTAGTTTCAGAGGAGCCACTCTCCCAGGGCCATGGTGGAGAGGATGAGTCTGTTGTAGGGTGACACATTGCTCCTGCCATAGGAGCAGCCCCTCAGTCGGCAGTGGCATCCGCGGTGGGTGCTGGTCCCAGCGACCCATCTTGGAGGCCTGGTGATCCGAGTAAGTTACCCTTTCTCCCTTTTAATGTTTATATGTAGGCTCTCCTTAGTTGCTATTGTTGTATCTTTTAGCCTCTTGCTTGGTTTCTAATTCATTTTTCTCCTTTGTTTGCAGAGACTGTTGACGAGTGGCGGGATTTGATCCACAAGGTATGTACCGATTCCCTGATGATCCCCATGGATAGGACCCGCACGGAGCTGTTCAGAATGCCGGGAGCCCTCAAAGAACCAGTGCAGACATACCGATGTCTTCGCTCCCATTTGGCACATGGCCAGGATGGTGTCGACCCTCCGCACAGAGTTAGCGGGCTACAGGACGGCTGAGCACCTCATGAGGAGCCATTCTCGTGGTGAGACCGCGGCTGCCCCTCGGGACCCTGAGCCCTCTGTTCATTCAGAGCGCTAGCTTAGCCGGAGTCCTAGGCATGGGCGTGCACCTTCGGAGGGGTCTCGCAGGGATTGAGAAGCCATTTGGCTCTCATGTATTTTGTATTATATATTCTTTGTATATCACGGGCTCTTTGAGCGTTTGACCATGCCTAAAATTTTGTACGCCGGAAAAGCAACGAGCGAGCATGGGAATCTACAAGTAACTCTTCCACGCACCGACCTCCCGAGGTCGTCTTGGCCGAGACAATTTGGTGGGGATGGAATATGTGTGGGATGCAGACAAACTAGTTAGGAAGTCTAATGTCTTCGACACGCACTAATGGAATTTGTGAATCTAAGGCAAAGAAAGCCCTTCTAACTTGGACTGGTGTGATAGATCGATCGGCAAGGATGACTACTCGAAGGCTCCAATCAATATCAAGCTCTGGCGTGATTCAATCTATGGGTTGTGGAATACATGGGAAATGACCTGGGATAGTTTCATGTATGTCTCCAGATAAGGTCATATGGTGGATGGTGGAAACAATTGACTCTACGGACGATTCTCTGGCCTAGTCCAGAATTCTCTAGCTTCGTTAGCCGCTATATCTAGTAAGGACAATTGTTCGATGATGATGGGTGGAAGTGGAGTGGATTGGAATACTAGTGTGCGTAGGCCAGTGTTTATATCTGATTGACTTGTGGATTCGCTAGGCTGTGGGACTTGTGGGTCACAACCGTAGACTCTTGGTTGTTGCGGTCCTGTTATGGTCATATACGAAATCAAGTCCTAATTCCTAGTATCCAGTAATCATATGCTTTCTCAGCTTCTATGTTTAGGACCAACAACTGCGTGATTTTCTCATAATATCTCACAGGCGTTCATGCAACCTGGATCCTTAGACTAGTATCTATATCTGTGAGAGTGTCTCCTACACCTGGCTGTGGGACCAAAGGATCACAACCAAAGGTTTGTTCTCTTTCAAACCCTTCTACATTCATGTGAATGCTTGTCTAGGGTAATCTGTAATTCAGACTTTGATTCGACCAAAACGTGTGTGTTTGGTCATCTTCTATGTTTAACCCTCTCAATTGAGAACTGATCAGTTTTAAATTTGTTGTTGTTTGGAATACTTATATTCTGATATTTTGGTCTATGTCAACTATTGCTGTGACGAGGTTTGGTTGAGGCACGATTGGCTCAAATATGTATTCCCTGGGCTCCCGAGGTCCCGTGATTGTCATACAAAATAAAATGTAAATCTAACTGTAACAAAGCAAATTCTATTTTTCTGAGAAACCTTTTAAGAATTTAAGGAAAGCAACTATTTAAACGTATCTAGAAATAACAACTAAATAACAATTTAAAACAAACAAGATAACCGAGTGTAGTTATTTGTCTGTGCAATTTGTAGATTTATTCTAAATAATGCAATAACTTTCCTAATCTATTTGCAAGATTCTCGATCCTACCTCAGAAGTGAGGAGTGAATCATAGTTTCTCAGAAACTATCAATCCTCACAGCTTCCCTGGCAATATCGAGAATAGAATCTACTGAAATGAAGCAATTTTAACTACTTTATTTGATATGATTCTAACTAAAACTTTGAAAGCTAGAACCTGGATTCCGCAGAACAGTGGCGAATCCGATGGTGTATGTGATCTTGTCCCCTCAGTGTGATCTCCTCGTTCTTTCATATTCATGTGGATTCAGAAAAGTGTGTAATGCTAGCATCGACAGAAATAGATATTGGGACAAGGACAGCTCAGAATGCAAACTGAAAATGCGAGTAGGAGAGGGATAGCGCAAGAGTATAGAGCTTGGCTTATGCAATTCCTAGCGGGATTTTACTGCGAGTCTTGCAACATAAAGTGACCGTAACTCGAAACTATCCTCGTTTGAAGAGCAAAACCTGCAACTTTAATGGCTTCCTAAGCTATTCTACTTCAATGGAATGGATAAAACAACAACACTGTTTGCACAAGCTGGATATGTGGCTTACCAACAGCTGGACAATGCTAAATAAGCATGCAAAGAATTGAAACTATGGCTCTAAACAGAACAAAAGACTGAACTATGAAAATGAGAGCTTGAAAGTGAATGAGGGGCAGACCTGGCAGACAGCACTTGCACAAGGTGGATATGTGGCTTACCAACAGCTACACAATACTAACTAAGCCTACAAATGAACTGAAACTATGGCCTCTAAGCAAAATGATAAACTGAACTATGGAAAATGAGAGGATGAGAGCCAAAGATCAGACCATTTGTTTGTGCACAAACCATTTATTTATAGCTTTCATTCACCCAAAGATCAAAACCAAACTAAACTCTAAAAACCATAAACAATGGCCAAACACTATTCCAAGGGACCAAAAACATAAATGCATGCTCAAGTCAGCAAGGAAAGCTAGTGAAACGTTGATATTTTATGTGAGTCGCGTCAAAGCGCTTTCTTGAAAGCGCGTGCAGACTGGGCCCGCTCCGAAAGCAAGCATGGCGGTTACGGGACCGCCACCAAGCAGGTGGTAGTTTCATAAATCAAGGGAAAAAGGCCAAGAAAAGAGGAAAAAAGAGGAAAACAAAGGACGCAGGGGCTAAGCGGGGCATGCGGGATGTTAACACATACGCCGAGGGCTTTTCTGGATCCCGAACACCTTGCGAGGAGACCTATATCATCATTGGGGAACTTGTTACACTGTTCCGGCAGTACAATACCTTACAATTTTGGGTACATACAGGCACCCATAGGGGATGGGGACGCCTGGCGTTGGCGTCCTGGATGGGAACTGGTGGCTAGAATGATAAATTCCAAAGTATAAAAATAAAAACTACGCAAGAAGGAGGGTAAGATTAAAAGAGGCAACATAAAGAAAAGAAATATGGACAAAGACATGGATTAATTAGTACTTTTATTACTTAGGAATCATATGACTACTAATATGTGATCGGGACTAGATAGATGCCCAAAGTGCATGATTTTATGTCTACATTATTCTACTACCTAATTCTTACCCTAATCTCCTATGATCTCAACTATCCGCAAATTGAGAAATTATGCTTAGTCGTTGTCTTCTCTTTCTAGAAGTTGTGTCACTATCACTTGAATAATAAAATCAAGCTCATATATAAATTTGACCCACTCGAGTACCTACTATCAAAATCCATACTCATCGGGAGAGTGGAAAACTGAATTGTTTTCCTAAGTGAGTTTGACATTGAACATGTTCATAAAAAAGTAGTCAAAGTACAAAAACTCACGAATCACTTAGCAGGAGAACCTTTATCATGAAAGGAACCACTAAGTCTAGATCTGTCATATGAATTTTTTTTGCATTGAAGAATCATCTACCTAGAAAATATACTTTGATGGGGCATTCACATTTAATGGGTTAGGTGCATGAGTTTTCCTTATCACCCCTATAGGTGATCTTATTCTCGCAAACTTTCAGACTCAGATTTCCATGTACAAATAACATCACTAAGTATGAAGCTCTCATCGCATGTTTGAAATTCACAATAAAATGAAACATCAAACAAGATGAGGTTATAAGTGACTCACAACTCATCATCAAACAAGTGAATGATGAATATAAAGTCAAATATAAAAATATTTTTCTTGTATAAACATATGGTGGACAACCTAAAAGAGTACTTTGTTATGATCTCCTTCCAATATGTCCCTTGAGTACAAAACAAAGTCAAGTATATGTCATGGATGCTAATGGATCATTGTTAATATTATCACCAAATACTAGATATTTTTAGTTCCTCGTCAATCATCTCAGATTGTTTGCTTATGACATTTCATAATGATGTTTATTATGTGAATTTGTGTGTCCCTTTTCCCAAGTACATTGATATCTACAATTACCTATAGGATGGTACCTTCCCACCCGACATCTCCCATTCCCAAAAGATAACCCTTATCCAATGCATCACACATTACACCCTCCTTTGTGGCACTCTTTATCATCGAGGCTACAATGGTACTTTGTTGTGTTATCTTAGCTATGAAGAGGCTATCCAATCTATCAAAGAGGTTCGTACAAGACTCTATGGTGCTCACACTAGTGGTGTGGTTTTTGTAAAGAAACTTTTATGCATTGGCTACTACTGTCCTACTATGGATACACATTATTTTTAGTTTGTGAAGAAAAAAATTTTATACCAAAAGCATGGAAACTTGATCCATGCACCAGCCCTGAACTTTACAACCTATCATTACATCATGGCCATTTTCTGAATGGGGGATTGATCTCATATGTAATCTTACACCCACCTCATATGATGGTCATAAACACATCATTACCATGACTAAGTAATTTACCAAATGGGTGGAGGTTATTCCTCTCACCTATGTTACAAGTGCTAAGGTTTAAAAAATTATCATGAATCACATCATTTGTCATTATGGAATACTTTCTACTATTATATCTAACAATGGAAAATAGTTCAAGAATAATCAAGTGAATGCCCTATACAAATGCTTTAAAATTATTCAAAAGTGATTTACTCCCTATTACCCTTAAGGTAATGGGAAAGTTGAGGCTACAAATAAAACTCTTGTTTGGATTATGGATAAACTGGTCAATAAGATAAGTCGTAACTAGCATCTCCAAATTCATCATACCTTATGGGCCTACCAAACTTCTATCCACACACCCACATGTGCAACTCCTTACTCCCTTGTGTTTGACACTAAAGCTATCATCCCCTTAGAGATTGAGCTTCCCTCTTTACAAATATCCTTGAAATACTATCTAGATAATGAAGAGGACTACATAGTGGATATACTAGCAAATATTGAACTACTTGATGAAAAATTCCTCTATGTCTTAGACCACCTCAAATTATATTAGAATAAAATTCATGCTAGCTAGAACAAGTGCCTTATCTTCCGTGAATTTGAGGTCAAGGATATTTTTCTAAAAAATTGTTTAATACAACTAAATATAGTGAAAAGAGAGGAAAGTTTGAGCTTAACTGGTTAAGACCATACATTATGGTCATGAAATTTGGCTCAAGGGCCTATAAAATTACATATTATGATGGTAATGAGCTCCAGGATCCCATGAATATCATGCATATCAATAATTTCTATACCCCAGCGTAAAGGAAAATTTAAAAAAACAACTAAAATTTAAAAAAAAACAAAAAAAGCAGAAAGAGAAATAAATTCATTCAAATGTGAAAACCACGCAATTGTGGCACTTTGAACAATTCCTTTGGTGAAAACTACTTTTATGGTGCCCTAGGAGTATTCTATTATTTAAAATTTCCGACACTTGGGGCATGACCACTTCTTCCTAGCTTTTTCCTTGACTTGTGTTTATCATCTTGTTGAACTTGTCCCTCTTGGCCTTGATCTAGATTATCATATTCTTATATATATACACAAGCTTCACCCTTGTATATTCTCACCTCTTGCTAGGGGCATCTTAGGACTTAATTCTTCCTATACATTATTTCTAAAAACCTTCAAAACCAAAAACATTGCTAAAAATTTAGCAAATCTAAAACATTTGTAAAACCTTCAAAAATCCAAAAACATTTCAAAAAATTTAGCAAATCCTAAACACTCACAAAATCTCAAAATCCAAAAACATGTGAAAAACTCAAAAAAGTAAACATTGGAAACTATACTACAAAACATCTTACTTCAGTGTTTTCTCGTTCTAGCACACAACATGTGGATCATATTGTGATCTTCTTTCATCAACAAAGCTTGTTTATTTATTATGTTTTTCTTCCCGACATATATCATTGCTTAGCACAATTTCATAGTGTACGATTATTTTTCATGAGACTTTTATGTCCTTCATCCAATCCCTTGCATGTATTTTTTCTTAGGGCATCATTTTAACCCTTTTCGTATAACTCAAACATATGGGTACTAAAGTTGGATAACAAAAGCATTGGTACAATTGTCTTAAGAATTGTTTGTTTAAGTTTATTTGATTTTGCTTGTTTGTTTTCTTTTTTTCTGCTTATTTGTTTACTTTCTTGTATTGCATTGCTTATGTATTTTTCTTTGAGTTAGTCCCTTTAACATTGTGCAAAAATCAATATTATGGATTTTATGTCATTTTACCATTTTTCATATGCTTACATCAAATAAAAATGTATTTCGATCCTATATGGTGCGTACACTACGCTCGTGATATTTCCGTTCATCCTTTATCATTTTCTCCCATTCTAACTAATATTTATTTCCCATTTTTGAAACATAGTCTCACAATTACATGTGTTATTTTCCCTTCCTCACTCCCTTGTATACGCCTCTTAGTGGAAGGGTTCTTAATTAATCAATCATATTAAAAATGGCCAACCCAAACCAAGTTTGCATCCTTGTCATCGTGGTCTTCTTCTCTTCTTTTCGAGTGTTGACAAATCTCTTCTATCATCCCATTGACACTCAATTGGCATCATACATAGTATTAATTCTTCTTCTACCCATACAAAATACAATTTTATACTACCGTTGAAGTGGCATCGCTCATGTTACACCACATCAAAGAGAAGAAAATGTAGACACCTAAATTCAACCACACAATTTTAATACTAAAATTTCACTATTTATCTTCTTTACCATCATTTCATTATAATTAGTGATTTTCCACTAATTAGCTAACATTCCCCTTCGTCTCATTCAATTAACAACACTTCATTAATTAACTAGTCTCGTCCCCATCCTGGATGTCAATGAACATCACTTCGTTAGTTATAATCATTTATTAATTAATTAATTCACAATTATTAGTTAATTAAGTTTCAAATATTGTATTTAATCAATAAACCTTCTTATTGGTTAAACCCCCTTTAAACCCTTCAAATTCTACTAATATCCCCCTAAATCATCTCCAAATGGCTTCTATAAGCTTAACTTGGTCTATTAATTAATCTTAGTTGATTAATTAAACCTTCCCAAACTCCCATGAGTTGTTAATCTCTAATTAATCTCTTCTAATCATATTTATCCCTTTCTAATCCTATATTCTCTTTATCCCACATTCACTAGGTTACAAGCTTCTCCCAAAATGGAAAGCTATATAAGAAGCCTAATACACCTTGTCTAAACTTACACCATGTCCATAAGACATTATACTTAAGAAGAGAATTTCATGTTATTGGAAGGCTTGTTAACTCTCCCCCTTTTCTACTTGCCAAAGATTAGTAAGAGAAGAATAAAAATGGAAATTAAGCCATACTTAATGAGATCTCTTCCTCTTACTTTTGAAATTCTTGATTGTGTATGGATTACATTCGGCTCATTAAAGGAAGTATCTACAATCCAAAGCACATCCAAATATCAAAGGGAGGTTTGCATTTAATGTTGAGTTCATGTTTTATGCAAGTTAATTAGCTTTCCTTTTTTCTTTATCATGATGTATTAGCTTGAATTTAACTAAGTTAGGATCTACTTGGTGTTAGGTTATTTCAATTAGCTTAGTTTAAAGTTTAGCATGCATACATATGGCACCCTGTGGGGCACTCCTTTGTCTCATGTGTATTCATTTATTTTTAGTTTAAAGCTTCATTTTTCTATTTTACATGCAAGTTATTTCTATTTGTTGAAATTTGTTTGCTTGTGAGCATGTATGTTAGTGTTTATTAGTGTTGATTCTTCTTTGCAGTTATAAAGAAGGTGAAGTGTTGTCAAATTTTGGTATTGATGAGAAAAATGTGAGTTTTTTGTTGTTTTTGGGTCATTTTGACACTTATGTGTGCATGTATAGGATTCACGTGATAGCATATCATTACACGCATTAGTGTAACACTATTTTTCTAACTCGTGTATGCATGTGTTTTAGCCCATGTGTTATTGTTGCTTAGTTATTGTGTTGCACACGCCGCATCTTAGTCCCAAAAAAATATGAAATTTTGAGGGTAGATTTTGATGAGACCCATTAATATTGTTTAATGGGCTCATCTTTTATAACTTGTCATATGTTAGAAACCCTTGCACTCTGTTGATTTAGTCATTTTTATCATAACATTCCCATTAGAACCTAAATATTGGCACATATATATTAATTATTATAATTATTACTAAGTTACTCTATCTTATGGGTTTTAATGTGCATTTTAATCTCTTAAATGGAATGAATGATTATCAAAGTGATTATCTGAATGATGTACTTGTTGCAAGAAGTTATTATGTATTATTGCTAACAATGTAGTGAAAGATACTCTCTTTCAAGCAAGGAAGACTCATCCGCAAAGCAATTAGCATGCAAAGAACTAGGACTCGTTAAGCAAAAAGGCACTTGCATCCAAGAGATATATGCACATTTACATAACCGTGACTATGGGAAGATGATCAACAAGAATGCCTCATCAAAATATGCACCTCTCAATAAAGAAGTAGTTACATCAATGAAAGAATGACTCACGTCAATGCCTAATTATTCTTGGCATTTACAACTTATAACCGGTTAATCTAGTTCTACGATTGATTGTTGAATAGACAATTAGTTATTTGAATGTATTAGAACACTTCTCTTCAGTTCTTTTTGCATGCATGGAATTCCATAGATTATTTGGGAATGATTTGGAAATCAATTAAAATGTAACTACCAGTTGAAAAAAAAATTATACGTATTCATTGAATATATAAAGAAAATAGAAAGCTATTTTAGATATAAATCCATAGGGGGAACTACTAGTATTTTAAAATCTTCATGCTAATAAATAAAATCTGAGTTTTATCATTTTGTCATAGACATAAGCCTTAAAAAGGGAGAGTACCCAAGGCAAGGCCCACTTGCGGTTGTTAACCCCCTTTTCTTTTTGCTTATTGTTTAAGATTTTGCATGAATAGATTAGACTTGCAGTAGTTTAGTTCTCCACTTATGTTATGTTTTCATCTGTTTTATATTTGACCATAGAATTTACCTTTCATCTGTAACGTAATTTCCATTTCCAAAGCATTATGTTTCTATTGTTGTGACAACAATTTGTTATGTATACCTTATGAACACCTATAAATGTTCATACATCACCTGCAGAGTTGAAATCCTACGTAACTAGGTCTGATGAATAAATGACCATGGATTAGTGAACAAAATACTAATTACTGCTAATTAATTTGCACCACCATTTTTAGCATCATTGTTAGGGACACCGCCAAGTTATTAGGTTTTTGTGAGGGTTTTTCCATTCTTTAGAAGTAGTCTAGGTTTAGGAATTCACTTTAAGAATACCCCCCAACTAATTACCATTAAAGATTTGAGTATGATGCATGCACCGTCCAAGGGATTCCTGGCGATTCATCCCTAACCTACAAGTGTAGCAAAAATCTATTGATTTACCTCTAAATATTTTGAAGAAGAGACCTCTACATTCGGTTTGTTTGTTGAATACAATCCTCCAAGTGACAATTTTGTAGCTGCTCCTGAACAGCCAAGGATGGAAGAAGAAGTAGATCATAATGCCCATAATGGCGCCACCACTTTTGATTTCCCCATCAATAACAATGATGTAACTACTGGAATGAATAATATCTCTCCATCATCCTTGCCAAATTTCTATGGAGTCATGTCAGAAGATCCAGATACCTTTCTCTTTGAGTTTGATGTTTTGTGCAGGAGCTATGATTACACCACTAATGCACATAAGTTAAAATTGTTTCCTGCAACACTCCAAGATGTTTCTTTAAGTTAGTTCATGGGATTGGGAAAGAATATTGTTACTACATGGGCACAAATGCAAGAGAAGTTCCTCGAAAGTACCAAGACTATTTCAAACCAAGCATCAAAGGAGATGATGAAATCTATAGGATGTAGCAGAAAGATGATGAACCATTGGAAGATTATTTAGAAAGGTTCATGTTCTATGTTCAAAAGTCAAGGTATACCATCGATATACCCCGAATCCCTCAAATCACTCTTTTGAAAGGGACTCAATGATGAATATATGGATGTTTTGCATCGATAGGAGAAGGAGATATCTCAAAAGCTAATTTTGAAGACATTTGTGATGCCTACAAGAACTATTCAAGAGAAACCATGAAAAGAGTGTGAAATGTGAGGTCAAAAGGTGGACCATCCACCAAAACACTAATAGATATCTCTAAGTCAGAGATAGTCAACATCTTCAAGGACATGAAACATTAGATTGTAAATGATATGGCCAATCAACTGGATGCTCTACATGCTAAGAAAAAGAAGGAAGATGTAAATGCAGCTCTTACAGAGTACCGCCATGCATGCATAAGGAAGAAAAAAATGTAAATGTAAAGAGTTGGACAACATTTATTAATAAATAGATGCTTCACCTGACTTCAAAATGCTAGAAACAAAATATGGCCAAGTCTTTTACATTGCTCAAAGGAAACCATGGCTGCCAAGGAAAGGAGGTATGACACAAGATCCTATGCATCCATTTCAAAATTGGTCTAGTAATTCTTATATGCAGCCCCCACTTTGGGCTAACCCTTAAGGATGGGCCCTATATCCTAACCAATACCAAAAAAATGGAAACCTCAATACTAAGGACAACCACAATAGCAACAGTGGCAGTAGCCACCCCAATCATGGCAAGAACCTTGGAGGAGACAACACTAGAATAACTCACCTTCTAATTTCTAGCAATCTTATTCACATCCCCCGATTAGTAGTAGAAAGATCTAATGCCTAATTGTTGAGTTATGGAACTCAATTACTTTGGAATAGCATGTAATGTGAAACTTTCTCGGAAAAACACAGTGACTGTCATCGGTTATGTAGGGACCGACATCGGTCACCTATGACCAAACATTAGCATTAGTTTAGACAAGGAGGAACCGACATCGGTTAGGGATAACCGACATCGGTTACCTGTGTGGGAGTGTTTTATTTAACTCTTGGGAATTATATCTATTTTTAGCATTAAAGAAGATCTATTAATTATAATTACATGGATAAGTGCCCTAATTTTGTATACACCTATATAAGCATGAAAACTAGGGTTTAGAAAAAGAATTAAGAAGAACTTGCAAAAGTTGATTATTAATTGTGAGAATAATTGTGAGAGTGAGAATTCTTGGAGAAGAAGAAAAGCTTTAGAGAAAGATAGTACTATACACCTTAGAGGTGTGGAAGATTGTAAATCTTCAATTGTATATCTTTTCAAAGCTTTGGATAATAGATTGGCTTGTTTCTTGGTGGATGTATCTCACACTAGGTGAACCACATTAAATTTGGTGTTGATTTATAACTCTTGTTTTGTATATTTCTTCTAGTAGAATATTCATTTTTATTTTCATGTATGCTTAAATCTGATATATTATCTATACAACGAGTGTGCTAACCCCAACAACTAGTGTCGAGAGATTTGTTTGAGGTTTTTATGTGTCTACATATTTACTCACAGAGGGTTTTCTGATTGAGTGAGAGCTCTAAAAATGGCGTAAGAAAACAAATACAAGGTAGAGAATTTTGACAGATGAAATTATGAATTATGGAAGATGCAAATTGAGGATTATCTGTATCAAAGAGATTTGTATTTATCATTGGATGAGAAGTCTAGACCTACGAAGATGACTGATGAATAATGGAAGATTCTTGACAAATGCTTTGGGATCTATAATATTGAGCACAGCGCAAAGCATCCGTGACTTCCAATATTACGAAGTGACTTCTACAATAGGGTTGATGAAATATCTTGCTAATTTATATGAAAAACCTAATGCTTCAAATAAATTTTATTTGATGAAGAAACTATTTATTTCTAAGATGCATGAAGGTGGATCTTCATCTAGTTATTTGAATGATTTTAGATCTATTGTAAATCAGTTAAACCAGTTGATATACCATTTGATGATGAAGTGAAAGCACTTTTATTCTTATGTTATTTGCACGATAGTTGGGATAAATTGGTAATGGATGTTAGTAATAAAACATCTGCATAATGTTTTGAAGTTTGATGATGTGGTTAGTATAATCTGAATGAAGAAATTCACAGGAAGAGTACAAAGGAATCATCATCTGGGAATGCTTTGAATGTAGAAAGCAGTGGAAAGTAGAAGGATAAATCCAAGAGTAAGAGTAATGGGAAATAAAAGTCAAGGGATAGCATATCTAAATCCAAAGGTAAGGGAATTACTTGTTGGAAATGTGGAAAGAAAGGACATGCAAAGAAATATTTTTTGTCAAAGGATAAAGAGAACCAACAACCAGACAAAGGTAAAGAAGGAAATCTTGTTGCAGAAAAGGTAATACAAGATGCTCTTATTCTTTCTTTAGATAATAAAATTGAATCATGGATTTTAGATTCGAAGCTTCTTTCCATGCAACCCTAATAAGGGTTATTTATGAAGTTATGTCTAGGACAATTTTAGGCATGTTTATTTGGGTGATGATGAACCTTACGGTAGACATGGTAAAGGGAAGATCATCTAAAATTACGAGAATGGAAATACATGGGTATTGAAAGATGTGAGGCATGTGCCAAGCCTCAAGAGGAATCTTATTTTGCAGGAAACTAGGTGAATCTGGTTGCATGGTTACTTTTACGGGAGACTCTTGGAAATTCACCAAGGGTTATTTTTGTGGAAAGAGGTAAGAAGGTAGGAAATTTATATTTATCTACCTGTGTTCGATTCCTTTTCTATATTATCTACTTCAAATTCATATGCATGCATGTGGCATAATCGGTTTGGCCATATGAGTCAAAAAAGAATGCAGATCTTAAAAGATAAGGGTAAGCTATCATATTTGAAAGATTTAGATCTTGATTTCTGTGTGCATTGTGTCTTTGGAAAAAAAAAAAGTGAGATTTATTAAAGTTGGAAAACTAAGAAGGAGCATAAATTGAAGCTTGTAAACTCGGATGTGTGGGGACTAGTTTAGGTAACTTCTCATGGAGGATCTCAGTATTATGGTACTTTCATTGATGATGCTACAAGAAAGGTACGGATTTATTGTATTAGACGTAAATTTGATGTTTTTGAGACTTTTAAAATATGGAGAGCCCTTGTTGAGAATGAATCAAATTCAAAGTTAAAGTGCCTTAGATCTAACAATGGTGGTGAATACTGTAGTAAGGATTTCAATTATTATTGTTTGATGAATGGGATACATAGAGAAAGAATAGTTCCAAGAACACCACGGGAGAATGATTTTTCAAAAAGAATGAACAGGACAATCATGGAATGTGCTAGAAGTATGAGGATACATTCTAGATTGCCCTTGTAGTTTTGGGCAGAAGAAGTTGATATAGTAGTTTATTTAATTAACTATGGGGCCTTCAATTTCACTAGATGGAGGAATACTAGGGTAAGCTTAGACCGGAAAAGAGGTAGATCTATCTTTTCTTAAAAATTTCGTTTAGAAGCTTTTTTACATGTTGATAAGGAAAATAGGAAAAAGTTGGATGTAAAATCCAAAAGATGCACTTTCATTGGTTATGGAACTGGTGATTTCATATTCCGTTTTTGGGATTTAGAGAATTCTAAAATTATTAGGAGTCATGATGTTGAATGGAATGAAAAGAGAATGTATAGGGATCAAATTTTGGTACACAAGGATGAACTGTTGAGAAGTTTGTGAATGAAAATGAACTCTCAGATTTAAAAGTAATACTGATAGGGTTACACATTAACCAAGTCATCGGTTGACCCCCGACTAACATCAGTTATCAAAACCAACACCGATTACAGGACCGGTGTCTGGTCACTATCAAATTTAGATAAAATGTCCATGAGATCCAGAATGACCCTCCAGTACCCCAAACTCTTGTGAGAAGATCACAAAGGGTAAGTAAACCTCCAGAAAGATTTACACATTCTCTATTTTATTTATTATTGACTAATAATGGTAAACTAGAAATTTTGAAGAAGAAATGTAGGATAAGACCCACATATAGTAGGAACATGGCATGAATGAGGAGATGGACACCTTGGAACAAAACCAGACTTGGGATTTGGTTAAGTTTCCAGCAGGTAAGAGGACATTACAGAACAAGTGGGTTTACATGATCAAGGAAGAAGAGGGTGGACAGAAAGGTACAAGGCAATGCTTTTAGTAAAGGGATTTACACAAAAATAGGTATTGACTTTGGTGAAATATTTTCTCCTATTGTAAAGATGACTTCTATTCATACTATATTGAGTATAGTTGTAGTAGAAGATTTGCATTTAGAGAAACTAGATGTGAAGATGGATTTCCTTCATGGTGATTTGGATGAAGAGATTTATATGCAGCAGCCGCTTGGGTATGAAGTCAAGGGTAAGGAGAAATTAGTGTGCAAGTTGAAAAAGAGCCTATATGGACTCAAGCAAGCTCTAAGGAAATGATACATGAGGTTTGATAGTTTTATGCATGAGAATGGTTACTTGAGATGTGAATATGACCATTTTGTTTATTTCAAGAAGCTTGAAAATTGGAGCTATATTATTTTTTTACTATATGTGGATGATATGCTTATTGCAGGATCTAGTATGCAAGACATTTATGAGCTTAAGGGAAAGCTAGCTCCAACATTTTCTATGAAGGATTTAGGAGCTGCAAAAAGAATCCTTGGAATGCAAATACTCAAAGACGGGAAGAAAAAGAAATTTTATTTTTCTCGGGAGTATTATATCTATAGGGTGTTAGAAAGGTTCAAGATGCAGAATGTAAAACTTGTTAGTACACTTATGGCTGGACACTTCAAATTGAGCAAAGATCATTTTCCTTCATCATATGAGGAATTCAAATACATGACATGAGTGTCATATGCTTCAGTAGTTGGGAGTCTCATGTATTATATGGTTTGTACCAAACCAAAAATTACATAGGAAGTGGGATTTGTGAGTAGATATATGGTCAATCTAGGTAAAGAGCATTGGAAAGAAGTCTAATGGATACTCATATATTTGAAAGGGAGATCTAGCATGCAGTTATGCTATGGAGATTTGGATATTTCATTATGTTGCTATGTCGATTCCGATATGGTGGAGATCTAGATGGTAGGAGGAGAACTACCGGATATATTTTCATAGTAGGTGGGATGGAAGTTTATTTGGATTTCAAGATTCGAGAAGGTTGTGGCTTTGTCTAATATAGAGAAAGAGTATGTTATAGCTACAGAGGCTAGCAAGGAGATGATATGGATGAGTAGGTTCATGGAAGAGTTGGGAAAAGAAAAAGATGATTACAAATTATTTAGTGACATTTAGAGTGCAATTCATTTGGCAAAGAACTCAGTGTTTCATTCGAGAATGAAACACATTCATTGAGATATCACTTTATATTGTGTATTAGAGGATGGATAGTTGAATGGAAAATATTCATACAAGTGAGAACCCTATGGATATGCTAATGAAGCCATTAGTAAAGGAGAAGTTGGAGCTACACTCCACTTCTCTTGGTCTTCGAGTTTGAGACTTGAAGAGGAAGAAACAAAGCTAAGGAAGTATCC
The DNA here is from genome assembly GCA_018340775.1 of Taxus wallichiana var. yunnanensis. Classification (NCBI taxonomy): domain Eukaryota; kingdom Viridiplantae; phylum Streptophyta; class Pinopsida; order Cupressales; family Taxaceae; genus Taxus; species Taxus wallichiana. The sequence goes on along the minus strand of CM031242.1, from coordinate 166,501,285 downwards.
AAGAATGATGTTGTACAGGTATGGTGCAGTAATTAATCTCTAAGTGGGAGATTGTTGAGTTATGAAGCTCAATTACTTTGGATTAGCATGCAATGTGAAACTTGTTGGAAAACTCAGTAACCGACATCAGTCACCTATGACCGGCATCAATCAGGCAAGGAGGAACCGTCATTGGTTAGGGCTAACTAACATTGATTACCTGTGTGGGAGTATTTTATTTAACTCTCGAGAATTAGATCTATTTTTAGCATTAAAGTAGATCTATTGATTGTAATTGTATGGCTAAGTGCCATAAGTTTGTATATGCCTATATACGCATGAAAGCTAGGGTTTATAAAAAATAATTAATAAAACTTGTAAAATCTTATGATTAATTGTGAGAGACAGAATTCTTGGAGAAGAAGCAAAAGCTTTAGAGAAAGATAGTAATGTACATCTGAGAGGTGTAGAAGATTGTAAATCTTCAATTGTATATCTTTTCAAAGCTTTGGATAATAGATTGGCTTGTTTCTTGGTGGATGTAGCCCACACTAGGTGAACCACGTTAAATCTAGTGTTGATTTATATCTCTTGTTTTGTATATTTATTCTGGTATAATATCCACTTTTATTTGCATGTATGCTTAGATCTAATATATTATCTATACAACCAGTGTGCTAACCCCAACACTAATCCCTAGTTAGGATCCCAACCAAAATCCACACAACCACCCACTCAACCAATGCCTAACCCCAACAATAAAGTTTTTTTGCCGGCCTATACCACCGAACAAGCTCAATATTTGGCCTACTCTGTTGATATCAATAATATCCATCTTTGCTCGGGAGATCACTCCCTCACCCAACTGGACCAACCATCACTTAAATTGCATTGCAACCATAGTTGTTGCATGATGACCCCTAACAAGGACAAAATACATTGCGGGATGATCCGTAGTAACTGAGAAAAACTTGGGTAAATAGAAAACATAGGATAAGGAGCCACCATTCCCTGAAAGATTACAAGAAAAAGGACTAATTCCATAATAGAATCTGATTATTATTTTGTTAATCAACTTACAGGACATTTTTTTCAAGATACCATTAATTCAAGCTATTAAGGACATTCCTATCTATAACAAGCTAATTAAGGAACTCTGTATTAAGAAGCTGGGAGGGAAGAAGAAGGATTCATCTACTGTACATGTCATTAGACAACTAGAAGATATTATGCTTGGGAACTCAGTTGTACCCAAGTATATCGATCCAGGTAGCCCTCTATTCAATGTCATAATCAACGATACAGTGATCAAAAATACTTTGATTGACTTAGGATAAGTAATAAATGTAATGATAAGGAAAATCATGGATGATCTAAAATTAAAAGGGTTGAGACCAAAAACCACAGTCTTACTTGCAAATAGGTCCATAGTAAAACCTGAAGGGGTTTTGGAGGATGTAGTAGTAGTGGTAGACTCATGGAAATACCCTACTGATTTCATTGTTCTCCATCCAAAAGATAGCTTAGGAGGATATCAAATCATCCTATGGAAACCATGGTAAGCAACTTCTAATGCATTTATTGGATGTAGATCTGGTAACATGATCATCTCTAATGGGAGTGGCACCAAAAAGCTTATGCTTTACCCACTTGCACATGACCATTCAATGAAGAATATCAAATAGTTTGGATCAAAGAACCAAAAGAAGATCGAGAATTCAAGACAATAGCTCATGATGATGGAGAATCCATGTGTAATAAAAGGACAGGAGGATGATGTTTTTCTTTCAAACATTCTCCAAAATAAATATGGTAAGAATGAGCAAGAAGATGGCAGATTGCAATGCATAAGCTTCCCTGGGAATCAAGTTTTACCTCATAAAAGTACTAAGAATATTCTAGGTAAGGAATGCATTCTACACCAACTTCTCCCACATGAATGTATTTTGAATTCTGTAAATAGTAGCATATGCTCCATGACTGATCTTTCCAAGCAAATTGATATTATACCTGGCAAGTCACTCAATGTGAACAAAACATTAAGCATGCAACAGGAGCAACTATTAGTTGCACTCCTCAAAAATCACAAGACAAAATTTGCATGGGATTATGGAGACATGCATGGAATCCATCCTAAGCTTTGCACTCATAAGATTTATATAAAGGATGGCTACAATCCTATAAGACAACCAAAAAGAAGAATGAACCCAGCAAGTAAGGGATATAGTAAAGGATGAACTAAAGAAATTGTTGGATGCTGGATTCATTTATCCAATATTAGATAGCCAATGGGTGTCACCACTTGTGATTGTACCTAAGAAAAATGGAAAATGGAGAATTTGTGTGGCCTACAGGGAGCTGAATACAACAAGTAAAATGATCATTTCCCACTTCCTTTTATTGACCAAGTACTTGACACTCTTGTTGGAAAAAAGTATTTTTCTTTCCTATATGGTTATATTGGTTATAATCAAATTCAAATTGCTCCATAAGATCAGGACAAAACCATGTTCACATATCCTTGGGGAAAATTTTCTTACTTTGTTCTTCCATTTGGAATAAGGAACACACATACAATGTTTGAAAGGGAATTTCTGAGCATCTTCTCAGATTTCACCAATGACTACATGGAGGTATACATGGATGATTTCACAATCCACGATAGCACTTTTGATGAAGCAATGAAGAACTTAGACAAATTTATCAAGAAATGCAAGGAGCATAATCTATCTTTGAGAAATGATAAATGTTATATGATGATGTCAGAGGGGATTGTGTTAGGTGAGTACCTATCATCTGTCAGGATCTAGGTAGATCCAGTAAAAATATTAGTGATCATGAATTTTCCAACACCCAAAAAGTAGAAGGATGTAAGAATCTTCTTGGTTCATGTTGGGTATTACCAAATACTCATTCAGTACTTTAGCAAAATTGCAGCACCTCTATTTGGCTTATTAGGGAACAATGTTGCATTTATTTGGACAAAAAAATGTGAAGTTGCATTCCAAACATTGAAACAAATGTTGACCTTTGCACCTGTTGTAAGAGGACCTGATTGGAACTTGCCATTTTATATACATATAGATGTTTCGATCATGCCATTGGTGTAGTCTTGGGACAGAAAGATGGTATACTTAACTATGAAATTTACTATGTAAGCAAGAACCTACAAAATGTTGAGCTTAATTACATAGTCACCGAAAAGAAATTCTTAGTTGTTATATATCCCATCAACAAATTCTAGCACTATATCACATGACATCTAGTATTCATACATATTGATTATCTTTTGCCATAAAATATTTAATCAATAATCCAATTGTCAATAGCATGATAATATGATGGTTGTTGCTCTTGTAGGAGTCCGATGTAACAATTGTTGATAAGCCCGGTAAAGATAATGCTTGAGGAAAATTTTCTCTCAAGAATGGAGAATAACAAAGTGAGGAAGCAAAGTAGTGGATGATTCTTTCCTAGATGAGAATTTTTTTCCATTTCAGCCAAGACACCCTAGTATGCTGACATAGCCAATTATTTGGTTTCATGTAAGAAACCTCCACACTATTTATATTCGAAAAGAAATATATTGTAGAAAAAAGGTTTGAATTTCTCTTGGATATCCAGATCCATATTTCACACAGGCATGATAATGTGATGAGAAGATGTATTGATGATGAGGAGACCTATGATGTCCTCAAGGCTTGTCATAGTGATCCATGTAGAGGACACTTTGTTATAAAAATAACAAAGACAGCATTTTTTGACGGTATTAACAATAGGATATTATTGGCCCACTTTGCATATGGATGCAACATTATATGCAAGAAGATGTGATAAGTTTAAGAGGGTGGGAAAGCCCAAAAACTAGATGAAATTCTATTACAACCTCAAATAGTATTACAAACATTTGATAAATGGGGTTTGGATTTTATTGGTCCTATTGATCCTAAGTCTCAACAAAAATAATACATCTTGGTGTGCACAAACTACCTCACCAAATGGACAGAAGTAAAGGCATTACTGAATCAAAAGAGTGAAAAAGTTACAAAATTCCTATATGACCATATCTTTACAAGATATGGAGTGCCAAGAGATATTGTCACGGATCAAGGTACCCACTTCACTGATGAAGTGATTGCTGATCTGGCCAAAGAATATGAGATCAGGCATAGGAATTCCACACCTTATCATCCACAATCTAATGGCCAAGTTGAAGTAACAAATAGAGAAATTGAAGCCATCTTGACAAAGACCATTGCATTGCATAGGAAGGATTGGTTAGAAATACTTCCAGAGAGCAGTTTGGGCATTCAATACTACATGGAAAACAACCACTGGATTCACACACTGTTAAGTTATTGTATGGTCGACTATTTTCCTCCCTATTAAATTTGAGCATAAGACATTAAGAACAACATTGGAATGAGGCATAGATTTGTTTGAAGCACAATGGAAAAAAGTTCTTCAACTTAATGAGTTCTATGAAATGAGGAGGCAAATTGTTCATAATACCGAGGTGGCGCAAAAACAAAGGATTAAGTGGCATGATAGATTTATCAAAACAAGGAAATTTCAAGAAGGTGATTGGGCTCTACTTTTTGACTCCAAATATAAAGACCATATGGGAAAAATCAGAACATGGTGGTTGGGACCATATGAGATTGAAAAAATATTTCCAAATGGATCTGTGAAACTCACTACCATTGATCCAGTAAGATTCAAATTACTAGTTAATGGGCATAAATTGAGATTGTATAAGAAGCCAACTGATAGGAGCACCTTTATCAAGCAATTCAGAGGAAGCCAAAGCAAGATGGAAATGAGAACATCGAACTAAGATCGGAAGTTGAATCTACATTGGTTCATCCTCTGAAACTTTTGAGGACTATGATTTTTGGTGGCCTTGGTTTGTCTAACTTGTTGGATAATCCAAGGAAGAATAAAATGTGATATGATCAACCTTCATGGTGATCAGTACCACCCACTAACATTTTTTCTTTTATTATTATTTCTAGTGTACAGGGTTTGGATTAGTTGTGGAAATGAGTGCATAACCTCTCATGTAAGAGTTAATGTAAAGACTAGCATGTCCAATTGTAACAACATGCAACCAAAGCCATGTTTTACTTTCTTTTAGAAGAACCTGATTTCAAGACCTAAAGACCCAGTGGTATAAGCCCTCAAAGATCACCACATGTTCAAACAATTCAATCTTCCTTCTCTAGGAATCAATTAAATTTTTAGGAGAAAATTCTATACGGCACAACCTACAACAAGTCTACTTATGTACCCACGTGGTACCTCAACATGTAACCTCATGCATGCATCCATTAGCTTGGAATTTGAACATGGCACATGTCACCATCATTCAAGTGGATATTTCAAGTTAAGTGCACTCGGTTCTCTTTGATTGAGTATTTATATAATAATTATATATAATTAATGTTGTATATATCTCCCCCCGGGTAAATATAAACAAACGAAGAATATGGAAATCAAAGAAACTCAAAGCCCGATATTTATTGTGTCACCAACAGTCAAGGTACAGGTTGGAGGCACACAACACAGAGTGTCAACATGAAAAATTCACGCCCAAGGCGTAGGTTGGAGGCGCACAACACAGAGTGTCGACATGACAAAATTCACACCCAAGGCGCAGGTTGGAGGCACACAACACAGAGTGTCGACATGTAGAAATTCGTGCCCATGGCACATGTAAGAGTATGTCGACATAAGGATGGATGCACCGAGGCACATCTTCAGGAGGTGCAACATTTTAAGCATTGACACCCCGACAGGAAGTAAACCCTGGCGCATAGATATTCAGATGGCCATAACTTTTCACAGGGAGCTCGAGATTCACACAAGGTTGGACTTTTCAGAAATCTTACGAGGTCCTCTATCCAAATATGACTAGATATCTTTAATTGGGTGAGAAAAAGTTCTTAAAAAATATAAAATACAATTCGCCATTTTTTGGGTTTGCTAGGGTTCTCACCTACCACCATAATGAGATGAATTAAATGCAACCTAGAGGTGGTTAGGGTAGATTTGGAATTCCTCTCTCTTTTCTCTCTCATTCTTCCTATAAATTGTAAGGAGGGGCTTCTTTCTAAATGTTGGACATTCTTGTTTTTCCCCTCCCTTCTTCTCTTTGGTAGGTGAATTTGTGGAGTTCAAACCTCCCATCTAAAACTATAATGCAACTTTGCCTCTTGGCATTTTGTAGTGTATTGTATCAATATTTGGAGCAAATAATGCATGTCTGTGGATGATTCTCAACCCTCTCTATGTTCATTTGCATCCTCTTGATCTTTCATTGCAAATTGTGTTATTTGTGCATGATCTTGCATCGCATTTTAATGGTTTGTGTTTATTGGCAAGACAGGTGTTCTTCATTCCTCGGTGCATTACCTTTGTTAGTTTAGGTTTTATTTTATGCATCTTCTTACCCCGTCTCCTTGGAAAGTTAGTTTAGGTTTTTGAGTAAACCCTCTGCATTTTTTACATGTGCATCTGAATAGTGGAATAGGAACCGACCTTCATCCGGAGAGCTTTTCCGATTTCGCAAGGCCCCACACTTGGGAAAAGCTCCATGTTATGCAATCGCACTGAGAGTCTCAACCCATCGAGTTGCAGACTTTCAAGGGTGTTTTGATTCACCATCAACAATTTTGGCATGCCCGATGGGACCAAGAGGTCATTCCACTGATTTGAGGGAATTTTCAAGAAATTTGAACTAAAAATTGCAGGTTTTAGAATTTTGATTTTTCACCTTCCAGGCTGAACTTTGAAATCGATTTTCAAGGGCTTAACTTGCTCAAATTAAATTCAAAATTTCACCGGTTGATAGATCAAGGGATAATCTTCAAAAGGGTATTCTTAGATTTTTGAGATTTTGACTTTCAAATTTTCATGGTTTTTAGTATTTCAAGTTTTCACAGGTGTTGAGCATGTCCCAAGTTCTAACACAGTGTGTTTTAGGTTTTGTAAGTTACCTTGCATGACCTGAGTTTCACCTATACCTTCGAGGATTAGTAGTGCACAACAGGACCCGATAACTGAATTGAAGAACTGTATCTTTCGGATCCTTCAAAGTTTTAAATTCTATTTTTAATATTGTCAGGTTTGGTGTGTAACTTGGCAGATCCAGCATTTTCAGGCTCGTTCTCTAACACATCCGGTGACTCGAAGGGATAGAATTCGGTGGTATGGCAAAGACAAGCTGCCCGGGCACATGAGAAGAATTCAAACCAGGTCTAATACTCGAGAAGAGGGGCTATTTTTCCACTTGCAACTATCACCAGGAAGAGGAAGGAGAGGAAGGGGACCACGAAGATCACCATCTCCACCTAACCGGACTTTGTCTACACCTCCACCTAGTAGACCTTTTCTCGCATCAACAAGGGTTCTCAGGCCAATCAGAATAGCACAACAAAACCCTTTTATGAACTTCACTGGTAGCAGCCCACTTGCCCTCAATGCACAAAATCCAGTTCCAATTGCAGCATTGAAGAACATTCCATTTTTCAGTAGAGAAAATCATACCACTCCTGGTGATCATGTCAAAGACATTGCTAACGTTTGTGCAATCCATGAGATAAATGAAATGGATGTTACTATCAAATTGTTGGCATCTTCATTCAAAGGAAGGGATTGTAATGGTTTAGGAGCCTTGGAGTTGGTTCTATACAAAATTGAAATCAGTTATGCATAGTTCTCCATGAGTAGTTTGGAGAAAAGGGAGACAATTTGTCTCTGTTGGTACAAAATCACAGCACCCCTGGATGCACATCAGGCTTCTAGGTTGATGTTCAGGCATCCAGTGTGATTGCACAACATGGAAACCTCTCTCCAAGCATGGGACTTGTGAAACCGAGAGAGGAATCTCCAGAGAAGGCTGGTTCCTGCTCCTAAACTACCTGCCACAAGCTATTCCAGTGCAGGCAAGCTAATCTAATCCTAATCTAACCATGCCAAGGAGACAGAGAGAGAGAGAAAGGAAAAAAAACAAAAGCCTACACTAAAACGGTGATACACAAGAGAAGGAGAATGTTGAACATCTATCAAAAGCGCCATGGGACAAAAAGAGGTGAGCAATGGGAAGGATGGACAGATGCATCACAGCCCAAGGATAGATTTCACACAGAAAGTATCCCAAAACTCCATGAACACAGCTCCGGATCTGCGGTGAGAACGTTCAAACATGCACATGATACACCTGCAATGAAGAGAGGCAAGAAGAAAACAAGCAAAAACGAGAAAGGATGGATAGATGCATCACAAAACACGTTTTGTTGCTCCGTAAGTTTGCCGTAACATCATTCCATTAATAAAAGGAAAAAAACGCCATTACGAAAGCAGGAGGAGGTTCGAACTCCATTTTCAACCCTAGAGAAGAAAAGAAGGGAGGGCAGAGCAGAAAAGATGAACAACCTTTTTTTTGTCTTTTTCTTAAAAGAAGCCCCTCCTTACAATTTATAGGAAGAATGAGAGAGGGAGAAGAGAGGAATTCGAAATCTGCCCCAACCACCTCCAAACTACATTTAAATCATATCATTATGGCGGTAGGTGAGATCCCCAACAACCCAAAACGTGGCGCATGTCGACAGTAAGTTATCAGCGCCCTTTGGCGCACCATTCAGCATGTCGACAGCAATTTATCAGCGCCCTTGGCGCACCGTTCAGCATGTCGACAGTAAGTTATCAGCGCCCTTTGGCGCACCGTTCAGCATGTCGACAGTAAGTTATCAGCGCCATTGGCGCACCATTCAGCATGTCGACAGCAATTTATCATCGCCCTTGGCGCACCGTTCAGCATGTCGACAGTAAGTTATCAGCGCCCTTGGCGCACCGTTCAGCATGTCGACAGCAATTTATCAGCGCCCTTTACCTGTGCCTTGGGCGCATCCATTTTTGTGTTAACACCTTCTTTCATGTGCCCTTGGCAATAAACATCGGGCCTTGAGCTTCTTTGATTTCCATCTTCTTTTCCTTGTCTATATCTGCTTGGGGGGAGATATATACAACAATTTGGCGACTCAACGGGATCATCTGCCTGCTAGATGAATGACCAGTAGCCTTTTGAAGCATCCATTGGGCATGGAGTCATGAGTTGTAGCCTACAAACTGACCGAACATCGAAAACTTCCCTTTGAGCCACTTGAAACCCATTGAACTTGGAGTTGTCCTCACCAAAATGCCACTGGAATGAACTGTGCCAGAGCAAAACCAGCAACACCAAAAACTATGTACAAAACTGAAAATCATACATGCTCCAAAATGGAACATGCAGAGTGTGCATAAGCACTTCTTCTGCTGAAAGCAAACCTACCTACTCTACTCTAACTGGAAACAAAGGCAAGCTAAACAAACCCTGCAACTGGTTGTGCAAAATAGCTTCCTTTCTTCAAAATTGGTAGCCATGCAAATGATTTGGAGCTGAGTATGCTTGATTGGATGAGTGGAAAATCAACAAGAAGCTGGTCTTCCACCCAAATCATCAAGGTATCAACTGAAAAATCCAATACCTCTTTTAGTTGCTCTGCATTTGGATTGGAGAGGTATGGCAGCTGATCCTTGGTACTTTGTAGCTCATCCTCATGCTCAAAAGAAAGCATGACTGGTTGTGGCTTCTCCTTTGGCTCCAATGAAGCCAAATACCTGATTGGGCAAGGTCTGATCCGTTTGATATGCCCATAGCTCTGATTTTCAACTCCAAGAATGGAGTCTTCTTGTAGACCCTCTTGGGTGGATGGTGTGGAAGAAATGGTGGAATTCTTCTGTCCTTTCTCTTCCTCCAATGAAGAACATGGAAGATTAAAATCTTCCAATTTTGATTCCAAAGGGCTGCTATAAGATGCAGGCTGCAAATGAAAGCTCTCCTTCATGGCAGTGAGGCTCAGTGTTTGGAATGTGGATGATGAAAGAGAGAATGGTGAAAACTCAACCGGCTCTTCTCCATCAAAACAGTCCTCCAAATCTGACAGGTAAACTGCCTCATTGCTGTCCTGCTGCTCGTTTTCAACTTCCTCCATGGTGTCCTCTTGATCTGCAACTTGACCACCATGGTTTCCTTCACTCTCCAATATTGATTTTGAGAGATCAAACTCCTTTTCAGTAATAGAACTTGAGAGAGATGAAGTGGAAAGAAGAACTGAAGGTTCTCCTGTAGCCTGCTTTGTGCTCAAAGCCCTTGGATCTGCATTTTTCTCCTCCACAGCTATAATGTGCTCCTCTTCTTTTGGATTTGGAGCAGCTTCTCCTTCCTCCAATGTTTGAAGACAATCTTGCCCTTGATTGAACTCTTCCTCCAACATGAAGTTTGTCAAGTCAAACTCCTCGATCTGCTTCTCAGAGGACAAGCTGGGACTGCAAGATCTTCTTCTTCTGCTGCAACAAAATCAGTCCTGACCACCATTTTTTCAACCTTAGCCTCTTGTGTAGGCTTTACCAGCAAAGGGATCTTCTCAATTCCAAATTTAAGAGCCAAACTTACTAAGCTCTTAATCATTTCTTCTTTTCTTGGCTCTTCCTCTTGCTGTCCTTGATGACTGATCTTTGCAATTTCTTCTTCCCCACATGGAATTGGGAATGCAAGAGGAGGGATGGGTTGTAACTCAACTGATTTTACAATTTTTCGTGGTGGTGGAGGTATAAACTCTTGTTTCTTTGGAGTGGAAGGTATTTCATTTAGCTCTTATGGAGGGGATGACTGTTTGGAAGGAAAGGGGAAAGAAGAATTGAGATGGGGTGGAAGACTAAGAGGTGGAGACATGGGATCAACATTTGGGACAGCAGATGGAGAGTTTAAAATTTGCAAGTCCAAATGAGATGATGCTGCTTGAGTAATGGGAAGAGAGAAACCAGATGATGGTGTAGAACTTACCCATTGACAAGGTTGTTCAACACCGAATGTATAGGCCTCTATTTCTGCTGTCCATTGTGCAAGTTGGGGCAGCATCTTTATCATGAAGTCCAGCTTCTCCTGAGGGCTGAAGTGTCTTGGAAAAGGGCCTCCCCATGGACAAGGAGTCCTACAACCAATTCTGAAAGCTCTCATTTGAGTCAAGTTGCTGCTCTGACGCAAAGCATCTTTACCTCCATCTTTTGGATTTTCTCCAATGAGACCAAAGCATCTTGGATCGATGGTCTTCATTGTATGCATACTCTTGCTCTTGGAAAGATCCATAGCTAAATTGATTTTTGCATCGTTGTTCATATGAGTATGCATGCTGATCTGGAGGATTTGTAAAATGTGTTGGAGGTGTGATATACTGCTGTTGTTGTAAATGTGAGTTCCATGATGGAAATGAAGTCATGGTTGCACAACTTCATGGAATGGAAAAGAATGAAAGGGATGGAAAGAAGGATGAATGAAAATGGATGGAAACGGGTCTGCAACTTCAGAAAAATGGGTTGCTGATCAGATGGAGTCGCCAGATGTGTTTGTAAGTGCCTCCAAAGGCTGAAATCTTCACAGGAACACACCAACCTGTCAAAGATAAAGTGAAAGACCTCTAAGGTCCCACCGGGCGTGCCAAAACTGTTGGTGCAAAATCACAGCACCCCTGGATGCACATCAGGCTTCTAGGTTGATGTTCAGGCATCCAGTGTGATTGCACAACATGGAAACCTCTCTCCAAGCGTGGGACTTGTGAAACCGAGAGAGGAATCTCCAGAGAAGGCTGGTTCCTGCTCCTAAACTACCTGCCACAAGCTATTCCAGTGCAGGCAAGCTAATCTAATCCTAATCTAACCATGCCAAGGAGACAGAGAGAGAGAGAGAAAGGAAAAAAAGCAAAAGCCTACACTAAAACGGTGATACACCAGAGAAGGAGAATGTTGAACATCTATCAAAGCGCGCCATGGGACAAAAAGAGGTGAGCAATGGGAAGGATGGACGGATGCATCACGAGCCCAAGGATAGATTTCACACAGAAAGTATCCCAAAACTCCATGAACACGGCTCGGATCTGCGGTGAACGTTCAAACATGCACAGATACCGCAATGAAGAGAGGCAAGAAGAAAACAAGCAAAAACGAGAAAGGATGGATAGATGCATCACAAAACACGTTTTGTTGCTCCAGAAGTTTGCACAAGAACATCATTCCATTATTAAAAGCAAAAAACGCCATTACAGAGCAAGGAGGAGGTTCGAACTCCATTTTCAACCCTAGAGAAAAAAAAAAGAAGGGAGGCGAAGAGCAGTAAAAGATGAACAACCTTTTTTTGTCTTTTTCTTAAAAGAAGCCCCTCCTTACAATTTATAGGAAGAATGAGAGAGGGAGAAGAGAGGAATTCGAAATCTGCCCCAACCACCTCCAAACTACATTTAAATCATATCATTATGGAGGTAGGTGAGATCCCCAACAACCCAAAACGTGGCGCATGTCGACAAAGTAAGTTATCAGCGCCCTTTGGCGCATCGTCAAACATGTCGACAAAATTTATCGGCGCCCTTGGCGCTGCCGTTCAAACATGTCGGACGTAGAGTTATCAGCGCCATTGGCGCACCATTCAAAGATGTCGACAAAGCAATTTATCATCGCCTTGGCGCGCACGCTCAAACATGTCGCAGTAAGTTATCAGCGCCCTTTGGCGCACCGCTCAAAGCATGTCGACAAAGAATTTATCGGCGCCCTTTACCGTGCCTTGGGCGCATCCATTTTTGTGTTAACACCTTCTTTCATGTGCCCTTGGCAATAAACATCGGGCCTTGAGCTTCTTTGATTTCCATCTTCTTTTCCTTGTCTATATCTCGCTGGGGAGATATATACAACGATCTCTACTAGAACAATTGACAATTATCAAGAGAGCTCCCAATGAGCAGCTGACTGACTTCAACTTCAAATTTTAAAGGTCTTGGGATAGGATTCCAAAGTGGCCATTAGGCCAACATTGAAGGTGCTTTTCTATACTATCTTAAGGCTTTGAATTCGATATTTCTATGTTAATTCAATCTATGGGAGGCACAACCTTACATTGTTGCTTATAATATTGCCATTAGGGATGAAAACTATCTTATTCAAGTGGTAAAGTGGCTCCTCGGCCTTCCATGCCCTTGTATCCAAACTTAGAAAATCCAAGCACTAGTCAAACAACCACTTTGGCTCCTATTCCAACTCCTAGAAATCAAAGTTCAAATGAGACTTATACTTCATCCTCTAATGCTTCAAATGAACTCTAAAAGGTCATGAAACAATTGCAAAATTTGGGAAATGAGCTAGTTACACTCAAGAGGTAGCAGGCCCAAAGCTTTAGACCTTCTTATCAACCTCAAGCTCAACCTAATAGGCAATCATACCAGCCCAATAGGCCACCCAATCCAACTGCAAATCAAAGCCAAGTAAGGCCTCCCGCCAATAGACCATTTCAGCCCTATAACCCCAATGGTGCATCTACTTCTAAAGCATTAGTGCCAATGCAAAACAACATAGCTCAAGAGTATGATTGGTGTTTCCCATACAATGAACCTCACAACCAATCTATGTGCTTCAATGGTGCTTTGAACCAAGCCTTGATGGTGACAACTACTAGTGTAGAGGGTGAAGTGAGTCAAGAAACAAATCAGCAACAAGGGACGTCCCAATAAAACACGGCGCCAAATGATACCGCACTTGTGAATTGGCAAGCTGAGGATTTTTGTGGCATGAATCAAACAATTTCTCAAAGTGTAGTAGCTAACACAAGATCAAAGAAGAGGAATATTGGTGAAGGGTAGTCATTAGCTCCAAGTGATCTACAACCTTCCATCACTCCACAAGGTGTTGGTAAGCAAAATATAGTTCCAAACATGCAAGGACAACCCAAACCACCTTCTAAACCAACTCAAATGCCAGTTGTTGCTGCCCATGCACAAGAAAGGAATGTGTAGGCTAAAGGAAAGAAAAGAGATGTTTCATCCCCATTTAGCATCATTGATCAAATGAAGAAGACAAATGTGAATATATCAATGTGGGAATCTTTATCCATCCTAAGCCAAAGAGATCTTCTACAAGCTGCCATGAAGAATTGGTCAACTTCGAACCAGCAGGTCCATATGCAAGAGAATGTCCTCACAAATGTTGCTCAGCCTAAAGGGAATCATGGAGGACAACAAGGTAAAGTTTTGAAACCCCCTCCATTCTATGTTTCATTAATCATTGGGGATAAACTAGTACATAATTGCATGATTGATTCTGGGGCAAGTAGTTCTGTCATGCCCAAGCAAATAGCTGATCAGTTGGGTCTCCAATATGAAGTCATATCAAAGGGGGTAGTGCAATTGGATGGGATAGTAGTAGCAATGGTGGGAGTGATTAAAGGTTTGAATCTTACCTTGCATGCATGCCCCAACATTACCGTTTTGCAAGATGTGTCAGTGATAGATTTGCCACCACTCTTTGCCCTATGCTTATCAAGGGATTTCACAGCTAGAATTGGAGGCTACTTATCTGCTGATTGGTCACACATGTTGTTCAGAACAAGATATGGTACTAAGGTCACAATCAGATCTGAACCAATTGCAAACTTTCACATTGATCCTCATACTCCAAGCCAAATCAATGCCAACTTTTCGGCATTTGATCAAGAAGATTATCCAAGCACGATGATGAAGTGACACCAAAGTTGGAAGCATTCCAGATTTGACTCTTGATGAATGGGCGAGTAAGGTACATACTTTTGATCCCTACCAATAAGTAGAAGAATCGAGCTAGGAGTCTATTACATACATAAAGAAAACCATCCTATTCCTAGCATCACCAAATCATGCCATAAGGATGACAATGAGGTATGGCAGTTATTTTTCGATGGATCAAGGAGTAGGAAAGGTGCAGGAGGAGGAGCGATGCTTGTTTCACCTCAAGACATCAAATATTATTCAGCTTTCCATTTCCAATTTTCTTGCTCAAACAACACAGCTGAATATGAGGCCTTGATTCATGGACTTCATTGGGCCAGGAAAAAGGGCATAAAGAACTTACAGGGTTTTGGGGATAGCGAGCTAATCGTCAACCAAGTCAAGGGACAACATGCTACAAATAATGACCTGCTGAAGAACTACAAGAATAGGGTATGGGACCTCGTTGAGGATTTCAAAGCTTTCAACATCGTGTCCATACCCAGGAAGAAAAATGAAGCCACAGATAGGCTCGTAGCAATTGGAGCAACATTTGATGTGGCTAACAACATCATAAAGGAAAAAACACAACCACATATGCATGTGATTGTGAGGCCAGTAGTTCCAGATAATAACACAAGTGGCAGGTGTTTGAGAATGATCAACAGATCATCAATTTTTTGTAAGAAGAGGCTGAATTCTCAACTAGGAATCGGTGACAGACTAGAAGCAAAGAGATGCGGGGATCAAGTAGTGCATTGCAGCAGACAAACAAGCTTCCTAAGGGTTTAGTAATGTTAGATTCTATCTTCAACCCTAACGACTAGTTCCGTAAGGAAAAGGATAACATACTGAGGTCAAGAGAGGAGATTCAGAGCCAATGCGGTTGGGAAGAAAAAACGCTTCAAATTGGTAAAGTGGCCTTTGAGCGGGAGAAATCAGATTTCATAGCGACTTTGCCAAGAATTTCCAAATGTCTTCACTTGGAGCTATGAAGACTTGAGAGGATTCAATCTGAAGTTGGCACAACATACCATAGAAGTGGATCCAGATGCTAAGCCCATCAGGTAGAAGCGAGAGACCAGTCAACCCTCACATCAAGTCTCTAATGAAGAAAGAGCTAAACAAGCTAATAGAGGCAAACATTATATTCTCAATCAAGCACTCAAGCTGGGTTACAAACTTGGTTCCGGTCAGGAAGAAGAGCGGAGAAATCAGGTTGTGTGTGGACTTCTGAGACCTCAACAAGGCATCTCTTAAAGACCATTACCCACTTCCTTCAATGGAACAAATATTGCAAGTGGTATCCGATTGAGAGATTTTCTCTCCTAGATGGCTACTCGGGGTATAATCGATAATGGTGAAAGAAGATGTCCAGTTCAAGACGGATTTCACCACCAAATGGGTTACCTATGCCTACAAGAAGATGCCATTTGGGCTATCAAATGCTGGAGCCACTTTCCAAAGGGCAATGGATATGGCATTCAAGGGGTTGATCAATAAAATAGTTCTAATATATCTCGACGATATCACCGTATTCTCCAAAATGCAGTGGATCACCTCTTTCATTTGAGGTAGGTATTTCAGAGGTGTAGAAGATTTGGGGTATCATTGAATCCCAAAAAATGCATATTCTTGGCTCACGAAGGAAAACTTCTAGGCCATATTGTTTCAAAGGAGGGGTTGACAATTGACCCAGAAAGAGTTGAAGCAATTCGAGCGTTGCCATTGCCAAGTCACAAGAATGCTCTTCAAAGCTTCTTGGGAAGGATCAATTTTTTCCGCAGTTTTTCCCAAACTATGTAGCTCTCGTAAAGCCAATAACTGCTGATGTTGAAGAAGAGCATGGCATTTAAGTGGACATCTCGAAGGCAAGGAAAGTTTTAGGCAATAAAATAGGCTATATCTCAAGCTCCGACTATCGTCAATCCAGACTTCTCCAAGGACTTCATGTTATATGCCTTCGGTGGTGGAGACACCATTTCGCAATCCTAGTACAGAAAAAAAAAAAGAAGGATTAGAATAACCAATTGCTTTCTTCAGTCAAGGCTTGGAGGAATACGAAAATAGGTACTCTTTCATTGAAAAGCATGTCCTTGTAGTGATCAAGAGCTTAAATAAATTCAAGCACCTAGTCTCAAATAACAAGATCCAATTATTGGTCTCTCATGCGGGAGTCAAGGACTTCCTTCTAAACAAGGATTTGAATGAGAAATGTGCAGGATGGATAACCCGTGTCATGGAATATGACATCAAGATCAAGGTCACAAAACTAGTACGTGGAAAAGGACTATGTGAACAGCTAGCTTTGAGTTGGCAAGTCGAAGCAAGTGATGAAAAAGAGATTGTCTTGGTACTACATGATGGTCAAGAATAGGAAAATGATGATGTGCCCGCTCCTTGTTGGACTCAGAATATGATACACTTCCTACAGGTAGGCTTATGCCCTCCAGAAATGAGCAAAGCAAAAAGGAGATACTTTAGATTACAAGCCATTCCATATGTGCTTATTGATGGTGTTTTGTTTAAAAAAGACATCAATGGAGTTCTATTGAGGTGCATTGGGATAGGTCAAATTGAGAGGGTGTTACGAGATATTCATGATGGAGATTCCGAAGGACATTTCACCCCATGAGTAACAGATCTCAAGATAATAAAGGCAGTGGTATTATTGGTTGGCGAGTGTTCAAAGGATGTTGTTATACATGGATAAGAAAGTGCAAGAAATGTACACTCTTCACAAGAAAAGAAAGACTAACAAAGACACTTCCATTGCACCCAATTTTGGTTGACCAACCATTTATGCAATGGGGATTGGACTTCGTCGGGGTCATCAATGCAAACTCAAGCCAAGGCCATAAGTGGACTCTCACAAAGAACAAACTATTTCACCAAGTGGACCAAAGCAAGAGCGCTCAAAGAAGTAAATGAGTCTAACATACTAGACTTTTATGAAGGAATAGTGACCAGGTTTGGTGTGCCGACCACTATCATATTAGACAAAGCATTGGCATTCATAGGTTCCAAGATTAGAGAATGGGCTGTTAAGAATGGAATCTATTTGAGCACCTCTTCAAATTATTACCCGCGAGGGGGTAATGGATGCAGAGTCCACGAACAAGAATTTACTAAGGATCATCAGAAGGACTCTAGATGAAAATCAAAGAACATGGCATACCAAGCTAAAATCAGCGTTATGTGCTGACAGGATAACACCAAAGAGGTCTACAGGTAATTCTCCCTACAAGTTGGTCTATGGGAAAGAGGCAGTATTGCCTATATCATTAGAATTGCCAGCATTGGAGCTCATGAAGCAATTGGAGTTGTCTGAGTTTGAACCAATGGAGGCCAGGTATGCAGAGTTGATGGAATTGGAAGAAATAAGAGAACATGTAGTTCTGATGATTGAGAAGGATCAGGCCTTACTAAAAAGATGGTTTGATAAGAAGGCAAGAGCAAAGACCTTCTAGGAAGGGGACCTAGTTCTGAAATGGGATGCAGATCGGGCAAAACCAGGAAGGCATTCCAAGTTTGATGCCATTTGGAGTGGCCCCTACATGGTCACGGGATGTAAAAGTAGTAATGCCTTCCAATTGTCTACACTGGATGGAGAAGAATTCCTGATTCCGGTTAATGAAATCTACCTTAAACATTGCTACTAAAAGGAAAAGGTTTACCCTTGTAAATATTAGCCTAGATTTTAATTCCTCTAAGTGCGGATGCACATTGTCTTGTTGTAGTTAGGTTCTAGTTTCCCTAAGTGCTTTGCACCACAGGTTTTGTTGCTCTCAGGTTGAATTTCTATAGTTCAACATGCTCTCGGAGAAGGAGTTACGGTATCAGGCTCGGGATCAGATATCAGGTTGGTTTCAAGTTATTGCTTATGATTCCATGCCCAATGGATTGCTAAAAGCCACCGAACTTCTACTACCAGCAGGCGGGTGATCCCGTTGAGTCACCAAATTGTTGTATATATCTCCCTAGGTAAATATAGACAAACGAGAAGAAATGGAAATCAAAGAAACTCAAAGCATGTTATTTATTGTGTCACCAACAATCAAGATGTAGGTTGGAGGCACACAACACTGAGAGTGTCGACATGACAAAATTCATGCCCAAAGCACGGAGTTAGAGGCGCACAACACAGAGTGTCGACATAAAGGCGTAGGTTGGAGGCACACAACACGAGTGTCAACATGAAAAAATTTACACCCATGGCGCATGTAATATTATGTCTACATAAGGATGGATGCACCGAGCCGCATCTTCAGGAGGTGCAACATTTTAAGCATTGACACCCGACAGAAGCAAACTCGGCGTAGATATTCGAGATGACCATAACTTTTCACAGGGAGCTCAGATTCACGCAAGGTTGGACTTTTCCAGAAAGCTTACGAGGTCCTCTGTCCAACTTTGACTGGATATCTTTAATTGGGTGAGAATAATTTCTTCAAAAATGTAAAATACAATTCACCATTTTTTGGGTTTGCTAGGGTCCTCACCTACCGCCATAATGAGATGAATTAAATGCAACCTAGAGGTGGTTGGGGTAGATTTGGAATTCCTCTCTCTTTTATCTCTCATTCTTCCTATAAATTGTAAGGAGGGGATTTTTTCTAAAGGTTGGACATTCTTTTTTTCCCTCCCTTCTTCTCTTTGGCAAGTGAATTTGTGGAGTTCAAACCTCCCATCTAAAAGCTCGTAATGCAACTTTGCCTCTTGGCATTTTGTAGTGTATTGTATCAATCTTTGGAGAAAATGATGCATGTCTTTAGATGATTCTCAACCCTCTCTATGTTCATTTGCATCATCCTGATCTTTCACTGCAAATTTTGTTATCTGTGCATGATCTTGCATTGCATTTTAATGGTTTGTGTTTATTGGCAAGACAAGTGTTCTTCATTCCTCGGTGCATCACCTTTGTTAGTTTAGGTTTTATTTTATGCATCTTCTTACCATGTCTCCTTGGAAATTTAGTTTAGGTTTTTGAGTAAACCCTCTGCATTTTTTACATGTGCATCTGGACAGAGGAATAGGAACCGATCTTCATCCGGAGAGCTTTTCCAATTTCGCAAGGTCCCACACTTGGGAAAATCTCCATGTTATGCAAACACACTAAGAGTCTCAACCCATCAAGTTGTAGACTTTCGGAAGTGCTTGTGATTCACCATCAACAATTAATATATGTGTCATGTTAGTCATTAAAATTTATTTTCAATAAACTTCTATTTCCTTTTAGTTGTGACCTATCCCCCCACGTCGACCCAATGACCATCACTTCACACAAGAAATATAAACTAAAATTAATAATCCACTTTTAAGTTACATGTGTACTTCGACTCAAACTTAAAAACTTAGAGTAATTGTACCGCGATTCCATTACATTTATATTCTTAGTTCCAAGAGGAGAAATTCATTTGCTGAGTTTTCTTAGTTGCAAAAATTGACAATGGGAGGTGATTTAATCAGACACGAACTGACTGATCATTCATAGTTGCGGAGTAATCCGTAAATTCTTCAATACTTCCATGATAATGGTTAGATGGACTATATAAGTAAGTTTCAAGGCTTTAATGAGTCAATAGTTTCATATTTTGCAAGTACATTCAGAGATGGCCATGCAGTGGTGAAGGGTTTAGAGGTGGAATTTAATGATAAAATTCTTGCTATATTAATTGGTATTCTGCGAGAAGGAGAGCTATATCCAAAAAATCAAACCCTGAAGAAGCTCGAGCAGAGTTTGCCAACAAAGATGAAAATTTCATGGTGAACAGAAAAGGTACACTATGTACTTCTCTAAAACCATTATGGGCAGAGGTCTCTAATTACATCATCAAGTATTTCACATGTGAAGGTAGATACTCCAGACTAAACACTGTCCATTTTAAATTTTTAAATCATTTAAAGAGAGGTAGGCATGTAAATGTTCCAAATTTCTTGTATGAAGGATTAAGGAATCACATAAAGGAAGGTCTACACTTTCCCATCATTGTCTTGTTACTTTACTAGTGAAGCATACATTGATAAAAAAATATCCTGCATTAAATTGGGTGGATTACTCGGGCACACCATATTGATGATTTGATAGGAAAGGGTAAGCAAATTCAAGCCAATTTCTATGTACCTCCATTACAAAACCCTATGATTGCAAAAACCCTAGTTATACCAAAAGTCACCCTACCTGTTGATGAGAATACACCACTTCCAGAAAAAAATTCTATACCTATATATCTGAGGCGAACGAGTTCGTGTTGCAAAGCCTCTATTAAATATTTTGACCCCAGCATCTTCCTCTACCAAGGGAAAAAGAAAATATTCCTCCAAAACCTCCAAACCTAGGAGGAAATCCCACATACTGGAATCTAAAATTCAAGAGCTTCAAAACCTATGGAAGAAACACCAATTGCACTAGACAGTGAAGAAGAAGAAATACGTGGGAATAATGAGACCATCCCCATGGAGGTGGAACACGAGGTTGTGGAGGAGTGACCAAGTGAAATTGACAAGGAAAGAAAGTATGACTCAGATGTTCGACCTACTTCACAATGCCCTACTAAATCCATTGAGATTCAAATAGAGGAAGTTCATGCAGGGGTAACCCAAGAAATGCATGAAGGAAAAGTATTTCTGGATGGAAATGAAATTTTAAGTGATGTTTATGAAACCCTAGAGAAAGTAGCCACTGCTTGTGGGTCGTTGCATGAAGGAGACATGGTAGAAAAAAATAATAGTACATCAAGTAATTGAAGCTACGAGATGACACCCTACCACTTGATTCAGAAAGATGATAGATGACCTACTCCAAATCCTTAAATTTAATGTTTCCCATGACTCATCTCAACCCATATAGATTGATGATCCCCCCATTACTGTTATATCCTCTGATTATGTGTCTCAAGTACCCAATATGCAGCCACAAGTTATTATAAAGGAAATATTCAGGGAGCCCCTAAGACATTATGCAATAACATGGCAACGCAAACTAGTTTTGAATATTGGGTGAAGAAATTTGAAGATTATTAAAACAAATTGAAGAGGACATGGGACAGGGAAAAGGATGAGTTACTCTTCCATCACAAGGGATATTTGGAAGACAAAGATAAAGAACTGAGAGCAAAAGATGAGGAAATTTCAGATTGAAGAAGAAACAAGAGGACATGGTGTGGGTTACAATGAGATATTTAAATGATGATCATTGTCTAATGTGTACTATGTCTTTCTAAAAGAACAAATGTTGTAGTTAAATTTTACTGTCTCAATAGTGATATTTCTTTTGATATTAGTGGGGCTAGGTCATTCTTCAATATTTATCTCCAAGTACCTCATGAGCTCCAACTGCTTTTATGTGAACTCTATATGTACAATTATGTTATGGAATATGACAGGGATTGGATACTTGTGTTGTATATTGGAGATGTTCAAGTAAGAGCATTATGCTCTTATTTCAACAATGAACTCTATAGGGAAAGGCATATGGTTGATTATGGGCAATTGTGCAAGGAACAACCATTAAAAATCAGAGCAGAGGCAAATAACACAAAGGCCATCATTGAAGAGTATTCCAAATTCATGAATGTGCAGGAATTCAGGAAACGAGTCTACAAGATGCGGGAGGAGGCTAATGCAGAAGTGAGTGATCATCTTAAGTACAATGCATCAAAAATAACACACGCATGCAGAAGGAGATGGTAAGAGTTGTCAATAGAGCTGAAAAAGAAGGAAATGCATTCTTACCCAAACATAATCCCAACTCTCCGCTGAGTAAACTCATACATTCAGGTGGTCAATGGATGTGGATCGACATGGTTCCCCATTGGTTTTTACCCACCTATATTTCACTTTCCAATTCCTCATTGGTCAGGAGACAAATAACTTGATGAAGACATATAAGAATAGGTAATGGAGCACTACAAAAAGAATGTAGGTTAATTTTTAATTGACACAGAAGGAACATCTATGCCTATAGATTTCAGGCAGCACTGCAGCATTATCTAGGTAGATCCCAAGAAGAAAAAAGATACCCAGGACCCAGCAGATAAGGGCAAACAAAAACTTGAGTGAGGTCATTCAAATGGTTAAGTTTGGGGGTATGATGAGACCCACTAATACTATTTAATGTGCTCATATTTTATAACCTGCCATATGTTAGAAACCGATGCACTTTTTGATTTAGTCATTTTGTCATAACATTCCCATTAAAACCTAAATATTGGCACATATATATTAATTATTATAATTATTACTAAGTTAATCTATCTTATGGGTTTTGAATGTGCATTTTAATCTCTTGAATGGAATGAATGCTTATCAAAGTGAGTATCTGAATGATGTAATTTTTCAAGAAACCGATATGTATTATAGCTAACCATACAAATTGAAGATACTATCTTTCAAGTAAGAAAGACTCATCCGCAAAGAATCGGCATGCAACAACTAGGACTCGTCTGCAGAAAGGAACTTGAAGCCAAGGGAGATATGCAAATCCACACAGCCGTACTATGGGAAGATGATGAAAAATGATTCCTAGTCAAAATCCACACATGTCAATAAATAAGTAGTTACATCAATGAAAGCATGACTCATGCCAATGCCTAATTATTCTTTGCATTTGTAACATGTAACTAGTTAATCTAGTTCTACAACTGATTGTTAAATAGACACTTAGTTATTTGAATGTATTAGAACACTTCTCTCTAGTTCTATTTTCATGCATGGAGTTCCACATATTCTTTGGGAATGATTTGGCAATCAATTAAAATGTAACTACCAGTTGAAAGTATTTTCTATGTCTCTATTGAATATATAAAGAGAATAGAAAGTTGTTTTAGATATAGATCCATAGGACGGGAACTTTTAGTATTTTGTAATTGTCATGTTGATGAATAAAATCTGAGTTCTTTCATTATGTCGTAGACATAAGCCTTATAAAGGGAGATCACCCAAGCGGGGCCCACTTGTGGTTATTAACCCCCTTTATTTCTACTTAGTGTTTAAGCTTTTACATGAATAGATTATACTTGTAATAGTTTATTTCTCTACTTATGTTATGCTTTCATCTATTTTATATTTAACTGTAGCATTTACCTTTCATGTGCAACATAATTTCCATTTCTAGCATTATGTTTCTATTATTGTGACAATAATTTAGAATGAATACCTTATGAACACCTATAATTGTGCATACAACATTGGCGAGAGTTGAAAGCCTATGTCCCTAGGTCGATGAATAAATGACCATGGATTAGTGAATAGCATACTAATTTCTACTAATTAATTCACACCACCAGATTTCTTGAATGATTTCTCCACTTCACAAAAAAATTCTAAAAAATACAAGTCAATCTCAAGATATATGTGAATCATTGAAATTAGGTATCATCCCACAAATTTCCTAGAATTATGCTATGATACCACTTGATAAGATATTTTCATATAATAAATACATGTGTGGGACAATATGAAATTATTCAATATATTCAAATAATATAATAACACCCTTAATGTAGGGTAACACCATACAATACTCCTTAAGGAAGGAATAATTCCACAATCTCCCGATGGGAATTCCAATTCGAGAGGAATACCTCCAATAAATGAACAATATGCATAATATAATATAACACAAGAGATACTAGTGGGCCAAGACACCCAATTATTTAATATATTCATATAATAGAGTAACACCCTTAACATAGGGAAACACTATATAATGTTCCTTAAGGAAGGAATACCTTCACAATCTCCCAATATGGGAACTCCGCTTCAAGGGGACACCTCTAGTATACTCATACCAAGTAGAAGACTCAACTCATACATCATATGAACTCCCATAATGATGCTCATATCCTTTATATAGGAATACATTACTCTTAATAGATGGGTAACACCTAATCCCAATGTAGGTCGACTCATTACCCAATATAACTAATTCCTATGTGACCCCATATATTATAAACATATAACTAAGGGGATCGCTGCCACATTTCAACATATCTATCAATTTTTATACATTATAATATCATATCCCATACTACATAACGTTTCCTCCCTCCTTAACATGGTTTGCCCCCAAAACATGAGAAGAAGCCATATAGTGAGTGTGTTTCAAATCAATGCACACTTGTTGTCATGATCGATCATCTAACCACCCATATGAGATCTTAGTGGGTGATAGATCTTGAAACTTGGTTCCATAATTTGTTTCTCTACTCTGATCACATCCATGTTCATATTTTGACCTCTCAAACATCCATGTATAGCCATAGTAACTATTTTTGATTCCATGTCATATAATTTATGCTCCATTGATTCCATGTATAGCCATGGTGATTGTTCCTTCAATTTTCTATATATCAATATAGATTTCTACCCTCATATGACCGAACATGCCTCCATGATTATTTCCTCTCATGATTATGTGGGTTTTTATTGGAGCTCAAAATTACACTCATACCGAATCGAGAATGATCTAGGGCTTTGAGGCAACATGACACTGTCTCTAAGTTGTGTGACTTACACTTGAGATAGACCTCCAAATAATTTTGGCTTCCTCTACCTATTATTAATGGTAAAACTACTCCCAAGGAAGGAAATGTGACTATCTAATCCTACTCTAACAATCTAAGGGACCAGGGGAAGAGAAAGATGCATGAAAAAGGGAAATCCTAGCTAATTGAGGTGATAGCACCAAGAAAAGTAGGAAAGAAACTCTCAGATGAGTGAACATGGGAGATAAATGAAAAAGGAGAGGGAAAACATGAGTTCCACAATCCAAAAACACACACAAACTCTCATTTTCATGGAGCACGATAGAAATAAAACCTTGTAAAGAGAGAAAACATGCACATCACACAAAAACTACAAAAGAGAGGCAAGAAAGTGTAATAAACATAGTTTAGGGTATATAATAACCACAAAACACAAATTTTAATGCTTCAAGATGATGCACAGTACATTACATTGGAGGAGGGAAGAAAAACCACCGTACAACGGTCCAAATCTCGAGGCCTACAACTCAAAACACTAATGCACTACTATGAATAATGCCCTTGCATTCCAAGAGGGTCCAACCTTTACAAATGGGCATTACATTACAATATATAGAGAAATGGGGAGAGAGGGGAGGGAAAAGAGAGGGAAACTTAGATCCAAGGTTACAACCACCAATAATATGTATTAAATACCTATAAAACAACATGAAACTCTATCAAATCCATTCCCCACATCAAGTTGTTTGTAGAAGAAGGAAAGAGACCATGCTTCATTAAAGCTCGGTGGTTAAGATGCACGAAACTAATGTCCCGAATCACGTTTACCTATTTTTACCTCCCAAATCCCATCAAAATCTAATTTTGAAGATCCTAGAGTGTAGCACATGAAAAGATATTTCCAACAAGACTAATGAAACATGATTTGGAGCTATGAGTCAAAATATATGGTCATTTGAATATCTGATGTAAGATCAAAAAAATCTAACATGTGGCATCACCGATTTGGTCATGGGGATTTAAGAGTTGATTGTAGGTGCTCGGCCTCTACCACATGTCATGTTTTCATTCACAAAAAGGATTTGATCATAACGGATAAATTTTTATTTACACTTACGAAATGTAAATTAAATCCCTGTGTCCCCGAGTTTGACACATGTCATGTGAAGACCGACACAAGGGTGGAAGCTGAGGTGTATGCGTGAAAGTTGGGGGCAAGAGAGAAAGGTTACACAAAACTATGAAAGGATGAATAATAAGTCTCTAAGCGCGTGAGAGGATGCACGAGGTTTGGGGAGAGGAGTGCAAGCTTGTAACAACATGTAGAAGTGTAGAGGAGGTTTGAAGGCCCGCTAAGGAAGGCGCAAGCACACGGTGGAAATAACATGTGTGTAATCATGCCAAGAGAAAAAGGGGGAATGCATAGGGGGAGAGTGAGAGTAATTTTTGTAAATGAAATATGCACATGGGAACCATGAAAGTGCGCACAAGAGGGTGCATGGGAATTGGGGAGGAAAATACATGTGCACAAAAGGTACATCGAGAGAATTGTGAAGATGCAAGACAAACCCATAGGAATGCGTGAGTGGATGTGAAACATCCATAATAGAATCATGTGTGCAAGGAAGCCCTGGGGTTACGTATAAAGAGAGTGTGAGCTCAAGAGACAAGTGAATGCACAAGAAGTGCGCGTGAAGGGAAAGTGGGAAGACTTGCAAGTATGAAAGGGAGAGATGCATGTAAAACATGTACAAAAGAAAGTGAATAAAAGGGGAAGAATCAAGGAGGGAATGTGAGGGCACACAAAAGAAATGTAACTAGGGTAGTGCACTAAAGGAGAAGACAAAATCACGTGTAGCCTCAACACATGGCCAAAACCATAATGGAACTACTAGTTTCCCAAAATAGCCAAGGGATTATTTAGGAAAATAGTTTGGTGAATTTCTAAGATAATGAAGATCAATACCCTTGAAGCATCCATTGGGCATGGAGTCAGCCTAAGAACTTACAAAATTGATCTCTAACTCAAAGAACTCGCCCTACGAATTCAAACAAAACATTACTTAAACCTAGTATGGATCTAGGATAGCAACAAAGGAAGACCATGAGGTCGTGTAAGGGAACATAGGAACTTAGGGTAGAGATAACAAGTGTGCAAGGAGTAAGAAGACTTGCAAGGATCACTGGAAACTGAAGAATACACTTTTAATCCCCCAAAAATCTGATTATGGCTATTCTTCATTTGACTTTTGTGAAGCATTACAGCTGATCCTTGAAGCTTTGAAACTCTTCCCACCACATGTTGACTCTGAAACCTATGAGTCACTATGTAAATACCCCAAAACACCTTGATGTCATCATGAAGCCGACCCTACGAAATGGGTGTGTAGAAGTAACAAAATCCCACAAAATTTATGTATAAAATGGAAAATCATACATGTTCCAAAGTGAAACATGCAGAGTGTGCACAATGTACTTATTTTTTAATAAACAAATTTACATTGACCTACTCTAACCAAAGACAAAGAAAGCTAAACAAAACCAGCAATAGGTAGGGAGAAATAACTTCCCTTTCTCAAAAATTGAGACCATGTAATTGATTTGGAAATGGACATGGCCTTTAATGAGAGTGAAAACTATTTTGAAACCAATTTTCCACCTCATTCCACAAAGTATCAACAAAAAATAAAATGAATACCTCCTCAATATAAGTTTCACTTGGTTTTTAGAAGTATGGTAGCTGACCTTTGGCACATTGAATCTCATCCTCATGCTCTGAAGTGAGCACGACCGATTCTAACTCTTTCTTTGGCTTTAAACTAGTCAAATACCTAATTGAGCATGGGTTGATCCTTGTGATTTTCCCATTTCTTTGAAGCTCAATCCCATAGATGGGATCATCATGCAAACTATTCATTTAAAGATGATTATTTACGAGCTTGATTGTAATTTGTTTTGCCTCTACAAACAACTTTTTCACCTCTAAAACTACATCCTATGAGTCTAACTGGTTTCCTTTTGAATTATATGCCCTCCATTGTTCACTTTACATAATCTCATCTTCCCAATCAAAATTGTACCATTCTTTAATGATTCTACAATCATTATACATGGTAGGACTAGTTAGATATGATACATAAGTGAGGGGTAGTTGATACATTCCTTGGTCAGAAAGAGAGGATTGGGAGGGAGAGGGAAGAATGGGAGGAATGACGGTAGAGAAATAAAGGTGAGATGGAAGGGAAGAAGATGGGGAAAGGGAATCCTTAAGAGGAGTGGATGGAAAGCTAGGAACATGGAAAGAATGATGAGATGGTGTAGGTTGAAAAGGATAAGTGTTTGTAAAAGTAGTGAGGATTGCCCCATTAATAGGGTTCCTCACAACCATATTGATAAGCCTCTAATTGCTCATACCATTCTTTAATTTTAGGGGACAACTCAGACATAAAATATAGCTTCATCGAGGTCTAAACCAATTTGGCATAGAGCCATTCCATGGATAGGATTACCTAAAACCACTATTACATGCCTTTATCGACATATAACCCGATTTGCACCATGTTTGCCTCCATTTCTTGAACCTTCCTCTCGAAAACCAGCATCATCTACAAATTTTCCACCATCACCTACATAATCATGTTCTTGGAAAACATCATGGTCATTAGAATAACCATATACATCAATGAGATTTGGGCCGTATGCATATTCTTCATGATATGTCTCATAAAACTGATTTAGAGGAGAATTTTTAAAATATGGGGATGAAGGAATTGGTATTGCTCTTTAAAATGGGGATTCCAATGATGGAATTAAACCATGATTGCAAAACTTCATGAAAATGGAAAATGGAATGATGGAAAAAAGAAATGGATGAAATAATGAAGGGAAAGTTCTACAACTCAGAGAATGAATTTGTTTTAATAAGTGGAGTCTCCAGATGTGCTTGAAAATGCCTCCAAAGGATGAAATATCACCAAGAACACATCAAAATTGGTGAAATAAATAAGGAAAATGGAATGATGGAAAAAAATAAATGGATGAAATAATGAAGGGAAAGTTCTACAACTCAAAGAATGGGTTTGTTTTTATCAGTGGAGTCACTAGATGTGCTTGAAAATGCCTCCAAAGGATGAAATCTCACCAAGAACACATCAAACTTGGTGAAATAAATATTAAATCTCTTCAAACTTGTCCCACTTTGTGCATGTTATAACTGTTGGAGCTCAAAATTACACCCACACCTAAATCAAAATGATCCAGGTCTTTGAGGAAACATGGGATTGTCTCCAAGTTGTGTGACTTGCACTTGAGACAGACCTCTAAAGAAGGTTCTTCTACCTATTCATAATGTTAAAACTACTAATAAGGACGGAAATGTAGCTATTTAATCTGGTCTAACAATCTAATGTACTAGGGAAGAGAAAAATGCATGAAAAAGGAAAATCCTAGCTAACATAGGTGATAACACCAAGAAAAAGAAGAAAAACACTCTCGGATGAGTGAAAATGTGAGATAAGTGAAGGAGAGGGCAGACATGAGTGCCATAGTCGAAAACAACATTCAAACTCTTATTTTCATGGAGCACAACAAAAATAAAACCTTGCAAAGAGAGAAAACATGCACAACACACCAAAATTACAAAAGAGAGGAAATAAAATGCAATAAACATATGTTGGGGAAGAAAATAGCCACAAAACATAGATTATATTGCTTCAAAAGATTACATAATCAATTAAAATGAAGGAGGGAGGAAAATTTTCCCTACAAAGTTCCATATCCGAGGTCCGTGACTCAAAAAACTAATGTCTTGCTCTCGAATAATTCCCTTGCATTCCAAGAGGGTCCCCTCTTTACAAATGGACATTACATTACAATATATAGAGAAATGGGGAGAGAGAGGAGGGAAAAGAGAGGGAAACTCAGATTCAAGGTTACAACCACCAACAAGATGCATTAAATTCCTACAAAATAGCATGGAACTCTGTCAAATCCATTCCCCCACGTCAAGTTGCTTATAAATAAGGGAAAAGACCATGCTTCATTAAATATGGGTGGTTGAGTTGCTTGAAACACACATTAATGGCCTGAATCATGTTCCCCATTTTCACCTACCAAATCCCATCAAAATATGATTTTAAGATCTTAGAGTGTATCATGTGACAAGATATTTCCAACGAGACCAACCGTGTAACATTTGGAGCTTTGAGTCAAAAGATATGTTTGTTTGAAGATCTGTAGTACAAGAGCAACACACCGGACATGTGGCATTACCTAATTGGTCACGGGGATTTGAGAGTTGAATGCATGTTTTGGGCCTCCACCACGTGTCATATTTTCATTCACTACGAGGATTTGATCATAGCTAGTAACTTGTTATTTTCACTTACAAAATGTAAATTAAATCTCGGGTCCCATGAGTTTGACACATGTCATGTGGATATTGGCACAATGGTGGAATCTTGAGGTTTATACATGGAAGTGGGGGAAAGAGAGCAAGGTTACACAAAAAGGATGCAAAAATGTAAAATAAGTCCACAAGCATGTGAGATGATGTGTAGGGCTTGGGTAGATGAGTCCATGCTTGCAACAACATGCGAAGTGCGGGGGATCGAAGGCCTACCAAGGGAAGGCACGGTCATGCCATAGAAATGGCATGTTCGCAAGCATGCCAAGGGAATCCGGGGTTACACGTAAAGGGAGCATAAAATCAAGAGACAAAAGTGAATGTAAGGAGTGCGCGTGAAGGGAAAGTGGTAATACTGTAGGTATGCAAGGGAAATATGTGTGCAAAACATGGGCAAAACAAAATGAAAAAATGGGAAGAAGTAAGGAGATAATGCGAGGGCGTGCAAACAAACTACAACCAGGTAAGTGCAATAAAAGAGAAGACAAAAGTGTGCACATCCTCAACACATGTGTAAAACCAAAATGGAACTGTAAGTTTCCCAAAATAGTCGAGGGGGTTATTTTGGACAACAATTTCCATATATTATAACCTTAGTATCCTTATTAACTGTCTACTCATCTTTCTTTTCCTCTTTCACCTTTTCATTTGTTATTTCTTTCTTCTATTGAGTAGCTAAATAATTAATATCTTTTTTCCATCATGTTCTTCATGTTCCCATTTTAAATCATCCTTATTCTCTTCTTCACCATTTTCAAATTCATTCTCATGCTCTACCATGATATTTCTTTGGTCCTTGTTAAGTGTGATATCCTATAAGGTAGCCTTCTTTCTATTGTACCATATCTTCATGAATTTATTTTGGATATTTGTAGTGATTACTCCCAAGATCTCTAACCAAGGATATCCAAGAACATTATTCATACCATCCATATCTAAAGCATGAAAATATGGATGTAAAATATATTTATCCATAGAGATCTTTAAATCTTCAAAAACTTGAATTTGTTTACTATTAACTTAATTTTCCTTGATGTTTTTGCCTCGAACATGTAGATGTTGAGCTAAATCCATGTTAATGAAGTTATACATGTTTCTATGTTTTATGGAAACCATTGGCTTTATCCTTTGCATGCACCCTTCAAACTAAAGTATTGAAACTTCCTTCTTTGGAGATGCACTATTTGAACTCTTATCTTGATCCAAAGTGTCTCTCCTTCTTAATAATGTGTCTCTCCTTCTTCATCTTTATTGTGTCATAGATCTAAGAAAACATGTTCCATTTGCTCCCAAGACCAATTTAGACTCCCTTGTTTCACTTGATACAACCAAGTTTGTGTTAGACCACCAAGCCAAATTTAAAAATAAAACCATGGCATTAAATATAAAAAAATATTGTTCCTTAAATTAAATCCACCATTCTCTATCATTAATATCACCATCTCCATAAAAAAATTTCGCATCCATGTTCTACAAAAACTAGGGTTTCAAGAATGGGCCCTTTTGATCAATGTTTGTCCCACCCCTTTTGGCCAAAAGTCAAACTAAAATTCTATACAAAACATAGACCCTAATTATATTTTTGAGAGATTTCCAAAAATGTAAAAAAATATGAAAAAATCCAAATATTTTGGCCTATGGAGCAAATTTGTGAAAAATCATAAAAATAAAATAACTCTCACAAAACATATCCAAAATTTCTGAAATTTTTAAGGTTTCTCCCTAAATCAAATTTATCCATCTACAAAAAATCAATATTTTTTCATAATTTTGAACATATAGGCAAAGCATCAAAGTTAGGGTTTTAACCATAAATCTAAGATATATTTCTCAAAACAACTCCAAAAAAATAAAATTTTGAGGGTAGATTCCTTGAATGATTTCTCCACTTCACACAAAAAAATGAAAAATTACAATTCAATATTAAGATATAGCTGAACCAATAAAATTAGGGTTTCATCCTATAAATTACACATATTTATACTACGATACCACTTGATAATATTTTTGCATATAATAAACAAACATTATGCAGAATATAACACAACACAAGAGATAGTGGTGGGTCAAGATTCCTAATTATTCTATAGTTTGATAATAGAATAGCACCCTTAAGGTATGGTGACACCATACAATTCTCCTTAGGTAAGGAACAACTCCACAATCTCCCAATATGGGAACTCAACATCAAAGGGGACACCTCCAATATACTACTACCAAGTATAAGAATCAACTCATACATCACATGATCTCTCATAATGATACTCATATCCTTTATATAGGAATATATTACTCTTAATGGATGGGTAGTACCTAATCCCAATGTAGGTTGACTCATTACCCAATATAATTAATTTCTATGTGGTTCCATATATTATAAACACATAATTAAGGGGATGTGTGCCATATATCGACATATCCATCAACCCATATACATTATAATATCATATCCCAAGTTACATAACACTTTACACACATGGGTTCACAATTTGTGTTGAGTTTGATGCATGACATACAAAAATTAATACATGATGATCGGTGTCAACCTAGTCCCTTCCCAATGGTGTTGATCATTTGGGGACATTTCTTACACCATAATGTGTTATTGTTTCATTTTAGTTGTTTCAACTTCTTCATTATCCTCAATTAATTATATTATGTAAATGTTATCTTTTGTGCTAATATTATGACACATGTGTCTTGGGTAATGATAACCTATCTTGATCTACGTGTTTTTCACATCATATTATTGTTATTGGAAAGATTACTTAATTACTTGATTGCTTTAATTGTGTGATTGCTTATTGAGTGCAACATGAGTGCCTCTATTGCAATTATCTTGTGACATTGTGGGTGTCCCATGTTTGTGGATCTATTCCTTGACGTGACTATTTTACATGTTCCTTTTTATGTTCGCTTGAATGGTTACCTCCTCACTATTGTTCTTATTTATATAAACATCTATTACCATTACTCTTCCTTATTATGTGTTGAGTGTTGTTTCTTTTGTGTGTCATGGTCTCCACTATACACAACCCTCTTTCAGAATGGTATCCCAATGATAGCCACCACTACTACCTTCCATGTGATCCAATGTAGATTATTATATTTAATCGACATGAGTATGCATCATTTCTTTTGAGTTGAGCACTCGAATGATTTATCACACACGCCTTAAAAGAGGGGGAAATCATAGGGATATAATCTAAATCTACAAATAGTTCATGTAGATTACATGACATAAACACATGTTTTTACATCCTACACATCCTTAAAAATAGTTACATGTATTAAAAAGTGACAAAGTTCACACTTGTTAAAACCATATAGTTTAGGTTAGGACCGTACTATGGTTCAGCCCCTATTGGATGTTCTTGACCTAAGGACAATTTCTCAAAAAATTATAATAGTTTTATCTTCTTATAGACATTCACAAACTTCTGGTATAGATTTAGACACAAATAACATAATTCGAGAAAAATACAAGGGTCATGAGTGCTTTATTCCTTCTCCATTGTACAACTAAGACACAATGACACATACAATATTTGGGGGCATGGGCCTTTTCATCCTTTACACTACTCAATTTGCATAACCATACTCAACTATACAACATATGGTGGTGGCACAAAACATCCTTCTCCTTTCGTATTTGTGGTTTATTTACAAAATTGATCCTAAATTAGTTTATAGTGGTGTGGTTTGTGAGGTTGGAAGATATTAAAGAAACTAAGTTATTTATATGTTGTCCTTCCTTTCCTCTTTCTATTTATGTGGGTAGATATCAAGATTCCTAAAACCATGTACAATGTTCTTCCATCTTAATGGTGTGTTTCAATACTTCTAATCTTGTGTTGGATCATATGCACTCAACCCCATCTCCTAATTTGCTTTCTCTTTTAGCACAATTGGGATTAATCACCCCAATACTTTGCATCTCAACAAAAATATAAATCTCCAAAATACCACAAGAATTGGAACTTCTCCTTCCATAAAATGAATATTCGTATTACTTCGTGTTTTGCATCTCTTTACTTTGATCTTTAAAATTTTAATTTTTTCAAAGTTACGAGCATTATTTACATTTGAATTAAAATTAAATTTCTATTATGGATGTTTAATATACTCTATGTTGTAGGTTTTACCATGGAACGTGCCAATACCACCACCAAGGATAAAAAAATATCAAGTGAAGACAAAGTGTGTGCGCATACTCAGACATTTTTCCTTTAAGAATGTAATTTTTAATTACACACTTAAAGGGGGATGTAGAAACTCAAATTTGGTAACTTATCCTTTGACAATGACAAGATTGAATTTGTTCCTATGTTAAGACAAATGCTCACATTCTAAGCATAGCTTGTTCATATTAACACACTTATCTATCACTCATCTAGAGAATATTAATTAACTAAAGTAGTAATTCAACCATATGCATCATTCCTAAACTTTAAATTTTGTATCATTGTCTACTTATGCAAAATTGTACAGCTTTCTAGCCATATTTAAGTACACTCCTAGACACTTATATGGTCTTGCACCCTTCCATCTAATGACTATTTTTCTAGTTTGAATATCTTATGTGTGTCATTTCATCTTTATAATGCAACCTTAATATGAAGGTTAAACCTATTGAATCCTATATAAAACAGATCAATTACACTTAATAAGTCATGTGACATTATCATGAGATCTCATTATAAATATAAACACTAGAGCACCCAAGGATCTCCAAAATATCTATAAAGAAGTTCCAAATCAAGCAAAACAAACACTATATAATTTTAAAGCACTCAAACCATGTTAAAGATTTTAGATTCCTCAATTTACAAGAATTTAAAGGTCTTATAGCCATGTCTTAGTAGGAGAAAGTCACTACAAGCATTATCAAATGTCTTTAAGAGATAAAAGGTATAGTCTAAGAATTTGAAGCACACTACTAACATGTGGATACATTCTCTATTATATAGTTAGCCCACTATATTTGTGTGAAGAGACATGAGGGCACCCATAGAGGTTGGCTTATATATACACAAACACTTACACCTACACTTGAAGAGCTACTCGAGGTTGATCTTGCATGAGAGGATGTATTGCAACACTTGGATTGGTTCAATAAGGGTTGAATTTCAAAGGTAGTCAAATATCACCGACACATTGATTTATCCTTTTTCATATAATACTTTCATGAATTTTGCTATAGGTGTAGATGATATTGAAGTTATATGAGCCCTAGTGATAGAAATTATCACTCATTTCCAAGAAAGTGAAGGGTAGGTGAAGTTACATAACCCCACTATGCATAGGTCCAAGACCATACCGAAGAAGTTAGGATTGTCAA
Source organism: Taxus wallichiana var. yunnanensis (assembly GCA_018340775.1). Classification (NCBI taxonomy): domain Eukaryota; kingdom Viridiplantae; phylum Streptophyta; class Pinopsida; order Cupressales; family Taxaceae; genus Taxus; species Taxus wallichiana. The sequence goes on along the minus strand of CM031242.1, from coordinate 166,465,471 downwards.
AACCCACCAGCCTTATATATTAGTTATACAATCCTCCACTAGATATTTTCTAGTCCTATAATCAGAGACAAAGCTTTTCCAAATCTAGAATATAGTTTTCATCCAATCTACAACTTAGATCATCCATGTACTACTAGGTATAGTTAAGTTTTAATCCCTTGATGTGTTTTGAGCAATCGTCATATCATTTTAGCATAGTTGCAAGTATTAATGTTTTATTCTAAATGTGCATGGTTAATGTTTATTAATTACTTCATAATAATCGTCCTTTAACATTCTTTAGCTTGTTCTATTTCACTACTTCCTACCCCACTAATTAGGAAATGGTTAAAACACTAGGCCATTTTCAAAGCTACATCTTGCACACCACGAGATCATTACCGAAAGTGCTAGATATCCTAATAAGGTCTTCATTACCAAAAACAAAGTGATATATAGCTTGCACGCATTCACTAGGTGGGAAAAATACATTGGTTTGATGCCTTTTCACGGTAGTGTTAGGTAGGTGTGGTGCATGTCACACAACCCAAAAGTGCTAACCCCTTTTAGGTTCCCAATAAAAAATAAGAAGGATAATCCATATATTAGTATCACATAGTCACCATGAAGACATGAAACCAAAAATTAAGGTTATAAACATAGGTGAACCAACAAACAAAAATCAAGCAAAGATGAGTAGTGGAGGATAAAACCGTTGATCTAGACAAAAATATCCTACAACTTCATCCCCTTTTAACAACTTCATCATGCACTCAATTTTAAATCCTAAAATTTTACGGGAAACTTTATGACATTTTTATCGACTTCCTCACTCAAAGTATCGTTGCAATTTTAGACTTATCCTATATTGGGGTGAATATATTCTAACCCTAACTTGTACTTTATTTGGTTAGGTTAGAATTTAGACATGATTAGAAACTAAATATTTACTATTTATTTATCGTAATATGATATTATTTCATCTTTACACAATCATTTAATGCTTCGTTAGAATAAAAACTAATATTTTCATTAAACATAACACTATTATTCCCTTATCTATTTTGGTCTTATCACATGCGACAATTTTTGGGACTCGCTTGAGGCACCACGTGTGTCTATTTTGTATCTTTTAGTGGCATGGTATGCCCATATAATCCTATCTTATTTTAAAACATTTCTATTTTCACTAGTAGGACTAGCATACTATACTTATAGCCACTTAAATTTAGTAATTTGTACTTTGATAATCCTTGATTTGACTATGCACTCTTGTTATGATAAACACAACTTCTCTATTCCCGCTTCACACTTTATACGGTCCATTTTTTAGCTTGTTTATCCTTGCACACCGACATGTCGAGACATCCCAAGAATTCAATGCATTATATCTATAGATCTACATCTTTTACTAGCATTAATCTTCATTAACATGTTCCTTGATATTTTCCAAGACCGTATAATCTAGTCGAGTTGTACCATACGGTCCTAATCTCTTTATACTATCTTAGAGAGGCATGTCTTCTAACTACACTTTAAATTTATTTATTTTTGGTCTTATTCTTCATCCGGGTCGAACTTTCTTAAATAAATCATCTATGGAACCCTATATAAGAAATTAAACACTACCTCATTTGCTAACCTGGAACTCCTAAGGCAATACACTAGAACACTCACTTCATACACTTGAAAAAGGTATCCAAAGATCCCTAAATATTAGAATTTCACATATATAGTCATTTAGGAAGCACCCACATCATTTCGAAGCTACAAACCAAGTCAAGAATCCATATCTCTCATCTACAAGCATCCAAACATCCTCTCTCCAAGTGTTTAACAAGAGCCAAGTCAAAGCAAGCATGGTCAAAGTAATTGCCAAATTTGATTGATCTATCTAGATATCACATGCTAGGTGGAGAATGATGTGCGGTTTGAGGCCTCTTCAGAGTAGTGCCAACATCAACAATGCACGGGGTTCTCATAGCCTTTCGATGTTTTTTTCTAAAACTCTTCATCCATGGATAGGGTTTTGGATGATGATCAATTCAAACAGAGAGCTTTGTTGCACGTGTGACAACTAGGGTTTGATGACATACAAATCTAGGAAGTCGAGTAACCCAAAAAATTGTATAACCTATCTTAAATCAATTCCAGGATCGTACAAAAGGTATTTAATCATATGGTATGATCTTGATCATGTTATATAGCCCCAACCTAAACATAGTTATAGTTCTAATCCAATTTGTGAGAGTTTCTCAAGTTCAACTATCTCATTTTCTATGTTGTCAGATCTCTTATCTACATTCGAGAAATTAATTATGGCAAGTTAAGTACCTCTATACCTCCATTTTGTACTTTCAATTACATGTTAGGTTAAGTGGTGTATTGTAATATTTCTTATTTGATATGAGTTACAAATCTGATTTAGTGTTTATATTTTATCATCTTTGTTAGATTAATAATCAAATCTAATATATCCTACACCTAATTAAATTGACCTAGAAATTTAATTTAGGGTTAAACAATACTATTTCCTTTTCAATTATAAATATGATGACATTAGACATTGTGATATTAATTACATGTTGATATTGTTTTATTCATAAATATCTTTGTATGCATGATAACATGTGTTTAATGTTTTAAAGAGTAAATCATTTATAATTTGTTGCTTCAGATTATATATTTGTGATTGAATGCTTTGATGGGTGCATAAAATATACAAGTGACACATTAGCCAAACCTAGATTCAAGATTACACCAATCATAATTTAGTTGCATGGGAATTTATATTTTAACCTTGTTGGTTGTTTCCTTCTTTGATTCAACTATTTATTTCCATCACTTTAAATTTAAATCATGTGCTTAAATTATTTGATTTGATTGCATGTTTTAGTTATTTAGTTATATATTTTTATTTAATTATTGATTTTCATTATTGGTTTTAATTAATTATTTTAATTGTGTGATTAAAATTGTTGATTAAATTATTCGATTAAATTGTTGGTAAAGTGTGTTATTTTATCCCACGACTTTGTTATTAAATCATTTGAAGTAAATAGATTGATTTAAAAGTAAAAATATTAATTGTTTGCATGTGGGTTATTTTACCCCTTTCCTAAACCCTCTCTCCAACATAGTTGGATTTTCTAGAAGCCCTTATTGAGCCAAATGGATGGAAATTATGGCAACATAGTTGCTTATTTGGAAAAAAACTTGAATGGAATTTCAAAGGCCAAAATAAAAGGGTGTACACTTCATTTTATGACCCTCCTTGTCAAACTAAATTCCCTTGGCCTTTAGTTTGGAGTTAGAGAAAAATTTGGCCACAAAATTTACTATTGGAGTCACTCATACATCTTAAATGCCTTGAGTTTGGAGGAAAAATAAAGAAGTCCATGATTGCCACACTTCTTCTAAGATGTGTTATGAGGTTATACGATGGAGTTATGAGGCATACAAAGAAAAGAATTTTAGAAGAAGGAAGAAGGGATGGGAAGGTCCAAGTGTCACCTTCCCATTGGACCATGAATTTTTCCTTTCCTCTATATGTAGGAGGATATCATATGTTACCACTTTTGTAATTTGATATTTGGATTTTTGGAGTTAAGGGATAAAGAAGGGGAATTAGAGCATGGGAGCTAAGGTGGAGGAAAGCTAATGAACATAGGTGGGAGAAACAAGTAAGAAAAGGTGGAAGGAATGGATTTTCAAAAGGAAGGAGTAACCAAAGCAAGGAAAGTAGAAAACATTAAACAAAGGTGGATGCGGTGGATATACATCAAGGTAGAATCCTACTTTTGGGAGAGGTTAAGGTAGGAAGAAATATATTTTGTTTACTTTTTTAAATGAGTACATTCTCATTTCTTATCCATTTAAAATGGATCAAGAAAAAGTAGTTATATGCTTTATTTGTGCAATCTCTCTTATTTCCTTTGATTTCAAATAAGTGAATAAAAATAATATTTGTATGTTTTTAATCTTATGAATGCTTTATTCTTTCTCTTTGAAAATTTTAGTTCAAGGTAGCCTATGTTATATGTTTTTGGTGTGTTAAATAAATTTGGGGGAATTAACCACTCTTCCTCACCTCTTTGTTGTAGTTGTGGAAATTTTATTATTATATATGAAAGGTTGGCTTCATTCCTTACCCTTAGATTGAAATGAGCTCCTCCTTGTGGTTTTCATATATGATATTTTTATTTTATTTTAAACTCCCCAAACCCTTATCTCCTTTTGACTTGTAATACTATGGGAATCCTGTGAAATTGATGGTAAGATGAATACATACTAATATGTTGGTATATATGGTTTAGTGATAAATTGGAAATTTTCCACGTGAAGTGAGTGTATTGGTTACTCCTTTTACTACCTATTTTGATATGATTATGGTTGGAGTTGGGATTCATTTGGCTTGGGCGTCCTTAGGGTACACCCTTGGCATTACGATGGGAGGCGATCCTCTTCATGCCTTTGCCAAGGATGGAAATTTTAGAACACAAGAACAAGGGGCACAAAATACTTTTCTTGGACATTATTAGACTTGAAATGCATTCTAGACTTATGAATAAATGAATTATATGATGTAGACACAAAATCACACACTTTGAGTAATTATCTAGTCTCGATTACATACTACTATTCATATGGTTCCTAAGTAAGAAAAATACTAATTAACCCATGTCTTTGGCCACCTTTATTTGCTTTATGCTTCTACTTTCAGTCTTGCACTCTTACTTGCTCAGTCTGTCTTTTTACCTTTTGACATTTTTCATTTTAGAAAAGAGTGCCCAACTGGGACATTAGCACCAAGTTCCCATGTCCCCTCCTGGGTGCCCTTGTCCTCTTTGTAGTTTGGTCACACATTCGGGTCCTTTCTAGGTGTTTGAGCATCTTATATTTTGGTGGTCGATCGTTTGAGGTTAATTACGAAATTCAATAAAAGGAATCATATAAATATAAAATTATGTGATCATAATAAGCGAATGAGCACTAAGCATCTAATATCCCCACCTAAGGTTACATCCATCAAAGGCATATATAGCTCAATTTGCATCCACATAGCTCCATCACAAAGGAAGAAAGGTTGGTTCATCTACATCACACTTCATAGGAGGGGATTCTATTGTTTCCATGCACACATTATTTACATTCTACATCTAACTACTTGCTCACTATTCACATGCACTGGCACAAGAGAAACCTAGGGCACAATTTCACACACACACACAAAAGTACATTGGGTCTGAGATGTAGTGTGGCGCTCAGTGATAAGTCCATCATTTTGGCAATTAAGGACAGTCTGACCCCTTCATTTGCATCTTTCTTTTTTTGAACTTTGATGTTTTGTTTGGGGTTTTGCAGGTGATTCAATCATTCCATATTTACAGAGACATTCGGTGGAATTCAGCAACATACACACAACAAAAGGTGAACAAGCGTGAACCTCTTGACACCTTAGAGGAGGTTTTTTGAGCATCTACGTAGACTAGGGTGCCCAGAAACCAGACCAGAGTGCCCACGGGTGCCCCTATCCTTGTTCAGTGCCCCTGGTTCGATCAAAATTCTTGGATCTACATTTTTCTAGGATTTTGTGCAACATTTTTCCATTTTTGTTCATCCGGTCTCCACTGTGACACAATCCAACAACATATTAGAATTAGTTAAGGCTATTCTAACCCTCTTTGTACATTAGGGTTTCATATTTTCATTACTTAATTGCTTGGGTATTATTTCAACATTTCATTATTCCTTTATTTATTGCAAACTTGCATTAGATTAGGCTATTATATTAAATTTTAGCATAATCATTTTGGTGAATCGGACTCGATCTACACATTAGTGGGATCCTTGTTGTTTTATCATCATGAGTATCTCAATTAATGACTTCTTGCTTTCTAATCCTAATTTAAGGCATAGAGTCCAACATCTCCTTGCTACCACTCACATTCCTACTGATATGCATCCAAACTCGTATATAATTCTTTTGTTGATGCATTTTCTCAACATGTTGCTTTCCCATCTAATCCTCATGTTGATATTTCTATTTTCAATAATGATCTACCCCTTCATATCATGATTTACATTCACAATATGGGTACCAAGAGTACTTTAATCGATAATGGATTTGAGCTCAATCTATGTCCCATGTCATTCCTTGAAAAGATTGGTTTGTCGACTACCAATGTTAGTCCATAATTTCTCCCTTTGTGCTTATGATGGTTCTATTCGTCCATGCGTAGGTCACATTGTGTCATTAACTTTCTAGTTTCATATAACTATTTACTTGGTAGGCTATGGCTACATACAATGAAAGTTTTTACCTCTCAAGTGCACCATTGTATAAAATTTTTACATGAGGGTGTCAAGTATACTATTATTCGTAACCGTCATCCATACAAATTTTGCGACTATAATCCATATACTACACTTCTTATTCTAAGAGCTAACACTACTGATGACCCACAACCTATAGATGAGATACCACATTTACCACCACTTGAAGGTGTTATATGCATGCTAGATTTTGTGCCAAATACATTTACGCCTCCTCATGTTGCTATAATGCGATGATTGTTTATCGGGGCATGTTCATACAATGGATGTCACTCTAGCTACTCCAATTTCTCATGTACCACCTCTATTCATATGACCTCCTTTCACATGCACACTTTTCATAAATGATTCTTATTGGGAGCATATTCCATTTGATCCTAATTATGATGACACAGTATGTACACGTGATGGCTTGACTCGGCTAGGTTTTGATTTTGAGGATCTCTATCCTCCACCACATTCTTCTTATATTTATCATGGATTTGTTCACATTACTGACCACTTATGGTCTATGTGTCTTTCATCTCACTATTTTCCTTGCATGAAATCCTCGCTCTTCACCACTTACATTAGGGAAATCCTGGCTTGATTACATTAGGGGCACATTAGATCCTGATCATACTGATATATCATTTCCCATGCCCTTTAGTCATGTATTCATCTGCAATAGTTCCTTTCTTGGCTATACGTATAATCTCACTTGTTGGTATGCACATGGATGTCCATTACCACCCTTCACTGATGAGGAGTATGCCATGGGTATGTACAACTTACGCCTCAATGGCTCATTACATGACCAACCCGACACTATTGCTTACCAAGTCTCTTGATGCTTATCCATTTGGATTTGAACCTAATATCGATGACCTTCTAGATGACATTACATGATTGTCTTCTTCATCATACGCACTTGGGGGCATCGCACTTATTTCCCCTAGCATCGACACATGTCCTACGCTTACCTTAGTATGTACATACCCCCTTACACATACATCTTGACACACATGCATATCATCATTACCTCGATGATGTAATCTTGTGCTTTGGTTCACACTTGATTGTTGAGGGCATACTATACACATGAACCTCACACACTACACACTATACACACCACACATTCTCATACACTTGACCATATCACACATTTTACACTAGACACATTCACCACACATATCTCTAGCATTGCTTAGTCACACTACACATTACACATCTCACACAACATGCGTTCTACACATTTGACATTCTCTTATTACATCATCTATCACACATTTTGCATCTTACTCACCATACACATTCACGCTACATCTTTCTTACATATAATTTTATGTGTTGCACTCATTACCCTATGACGCACTATAGTCTCAAACTCCATCTTGGACTATTGAGGGTATACATCACAAATGAACCACAATGCATACAATTTCATTCACTCGGGGGACACATGGCTCCTATCATTCACTTTGCATTCCATTCCATCCATCCACATCATACTACATATCTTGGTTGCATTTACTCTTGCTTGCATTTACTTGTACATGTTCACTTTATTACATGTGCTAGATAGATATCTTGTATATCATTATTGTTATCATCTACACATGTGCGTTCACTTATTTTTCTAGTTGTGATTACAACTTATATAAGGCCATTAAACACAACATGGATGCTTGGCGCAACACCTACTACCGGTCCCATAATGACTCATGGGGCATCCACTTTCATACATTACAGGTGTTATCATTTCATTTTGTTTCATACCAAATTACTTTATCATCTTATACACACATTAACATACTTTTTACTTTTTTAACATGCTAATGGGTGCTTCATGTCCAACATTTATTTTGCAGGACTATTTTCCACCATGGTTATCTATTATATTGTTTGTACATGTTTTTCATCAGTATGCCATTATTTGCAACTTTTTCCCTTTGTCTTGTGTGCACACTTGTCTACTTACGACCATCATGGCCTTAATTTTCTTGCGACACCATGAGTAATGTCCCATGTTTACAACCCACTTTTTTTGGTCTACATTGTCTTCTTGGGTGTTTACATTATCTCGATTACACATGTCCTCTACATGCATGCTTTATTCATACTAACACCTGTTTCCTAGCCACTCATTTGCATGTACCTTGGTTTTTACCAAGCACATTCCCTTCCCCTACAGGCACGGTTTGAGTGGTTGGTCCTCTTTTGGGCTGCATACTCCTATAACGATGTCGTATGCACCCCTAAAAAGGGGGCATCATTTGGGTGAATCGAGCACACAATACAATAGTCTACACACAATACACAACACAACATAGTATCAGTTTACAATAGTTCAAGGCTCGAAATAAAAATAGGGTCCTTAGTATAGCGATGCCTTTCCTAGAGTGCCTATAAACAAGGGGCAGTTACACAATGATTGGGTTCAACATAGTCTATAGAACTCATACACAATAACTTTTATAGGGCAGGTTTTCCTTAGCACATGCATTGGTACACATCATTTGTAGTGGTGTTTTATTCTGGGGAGTAGTTAAAGGTTAGAGGATAACACCAGACCTTCCTCTCTACACTAATTTTTTCGTGGCATCGGATCACCCAAAAAACCAGACAATATAGAGATCTCTACAATTTCGGGAAGTGGTTAAAGGTTGGAGGATAAATTAGACTTTCCTCCCTATAATTCTTTGGCCAGTGGTGTGAGATAGCCCAAAAACTCACACTTCATCGATAAGATCCTTTCTACACTCTTTCCTCATTGCAAATTAGGTGCACATGTTCCTTTTTCACATTTTCAACATTTTCTTTTGCATACTTCCGACATGATTTTTAAACATATACATGTGTATTTAACTATGTGACCATCTTATCCTTTCATGCAGGTATGTCTCGTATGGGAAATAAACAATCAACAACAACAATAAAAATATCACACACATCGACACCAAAAATAGGTACATCACACACATCAACATTTATGCAAGCATTTCGCCCTAGGTTTTGTTGGTATCCAAATTCATTCTCCTTTTCAAGTCGAGAAGCAACACAGATTGACAGGGAGCTTAGAGGTAGATAGATCATAAATGTGTATCATTTTATAGCCAGGATGAAATCTAACTGACCCTTTGTTACTCGGGTTTGTGGAGAGATGGATAGCACCTTAAAAGGATGTGATCTTATCCTAACTATTTTAGGTTGTGCCTTTCAACCAAGGTAAGAGAACCTATTTTGTAACCTCTATTATTGAAGGAGACATAGATACCTTACTTTTGCACAAATTTTATATATAAGACCTTGGGAAAAAATGATCAACACCCCAAATATGACTCTCACAAGTTGTCACTTCCAGAATAAGGAGATATTTTCAACACAAGGCTAAGGTTACTGAAGACATTTGGAACCCGATCTGTTCGCATACTTTAGCAAATGGATTTTGTTCTTTTGTGGATATACAGAGCAAAATAGGGGTAGTTCAGGGTAGGATTGGTTAGTTGAAATAATTTTTTGGTGGGAGATCAACAAGATAGATTGGACTTTGCTAGATCCTTGAGAAACTTCACAACAAATGGAGAACTCAATAATGAAAGCTTTAAAATAGTTAAAACATTCCTTCAACTAGAAGGTGTGCATCAATGGAGGCCCAGACATGCACTTTTTCACACAATCTTTGAGATTCTAGCACGAAGGCTCGAGTTAGAAGACCCAATAAAACATCAAAATCTAAGATCAGTCACACCTGAGGTACACCCAGAGGCTTACAAACAATCTTTGTCAACAGATGAAAGAAAAGTGATTTTAAATCATTTATTTCATTCCCAGATGAAAGATCTTTTGAAAAATGAAATTGCAAATGCCACTAAACTATCACAAGGATTGAGATTTGTGTGATTTAAAGAGATTTTGATACAAGATTGCAATAGGAACAAGAAAAACTACTTGCAGACATTTTGAAAGTGAAATAAACACAAAATTTGCCAGAGATTTAACATGAATTAACTCAAAGTTTATCAAATTCATCAGCAGGGGAGAGTTATTTAAACAATCTCAGAGCTTGTTGATGGCTATACACTCGTAACCAACTCAACATGAATGAAAATCTAACACAAAGGAAGTTAACCTGGTTTCTCATAAAGTTTTCTCAGAAGATGAGATTTTCTCAAAACTTTCTCGTGAAATCCTGAAATTTTTAAAGAGTAATCTCATTGCATTTATAATACACCATTTACATCCAATTTCCCCCAAAAGAGGAATATTCGAAGCACCTTTGTTGCACATATCGGATCATGATTTGCAGAAAGTGACATTCAACAGATTCACAAAAAAGTTGTCAGGTGTTTCCAAAAAGGTGAATCATTGCAAATATTTGCATCATTTCTCTAACTGGAGGCATATTCTTCATCCTTGGCGCTGCAACACCTTTTTCCCTCAAAAAGAGGAATATTCGAGGGACCTTTGCTTGCTACCAATTTGTTTCAGAGAGACATTTAACAAATTCATATCCGAAATATGCCAGGTGGCCCTCGACTACTAACTAGGATGTCATGCCACAAATTCTCAAGATTCCCTGTAATCATTCTGATTGTCATGCCAGAAATCCCTTTTTAATCATTTCTCGGAGCCTCCGCATAGCTGGTCTTGACAGGTCATCCATTTTTGCTCTCGGGGCAACGCCTTTTTCACCTTTCATGCTTGCACTTTCATCATTTCATCCCTTTTCCTTCCTTTTCCTCTGAAATTTTATTCTGCAACTTCTGGATCTGGCATATTGCATTTCTACATGAGCCCGAGAAAAAATCCACTTCAAGAGTACTTCAGATTGACAAATTGAGCTCCCAAATTAATTCAATTGAACCTCGCAGGCCAAAACGACACAAATTTGCCAAAAATTTGATGAAGAATGATGCAAAGATGCATTTCCAAACATCCTGGAGCTTCAATGGTGGCAAAATCAGATGAAATGCACAACTACTATTGATCCTGCATTTCAAATTTTAATCTGAGCCCTCCACATGGAAAAATGTGATTGGAAATGGGTCTGGGGGCACCTTTTTGACATTTTATAACTTTTGGAAAAAGGAAAATTTTCCAAATTTTCCCCGCAGCTCCGCCCTTCCGCCTTTAGCCTTTGATGTGGGTCCCAGTGGACTTGCACTTCATTTTTACTTATTTTCCAAAAAGGAAAAAGTTCCATATTTTCCGCTGGGCCCACACCTCCGTTTCCCCGCCTGCTACATGTCTCAATTGCGCACTTTGATATGGTCACGAAAAGTAGAAACCCCAAACATGTGTGGTCCCTCCACGTGTCCCAGGCCCCTATAGGAAGTTACATGAAAAGTTTAAGTAAGCGAAGGCCCAACGGAAGCCTCCACGTGGACATGTTTTGTGTTGAAGCGAACCTTGGAATTTTAAAATGCCCGCAGAGCCGCATCTAACTATAACGGGCCACTTTTAAGCGATGCCAATAAGTAATTTTGATCGGGAAATTACACTGTCAAACCATAAAATGTAATACAACCACCATTTCAGCCTGAGGAGACAAAAAACATAACAGAGGTTTGTAATCTAAAGAATTTAATGATAAATGGGGTGAGACAAATTTGAGCACCAAAGGTTCATTTTTATCACCTTTTACATTTTGGCATCTTTAGTCTTCACACTCCATCATTTTATTACTCCACGCTTTGTCTAGTCCCTCGACGCGCTTTCTACATATATCTACATGGATATTAGGTATGCATCTTTGTCTACTTTATGTTACCAAGCATTCGCCCACCAACATAAAGTGGGAAAATGTAGACACAAAATCACGCACTTTGAATCATTGTCTAGTTTCGATTGCATAATACTATTTATATGGTTATTAAGTAAGAAAAATACCTACTAACCCATGTCTTTGGCCACTTTTATTTTTTTATGCTTCTAATTTCAGTTTTGCACTCTTACTTGCTCAATCTGTCTTTTCAAATTTTTCTATTTGTCATTCTCGGGACACGAGCACCTAGCCAGGGACGCTTGGTGTCAGGCACCCCCATCCCCTTTGGGCGCCCTTGTCCTCTTTGTACTTTGGTCACACTTTTTGGGTCCTTTCTAGCCATTTGAGCATCTTATATTTTTGTTAGTTGGCCTTTTCGAGGTTAATTATGAAATTCAAGTAAAGGAATCATATAAATATAAAGTTATGTGATCATAATAAGGGACAAAGCACTAAGCATATACTATCTCCACCTAAGGTTACATCCATCAAAGGCATTTATAGCTCCATTTGCATCCATCTAGCTCCATCACAAGGGACAAAATGTTGGTTCATCTACATCACACTTCATAAGAGGGGAGTCTATTTTTTCCATGCACACATTATTTACATTCTACATCTAGTTGTTTGTTCGTTATCCTTGCGACCGGGCACAAGAGTAAACTAGGGCACAATTTCACACACACACACATAAAACTACATTGGGTCCAAGACATAGTCCAACGCTCAATGATAAGTCCATCATTTTGGAAGTTGAGAACAATTTAACCCTTTCATTTACATCTTTCTTTTTAGGGTTTTAATGCTTTATTTGGGGTGTTGCAGGTGATTCAATCATTCCAAATTTATAGAGACATTCATTTGTTATGTACCTTGGGATATGGTAATATAATATATAAGGGTTGATGGAGATGCCGACATGTGGCACACGTCCTCTTAGTTATATGTATGGTTTCACATGGGATATAATATTATAATGTATATGGGTTGATGGAGATATCGACATATGGCACACATCCCCTTAGTTAGTTATATGGGCTCACATACGAATTAATTATATTGGGTAATGGGTCGGCCTACATTTGGATTAGGTGTTACCCATCCTATTTAAAGGATGTGAGTATCATTATGAGAGAGTCATGGATGTATTATTGGAGTCTTCTACTTGGTAGAGGTATATTGGAGGTGTCCCCCTCGAAGTGGATTCCCATCTTGGGAGATTGTGGAGTTACTCCTTCCTTAAGGAGCATTGTATGGTGTTGCCCTACCTTAAGGGTATTATTTTGAATATATTGCATATTAGGGAATCTTAGCCCCACATATATCTGGTGTTGTGTTATCTTCTGCAATTTATTGATTTATTATATGCAAGGTTCTTATCAAGTGGTATCAGAGTAGTGATCTGGGCAATTTGTGGGATGAAACCCTAATGTTGGTGATTCATCTATATCTTGAGATAGACTTGGAATTTTTCAGATATTTTTTTGGGGAGTGGATACATAGTTCAAGTGATCTTCCCTCCGAATTTCAGATTTTTTGGAGCTGTTTTGCAAAAGTTGTGTCTATTTTAGGGTTAAAACCCTAATTCTATGGTTTCATCTATATCTTCTAAATAATGACGAATTAGGAAATTATTATTTTTGGGTTGATGGTAATATATTCAAAGGTGATACCAATAAAATTTCAGAATTTTTGGATCTATTTTGTAATATTTATTTCATTTTTATTGGTTTTCATTAATTTGCTCCACAGGCCACAATTTGAGGAATTTTCCTGAATTTCTTACATTTTCGAAAATATCTCAAAAATTAAATTGGGGTTTGTGTTCTGTAATTTCTTATTTTTGGCTGAACTTTAGACGAAAGGGTTAGAATAAGTTTTGATAAAAAGGGTCTATTCCAAAACCCCTAGTTTTGTGGATCATGGGGATGGTAGTTTTTTTTGGAGATGGAAGGATTGATGCTAGAGAATGGTGGAACAAATTTAGGGATAAATTCTCTAAACCATCTGATATTTGGTTATTCAAGTTGTGGATTAGTGGCCCTACATAGATTTGGTTTTCTGAGTTAGAAAAGGAAAAGTCTAATTGGTCTTTGGAGGAACTGGAACAAGTTTTCATGGACATATGGGCAACAAAAGAAGAAGAAGAAGAAGAAGAAGAAGAAGAAGAAGAAGAAGAAGAAGAAGAAGAAAATGTTGATGGTGCAGAAGAATAAGATGTTGATGATAAAGTTACTACACATGATAGTGCATCTCTAAGGAAGGAAGCTTCAATATTTCAGTTTGAAGGGTGCATTCAAAGAAAAAGGTAATTGTTTCTATAAACCCTAGAAGCAAATATAACTTCATCAATATGGATGTATCTCAAAATCTACATGTGTAAACAAAGCATATCAAGGAATCTCAAATGGATGGTAAGCATATTCAAGTTTTTGAAGATTTAAAGCTTTTTATTGATAAATATGTTTTACATTGATTTTTATGCTTTAGATATGGATGGTATGGATATTGTTCTTGGATATCCTTGGTTAGAGACATTGGGAATAGTTAATATTAACTTGCAAAATAAATTCATAAAATTATGGTACAAGAGAAAGAAAATTACATTGTAAGATATCACACTTAAGAAGGAAAAAAAGTAATGTAAAATGGGATCATGAAGATGAATTTGAAGATGGTGAAGAAGGGAATAAGGATGAATCAGAAGGAGAGGATGAAGAACATAAAGTCAGAAATAATTTCTCTACTCAAGAGAAAAAAGAAGTAACAAACAAGGTGGAAGAGGACAAGAAATTTGAGGAAAAGGTTGATAAGGTTGAGTATACGAAGGTGGCACCATATCGACACCCACACCATCATGAGAGGAAAAAATCATGGAGACATGTTAGGACACATGAGGATAGAAATCCATATGGATATACAAGGAATCACATGAATACTTTTGGCTATACATGGAATCAATGGAACAATAATTATATGACATGGAATCACAGGAATAATAATTATGGATATGCATGGATGCTGAGAAGGAACACATATGGACTAGTATGGAACCAGATGAGCACAATGGAATATGGAATCATGTTTGGAGCAGCATCACCCACTAGGATTTCATATGGGTGGTTGGATGATTGAGCATGGCGACAAGTGTGCAATAATTTAAAGCACACTCATTATATGGCTTCTTCTTATGTTTTGGGGACGAAACATGTCAAAGAGGGAGGCAATGCTATGTACCTTGGGATATGGTAATATAATATATATGGGTTGATGGAGATGTCGACATGTGGCACACATCCCCTTAGTTATATGTATGGGTTCACATGGGATATAATATTATAATGTATATGGGTTGATGGAGATGCCAACATGTGGCACACATCCCCTTAGTTAGTTATATGGGCTCACATAGGAATTAATTATATTGGGTAATGGGTCGGCCTACATTGGGATTAGGTGTTACCCATCCTATTTAAAGGATGTGAGTATCATTATGAGAGAGTCATGGATGTATGATTTGAGTCTTCTACTTGGTAGAGGTATATTGGAGGTGTCCCCCTCGAAGTGGATTCCCATCTTGGGAGATTGTGGAGTTACTCCTTCCTTAAGGAGCATTGTTTGGTGTTGCCCTACCTTAAGGGTATTATTCTAAATATATTGCATATTAGGGCATCTTGGCCCCACATATATTTGGTGTTGTGTTATCTTCTGTAATTTATTGATTTATTATATGCAAGGTTCTTATCATCGGCGGAATTCGAGAGACATACACGTGACAAAAGGAAAACAAGTGTGAACCTCTTGTGACACCTCAGAGGAGGTTTTCTGAGCATCTACGCATACCGGGGTTCCCATAATCCGCACTGACCGGGGTGCTCACATATGCCCCTATCCTTCTTCAGTGCCCAGTCTAGTCAATCTGTCGGATCTACATTTTCCGAGGCTTTGTGTGACAATTTTTCATTTCTTTCATCCGATATCCATTGTGAGACAATCTAGTGACCTCTTCGAATCAACTAAGGCTCTTCTAACCCTCTTTGCACATTAGGGTTTCATATTTTCATTGCTTAATTGCTTGGGTATTATTTTAGTATTTCATTATTTATTTATTTACTGCAAACTTGCATTAGATTAGGCTATTATATTACATTTTAGTATAAGCATACACTTATAATGGTTGAAATTACCTCTCTTATAAATGTTTAAGTTGGAGGTGTTTACCTCATTGTTTTTTATACTTGATTAATCACTTTAGATATTGAAATACAAATGATTACTTTTATTTTCTTATCATGTCTCGGAAGTGTGAAAAACATGCTTTAGAATGAATTATGGTGATGAATTATATGGTTGATAATAACCTCCCTAAATTGGTTTACACACATTTTTAGCTTTATTGTGAAACCACATAAATTTATGGAATTTGATTTTGGAATTATGGGTTGAAAGTTTGATTGTTTCAAAGTTGAAGCCAAAATTCTAGTGAAGTCGTTTGTATTTCTTAAGACTAAATTTGACCATTAATTTTTAAATTTTGACTCTTTTCAAATTGTCAAAATTTCAAGCAACTTTAAGAACAAATAATATATTTTTGACATTATGAAAAAAACCACAATGGTCGGTGCCATTATTTTAAATTTTTTATGTGGAGACAATGGTGTTGTAAATATTTCTACACTAATGGCTTCGACCGACTAATTTTATCACCCTTATATGTTCCACACCAATGACATCTCGACTTGATCGGTGTTGTCGGGTGTCTTTTTGTCTCCCTTTATTGGGATTGAGCCTAACTTATTCCCATAGTTAATAAAATAAATGCTAAGAATAAGAACATAAAATGTAATATACATGTAAATGTAACCTTATACTTCAATTTTATTTTATTAAATATAGAAATTCAAGCCCAATTTGCACATTTTGGAGTTTTTTTAGAGTGTCAAGAGTTACCATTTATAAGTTAGTTTTCAAAATTTATTTTTTCAATACTTAGTCATTTTCAACATTGATCATAACATAGTCTGGTCTGTAAATTTTGCACCTCTTGTGTGTTTGGGGAAAACCAATAGTTATTTAATAGGGTTTTAGACCTTTTGGATTGGTTGTTGATATTCTTATTGTTACCCAACCTTGCCCCTTTAGTTTATTTCTTTCACAAATATTTGAGCATCCCTCTTAGTACCCCCACCTTACAAATAAGGTTATTCCTTATGGTCTAAATTTTGGGTTGAGTGAATGTGGTGATTTAATAATTATCTTATTCAATTACGAACCTTATACCATGACACTTTGAGTAGTTAATATCTTAATGATATGTATTGAAAACCTATCACACATTTTTACTTCGTGTGAAACCATGGTATATGGATTAATTTTCATATGGTTTGAGATATGAACTATGTTAAGTTTGGTCTTGTTTCTTTATCACAACTTGTTGACATTATGATGGTTGTATTGTCAATATTCCTATAATGCACATAATGAAATGATGACTACTAACCTACATGTTGATTCTATTAGAGTAACACATTTTCGTGTATGAGTGTTCACTACATGAAATTTTGTCCAAACATCCTTATACGAGTGACATGGTATGTCACTCCTTTCGAGTGTAACTCTTACATTAATTATTTAAGGATGTTATTCCCACTTCCCTTAGACCCTTTTTATCATATTAGATTAACTGCTCTTGACTTGTTATCTATTTCATTGAACACATTGATAGGGGATTTCGATATTGATATTTTGATATCGAGACATTATTTATATTAGCATGACATGAAAAACTCAATTAGATGGTGTTGATGTTTATGTGTGTGTGTGTGTGTGTGTGTGTGTGTGTGTGTTTGTGTATTGGTAAGAAATTTTATCGGGGACAAATTAGTGGATTTCTTGTCAACGCTCTAAGCGTCTAACTCCCTCTACTTAATCAGTGCGGTTGTCGTATATACATGCACAAGTAAAAAGGTGGATTTTCTGGTGGCCTTACGGGCGAGGGATCCAACAAGGGAACTCCACCGACCGTGAAGAAAAGCTAGCAATCTCTTGCTAGGGAAGACTTTTCTGAAGACTGAGAAAAGAGGTAGGAAAACTAATGTTGTAGGTAGAAAATCATATTCTTGCACACACTAGTTAGAAGTTTCATCACATGCACTAAATTAAGAGGAAACAACTCTGCAAGTAGCAATAAGACCAAATAGAATTTGATGAGCACAAAGTATAAAGAAATCCCTTAGTCAAAGAAATCTAGAAACTCCTTCTTCTTGTATTGATTTCTCAAACCAAAGTTATACATAGTGGGGAAATGGAGGAAATTTGAGAATGAGGAGAAAGGAAGAATTTGGCTATCTCATTTGTTCTCTTAATGCACTTTTGATTTTATAAAACCAAACACCAACCCTTTGAAATGGGAATGGCTTTACAATTTATAGAATGAGAGATGAATCTTCGTCTACCCCCTAATGCCTTTTCATATGCCTTATTACAACTTATGACCTTTTACATTCTTAGGAAAAGATTAAGTCCCCTTTTATGACTTAAGGGTGACTTGTTACATTAAAAAAGTCATTTTAAATTAATTAAAGGCATTATGAAAAATTACAACCCCAACGAAGAATTAGAATGGGGAGAGAGAAAGTGGGGGAAGAGAAGAGAGAAGAAGGGGAGAGAAAGAACTAAGGAGGAGTCCCTCATATCCTTGTCAAATGATCCAATGAAGTGTTCCACTATAGTGAACTCTACATCTCCAAACTCTTTGCACCTTAAGAAGCTGTTGATGCAAAATCACAAAGCACCCCCTAGATGTTGATCGATTTCTAGTTTGATCATACTAGCATCCAGGTGTGATTGCACAACATGGAATCCTTTCTCTAAGTGTAGGACTTGCAGAAATGAGAAAGGAATCTCCAGAGAAGGTTGATTCCTATTCCTCTGTTCGAGATGCACATGAAAATTGAGATAACAAAATTTGCGGTGAAAGATCGGGAGGATGCAAATGAACACAGAGAGGGTTGAGAATCATCTACGAGACATGAATTACTTGCTCCAAAGATTGATACAATACACTACAAAATTCCAAGAGGCGAGTTGCATTACGGTTTCAAATGGGAGGTTTGAACTCCACAAATTCCTGCCAAAGAGAAGAAGGGAGGGGCAAAACAGGAATGTTCGACCTTTAGAAAGAAGCCCCTCTTTACAATATATAGGAAGAATGAGAGAGGGAAGAGAGAGGAAAGTCAGATCTACCCCAACCACTTCTAGGTCACATTTAGTTTATCTCATTATGGTGGTGGGTGAGAACCCTGGCAAGAGCGGCGAACTGTATTTTGCATTAAAGCTAGTTGTTGAAACGTCGGTTCTGGCCATTACCACGTGCCAAAGACATTTATTGATTTTATCTCTCCAAACTGAACCAAAATGCAATATTGACCCTGGAATCATGTAGATAATTTCATCAGCTTTCCATTGATATAAAGAACGTGAAAATCCGAGCTCTGGATCGAAAGTTATGGCGATCCAGAAGATTTAGGGAAAAAAGCAGACCAAGACGGATCGGCGGGAAAATATTTGAATTTTTTTCCCGCGCTCGACACGTGTCGCTCGATTCGTCCGCGGTCTTATCCTTTGAAAATTCCTTTCGGGCCTTTAAACTAGGACACGTGGCACTATTTTATTGGTTCGGGCTTAAGGGCGCACTTAGAAACTTTTCAACCTTCTGACACGTGGCACGTTTTGATTCGTTGGTGGCTCTTTCGGCCTTTCGCATCCCTCACGTACCTTTGGCCCAGATGTCCCAAACTGTCTAGGGAAAATTTCTCCGAACTGCCCGATTTGGGCTTTCCTTGTTCTATTTGCGGCGAAGACACGTGGCAAGATTCCATTCGCTCTTGGCTTTTCGGCTTTTCGCGTCCCGCGCGTACTTTTGGCCCGGATGTCCCAAACGAAAGTCCTCTGTTTTGGCCGAACCGGCCGGTTCCCATCCTCCGCGTACTTTTGTCCCAACTATCCCAGACTATCTGGGACAAATATCTCTGGCCCGCCCGAAATGGTGACTTGCGCTAAATCGGCCCAAGCGTCTGCGTCCGCGCATACCTTTGGCCCAGATGTCCCAAACAAAACTTGGTGATTTTTCCCACTTTCGGCCGGTTTGGCCTTTCACGTCCCGACGTCCAAATTGCTACGCGGATCGCTTGGCGGATTTTCGGTGATTCACGCCCGACGTCCCAACCGTCCATGCAAACCACTTGGACTAGGACTTAGTCAATTTTCTTGATTTTGGGTCTTGAATCAATCTACTTGTTCGGGACTGAATAATCTGATGCATGTTATCAAAATTACCCTGGGGGGTGAATTTTGGATAACAATTTGGTGACTCAGCGGGGTCATCACCTGCTGGATGAAGATCAGTGGCCTTTTAGCGATCCATTGGGCATGGAGTCATAAGCAATAACCTGAAACCAACCTGATATCTGATCCCGAGCCTGATACTGCAACTCCTTCTCCGAGAGCACGCTGAACTATAGAAATCCAACCTAGGAGCAAAAAAACCTGTGCCAAAGCACTTAGGGAAACTGAAACCTAACTACCACAAGACAATGTGCATACGCACTTAGAGGAATTGAAATCTAGGCTAATATTTACAAGGGTAAACCTTTTATTTTCAAAGTGTGATGTTTAAGATAGATTCCGTTAACCGGAATCGGGGGTTCTTCTCCATCCAATGTAGACAATTGGAAGGCATTGCTACTCTTACATCTCGTGACCATGTAGGGGCCACTCCAAATGGCATCAAACTTGGAATGCCTTCCTGGTTTTTCCCGATCTGCATCCCATTTCAGAACTAGGTCCCCTTCCTGGAAGGTCTTTGCTCTTGCTTTCTTATCAAACCATATTTTTACTAAGGCCCGATCTTTCTCAATTGTTTGAATTGCGTGTTCTCTAATTTCTTCCAATTCCATCAACTCTACATACCTGGCCTCCATTGGTTCAAACTCAGCCAACTCCAACTGCTTCATGAACTCCAATGCAGGTAGTTCTAATGATATAGGCAATATCGCCTCTTTTCCATACACCAACTTGTAAGGGGAATTACCGTAGACCTCTTTGGTGTTATTCTGCCACCCATAATGCTGATTTTAGCTTGGTATGCCATGTTCTTTGGTTTTCATCTAGAGTCCTTCGATGATTCTTAGCAAATTCTTGTCATGGACTCTGCTGTCCATTACCCCTGCGGGTAATAATTTGAAGAGGTGCTCAAATAGATTCCATTCTTGACAACCCATTACGTAATCTTGGAACCTATGAATGCCAATGCATTATGCGATATGATAGTGGCTGGCACACCAAACTTGGTCATTATTCCTTCATAAAAGTCTAGTATGTTAGACTTATTTGCCTCTTTGAGCGCCTACGCGGTCCATTTGGTGAAATAGTCCATCGCCATGAGAATCCACTTGTGGCCTTGGCTTGAGTTTGGGTTGATGACCCCGACGAAGTCCAATCCCCATTGCATAAATGGTTGGTCAACCAAAATCGGGTGCAATGGAAGTGCTACTAGTCTTTCTTTGCCTGTGAAGAGTGCACATTTCTTGCACTTCCTTATCCATATATAGCAGATCCTTTGAAGGCTGCCACCCAATAATACCACCGCCTTCGTTATCTTGAGAGCTATTACTCGTGGGGAGGAATGTCCTCCAGAATCTCCGTCGTGAAAATCTTGTAACACCCTCTCAATTTGACCTGTCCCAATGCACCTCAATAGAACTCCATTGATGTCTTTCTTGAACAGAACACCATCAACAAGCACATATGGAATGGCTTGTAATCTAAAGTATCTCCTCTTTGCTTTGCTCATTTACGGAGCACATAGGCTGCTTGTAGGAAGTATATCATCTTCGAGTCCAACAAGGAGTGGGCACATCATCATTTTCCTGTTCTTGACCATCCTGTAGTACCAAGACAATCTCTTTTTCATCACCTGCTTCAACTTGTTGACTCAAGGCTAGCTGCTCACATAGTCCCTTTCCACGTACTAGTTTGGTGACCTTGATCTCGATGTCATATTCCATGACACGAGTGATCCACCCCGCATGCTTTTCATTCAGATCCTTGTTAAGAAGGAAGTCCTTGACTCCCGCATGAGAGACCAACAATTGGATCTTATTGTTTGAGACTAGGTGCTTGAATTTCTTTAAGCTCCCGATCACTGCAAGGACATGCTTTTCAACGAAAGAGTACCTAGTTTCGTATTCCTCCAAGCCTTGGTGAAGAAGAAAGCAATGGTTGTTCTAATCCTTATTTGTTTCGTTGTACGAGATTGCAGAGTAAATTGTGTCTCCACCACCAAAGGCATATAGCATGAAATCCTTGGAGAAGTCGGATTGGACGAGAGTTGGAGCTTGAGATATAGCCTCTTTTATTGCCTCAAAACTTACCTTGCCTTGGATGTCCACTTAAATGTCATGCTCTTTTTAAAATCAGCGTTATTGGCTTTACGAGAGCTGCAAAGTTTAGAACAAACTGCGAACAAAATTGATCCTTCCTAAGAAGCTTTGAAGAGCCTTCTTGTGACTTGGCGCAATGGCAACGCTCGAATTGCTTCAACTCTTTCTCGGGTCAATCGTCAACCCTTCCTTTGAAACAATATGGCCTAGAAGCTTTCCCTCGTGCACCAAAAATATGCATTTTTTGGGATTCAATGATACCCCAAATCTTCTACATCTCTGAAATACTTGCCTCAAATGTAAGAGGTGATCTGCTACATTTTTTGAGAATATAGTGATGTCGTCAAGATATATCAGAACTATTCTATTGATCAACCCCTTAAATGCCATATCCATTGCCCTTTGGAAAGTGGCCCCTGACATTTGATAGCCCAAATGGCATCTTATCAGTAGGCATAGGTCCCCCATTTGGTGGTGAAAGCCATCTTGAACTTGTCATCTTCTTTCACCATCACCTGATTATACCACGAGTAGCCATCAGAGAGAGAATCTCTCTCGAACAGATACTACTTGCAATATTTGTTCCATGAAGGAAGCGGGTAATGGTCTTTGAGAGATGCCCTATTGAGGTCTCGGAAGTCCACGCATACCGACCTCTTCGTTCTTCTTCCGACCGGAACCAAGTTTGCTACCCACTTGAGTGCTTGATCGGGAATATAATGCTTGCTCTCATGAGCTCGTTTAACTCTTTCTTCATTAGAGGCTCAATGTGAGGGTTAACAGTCTCGTGGTTCGCCTGATGGGCTTAGCATCCGGATCCAATTCTATGGTATGTTGTGCCAACTTGATTGAATCCTCTCAAGTCTTCATAGCTCCAAGCGAAGACATCTAGAAATTCTTGGCAAAGTGTATGAAATCTGATTTTCTCCGCTCGGTGGCCACTTTACCAATTTGAAGTGTTTTACCTTCCTCAACCGGAATTGGCTCGAATCTTCTCTCTTGACTGTGTATGTTAGCCTTTTCCTTACGGAACCTGGTCATTAGGGTTGAAGATAGACTCAACGTTACTAAACCCTTGGGAAGCTTGTTTGTCCTTGTGCACTGCACTACTTGATCCCCATCACATTGCTCTAGTCTCTGAAATACATCACGATTTCTATTTGAGAATTCAGCCTCTTCTTGTAAAAAATTGACGATCGTTGATCGTTCTCAAATACCGCCGACTTGTGTTATTATCTGGGCTGGCTTTGGCCTCACAATCACATGGATATGTGGTTGGGTTTTTCCCTTCGATGTCGTCAACCACATCAAAATTTTCTCCAACTGCTGCGAGCCTATCTGCGGCTTCATTTTTCTTCCTGGGTATGGACACAATGTTGAAAGCTTGAAATCCTTAATGAGGTCCCATACCCTATTCTTATAGCTCCTCAGCAGGTCATTCTTTGTAGCATGTTGTCCCCTGACTTGGTTGACGATTAGCTCGCTATCTCCAAACACCTGCAAGTTCTTTATGCCCTTTTTCCTGGCCCAATGAAGTCCATGAATCAATGCCTCGTATTCAGCTGTGTTGTTTGAACAGGAAAACTAGAAACGAAAAGCTGAAAAATATTTGATGTCTTGTGGTGAAATCAACATCGCACCACCTCCAGCACCTTGTCTACTTCTCGAACCATCAAAAAATAATTTCCAAACTTTGTTTTCATCCTTTTGTTCAGGCTGAATGATGTCGAGAATGGGTGAATTTTCTTCGTGTATACAATACACGCCCAATTCAGATTCTTCAATTTCCTTGTATGGGTCAAATTCATGACTCTTGTTTGCCCATTCATCCAAAGTTAAATCAGGAATTCCCTCGACCTTAGTACCTATTTCTAGATCATTTGAACACTCCTCCTGATCAAAAGCCGAGTAATTTGCATTGATAGGATTTGGTACATGAGGCTCAATATGGAAATTGGCAATTGGTTCTGACCTGATTGTTGTTTTGGCTCCATACCTTGTCCTAAAAATCATGTGTGACCAATCTGCCGATAAATATCCACTGATTTTTGCAGTGAAGTCTCTTGATAGGCACAACGCAAAGAGTGGCGGAAGGTCAATCACAGACACATCTTGCAGAACTGTAACATTAGGACATGAATGTAGTGTTAGGCTTAACCCCTTGATGACCCCAACTGTTCCCACTGTCGTTCCATCTAGTTGTACTACTCCTTTCAGCACTGGCTCATACTTCAAACCCAGTTGATCCGCTATTTGCTTCGGCATCACTAAACTACTTGCCCCTGAATCTATCATGCAGTTGTGTACCAAGTGGTTTCCAACAACCAATGACACATAGAATGGTGGAGGCTTCAAATTCTTGCTTGTCTGGCCCCCATCATGTTGCACTGCATTAGTGAGAACTTTCTCATGTCCCCAATTTGATACATTTGAAAGGCGAGACCAATTAGCCATTGCAACTTGCAATAAATCTCGTTGCCCTGGGATCGCAAGTGATTCCCACATGGAAAAGTTCACATGTGTCTTCTTCATTTGATCGATGATGTTGAAAGGGGATGAATTGTCCTTTTGTCGTCCCTTACTTGGCGTGACCTTTTCGGAGCTTGAACAGTGCATGTGTTGCTACAACTGACAGGTACCTTAGGTTGATTTTGCACATTTGGAGCTGCGTTTGGTCTCATCTGTCCCCTTGTTGTGTAAGAGCGGGTGAAAGAAACAACTGGATTAGATGGTTGTCCCTCTTCTACGTTTCTCTTCTTCAACCGTGTGTTGGCAGCCACACTTTTAAAAGGCTGTTGGTTAACTCCACAGAAGTCTTCTGTTTGCCAATTGGCCAACATGGTCTCTGTTGGAGGTCCTTCTTGTTGTGTTTCTTGTTGATTCCCTTCTTGGCTTGGTTCTTGAGGCACACCAATGGTTTGCACCATCAAGGCCTAATTTAGTGCACCATTGAAACACTGACTGATTATGAGGTAGATTACAAGGGTAACACCAGTTGTACTCTTGTGTCATGTTATTTTGTGTTGGAACCAAGGCTCTTGAGGATGTCATTGCATTTGGATCATACGGTCGAAATGGCCTGGCAACTTGAGGTTTTCCTTGGCTTTGATTTTGATTTGCAGCCTAAGATGGTGGTCTATTTTGTTGGTATGAGGGCCTAGCTTGGTACTGTGCTTGAGGCTGATATGGTCTAGAAATTTGAGCTTGTTGTCTTTTGATAGTCACTAGCTCATTTCCAAGGTTCTGTAGTTGTTTCATAACCTCCGAAATTCCTTTGAAGTATTTGAAGAATTCGATGCCTCATTATTGCTTTGATTTCTAGGGGTTGGAATGGGATTCAACCGTGTGCTTGATGGTGGTTGTAGGATTTCCCATATCCGGATAGAGAGGCATTGGTGGCCTTGGTGCAAGCTTACCAACTTGGATCAAACAGTTCTCTGCTCTGATAGCTATGTCATAGGCCCCTGGTAGCGTTGTTCCTCCCATTGATTGGATCATCATGGCTATGTCTGAATTTATAGCCTTTAAGAAATAAAGGAATGCTCCTTCGGTGGTTGGCCTAACGGCTATTGGAATCCTGTCCCATGTCTCTGTTGGAATATGAAGTTGAAATCTGTCATTTATTCATTAGGATCCCTTTTGATTATTGTCAGTTGTTCCAATAAAGACAAATTATCCGCCCTCTCCCGAATTGGTTGCAAAGAGCTGAACAAATTTGGTTCTAATTCGTAATAGACCCTGCTGTTAGGCTCCTAAACCATTGTAAGGCCTTACCTTTGAAAGATGAAGCCAATAACTTGACTGCAACATCCATTTCATTTATTTCGTGGATTACACATGCATTAGCAATATCCTAGATGTGATCAATAGGAGTAGTATGATTTTCTCATGTGAAATAGGGGATATTCTTTAGCGCTGCAACTGGAATTTGTTTCTGAGCATTTAGGGCAAGTGGACTCGCCCGTGAAATTGAAAAAGGGATTCGGTGGTAGATGTGCCATTATGATTGGCCTAAGAACCCTGGTTGATGCGAGAAAAGGTCTACGTGTGGAGGCGTAGACAAAGTCTGTTAGGTGGAGATGGTGATTTTTGTGGTCTCCTTCCTCTCCTCCCTCTGCTGGTGATAGTTAAGTGGACAAATAGCCCCTCTTCTCGAGTATTAGACCTCATTCGAATTCTTCTCATGTGTCAGGCAACTTGTGTTGTTACATTGCTGAATTCTATCCCTTGAGTTGCGGATGTGTTAGAGAATGAGCCTCAAAAGACTAGATTTTGCTAAGTTACACACCAAACTTGACAATATTAAAAATATAATTTAAACTTCGAAGGACCCAGAGGAGACAATTTTCAATTCGGAATTCGGGCCTTGTTGTGTAAGCTGCGGATCCCCGAAAGGTACAGGCGGAACTCGGACCATGCAATGCATCCCCCAAAACCCGAAATGACTGTTGGGTCTTCTTTGATGTTCTCGGACCTCGAAAACCTGAAACACTAAAAACCATGAAATTTTGAAAATCAAAATCTCAAAAAACTAAGGATACCCTTTTGAAGATTACCCTTAGATCTACTAACTGTTGAAATTTTGACTTGTTTTGAGTGAGTTAAGCCCTTGAAAATTGATTTCGGAGTTCAGCCTAGAAGGTGCAAAATCTAAAATTGTAAAAACTGCAATCTTTTAGTCCAAATTTCATGAAAACTCCTTCAAATCTTTATGGAATGACCTCTTGGTCCCACCGTCGTGCCTAAAAAAGCTGATGCAAAATCACACACACCCCGGATGTTGATCGATTTCTAGTTTGATCATACTAGCATCTAGTGTGATTGCACAACATGGAATCCTTTCTCCAAGTGTAGGACTTGCAGAAATGAGAAAGGAATCTCTAGAGAAGGCTGGTTCCTATTCCTCTGTTCAGATGCACACGAAAAATGCAGAGGGTTTACTCAAAACCTAATCTAACTTGCCAAGGAGACAGGGTAAGAAGATGCATAAAAATAAACCTAAGCTAACAGAGGTGATGCACCGAGGAATGAAGAACACCTATCTTGCCAATAAACACAGACCATTCAAATGTGATGCAAGATCATGCACAGATAACAAAATTTGCAGTGAAAGATCAGGAGGATGCAAATGAACACAGAGAGGGTTGAGAATCATCCACAGACATGCATTACTTGCTCCAAAGATTAATACAATACACTACAAAATGCCAAGAGGTAGAGTTGCATTACAGTTTCAAATGGGAGGTTCGAACTCCACAAATTCACCTGCCAAAGAGAAGAAGGGAGGGGAAAAACAGGAATGTTCGACCCTTAGAAAGAAGCCCCTCTTTACAATATATAGGAAGAATGAGAGAGGGAAGAGAGAGGAGAGTCAAATCTACCCCAACCACTTCTAGGTTGCATTTATTTTATCTCATTATGGTGGTGGGTGAGAACCACAGCAATAGCGGCGAATTGTATTTTGCATTAAATTTGGTTGTTGAAATGTCGCCGGCCATTACCACGTGCGAGACATTTATTGATTTTATCTCTCCAAACTGAACCAAAATGCAAGATTGACTCTGGAATCGTGTAGAGAATTTCATCAGCTTTCCATTGATATAAAGAACGTGAAAATCCGAGCTCTGGATTGAAAGTTATGGCGATCCGAAGATTTAGGGCAAAAACAAACCAAGATGGATCGGCGGGAAAATATTTGAATTTTTTCCCGTGCTCGACACGTGTTAGGCTCTGATTCGTCCGCGGGCTTGTCCTCTGAAAATTCCTTTTGGGCCTTTAAACTGGGACACGTGGCACTATTTTATTGGTTTGGGCTTGAGGGGCGCACTTAGCAACTTTTCAACCTTCTGACACGTGGCACGTTCTGATTCGTTGGCGGCTCTTTCGGCCTTTCGCGTCCCTCACGTACCTTTGGCCCAAATGTCCCAAACTCTGCAGGACAAATTTCTGCAAACCACCGATTCGGGCTTCCTTGTTCTGTTTGTGGCGAAGACACGTGGCAAGATTCCATTCGCTCTCGGCTTTTGACTTTTCGAGTCCCGCGTACTTTTGGCCTAGATGTCCCAAACGAAAGTCCTCTGTTTGGTGAACCGGCCGGTTCGCGTCCTCGCGTACTTTTGTCCCAACTATCTGGACTATCGGGACAAATATCTCTGCCCACCCGAAATGGTCGACTTGCGCAAATCGCCGATCCACGTCCCGCGCGTACCTTTGGCCCAGATGTCCCTAACAAAACTTGGCGATTTTTCCCACTTTCGGCCGGTTCGGCCTTTTGCGTCCCGACATCCCAATTGCTTCGCAGATCGCGGCGACGGCTTTTCGGCTGATTCGCGCGCCCGACGTCCCAATTTGCCCCATGCAAACCACCACGGGTAGGACTTAGTCAATTTTCTTGATTTTGGGTCTTGAATCAATCTACTTGTTCGGGATGAATAATTTGATGCATGTTATCAAAATTACCACTGGGGTGAATTTTAGATAACAAAAACTCCTTCATCTTCACTCATAGATGCTTTCCAAATCGAATGAACTCATTCCTTGAAGACTACAAATACCACCTTGTATATGATATACCTATGACTCGGAACCACATGGTAAGTGTCAAACAACATTGTCGAGTTCCCTGAGATGGATCTTGAATGCCCTGTGAGAAATTCCTATGATGATCCCAAACGATGATGTTGACCTAAATGATCATCCCTCTATGTCCCATTGTGCAAAACTACCCTTTGAGTGTGACTTACTATTAATAGCAAGTGCCCAGATGGGAGACTTACTATTTTTGTAAGAGGTGATTTTTTCCTCTTCTTGACCATCGTGATGTGATGAACTCCATCATTCACTCTTTTGCACACTACCTTCGCCTTGGCCACTTCTTGGGGTGACTTACTATTTTTAGTAAGCACCCATATAGGGGGCTTACTATTTTTAGTAAGTGGTCATTTTCACTATTTTCTACTCCGGACAATCATTCTAGCTTCTTGGTGATCTTCAGTGCACACTGCCTTTGTCATAGCCGCTTTTGATGGTGACTTCCCAAACATAGCAAGTTTGTATAGGAAAACTTACTATTTTTAGAAAGTGGACTTCCATTGCTCGGTTTGTGATGGAACATATTTTTTTGGACTCAACTCATTGTCGCAATCACATCCTCCGAATTTCACTTGATTTTCCCATTAGAATGCTTGGAAATAAAATTTAAAATTTTCACTGGCAAAGTGCCTTCGAGCACAGAGCTGCCATGGCGGCCATTAATGGAGCTCAAAATTTACATGTCTTATTTTTGTCTCTAATCATGATGAAATTAACTCCATTGTGATAGGTTTTTCATTTGGAGTTCATCTGTAAGTTTTTAGCTTGTTTCCATTGCTAGATTGATGGGAAATCCAACAAATATGAGCTAGGGCATGAAATGGGGATTTTGTTGGAACAAATGTTTCAGGGCACCATTCTGACTCCCGTTTGTTGCATCTTGATTGTCTAAAAATTTGAGAAAGTCTAAAAAATATAGAATTTCAATCGAGTTGTATTTTACAAGATATGAAGATTTTTCGATCGAGTGACTTTATGGTTATCTGGCAAAAAATCTTTGTTTTCTCTTCATTCTTTGTTTCTTATACTCTTTTGATCAATCCTTCCTCTGAAACTTGTGTATTTTCATGGAGTTAAATATTTTCTAGCCATGAAGGAGCTGTTTTGGATTAGCAATGGCAGAATGGGTGTCTGGACAAGCATGAACAAAGCTATGGCAGGGTGTGAAGCTGTGAAGGAGAAATGGGGAAATAACGACTAAGTGCAAGATTTAAATACATTAAAAATTTATATTCCAAGGGGGAAGGGTGAATTTTATTTTCATTGATGTACCCCATCTTAAAAGGACATAAGGGACATTAAATTTTATGCGGTGCCTCACGATGACATGTGGCACTTGATCCGATGGTAGGGGATGAAGGCTCCACTAGCTCTCGGGGCTGAAAATTTGGTCTTGAAGAGGTCACATGGGTGACTAGGATTCTCCTTAGGGGTTGGGCACATTTTTTTGACCCTGATGTACCCCACCTCAAAGGTACATGAGGGACATCAGTTTTCACGGCGTGTCAGGCGATGACATGTGGCAGTGATCCAACGGTGAAGGCTTTGAGCTCCCGCAAGCCACGGGGAGGTGAACTAACAATCCTGGAGGTCGTATGTGGGTCCAGAGGGATTTTAGGGGCTGGGAAAAATTTATTTACCCTCATGTCCCTAAGCTTGAGGGACGTAAGGGACACAAAAATGCGCCAGGATCTGGTGTTGACACATGTCCTATTCAAAATTTGACTAAGTATGAGGTCTTGAGAGTGAACTTGAAACGATGATAACTTGAGCTCCTGATGGAATTTTTGGGAAATTTTATATGAATTTGAATTAAATTTGTCTTCTAAATCCAAAGGTGGGAGTCAGAGCTCTTGATTATTCCATTTATACCCTAAAAAATTGGATTTTTGTTTTGGTTCCATAACTTAGCCTTGAAAAACATGATTGCACCTATTGTGCCAAAGTGTTGTGAAAAACTAGTTTCACCATATTTTAGGGATTTGAATTCCATTTCCAATGATTTTTTTATCTCTTAACTCCATCTATAACTCCTGGAATCACTTCCCGAAGTTCAGTTGCTTTTTCGGCCCTTTTCAGCGCGCTAGGCTTGAGAAAAAAAGATTTCATACCTAGTGTGCCAAAGTGTTGTGAGGAAAATAATTTCACCATATTTTAGGTCTTGGAATTACCTTTCTGACAATGTCTTGTTTTTCTTCTAACTCCATTCATATCTCTTGGAATCACCTTCCAAAGCACAGCCACTTTTTGGCATGTGCATTGTCAGGCCTGCGAAGCCTATTTTTGATCAAACTGCTCCAAACTCTCCAAATCTTCCCTGAATATTCCAAAATCACTTCCATGATGTTTCTATACATTCAATTCACCTTCACATTTATTTTTTCTCTGATGCTCCACTCCAAGGGGTTGCGCTCGTTCTAGGAAGACCAGTGATAGCCCTTCCCATGACTACCGAAATTTGCATTTTCCAAGAACACCTAAAATCACCTAGGGGGGTTGAATTGAATTTCCTAAATCAACTAGGGACTGAGTTAACATCATATAGGAGGTCACTGGACTAACTGAGTGGACTTGGGGTGCCTGGGAAGGATAGGACTTGAAAATTTTGGCACATGGGTATCGTTGTCATGCTAGAAAATTGTCAATTTCCTTGTTGCACATTTACATGACAACAATTGGCTCTAGCTTGGGGACATGGTATGGACTAAGTGCAGCAAAGACATGGCATGAGAACTCCATAATCTCACTTTGCAACATATTGAATAGTGCCTTATCCATTGGGCCCTATGGAGTCATGTACAACTTACAACAAGAGAGAGAGATAATGAAGAAGGAAACACACACACACACACACACACACACACACACACACAAATGACAGAAGGAAACACACAAACACACAACATGAAGGGAAATACACACAACAGGAAGGGAAACACACCTCGCAATCACCTATGGTACAAGGCGGGGACAACCCACTTTCACTAAAGTACTTTTTATTCCTCAAAAGTTACCCCTAAGTGGCCAACACTGAGTGATGTTGTTCTGCGAAGCCATTGGCCGGTTCAGAAAACATCTTCCTCTCCTTAATTTTTATGATGAAATTCGGTGCTTTCATGACCGCCCATGTTTTTTAGGAGTGATTCCACATGAGCTTCTTGATGGTTGGGCCTTCGCTTGGAGATTCCACTACCTTCATTCTCTTTGAAATCGGTTTCATAGTGTCCAGTTGCATTCCACATTTATCCATGTAGTTGATTCTTCATTGAGCATCCTACCACTGCCCCAAGGCTGCTTTTTGTTCAAATTACTTGAACATTTTGGATTCTTTTCTTTCCTAGGTCTATGCTCATTGACCTCTTTTCCATGAGAAACCTTGGACTTATCCTTTTCTCTACTCCACTGTGAGGTGTTTGAGTACTAACGGGAGGACCGGAAGCAACCTCATACTTGTCTTGTATGGCCATGGCATGAGTTAAGAGATCAAGAATCAGCTCAGGGTCTTCCGCAACTTCTACTACATCTAATAGTTCTTTACAGGATCTCCTTTGTTACTTCCTGCAGCTCATCTTTGTATGCCTTCGAAGGATCTTTATTTTGCAGCTCAAGGAAACTATCCAGAGGGATTACTTCATCATCTTAGGAATCATTGTATTCTATCACTCCTTTGTCCAGAGGAGCTTCAAATTCAAAGGCCTCAAAACTCCTTGCTTTAATTTCTTCATCATGGAAAGATTCTTCCTCTTCAAATGGGAAAGAAAATACCTCGATTTCATCATTGTATCCATCAACCATTGGCTCGAGAGGGACATCATATTTCTCATCTAGATTTATTTCAACATAGCCCATCTTCACACTGGTTGAGGCTTCCAAGTCATCTTCACGCTTATCTTACAGATTCATGGCTTTCATCAGGAATTCAAGACTTAGCTCAGGGTCTTTTGTTTCTTTCGTGGCTCTAAGCAGTTCTTATACATATAGTTATTTCAAACCTTTTGTGGGCTCATCACAAGTTGGTCTTGTCCCTCCATGGATGACATGACTGATATCATCTTCTTCTCCAAATGGGAATGAGAATATCTCCTCATCACGGATAAGCACATACGCTGATTTTTCCATTTGAGATTCACCAAGAACCCTTTCCTCCTCTTCTTAGTTTGTGTTGTTTGGCTATTCAGGGCTGCCCTCTTGTAACTTGAATCTCCTCAATGCTTCTTCAAGGTCCATACCTCTCCGAGAAGGCATGTCTAGACCTATCAAGATGGGAATATCATCTTCTTCTTTAGTCGTTATGAAAAGATTCATTCTCCTGCTATCTTGATACAAGATGTTGGTTCCTGGACTTCCATACTTTCACACCGTGTACCTCATCTTATTCTCTGGAAGTAATTTCTCCATGTCCCCTTCATTGGTATGGTTGTAGAAGACCAATTCATCTGAATTTTACCCCCACCATTCTTGTAAACCCCTTCTTAGAAACATTACAAATGAAGTCGAATGTATGCTACCAAAATCATCATTGAAAATTTCTTGTCTAGAAATCTAGTGAGAGCCACCTGTGCATCTTTGACCTTTCCTACAAGTGGGACCTCTTTTGACTCCAGGGAGTAACAAGAGCCACCGGGTGGAGTCATGGTGAGTTTGAGAGCCTTGGTGACCTTTATAGGCATTACATTGTCGGAGGCACAGAATCTATTATGTAATTGTTCAATACATAATCTCCAACAAGAAGGGAGACATAGAAAGGTTCAACCTTATCAGTCTTTGATGAACTCAAAGAAAGCATGTTCTGTGAGGGAGGTGTAGGTGGGTTTGGTAGTATTCCTTTAGAACTAGGAGCTACATTATTGGGTGTTAAACTACCACTCCTAATGTATTGAACAAACCTCTCAAATTATTCGGGGTGAGTCCACAAATATTTTGTTTCAGTAATTTGTACCTTGGCTATGTTCACATATTCTAAAAATTCAAAGGGAGATGATGTGGAAAAGGGAATAAAGGGACTGGTTTTGAAGTCGGGGTAGGTTTGAAAGTAAGGTTTGATGCTTGGGAATGGATGGAATTTTGAATGGTACATTAGGAACTTTTGGCGCTAGTTTTTACAAGAGCAGATTTAGAATTCGAATTGGAAGAGGCATTAGAAGACTTACTTGGAATTGGAGGAGCCTTCTTCCTTGCTACGGATCATGTTTTAACAATGCAGACTACATGGAGGGTGGGAGCAGAGATCCTCGACTGATTATTTTGTTTTGCAGAGTCGCCGGGAGGATCTTCGGTCTTCTTTTTCTTTGTAGCAATGGAGGGAGACGCTCCTTTCTTAGGCGAGAATGAGTGAATACCACATATGAGAACTTGGGTGCATCTTCATCATCAGCCTCATCACCTCCATAATACTCACAGAATCTGATTTGTGTGTCATTCTTGAGTTCTTTGACTTCTAGGAAACTATCACCTTCATTTTCTTATTCAGGATCTTCTTCATTCTCTTAAATACTACAACTTGTATTGACTGGTGGGGCCTCCAAGGAAAGCCATTGGGGTGCTCCTGCAATCTGATTTCCATTGTTTCTTTGAGAAGAAACACGTTCAAATATTTCCCTCCTCAACGATGCCATATCATTTGCCTTTTTTTGTAAAAAGGACTTGTTCTTTCATCTCTAAGGCATTGAGATTTACCCTTTGAGGGATTCTTGATCTTTCCAGATAGGATGAGATCATCATCCAGTTCAATGGCTAATCTTTGTGCTTTTGTAATATCCCTTGGTTAAACTCTTCGTAGGAAAAATCCCACCTCCGATGATTGAGCATTGATGAAGAATCTCTCGACGTTGTTTTCAGATGGCGAATCTTCTTCCGGTATCCTGCGAAGCAACCGTTTGAAATGAGCTATGAAATTTCTCATAGTTTCACTTTATTCTTTCTTCATTTGAGCCAACTAGACTAAGAGATCCTGACAGTCTTCCTTGGTCTTGAACCTATGTTCGAATGCACTTCTTATATCTTCTCAAAGGTGACAAGCCTCGGGGGTAGTATGTAGAACCATTCGGCAACTTTTTCTTGAAGTGACTCCACAAAGAGTCAAACTGACACATCTTCATGCTCAACACCCAATATACTGCAAGCGGTGATAAACGTTGTTACATGTTCTTTGGGAAGTTGAGAACCATCCACTCTTAATTTTTTAAATTTTTTTCTTGAGCCTTTTAATAGCTCATGAAGTGGTTGAGCAAGGGCAAGTGGGCCGGTGTTTCCACCCCATGGTACATTAGGTCTACAGTCCTCATAATCACAATCTGCCATTCCGTTTTGGATTCTATCTTCCAACCTCTCTAATGTTGCAGCTTTTGTTTCTGCTCTTGCTTCTGCTTCGGCTTGAGCTCTTTCAATTTCTCCAATTTGAGCTCTTACTTTGGCTTCAACTCTTGCTTCTCTTTCTCTAGCTTCTTCTTTGGTCTTAGTGTCAATGAAATCTTAAAGATTCTCGTTGATGTATGGGAACTCAACATCCAATGGATTGACAATTCTTGGACTCCTAATGTGACCAGCTGTGTGATGAAAAGGAGATCTCGAATTCGAGATCAGCTCTTGTCTTCTTTGAAGCTCTTCAAAAGTAGGATTGGTTTGTCCTCATTGTATTTGTTACTGAGGCATATCTTCTATTTTCCACTTGAGATTTACACTCTTCTCTATGGTGCTTGAATTTGTCTTTGTCTTTCAAATTCAATAGTGCATTCTTCTTCAAGGTCGAGTATTCTCATAGTGATGAAGTAATGGTTGACACTTTACTGTTATGCTAAATAGCCTCTCGCAAATATGAAGAAATATCCTCTTGAATGTGGAAGAGTATCTCAGGTATTTCAACAAGAGGATTTCTGGAATAGCCATGGTTTGTAGACATGAGGCTCGGATAGCTATTCAAATTCTAGAAATTTTCTTTTTTGAAATTTTGAAATTTCTGATTTTTTTGTATTTTTCGACTTTTTAGTCGTATTCAGTGCGAGATGTTGTTAAATCTACCCCACGGTGGGCGCAAAAAATATTCGCGAGAAAAATTTTCAAGGACAAATTGGTGGATTTCTTTCCAACACTTTTGGATTCTAAGTCCCTCTACTTGTTTGGTGAATTTTTGCATATGCGTGCATGAGTAAAAAGGTGGATTTTCCAGGTGGCCTTGCAATCAGGGATCCAACAGGGGCACTCCATTAACCTTGTGGAAAATCTAGTAATCTCTTGCTAGGGAATACTTTATCTGAAGAGCGGGAAAGGAAAGTGAGAAAAGAGGTAGGAGAACTAATGTTGCATTTAGAAAATCATATTCTGAACACACAAGTTAGAAGTTTCATTACATGCACTAAATTAAGAGGAAACAACTTTGTAAGTAGCAATAAAACTAAATAGAATTTTATGAGCACAAAGTATCAAGAAATCCCTTAGTCAAAGAAACCGAGAAACTCCATCTTCTTATATTGATTACTCAAACCAAAGTTGTACATAGTGGGGAAATGGAGGAAATTTGATATGAGGGGAATGAGAGAATTTGATTATCTCCTTTGTTCTCTCAATGCAATCTTGAGTTTACAAAATCAATCACCAACCTTTTCAAATGGGAATGTCTTTACAATTTATAGAATGAGAGATGACTCTTTGTCTACCCCCAATGCCTTTTCATATGCCTTATTACAACTTATGACCTTTTACATTCTTAGGAAAAGATTAAGTCCCCTTTTATGACTTAAGGGTGACTTGTTACATTAAAAAAAAGTCATTTTAAATTAATTAAAGGCATTATGAAAAATTGCAACCCCAACGAAGAATTAAAATGAGGAGAGAGAAAGTGGGGGAAGAGAAGAGAGAAGAAGGGGAGAGAAATAACTAAGGAGTGCCTCAGACCCTTGTTAGATGATCTGATGAAGTGCTCCACTGTAGTGAACTCTACATATCCAAACTCTTTGCACCCTGAGAAACTCCTTCATCTTTGTTCACTGAGACGCTTGCCAACTTGAATGAACTATTTCACTAAAGACCATAACTCCCACCCTGCATATGATATACCTGTGACCCGAACCACATAGTGAGTGTTGAAAAACATTGTCGAGTTCCCTGAGATGGATCTCAAATGCCCTGTGAGAAATGCCTATGATGATCTCGAATGATGATGTTGACCTGAATGATCATCCCTTTATGTCCCATTGTGCCAAAACTTCCCTTTGAGTGTGACTTACTATTAATAGCAAGTTCCCAGATGGGAGACTTACTATTTTTGGTAAGAGGTGATTTTTGCCTCTTCTTGACCATCGTGATGTGATGAACTCCATCATTCGCTCTTATGCACACTACCTTCGCCTTGACCACTTCTTGGGGTGACTTACTATTTTTAGTAAGCACCCATATAGGGGCTTTCAATTTTTAGTAAGTGGTCATTTTCACTATTTTCTGCTTTAGACAATCATTCTGGCTTCTTGGTGATCTTCATTGCACATTGCCTTTTCCATAGCTGTTGTTAGTGCAAATCAGTAGCACCCTCTGGATGTTCTATCAGATTTCTAGTTTGACATTTTAGCATCCAGTGTGATTGCACAACATTGGATCTTTTCACACAAGTGTGGGAATTGCAGAAGCTGGAAAAGATCCTCTAGATTAGAGGTTGGTTCCTCAACTCCTCTGTTCAAGTGTGCACAACATTTTTGCAGAGGGTTTACCTATAACTTAATCAAACTTTGCCAAGGAGACAGGGTTGAGAAAATGCAAAAATGAACCTAGTCTAATTAAGGTGATGCACCAAAGGAATGAAGAACACTTGTCTTGCCAATGAACACAAACTATTAAAATGCAATACAATATCATGCACAGATGACCAAATTTGCAGTGAAAGATTAGGAGGATGCAAATGAACACAGAGAGGGTTGAGAATCATCCACAGACATGCATTATTTGCTCCAAAATTGATACAATACACTACAAAATGCCAAGAGGCAAGGTTACATTATAGTTTTAAAAGGGAGGTTTTTTAACTCCACAAAATCCACCTGCAGACAAGAGGAGAAGGGAGGAGCAAAACAAGAATGTTCAACCACCAAAAATGAGCTCATTTTTGGCTTTTACAATGCAAATTCGAGCTCAGGAGAGAGAAACATGGGAAAACATGAGAGGAGCTTTCAACCACCGACCAAATTCATAAAAACAACATGGGTTCCCTTACAAATCCACTTCCCAATGTTTTAGACCATGCTGGGAGAGAATGCGAGCCATTCCTCATTAAAAATGGTGGTTGAAATGTCATTTCTGTCAATTTCCACGTGCCAGAGGTGTTTTCCAATTTTCTCTCTCCAAATCCCACCAAAACACAAAATTAGCCCCTGAATCATGTAGAGAATTTCACCAGCTTTCCAATGATATAAAGAACGTGAAAAACTGAGATCTGGATTGAAAGTTATGCCCCTTTGAAAAGTTAGGGCAAAACAAGGCCGAAAATTCGAAATTTTCCCACCTTTTTGCATTTGGGAAAATTTCCCCAGAAATCTCCACGCCCCACTGGTCTGGTACCACGTGGCACATTCTGATTAGTTGTGGGATTTTTCCTACTTCATTTTCCATTGCTTTGGCCTTTGGAAAAATTTCCAAAAATTCTCTACCGGCCTGATGACCCGAGGCCACGTGGCATGATGTGATTCATCGCAGCCTTTGCTCTCAACTTTTCCGCCGCTTCCGACCAACTTACCTAAGCTAGACACATGGCACAATCCCATTGGACATGGGCCTTCCCCGCTCATTTTCTCTGTGGGCTTGCCTTATGTTTTTGGTCGCCATGTGGACACGTGGCATGATCTTATTGGCTCGGGCTTTGGGGGTGGGCTTTCCCTTCAATATTTTCCTTTGATTTTGCCTTGGGAAAAATTCC
Organism: Taxus wallichiana var. yunnanensis; assembly: GCA_018340775.1. NCBI lineage: Eukaryota > Viridiplantae > Streptophyta > Pinopsida > Cupressales > Taxaceae > Taxus > Taxus wallichiana. Next base: position 166,426,479 of record CM031242.1, on the reverse strand, counting down.
CAACTTTCCCCGTGTTACGCTGGTCCGAGGACACATGGCAGGTCTTCATTGGCCGGTGAGCCTGAAGGGCCAAAAAAATTGTTTGCGACCTTTGGGAAATTTTTCCAACTTCTCCCCACTGGTCGACCCCCGATGCCCCTTGGGACATGTGGCCTCCTCCTATTGGCTCGGGTTTTGGGGGTGGGTTCTCCTTTTGAAAATTTTCGAACTTGGGCAAAAGGAAAAAATCCTTTCGCACCTCCGACCACCGACGCCTTGGTGACACGTGGCACAATCTTATTGGTTGGTGGGCTTACGGGCCAAAATTTCTCCTTTGCGCCCCACCAAACACTTCAGCAAATTCTCCAAGTTTTCGTCGCCTTTCGCCATCCCTTTGCTGACGTGGTGCTCCCTGATTGGCGGTGGGACTCCATGGGAAAATTTCCCATTGCACCAATACTTGGTAAAAATTCAAAAATTTCTCCCGCCTCCCGATGCTCCGATGGTGACGTGGCACTCTCTGATTGGCCGGTGGGACTATCTAGGGAAAATTTCCCACAAAAACTCCACCAAGTCATAACTTCAAAAATACATGGAGTTAGGAGGAAAACTTTACCTTTCTGGAAAGTTGAGAAGGAGCTCTATCCAATGGTGCCATTTCTAGAAGGTTTTGAGTGCCTAAAAATAAAAAAATCACTTTGAGACACAAGGGAGGAGGGAATGAAGGGAGTTAGCCAAAAAATAAGCAAGGGGCTTATTTTGGATAACATATGCTTTTGATGGTGATTTCCTAAACATAGCAAGTATGTATAGGAAAACTTACTATTTTTAGAAAGTGGACTTCCACTACTTAGTTTGTGATGGAACATATTTTTTTAGACTCGGCTCGTCGTCGCGGTCACGTCCTCCAAATTTCACTTGATTTTTCCCATTAGAATGCTTGGAAATAAAATTAAAAATTTTCACCTAGCAGTGGCTTGAGCACGGAGTTGCCATGGCAGCCATTAATGGAGCTCAAAATTTACAGGTCTGGTTTTTGTCTCTAATCACAATGAAATTAACTCCATTGTGATAGGTTTTTCATTTGGAGTTCATCTGTAAGTTTTTAGCTTGTTTCCATTGCCGGATTGATGGGAAATCCGATGAATATGAGCTATGGCATGAAATGATATTTTATTGGAACAAATGTTTCAGGGCACCATAGTACCTCCCGTTTATTGCATCTTGATCATCTTGAAAAATGAGAAAGTCTGCAAAATACGACATCTCAATCGACTTGTATTTTACAAGATATGAAGATTTTTCGATTGGGTGACTTCGTGGTTATCTGGCAAAAAATATTCATTTTCTCTTCGTTCTTCGTTTCTTCAACTCTTTTGATCAATCCTTCCTCTGAAACCTATGTATTTTCATGGAGTGGAGGATTTTGTGGCCATGAAGAATCTAGTTTAGATTAGCAATGACGGAATGGGGTGTTTGGACAAGTAGGAACAAAGCTATTATGGGGTATGAAGTGTGAAGGAGAAATGGGGGGAAATAATGGCTAAGTGCAATATTTAAATACATTCAAAATTTGCATTCCAATAGAGAGATGGGCACTTTTATTTTTCTTGATGTCCCCTAGTTTAAAGGGACATGAGGTACATCAAATTACACATGGCGCCTCACGATGAAATGTGGCACTTGATCTGACGGTAGGGAATGAAGGCTCCACTAGCTCCCAGGTTTGAAAAATTGGTCTTGAAGAAGTCATATGGGTGACTAGGAGTCTCCTGGGGGTTGGGCACATTTTATTGACCTTGATGTCCCCCATCTCGTTGGGAAGACCAGTGATAGCCCTTCCCATGACTACCCGAAAACTACATTTTCCAAGAACACCTAAAATCACCTAGGGGGTTGAATTGACTTTCCTAAATCACCTAGGGGACTGATTTAACATCATATAGGAGGTCACTTTGGACTAACTGAGTGGACCTAGGGTGCTTGGGAAGGATAGGAATTGAAAATTTTGGCACGGGGTATCATTGTCATGCTGGAAAATTGTCAATTTCCCTATTGCACATTTACATGACAACAATATGTACATATTGTAAACGTGGATGGTGCTAATCGTGTGATGCAAGATTATAGTATTATTGTGTTTATATTGATCATGTGATTATTTGATGATTGTGATAATGTTCTAACATTCATATTTTGTGAAAACTTTAAATGATGGAATGTTTTACTAACACAATTGTGCTTGAATTTCTTGTGTTACATGTAATTATGTTAATAACGATTATTGATGATTGATATTGGTGTATCTTGGTTGTGATGATCATAATATATGTGAATGTATGTTTTGGAAATATTTTGGACAGATTTGATGTGTGTGTAGTGTGCAATGATGTACAGGCTATATATATAAAACACACATGGGGACCAAGGGACCAACAAGCAAAGGATGTTTGGGCCAAGACCCCTTGGCCACCTTGAGCAACATTGAGTGTGGATTAGGAAAAGTGGCTATGACCTTGTAATTTTTATAGTTGTTTGATTTATTTTGGCATACTTATGTTGAGGCCCCTTTGGTTGTGCACCCTTGCATTTTCTTTAATTTGGAAATTTTGTAATTTTTCCTCTCCTCATGTGATTGATTTGATTTTTCTATGACCCTCTTGGTAGGTGGGAACCAATTTAACGAGTCCTTAAACCCAATGAAGTAATGGAGGGGCGGATTTGGACTTGGAGTGGATTTTTGGGTAACCATCTTTTCACCTAACCTTGTCCTAACAACTTTAAATGAGCCCTTACCCATAACCTATCATAGGTGGAGTAATTTTGAAGGCTTATTTATGATTTTTGACTCATTTTTGTGGCTTTTGTCATAGGGTTTAAATGCACTTTCATTTCTTGGTTGAATTGCATTGTTAGGTGGATATTTTGCTTTGATTATTGATGTGAGTTTTGGGTGAGGGATGTGAAAGGTGATGGATTGTTTGTTCCCCTTCTTAAGTCATTTATTTTCCCTTTTTGGATTTTGTGTGTGTCCTTGATTTGGGAAATAATGGTCTTTTGACTAAATATTGGGAGAAAGTAAATGTGCATGGGGAAAGGAGTGTACCTTGGGTGAGGTGGAGTAGGTACTCCTAGTTGGCATCCATGTGGAGTCAACTCACCCTTCCCCCTTTCTTATTCTATAAATAAGTGTTGTGTTTAGTATTTGGGGTTGGCTAGTTGCATTCTTGTTCTATTTTGGGGAGATTTCTTGTGCTTGGAGGAGCTTGAGAGAGAAAGAATTTTGGAACAAAGTAAGGTTAGAGCTATGGATTTGAGGTAGGGATTTGAAACCTTTGTTTTACATTGTTGTTTGTTTATCTTACATGATGAAAATGGTGTGCTTGGTTGATTGTTTTTCCTTGGTTGATTTTAATCATTTTCACTCCCTTTTAAGTTGTTTTCTTTGTTGCATTGAAATGAGTTTGGATGGGTAGAGAGCCTCTAGATTTGGGTGTTGGAGGGGAGTATGTTGGGTTAGTTTTAGTGGAGGGAAAAATATTTTTAGGCTTGTTGTGAATGTGATATTATGGTATTTCATTGGAGGGAGTTGGGGTAGATAGGGGTTGGCCTTTGGTGGAGGGAAAATGGGAGTTTTGAGGAGGCATAAGGTGTAGTGGAGGTATAAGGAGGTTTGGTAACTTGGAGGTTTAAGGCCCAATCCCCCTACCCATTTGGAGCTATAAGGAGACTAACCCACATTCCTCCCTCTCCCACTTGGTTTGTTTTGCAAACCTTTGTTCTTGTTGTTGATGCATGTATTTGTGTGTTTTGTGCTTGTGTTTGGGTCTTATGGAGCTAGACCATTTGTGTTGCTCAAGGGGGTTGTTGGTTCATCCATTGTTTGTTTGTTATAGCTTGGGGGCCTTTGTAGGAGAGCTCCCCTTCTCCAATGTGCTTGGTTGGGTGGAGAGTGTCATTTGGCTCCCCTTGTGTGCTTGGAGATAGTTTGGAGATGACTAGTGATCGGACCTTGCAACTCTCTTATTTATTATGATGGAGAATTTAGCTCCATATTGTTGTCCAATGTAATCTTGTATCCTTCATTTTGTAAGAAAAAAGGTATTTTGGGGCATTGTGATTAAGGGTCTTGTAAACTCTAAAGAGATTCTTGAGATATTGTATAACATGTGACTCAAAATGTAGTCGTGGAAGCTATGAGGTTGTTCCCTTTTTGTAATGGATACATTGTAGATTTCATAAGAAGAAATTTAGTGTTCTTAAGCTCATTGTGAAAATATCTAAATCTGCATTATATGGGGTTTTGTAAGAATGAATATTGGAAGGTTGTATAAATTGAATCTAGTTGTTAATTGAATGGAATGTTGGGTAATGGTTTAAGTTGATGTAAATAAATTTCATGTAGTTGGTGCATCCCAACTAGTAACAAAACATTTGCAAAAAAATGTACTCTTACTAGTTGGGATACACATGGGTATGGCCATCCTTCCATGCAACTTGCATGGAAGGGTGACCATATCCATGGTGCACCTCCCCAACTCCATTTCCATCTTGTGTTGCATTTGAAACATAAATTTTATTTGTTATTTTGGCTTAGTAATAATCTTGTAATCTTGTTGATTTCATAAGGTATGAAATTTGTATCTGTTCGTTGTTACAATATCGCATTTGGAAAAATATTGTTGTTGATGTATGAAATTTTTAATACTTGTTGTATATGTGTAATAAAATATAATAATGTAGTATCATGTTACATTAGAAATGAGCATCTCATTGTTGTTAGCATCTTAGCATTTTTGATGAGATTCTTTGTTAAACCCATGCGAATCCTAGATTGTTGGCTATGTGTTTGGTAATTTAAATAAGTAGGAAAATTATTGTTGTTGTTAGTAGCACAATATATTGAAACCATGTTGTTTGATAATCTCAATTTCCTTAAATTGTTAAATCGTCAAATTCCCATCTTCTGTGTAGCTGTGAGACCAAATTGTATTTCAGTAACTATACCCTTATCAGTACATACATTATCTTATTACTCAAGATGATATATGCACATTTTTAGTATTTTATGATATTCATTTGTATATTTATTAGTAATTAGTTTATTCATATATATTGTAAATAAAAAAGGGTATTGTATTATTGTCTACATCTCCATGTATTGAACAACAAATTAAAAGTTGAGGGAAAAATCAATCCATGTCAAACAAACCCATCAATTGGGTTAAACGCCCTTCAAAACCCAAGTAGAACATGGATAATGAACCATCCTAAATGGCCTTTCAGTCCTGTCATTTTCCTACATAATAATACAACACTCTATTGAGATCCAAAGGCATTAACCTCGCTGAAACCCGAGTTAAGGTTGTAAACTTAGCACTAAATGGACTGTTGTAGTGAATACACACACACACATTTATATATAATACAAAAATAATAAATAAAACATATAATGTTTGGGGAGGGCGGCAAAGCCGACCCCCTCGACTTACCAATGTGTTACCACAACTGCCCCAGCCATAACACTCCACACCATAGATCTCGGCCACACCTCATGGCCCTTTCCCCACACCATAGCTCCCACGCCACACCATGGCCTCCCTTCTACCCACCGCCGGTACTCTACCTTGTCGTTCCCTTACTCCACACAACCTCCACCCTCCCTTTCCTTCGCCGTTTCCACTCCCACACCTCTCCTACTATCTCTCCTCTGGTCTTACCCTCCTCCCAATCCATCCTCCTCCAACGTCGACCTGTAACCATCTAAATCAAAAGAATAACAAACAACAAAAAGAAAAAGTATATAATGAAATCTTGTAATTAGATATAAGGGGGAGGGCAGAACTAGTTTAGAGTTAGGTTAGTCCTTTTAAATGAGTGTTATATATATATATATATATATATATATATAGTACATCAACCTTTATAATGTAAATATGATATAATATATGTATAAATATAGTATAAGATATAAGAATATAATATATGTTTTAATATATAATGTGTATTAAATATCATCGACTATATTATATTATATATATACTATAATATTGCTATGAGCTTATAATGCTATTATAACACATTATTATCACACCATTGTAATGTTATATCATTTATCATGTGTAACAATATAAGATATATGGTGTTTAACACTTTATTAGTCCCTGTCGTAAGACAAGGTAACTATAGGAATCATTTTCATATTAGCTATTGATCTTCTAACCAATCACTTCTCTTGATTTTTCTGCTTTTATCATTAACTCTATAGTTTTTAAAATATTTCTTGATTTCGACTTATTGTTGGAATCTTTTCCAAATCACTTTTCATTCATCTTTTGAAAAAAATGACATATAATAGGTGGCAAATTAACATGCCACATGACAAATTTTTCTTCCATCCTAAATGACAAGTCCTATATTTAAAGCAAAATTCTTTGATGGCTTGTCCCCCATAAACATTAAATTATTTTATCTTTAGCATTGATGGAACTATATTCCACGTGGACAATTATTGGGAACAGTAAGAACATATTTGTTAAAAAAACATATAATTTTAGTCCCCATCGCTAAACATATAAATATACCAACATCTAAGCTGTTAAAAAATAAATGTCGACGCGTCAATGGCGAATATTAGGGAAAACATGACTGTTGGAAGCTTTAGATTAACAACCACGTGGACTCTTTACCCACATTCTAAGCTGTCGGCATTCATTGAGAAGTCTGCGCATGGCCGCAACGAGTTATAAGACAATTTTATTGCCTCATCGAAGTCTTCTTTTGCTATCCGGATTTCTCGCTAGAGTATGCAATAGCTGCAGATAAAATAGTTGTGCATGTAAATAATTCAAGTTTATTATTCTTGTTTGAAAGTAATTTTTTTCAGATTTGATACCTTCTAGACTCTTCCACAATGATTGCCTAATTTCAAATTTTGGTAAAATGGGGCTTTTAAACTCAATTAGCTTCTCAAGAAGGAAAAATTAAGTCCCATGTTTTTTTGGATGAACCAATAGGCAACAAAATCATGAGACATATTACTAAATGTGAAAATTTGAATTTTCTTTATCATAGCTGAATTTTGTTTGCAACAAGACAAGGTTCTTTTCCGTCCATATTTGTATTATCAAGGAGAATATTTTTGTAAACAAGGAAATTAATGCAAGACTGAAACATTCAATAGAGCAGGAAACTTTGAGAAATGTGCATAGACAGTGTAGCTTATTTGCCCAAACAAGAATGTAGTTAAATTAACGTTTGTTGTGTCAAGAATGTGGAAAAAATGGCATTTGTAGATGGAATAGATGTTAAGAGGATTTGGAAATGTTACCAAAACATTGTGTAACATTATTAAATAAAATGTAATATTATTAATAATGAGTTTATAGAACTCATATTAATAATATAGTTGTAATAGTTAGTATTAGTATTTGGGTGAGTTGTGAGAACAACTCACGTAGCTATTTTGGAGTGTGAGTGATCCTAGGGATAAGCTTGAGAGATTCATGGAGAGAGATATGAGGGATTGAAGATAAAGTTTGACTCCACCTTTGTAGGAAATCAAACACTATAAAATGTAGTCTCCATCTATGTAAATCTATCCCAGATGAATTTTATATAGTATTCGGTGATTATTTCTCATATTAGTGTGTCGTTTCTAACAATGGTATCGAGTAGTTTTTGATCTTCCTATCAAAGACGAATAAAGCAACACGTGAAGTTGTTATAAGGATGCAAATATGCAAGTTTTCACACTTAAATTATATACAGTTCAAGTTCGCTCCAACCATGAGGAAGATGGATAATTTTTCACTCCGGTATGAAGAAATCGAGTTGAATCTCCCTCGGATCGGATCAGGAGCTCTAAAGCATAGCACCATTTATTTTCGGTTTGTGATCGCGGCGATGAAGATCTCAGTCAACCGATCAAAGTGCAATTCAATGAGGTTTTGATCTGTCTGCAGTAGACGAGCAATTTTCCAGCTATATAGTAGCATATGTGCCTTTTGGTCTATCACTAGGTCATGCTATAATTACTGTCACATTTGAGGAGTCTACGTAAAATTATTTCGAGCTCTCATTCTCCAAGAAGCATACAGAGTCATGTAAATGACTTTGGCACATGAAGGCAAAGATTCGATGATCTATACGCTATCGTTATCTCATCCCCTGATGAACTTAACATTTCATTGTGGTTCGAGAACAAGACACACCAACTCTGATTATTTGGAGCTCACTACCTTCTTACAACTCAACCACTGTTGGTCCGTGATCCTCTCTATTTTCCGTTCAATCTCCACATGAGTCATATCACTAAAAAAGGTCAAAGTCATTTTCTTTATGCTTAGAATAGTTATTTTATAGTTGTTCTTTTTAAGTCATATATAGTTGGTCTATAGAAATTCTTATGTCATAAAAGTATATGACATACGATCTAGTTTTGAGTTTATAGTTTTGTTATTTAATCTTTTTCCTATTATTAGATTTTGATTGTTTTATGTATTTTAATTTGTATCTTTTTAGGTTATGGTCATTATGAAATCAAATTTTACAGTCATTATTTAGTCATTGGAATTTATAAAAGTGATTTTATGTCAAATAATTTCAAAAATATTTTCCACTTAAAAGTCAGTGTAATTATAAGATTTTAATTTTTTTAATAGATTCATAGTCCAAATAAGACAAATAGTGTAAAGTCATGTGTTTTTTAAATGTTATATTTAAATGATTACGTGTGGAGTTAAGTTTAGGTCTTTGTTTTGTTTTTTTATAAAATAGTCTTTTAGTTTTTATATATCTCTTTTAGTTTTTTTGTCAATTATTATTTTTAGTTTTGAGTATTATTTTGAAAGTAATATTTATTAAATTTATTTTGTGTTTAAAGTGTATGGTATTATATGCTATCTTTTTTGTTTTGTTATTATTATTAGGTTAAAAATAAAAGTTATAATTATATTGTTTATTTTGTTTTTAGTTTTTTTAAATTATTATTTTTGTTAATTTTATTTGTGTCAATGTAAACGCTATAAAATTGTATTAAGTCAATTGATTATTTGTGTGTATTGTAGATTTTTATTGTCTTGTCATTGTCAAAAATTCTAAAACAAAAAAAAAATATTTGTCTTATGGACGCATTTTCGGTGGTAACCGATGTCCCTTAATGTAAATTCGGATTCAATTTCAAAATTTTTGAGTAACTAAAGCAATATAACATGGAGGACAAAGGCAACGGAGGAAGGAGGTCAATCAACGACCTCTCGCTAGCCCACAAACGACAGGGCCGCACAATGGCATTGTGACATTTTATTTGATTATGTGTTTACTTTCTGCAAATAAGAACAAATGTCACATTCCTGTTTAATTGTAATGTGTGAGAAATTCATATATGTAACCTCCTAGAAGAAAACATTGTAGAGTATGTCTCTAAGTTTATTGTATCACTCATAGATTTGAAAAGGGTTGGTGGTAGATCCGAGGAAAACCACAGATGTAAAAAGGTACAAAAACTTTTATTGATATAGCGGTCCTCTGACTGCCTTCCTTCTTTATGAAGATAATCCCCAGTGGAATGCCGAGTGCATTCTTTTCATGGAGTAAATGTGGGATGCGTTCCTTCGCATAGTTGTGGTCATGTGCAACAAGATAGTCAACCAGTTGGAAGTTTACATGCCTTTCTTTGATCCAGATTATGAGGCAAGCCCATGCAACACGTTGCAGAAAAAGGAGTTATGTTGTACCATGTCAACATTAGGGGAGTGTATATTGAGAATTAATAATGTTAACAATAGGGGAGTGAATGTTACCAAAATATTGTGTAACATTATTAAATAAAATGTAATATTATTAATAACGAGTTTATAGAACTCATATTAATAATATAGTTGTATTTTGGGTGAGTTCGATAATAACTCATGTAGTTATTTTGGAGTGTGAATGATCCTAGGGATAAACTTGAGAGATTCATGGAGAGAAATATGAGGGATTGAATATGAAATTTGAGTCCACCTTTGTAGGAGATCAAACACTATAAAATGTATTCTCCATCTATGTAAATCTATGCCGGATGAATTTTATAAAGTATTCGGTGATTATTTCTCATATTATTGTGCCCTTTCTAACCGGAAACCCCATTGTATTTATAAATGTGTATTTTGAGTTTTTTTATGTCACATTGCATACTGTTAGATTTATTTCTGTTCTGTATTTCAAAGATGATTTTTTCTTGCTGCATCTTCATCTAATATGGCTGGCCGTTTCCAAAGTTGCGCTCGGCCTGCTGGGAGCTTTATTATCCTTGAGCTTCTCATCGTGGATTCTCAACATTTCAACTATTTTCTACTATTTCGAACTTACGATGCATAGAGAGAAGGCGTTATCTCTTCATTTATTCTATGCCATCCTGGATGGCTGAACAAGGTCAGGCCACTCACGGGTGCTCTGTAGGGAATCAATTATGATTCACCAGAACAATACCACCAGAGTTGAATTATCAGTGCCCATCTCTGCACTTTCAAGCAACTTCCACTGCCTATCCTACCAAACCGAACTGCAGTAAGATCTCTAATTTGGCCAACATCCCCATGCTGAGGTTCGCCTTTACACCTGCCAGTTATATTTTTCCCAAGCAATTCCAAGACCTTTTCAATATAACCATTTTACGTCTATCTTGTAATCTTCACACTTTAGAGACCACATTTTCTGAAGGCATGCTAAAGAAGTGCTAAAGTTTGGTTAAGAACATCATTTTTACATATCTTGCAATTGTAGCAGTCTCTGAATTCAATTTTTTTCACGCATTTTGTCAAACGATTCCTGTACATTATATTCTTGCACGTTTTACATACATATCCATCCACACATTTATAGCTACAACATAACCAAAATCCCCAAGTTCCATTATAATTTGTTGCATGTTTATACCTTGCGCTAAGCTTCCATTTTGATGCACGCCGAGAATATGCTGGCAGAGGTTGTGGAGTTTGACTTTACACCTTTCAATTGCATTTGCTTCAATGATTTCTGCAACCTTTAAAAAAAAAACCCATTTTGTGCACACACTGCCATCACAGCAGTCCATGACACCACATTTCTTTGAGGCATTTGGTCAAACAGTTCTCCTGCATTGTGTATGCTTCCACATCTTACATACATTTGTACCAGGTGTTCCCAATTGCATGTCAAAAATACATTTTCCATTATTCTCTTAATGTCCACACCCAGTTTTAAACCTCCCATTTTAGCACAGGCTAATAGGATGCTGGAAACGGTTGCAGAGTTCTTTAACAACTCCATGAAGCATTTTGTCAAATAGTTCACATGCCTTGTAAATACTTAGTCAAAATAAAAGTAGCTGCATTTTACGTTTAAAATCCTAATTAACAACGAACATTATCCTCACAGGAGATGCGCTGACCCCAAAGGGACTTGTTTCCACCCATGAATGGGGTTGCATTTGAAGGAACCTGAAAGTGTTTGTTTCCTGTAGGCGAGTTTCATGTGAGTCGCAACGCAACCGTCGAAGGCAACAACGCTAAAACTCGTGCTTGTAAAGCATACGTGGTTAAACGAAAATCGGCTGTATAAAAAGGCTACACCGGCATTGACTTTAACCCCTGGTTCATTTCAGTGGCGGCGCGGCCAAGAATTAGTGTACAACAATTCAACAAACACTTCGGTTTAATAATAATAATAATAGGTTTTTACTGTTATGATGCCGGGCATATGGGACTACCTTGTACTCACATGTGGGAGGCAACTAACTTTGCTACAAACTAAGCGTATATACCCTACCCCCTGCAGGATTTGAACTTGTGACCTCTATTTCAAAAGCGCATATTCTTCACCATTAAGCCAACTCAAGTGTACAATAAGTATACTATTATTGTTATATATAATCTAACATTTATTTAACGTTTATGATGCTTACAAGATATGAATTATTATTAATGATATAATAAAACCTATTACGTTTAAGTTATGCATTAGTATACTTAATGTAAAGTCTTTTAGGAGACATCGATAAAATTGGAACGATACAAAGAAGATCAACATGGCCCTACGCAAAGTTAACACGTACATTACGGGAAGAATATGTGCAAGCGTCATTCGATGCACAAAAACTATTTTTTTTTACCTCGTTTTTGGTCGGAAATTCTAGGGCGTTACAAGTTTCATGTGGACTAATGCATTCAATGAATAACTTTCCTTAGCATAATTATATCTTTCTCTTATTGTACACGCTTGAAGTTGTGAACAAAAATGCGGTTAAAATACATGTATTTCTTCTTGTGTGTGAAAGGTCCGCACAACAAACAAACAGAGGGGGATTAAGCCTTAGGCAAACTAGGCGATTTACTAGGGCGCTAGCGATCGAGGGGCACTGAATCTAAAATTTTCCTTTTTGTTGGTTAATTTTAAAATAATTTATCTGAAGATTTAATATTGATCAACCCATTTATAGATATTATTGTATAGTAACATAAATTTCACGCATACACATAAAAACATTTTGTAATATTTTTGCAAGTAAAAGAAAATATCACATATTTACAAGCACATGTTTTTTTTTTGGTATTGTTACCCATTATTTGATGTAGCTCTAGATTATGTAGGTGTGTAATTTGTTCTAGATAAAGGTTAATGCATTTTTTATAATGTCGTTGGTGTATTTAGTAGAGGTGAGTATAAGTGAAAGAAAATAGTAGTTGATTTTCTATTCTTAATTTTTTGGGGAAAATTTGTATTATTTTACTATAGAGGAATCCATTGGTTTGGGTCAAATACGATTCTTCAAAAAACCATGGGAGCTACATAAACGTTTTATTTATTTGTAAAAAAAGGTGCTTTATTTTAGCATAGAGTTCCTGTCACCTACTTGATATGACTAAATCAGATTTGTAAGAAGCCTTGTATAAAATATTATATTTTTGCATTTCGATCATTTCCTACGATTAATGTTTTCCACAGACAAAATATTTTTCATCATTCTGTGATAATTTAATAATATATTTTTATTATTTTTATTTTGATCATGATGTAAATTAAAAAATACACGAATATAGAAATATTTTCTTTATTTTCTTTATGAAAGAAAATAATAACTAAATTTGTGAAGAGGGCGTCCTCTCAAACTATTGCCTAGGGCGCTCTCGACCTTTAATTCGGCCCTACAAACAAACGTAGTAAATGTTCTCGGTGCTTTGGGTCATATTGAAAGTTCTAAATGGGACACTTTCTCCAAATCCTCCTAAAGTATATACGAGATACCATGTCCCTTGAATGAATCTTGGAGTGATTATATTTTCCCATTAATATCATGACCATCGGTGCCTTGCTCCTTGGGTAAGTCTTATTTTGCCTCCTATTAACCTTTCCTAGGTCTCTCAAATGCTTTGACTCATTGAGTTGATGTTGGATATGTGCACATCATAACCATATCTATTTTCTCTATATTTCTATTTCACTGTTTTGTATAACACATGTCGTTGTTACGATTCAACTACAAACGACGAATATTTCCCAAATCCGTATTGCGTTGTACATTCTCAATAAAACATTTTTTTGAACCTTTTAAATTAAACAATGCGAAAAAGGAGAAATAAACTTTTCAATTCTTTTTTTTTTTTCATGCTAATTTTTAGGACATAACATTATATAATATTCGTTTAATTATTTATTTTATTTATTAAAATAAAATTATTCACACTCAATCTTACCAATAGATGATATTTTATTTTTAAAAGGCATTGACGACTTCAAATTTTATCCCTAGGGACCTTGGGGTTTTGTTTTTATTTTTAATTTTAATTGGGAAGGCCGAGTGGTGTACTTTTATGCTGAGAATGGGCGGGGAATGGGATGCGTGGCTAGAGGATGCAGTAAACAAATTGGAGAATCTGAAGCGTCTCCGGTCGCTCAGACCGTTATTTCCGTCTCTTTTTCACATGGAATCAGAGTTAACACACATTTACATTCAAACCATCGAGAATTCGAGACATTTGAGAGCCGGGGCGTGGGATCGATCCGCAGTGGAGGTTGAGATCTCAGAACACACTTTTCAGCATTGGATGAATAACATGTGCACCACAGGTCGCTACCTTCCCAAGTTTCATCTTCCATTTCTATTTTCGTTAAAAACATCTAATGTTAACTAGATTCTCAAGCGCATTTTACATTTCTGACATTTGGAAAGAAGCTCCCCTCTTGATGAACACTCGTTGATAACGTCATTCTTATCATTAAATCCTCACATTTTTTGTTTTTGCCCATTTTTTCTTCAATGAAATGAGGTCGATGGCTCAGAGAAGATTACAGTATATAAAGTCCTGGCCAGCATTCTGACAAGTCTTTAAATCCATTTAACTTTTTCACTAACTCTGAACACATATTCCTTTCAGAGATAGGACTTAGCATCTATAACCTCCCCTACGACATTACACACATCAATCTCATTCCTATCAGTATTTAATATTATCTATAAAGTCCATGGTATTCAAGGCAAAATAAAAATTAGAAAATTCCATCAATGCTTGGACATGAGTCTATTTTCGTTGACTGGAGTCATTGCAATCTCCACATCTGCAACAGTGGCTTGCCCCCCTGGCCACCTCTGAACACCATAATTGCAATTCTATTAAGATTGGAATTTACTACAAATTTATGTCTGCACGTGTGTGGTTGCCATATAGTGGTATGATCTAACATTTGTACAGCTTGAGGTCCACTACATGAGGGCTATAGGCAGCAGGTTCCAAAGGACTTCACTCACAAAGCATGGTAAACAGTGTGTCGACTGCATGCATAAAGCATGCCAAAGGGATGAGAGGAAAACAACTAAGGATAGGAGACAAACTCAGAATAATGGAGAAGAAGAAGAAGAAGATATTTTAATGTCCACAAGGCTACCAAAGCGTATGAGACAGCAGATCTTGTTAAAGATCTTTCTGGCATTCAGATCTCCTGTTGGTGAGTTTGATAATCAGCTCCCCTGTTTTTTCAACCATATTCTTGCTGAAAATGTCTTGAAAGGAGGCAGTAGCCACCGTGCTAGCAAACCGGGCCCTAATGTCGTTATAAACATTACTCTCGAATATGAAATGTATCTCAGATTCCTCTGCACCAGACATGTAAAAGACACAGATTCTCTCTTCCCGCCTCTTCAGGTCATTTCCATCTTCTTGAGAAAGGCTCACTTTGCTATTTATAAAATGAGAGAGATGACCAACCAATTGTCACTAACCTTTAATTGCAAGGTTAATTATGCGCACTCTCCTTTATTTCTAACTTTTATAAAACATAATGTTAGGCTTTAATATTGTGCACTTAATTCCTATAGTTTATCCCTCAATTCCAAAAATAAAATATAAAATATTCAGAGAATTTGTAAATGTGTCTAGTGCTTATTACTGAGGTGGACAATATATCAACTCAGCAACACCTTTCTCTACCAACAAATTAACATACTGAAATGAACCTCTATGTGTTTGGTGTGCATATTTAAAACTGGATTGTTTTCCAGTTTCAAGCAAACCTTGATTTTACAAAATATGCATGTAGGCTGCTCCTGACATTATTATAAATTAGCCAAACCACCTCACATGCATCCAAAACAGGAGCCTTGTGCTCTGCTTTTGTTGAAAGCAAAGCAACATTATTTTTCTTCTTGCTTTTCTAAGATATTGCACCTATTCCAAGACTGAAGATGTATCTTGTTGTTGACTTCCTGTCATCAACTGATCCACTCCGATTGG
The DNA here is from genome assembly GCA_018340775.1 of Taxus wallichiana var. yunnanensis. Classification (NCBI taxonomy): domain Eukaryota; kingdom Viridiplantae; phylum Streptophyta; class Pinopsida; order Cupressales; family Taxaceae; genus Taxus; species Taxus wallichiana. The sequence continues at coordinate 166,410,751 of CM031242.1, read as the reverse complement.
AATTTATGTAACCAATTAGCTGAAAATTGATAGAAACACCATACCAAAATGAAGAATCTAATGTGCCTTTGGTGTACCTCGAGATCCTCTTTGTTGCCCTCCAATGATCAGCATTGGGATTATTAGAAATCTGATGATGTAGCTAACAACAAAGGAAATATCATGCTTCATGGAAGAAAGATATATAAGGCTGCCACCACTTTTCAATACAGTGATTCATTGATCTGCTGAACAGAATAATTTGAGGCTATCAGTTATAGACTGGCCTCCATAGTGGTCATCATTGGATTAAAATATGGCGTCTTGAATTTCACAAGCAGTCCTTTTGCATACTTTTGTTGAAAAATAAATACAGTCCTCCTGTTCTGCAAGAATTAAGGGATTTTCCTGTAGAGCAACTTGTGGGGTGCCAATTCTTGAAAATGGAAAGAATAGCGGGTTTTAACATGTGGGTTTATTTTAACTTCAACAGATAGGTTTTCCATAAAAGACATTTAGAATCTTATCGCTCAAGAGGATCTGTTTAAGTTGTATTTGGAGATGAAAGACCCCACTTGGTGAGATTGGAGATGGATTTATGGGCATCCGATTTGTAAATATGACACAAAACGTCTGTATCATATTTTGCTTCAGAAATGTACCCTTGCTCCTGTTCCGAATGCTAGATGGATTGCCTCTGAAGCGGAAGCCTTGTGGGTCTGTAGGCTGCATAGTGTGCGGTCACTAAAGATTTCATTTAAGCATCTGGTTTTTGCCTAGCTCATGATCTATCAGGGCTTCTTCCCACCAAAGCCCGTTTATTCAAGAGTAATCGCTCTGATGGTCGATGTCCCCTTTGTTTTAAGTTAGAGACAATTAAGCACCTTCTGTGGGACTGTCATTTTGTGAGATCTTGTTGGAAACTTGTGCAGTCTGTCCTGGCAGCCACTTTTCAGGGAAATCTTCAGGCTTCTTCCCACCAAAGCCTGTTTATTCAAGAGTAATCGTTCTGATGGTTGATGACCCCTTTGTTCCAAGTTGGAGACAGTTAAACACCTTCTGTGGGACTGTCATTTTGCGAGATCTTGTTGGAAGCTTGTTCAGTCTGTCCTGGCAGCCACTTTTCAGGTAAATCTTCATTGGCGGGAAGCTCTCTTGGGCGATTCCAATACTATTATCTGTAGTCCTTTTAGGAGTATCTGGATGTGTGTTCGAGTTTCATCCATATATGTTTCTTGGAAACTTAGATGCAACTATGTTTTCAGGAATGAGGTATGCAACTTTGGATGATTTTTGCCACGCTAGGAAAGACAAAGTGCGTTTGCAATCTCTTACAAAAGGATGTCTTTTGATAAAGGAAGCCAAGAAGCCTGAGCCACAAGCTTATTCCTATTGTATTGCTATCCTTGTTGCTTTACGGGAAAAATTGTAATCTTCATTGTAAATATCGCTGTACAACTGGCTATTCTTTTGTACAACTTTTTGTTGTAAAAATTGTTTTTGTTAATATATGAAGCATCTATTCAAAGCAAAAGGAATTCATCCTCTAAACAACAGTTCATGAGACACAAATCTATCATGTCAAAAGTGGAGTACAGATCTGATTATCTTTGGTCTTGCTTCTTGCGATGATTAAGTCATCCACATAAACAAAAAGAATGGCTATATCATCCACCAACCTTTGATGTAAAGGTTGGGATCAAAAGGACTACTCATGAACCTTGAATTAATCAAAAAATGATCAAATTTGGTGTACTATGCTTGTGAGTCTCGGCACTTGCTTCAGCCCATACGGCACGTTCATAAATCTACACAAGTTTTTTCTTGTCAATAACCACAAAGCCTTTTGGCTGCGTCATGTACACCTCCTTTAAATCACCATTCACAAAACAATTTCAACATCCATTTTAAACATTTTCCAATGAAATTTGAAAGATCCCCAACCGATCTTTGGCCTCAAATCTGTTTTTCTATGGCTTGCAAATGATAAAATATGACTTATTGGAATACTGGCAAACAACCTAGGACAATTCTGAATTAACTCTAGCAAATATGACTAGGGTTAGGGAATAAATTCAATGCAAATGGCTCTCATAATAATATTGTTTTGACCACAAATGATTGCTCATATTTTATAATCCCCAAATCAGAATTTTATGAGACTAACTCAGCCCAAAATGGTTGTAAAAATACCATCTGTGACTGCTGCAATTTTATAACAGAAATGGCGACTAGGTTTGTATATGAAATTCCCCACAACAACAATCAAACAAACATGTTTTCACCCTAAACTGATCTGTGCATGTTGGCAGCTCAATATACATATAAAATCTGATTTTTCTGAGATAATATTAATCTGAAATTTATATCAGAAATCTGCAGATAAGAGAGGTTTGAAACAGCACTATAAACCCCTCCAGAAATTACAGAAAATGCTTCATTTGATCCACAAAAATTAATGCAACATACAACAATAAGTTTCAGACCTGAAATGTCTTCAGAACACATCCAAATGGCCAAAAGGTGGGTCGCTTCATTGGAGCAAAATAGCATAACCCAGCTGCAATCTTTATTCTTCACACCCTGATACAAGATCTATCAACTACTGATTGGAAAGACTGAAAATACTCATGCTAGCACAATAGAATTTCCTGTGTGGAAATCCCTCACATTCTCTAAGAGGGTTTTCGTCCTCTAGAGGGTAAATTCGAAGGGTTTTCGTCCTTGGAATGTAATTTGCAAAAGCATCAAAGCTTAAGTGCAAGATCAGAAAATGACAAGTGAATAAGCATGCTTTCCTCAAGTCGACCTCTCCCTTTTATAAGAGAAATGACCCAAAGAGGCCTCCACAATGACCAATCAACAAAAGTGATTTCTTCTAGACATGTGCCCCAAATTCCCTTAGGCTAGGTCGCATTTTTCTTGGGAGGAATAATAATTTTTATCCTTTCTAAACTTCATTCTCCCTCCTTTGCCCAAGTCGCATTTTTGCCTAGGGATGACACAAAATTAGCATGGGCCTCTTTTCTACTCTCCCTAGGAAGGATACAACATAATATTAGACCCAATGCATCTATCTAGAGATTACAAATTTATTATTAAGTCAAATAAATTAATACAAGTGCTTTATTAATTTTATAAATATATTTTTAGCACTTTGTAATAACTTATTGTGACTTAAGTCACCCTTGTGCATACCCTTTGGCCGTTAGGTAGACAAAATTGGGCCAAAGGTCTTCAATAAGAACTATCCAAAAAGAGGGACATTACAAAATTGAGGACAATCACTAAAAATTTTCATCATCATAGCTACAGCGTAATTGTCTCCTCACAACCTGTTCCCTCTATTGGCAAACCCTTGGAAAATCCCTTCATTACAAGCCTTGCTTTATGTGTCCAAAAAACCATTTGCATTCAATTTGCTTTACTCAATCCATTGACTACCGATTCCCTTTTTACCTAGTTGAAACCAACAAGTGTGTTAGAACATTTAATATTAAGTGTTCTTATAAATAAACTATAGTTTATAATTAAATAAATTAGAATATATAATATTTTAATTTATTTAATATAAACTACATGTTTATTATGTTAATTGATTATTTAAAAATCAATTAATGGTTACGGGGTACTTCGTGAGAAGTCACACCCGTTTGATTTATTTATATTGACCGTGGGGTCATTTCAAATGTAATGAATTCAAAATTCATGTGATGAATTCATGGAGGAGAGAAGTGAGGGGAATAAAGATGTACTGGACTGAGTTTCTCATTAATGGAAATCTTACCTTTGTTCGTGGTTTTTACCCCTTGGGGTTTTTTCATGTTAAATCTTTGTGTTTGTGTTATTTTATTTTATTGCATTTGTTATAATGTTTATTATATTAATTTAATTAATATTGAATCTTATTTAATTGTTAATGTGTTAAACCCTCGGATCTGACATGGTATTAGAGCAGGTTCAAAAGGTTTCAAATAAATAAATTAATTTAATCTGGTCCTTAGGAGTCTGGAGCAACGTTTTAATACCCGAACTGTTTTCCTCTTTTTCTCACACAAAACGCCATCAATTCTTGAATTTTATGATGCTGCATTGAAGGGCTCGAAGATACCTTTCCAACGAGACCAATTTTTGCCTAATTTGGAGCTGTGGAGAGAAAGTTATGGCCATTTAAAGTTGTGCATCTTAGAAGGAACAACAAGTCGACATGTGGCAATTTCGATTTGCTTCAGGTTTGCCTATGTGTGCCTTTGTGATTATTTCCTTCTTTCCCTCATGTCTACCTTTTACCTTCCGTGTGTCTCCTTTGACTACCTCAACCACAGCCGTACCCAAAATCTTTTATTTGAAACTTGGTTTATTCCGCGGACTTGAGGTCCATGAAATACATTTGGTTGAAAATCCACAGAATTACGCCACGTGTCCCTCTCTGTCCCTCTTTTAGTCCTTGGATCTGTGACACGTGTCCACCTTTGTTAAATCAATTTATAACCTTTATATTATTTACTTTCCTTGATCAAAGATCATTATATGCGCTTTGATAAATTCGGTTAGTAGTTAACATGTGTGGCCCGCTTAATAGTTAATACTACTAAGCCTTGGTCACAAACCCGAAGTTGCAATTAATCTCCTTGATAAAGATGGAAAGATCATCATCAATTTGAGTATTCTCAAATCTTGTTTAGTTATGTAAATTACTTATTATAAGTAATTTTAACCAATTATCAAAGATAAGTCTTGTTAATGACTAGTTAATGGATTTGAAATCAAGATCTAGTTGAGTATATTAGTATGTGATTACTAAAAATAGTATTATATGCATAATAAATGACACTTGGGGATGTCTTTGTGTTTGTATTGAGACGTCCAATCGATTGCATCTAATATATATTTTGCAAAATTAATATGTTGAAATTATTCAACATATTGGTAATATAACATGGTTAGTTAAACATATTGTTATTTAAGTTGGTATACAACTTGTTTTTAACCTATTAATGTAAGATTTATAGATGGTTAAAAGTGAAATCAATAAATATTTATATTATGCTTATTATGATAATGCATGTTTATATGGATATTGTGATTCTAACCATGTTGGTGTTGTGTTAGATAGAAAATCTACAACTGGATATGTGTTCAAGTTTGGTATTGGAAAAAACAACCAACAATCTTCATCTCTTCTACTGAGGATAGAGTATAGAAGTGCGATGGAAGCAGTGAAAGAAGTCATGTGGCTAAAGCGATTGTTGGAAGAGATACACATGGAAGTTAAAGGAAGTACTCCTCTTCTATGTGATAGTCATAGTTTCATTGCTCTTGCTAATAATCTAGTTCAACATCGAGAACGAAGCATATAGAAATTCATATGCATTTTATCCGAGAGAAGGTTCTCTGCGGTGATATAGATCTCTAGTACTGCCCGATTGAAGATCAAGTTGTAGATATGTTTACAAAGCCATTGTGTGCTGTAAAGTTCTGCAAGTTTCGTGCAATGCTTGGCCTTTCAGAGTTGCCATTGAGGGGAGTATGCATGACAATGTCACCTCCTAATGGGTGGCCGGTTGTTATCTCTTTCTTCTCTATACTTTTGCTCCATTGTAAAACATTGTAAAAGATCTTTTTATGATCTTTGTAAACTTGTCACTCTAAGTTTACGGTGTATGCATCTGATGTATTGCATCTATTGTAAATGAGGTCCTTGTGTTATAAAAGGATCCTAGAGATGTTGGCAGAGATTTTCCATGAGAAACTGTGAGATGTAGTCTCACAAATCATGCTTAGCCCAAATCCTTCACTACTGATTTATGGATTCCAAATCCTTTTGTACTCAAAAGGTAAGATGAGCATGATGGTGTATAAATCCTTCAAATGTGATATGCTAGCCTAAACATTCACTGTGGTTTATGGATTTGTAAATCTGTTGTATAAACAAGTAACTTTGGCATATGTTCCCCACTTAATATTAAGGGGGAGTGTTAGAACATTTAATATTAAGTGTTCTTATAAATAAACTATAGTTTATAATTAAATAAATTAGAATATATAATATTTTAATTTATTTAATATAAACTACGTGTTTATTATGTTAATTGATTATTTAAAAATCAATTAATAGTTATGGGGTACTTCGTGAGAAGTCACACCCGTTTGATTTATTTATATTGACCCGTGGGGTCATTTCAAATGTAATGAATTCAGAATTCATGTGATGAATTCATGGAGGAGAGAAGTGAGGGGAATGGAGATGTACTAGACTGAGTTTCTCATTAATGGAAATCTTACCTTTGTTCGTGGTTTTTTACCCCTTGGGGGTTTTTCCACGTTAAATTTTTGTGTCTGTGTTATTTTATTTTATTGCATTTGTTATAATGTTGTTGTAATGTTTGTTATATTAATTTAATTAATATTGAATCTTATTTAATGGTTAATGTGTTTAACCTCTCGGATCTAACAAAACGCCCAAGTTTTGTTCCACATTAAAGCACCATACTTAGTCTTCTTGCTTGTGATGTAGAAGCATCCAAGTTCACTTGCGATCTTGCATCACTAAAAAAAAGGTTATAGTTAGGAGAGTAAAAGTTGGTGCACTGTGAAGTTTTGTGTGAGCTTGTGCAATTCTTTGCATTGAGTTATTTTGAATAAAAAGACAAGGCATGGCGAGTTTGAGGTTTTACGTAGCCTTATGGAGTTTTGAGGCCAATGGATATTTTGAAGCATTTGCACCTTGTGTGTTCTTCGCATGCCTATAGGTGGGCAAGTGTTTTAAAACCGGTCAAACCGGGAACGGAACCGGCGGTTTGACCGGTTTAACATTTTAAAGCACGCACGAACCGTTTAGTAAACCGGACGGTTGACGGTTTTAGCCCAAATCGGCGGTTTCAGATGGCAAGGCGGGCGGTTTCATCCTGAACCGGCCGAGTCAGCATTTCTTTCCTTTTTTGGCATTTCTTTCCTTTTTTGGATTTTTGGTGAAAAAAACACAAGTATAGAATAAAATTTGCCATTTTTGGAAAGGGTCCGGGAAGATGTAGCAACAAAAACTTGCATGTGCCATAACTTTCATTCTGTGGCTCCGTTTCAGGTGTCGTTTTCTCTAAAAGTGCATATTTTCTCGAGCTCTACGCATTGATGGCAATATTTTTCTTATTTTCATAAAATCTATTTTTGCACCTTTTTGGACCAAGCAACTTCTTGCAATCTTCTGAAAGAATCATGAGCTTTGATTGCTTGTAGACAGATTAGTAATTAAAAATACTGGATAGCTTTCCAAAACTCGGCGAGTATTCTCCCGTGCTCGGACTAATCGTCCCACCTACCAACTTGGTCGCGACCTGCTTATTCAAATGTTGACTTCACATATCAAGTTATCAACAGATGCATAGGTTTTTTTTTTGCTATTTTAAGAGTCTTTTTTGTGTTTAAACTCCAATTTGCGCATCCTCAGACACAAGACTGAAGGCTATCGTAAAGGTCCCAACAAAAAGAAAGCATTAATAGCAATGAAAGAAAACGCTGCAAATACATGGTTTTGGCTGCAAATTTATGTTTTTTTAAAGAAATTTGAGTATTTTTTAAGTTGCCGAGTATTCCCGAGTATTGGCCGAATATTGCCGAGTTTTGTTTTTTTGGGGTCTGCCGAGTATTTGCCGAGTGTGAGTATTCCAACTATCACTATATACATGAGCAAACTTTGCGTATTTTGTGTGTAATTGTTGGCATCATGGTTTCTAATTTTTCAAATATATTTCTTTCTTTAAAAATGTAATTTTTATGTGTTTTTTAGTAAACCGGTTCATAGAGTTTGAACCGGTCCGGTTCCGGTTCCGGTCCGGTCCAACCCTCGACCGGTTCCGAGTCCGGTTCCGATTTTTAAAACATTGAGGTGGAGGCTTTAACAAATTTTCTCCCTTTTGCGGATCTCGTGTTCTTTTGCACATGTCAACATCAACACGGTTGGACTTGGACCGAACACGTGGGCCTTGATTTGTTTTCTTGGCTAACTGGATGTCCGAGCAACCTAGTGAATTTTGATTGGATGAAGACTCCCACATGAGTGATTATGTACAAATAGGATGGATTGAATTGACAATGATTTGGTTGAGTTGAGAAATCTTCACAAAGGTATTTTTATCTCGCAAAGGTATCTCTTCGCTAGCATCTATAAATGGAAGGAGCAATGGATGAGCAAAAGGAGCTAGAATTAGCCATATGATCTTGGATCAATCAGAAGGGTCCAAGAGATCAATTGAGCTAGAGTATTGATATAGAGAAGCAAGTAAATTCCTATAGAAGCAGATTGTGAGTAGCTTAGGCAATTGTAAAGCTCCATTGTCCAAGGAGTTGAGTCTGGTTCTGTAGAAGGTGAGTTAGCAAGCTTATCTAGCATAGGTCCTAGGACTGAAATTCCTCGTGGGAATTTCTGCGAAGTTTGTCATAAGATTGTGGCAAAGTGGGAATGTAATGTGCCTGAGTTCGTAATCTTTTCCTCATTCATTAAAGAAGCTTTTATTGTCTCTTACATGAAGTGTTGAGATCTTATTTCAGTGAGGTCTAACTTGGAAAATCTACGGGCTGCATAGACTAAGGCATCCCTTAGTTGGGACTGCTAACTGTGACTGCATTAGTTTGGTATCAGAGCGGAATTTATATTCTCGTAGGCATGTGATTTTTAATTTGGCTGATTTCCATACACGTGCGTGTGGGTAGAAAGTAGTTGTAGGCATCTTCCAACATTTGGGTTGTTGGGTAGAAGGTGTAAGTTGCGGTATTTTGTTACTATTGAGTGTTATGAGGAAATTGTAATGGCAAATAGGGGAGATTTCGCTGCCATAGCAGCTAGAGCACCGAGAGTGTTGAGACTTGTAGATTTGGCGGAGATGATGAGAGGAGTACAAGCTTGTTTGGAGGCTATGGAGACCACTCAATGAAGAGGCAGTGACAAGTGGATGATAATGCAAGTGATGATTAAGTCGTATAAGAAGCACTTGAGGACTAGGATGCGGAAGCAAAACATATGGATGAGCAAGATGATAGATTCTTATGTGCAATTACAAGGTTGGGTCATAAGCTAAAGTTGGATATTCTTAGTTATCCTAAGAGTTTGAATCTTGAAGAGCTCGTGCGTCTAGATTGTTGAGCTAGAGATGTATTTTGAGTATGAAGTTGTAGAAGATCCCAAGAAGGTGAGGATTGCATGTAATAAGTTGAAAGACCATGCATCTTTGTGGTGGGAACATGTGCAGATTGAAAGTGTACGTAGAAGCAAAGATGATAAAAAATTGGGATAGATTGGTAATGAAGTTAGAAGCTAAGTCATGCATGAGGATCACCAATTAAATTTGTTTAATAAATTACATAATTTGTATAAGCGTTGAGTGTAAAGGATTATGATGAAGAGTTCTACAAACTCGTATCGAGTGGATCTAGTTGAAGATGATGCAAAAAAGATTACAAGGTATGTTAGTGGAACTCATATTGCCATTCAATATGAGTTTAACATGATTAGACTAAGGTTTGTTAAAGAAGCCTATCGGTTTGTGTTGAAGGCAAAAGAAAATTTGTGGTGTAGACAAGAAGGCCGTGTAAGGAAAAAGGAAATTTCTTGTATAGAGGAGGCGGAGGATCGTGTAGTGATACACAAAATCATGGGCATGAAGGTGAAGCGAGTTCCTTGCATGATCAAAGTCATGTGCAAAGAGGTGGAGGTAGGTCTTCGTTCAAAGGAAGAGGACATGGAAGAGGTAGAGGATTCGAGTGGAACATGTTTTCGTTGTAGAGAAGTCGGAAATCATGCATTTGAGTGTTATAATAATGACAAAATAATGTTGTTTGGAGGAATGATGCTAGAACCACGTTGCCCAACATGTAGATAAAAAAACCATTTTGTCTAACAATGCAAAGAGCCGAGTTCAAAGAAGCTTTCATAATGAAGAAGGTGCTATTGAAGCCAACTAAGGTAGAGAATGCACCAACATAGAGGAAGTGTCTATTTAGGACCATTTGTAAGTTTGGAGGTAAGTGTTGTAAAGTCATTATTGATAGTGGTAACACTAATAATCTCGTTTCTTATGAGATAGTTGAAGAACTTGGTTTGAAGAGGATTATGCATTTGAGCCTATATGAAATGTTTTGGTTCTTGAAGGTACATTAATTACTTGCGAATGAACAACGTAAAGTGTGCTTTAAGATGGCGTATAGGGTAAGTGCATGAAGATGTGTTACAAAAAGGGGGTCTTAAATGGACATGTTTTTCTTGAAAATTGAAAAACTTGTACTTTTCATTGATTATTTGAGGTACTTACACTCAAAATTTGAACAAGGTATAAAAACATGAATTGTTGCATTTTGAGTTTAGTTTTCGAATCACTATTTTATTTGAAAATGGTGAAATATAGGTGGTAGAAATTGTTAAAATTCAAGGAAGTACTCCTATTTTTTAGATAAAATGTAGTTGATAAATGACAGTTCGACCCTCACTTTTTGAACATTTAGTATTTTTTGTAAGTAGCTGGTGCAGACGGGCTGTAGGCCCTGGTACTGCGGTAAAGTATGTGTATCCGATACGGATACGACATGAATACATTCTTGGGAGTGGGCTGAGTTCGATCGGGACCCGCCGGGTACATCCGAGGACATACCCGGGGGGTCCCGGTCGTACCTTGGTCGCTCTCGGGCCCAAAATTGGATTTGTTTTCACTTATTTCTATGCATTTTAATTATAAAAACATAACCTTTCTTTATTTATAACCCTAAAAGTTAAATAGAATGAATAAAACAAAAGTAAAACATAAAACAAAACATAAAAGCAAAGAAACTTACCTCTCATTCCCTCATTACATACTTGCCTCTCTAAACTTTCATTTTGCTTATCTAGGGTTTGATACTTCATCAACAAGCATTGCAATCATTTTCCTAAGCTAGTACGAGTGTCTATTCGCTGCCAAGGTCATTGAGGAGCTTCAAAGGAGGAGGATTTGTGGATTATTTAGTGAAGGTAAGGTTTTAAGTTTTATTATTTAACTTTCAAGTTTGATTTTCATTTTTTGTTTTTGTTTTGTTTTTTAATCTTTCACACACTTCATGCTTTTGTTTATGTTCATTTTTTTTTTTTTTAATTGAAATTTTAATTTTTAAACCGTTTTTTCATTTTAAAATTTGAAATTTTCAATACATGCTATGCCCTAGGGCATAGGGTGGAAGTACAATGGCAACAAGTTACACCTCTTCTGGGCAATCTTTGTTCAAGGAATTTGACCCAAATTCACCATTATGGAGGCATGTCACAATATTTAGAGCAACTTCAGGTGGTGGGTGTTTTGTTTTTAAATGCAATGAGTGTGAAATAGTATTCAAAGGCTCATATAGTCGGGTGAAAGGCCACTTGTGTGCAATACCAGGTCATGGTATAAGAACATGCAAGGGGAAAAATAACATAGGGGTGCCAACAACAAAGGTTTTGGGATATATCAAAGAACAAGAAGATGCTAGACGCAACTTTGGCTTTGAAAACAGGTCATCCATTGTCCAAAAAGGAAGTTCATCTCGATCAGCGAGGCCTCTGTTGCCCCATCTAGTATTGGCTCCCCAATTGTGACCATGCCACATCCATTTGTGATGGCTACCTCCATGCATGATGAGGATTCACCTCTTTCACAAAAGAGAAGTAGGACTCACGCATGATGAGGATTCACCTCTTTCACGAAAGAGAAGTAGGACAAAAGGACCATTAGAAAAGACCTTTCAAAATGAGAGCAGGGATATTGCAGATGAGCACATTACAAGATGTGTGTATGCGAATGGATTGTCATTCGGTGTTTTTATTGGTAAGAGATGGTGAAAGCAATCAACGAGGCCCCAAAAGGGTACAAATCGTTAGGCTATGAAAAGATTCGCACCACCCTATTGGAAAAACAAAGAAAATATGTGGAAACCTTATTGCAACCAATTAGAGACTCATGGGCCAAAACAAGTGTGTCCATTGTTTTTGATGGATGGAAAGATGCAAGAAACCACCCTTTGATCAATGTGGTTGTAGTATGCCCTAAAGGGGCAATGTTTTGAAAGCAATTAATTGTGAGGGGCAAGTGAAAGATGTCCAATTCATTGCCAACATCCTCTTCGAAGCCATTGAGGCGGTGGGGCCTCAAAATGTTGTCCAAGTCATAACGGATAACGACAAGAATTGCAAAGCTGCAGGATGTTAGTTGAGGAAAGGTATGGGCATTTTTTTTTGGACATCATGTTCTGTCCATTCACTCAATTTAATGCTAAAAAAATTGGCTAGTAAAATAGAGTGGATTCAAAGCAAGTGTGTGCTAGAGGGTGAAGAGATCCAAATGTTTGTGAGAAACCATCACCAACTGAAGGCATCTTTAGATCCTTCTCGCATTTGGAGTTGTTGAAGGTAAGGAAGCTACCTTTCTTTTTATTTATAAATAATGTAAGTTTTTTTATTTTTAAAATATAGTATTCAAAAGTTTTCAATTTTTTTCTTTAATTTTTGTTTCTCATTTCTTATTAGGTTGTTGAGACTCGATTTGCATCACACACAATCATCTTAAGACGATTTGTGAAGGTGCGAGAGGCACTTAGCAGGATGGTAACTTCCAACCTATGGGCTATATGGAGGCAAAGCAAACACTGTATGCGGGCTCAAAAGTGAAGGCTAATGCTTAGATGACACTTGGTGGGATCGAGTAGAATATTTATTGAGTTTTACTAAGCCCATTATGGGCATGATCCGCTTTATTGACATGGATCAACCATGTCTGGGAGAGATATATGATGGTATTGACTCAATGATTAAGAAAATAAAGTCTGTCATAAATGCAAAAGAACAAGATCCAGGAGAAAATTTTCAAAGAAGTACAATCAATCCTCTTTGAGCGGTAGAAGAAAATGACCACCCCACTACATCTACTTGCTTTAGCATTGACTCCTAGATTCTACAACACAGAGATCCTTTCTTCGTTGGGGAGGATGACACCATACAATGCAGAAGTTAGTGAGGGATTTATGGCGGCATTGTCTAGGCTCTTCCCTTATCTCGAGGTGAGGACATGGTTATGATAGAACTTGCCAATTTTATAGAGAAACAGGTCATAGCCATTTTGCTCTTCGGAGCAAATACAAGATGAATGCTCATATGTGGTGGTACCTCTATGGTCACGCATTAGTGTACTTCTGACCTCTCGCATGATTAAGGTCTTGACACGAGATAAGTTTATTTATTTTTAATTCTCTTTCCCCTTTTTGTTGTAACTTTTAGTTTTTAATATTCAAGTTTGAGCGTTTAAGTTTGCATTGACTTTGCCTCAATAAGTTGCAAGTTCAACTTCCTCTAAAGCGCAACTAGAGTACATATACCTTCATCCACTCACAGAAGTGCAACAAGTTGGGGGCTAAAAAGGTTGAAGATTTAGTATATATACATTCTAACTTGCGCCTTTTATCCCACAAGAAATCGAAGGACAAGGAAGGGTCAACAAAACATTGAGATATTGATCCATAGATAGTTGACTTGGATGCTTCCATTTCCCACTGTCATTAGATGATGAGGGATTGGAGACTTCTTTGGCACCGCGAGACCTACATGCACAAGGGGTCCACTTGGTAGTGTCCCTAGTTGGAGTGGTTCGAGTACATGTGGTCCTAATGAATCACATAATGATGATGGTGTTGATGTTGATGTTCTTGATGAAGAGAAATATGATGATTATTGAAAGATAGTTTGAACTTTGATCATTGGTGTAATAAATTGAATTCAATATATCATGACATTGTGTTTAATTTAACTTTCAAGTTTTTAACAAATTATGAGTTGTCTTTTGTGGTTATTTAGCTTATAATTTATAAGTTATTTGTCTTTCATGTGCATACTATGTGGTTAATAACTTAATTTGAAAGTGAGAACAAGGTCTCCCCTTTTGAAAGCAATGTTTTAAAAATCGGTCAAACCGGAATCGGAACCGTTCGGTTTGACCTTTTTTTGTAGGAACCGCTAGTAAAACCGGACTGCTTGACCGGTTTGAGGCCAAACGGTCAAACCGGCCGATTTTGCTCAAAAGCTTGACCTTATACGGCGATTGATAAAAAATCCAATTTTTTAATTAAAAGTCTATTTTTAATTGCTCTAAACCCTAATTTGGTGTTATAAATACACCCCCCTCTATTCACTTCACACCTCTCTCATTGAGCATTTGTGAGCATAAGATTGAAGAGTTTATTTTTTGTAGTGAGCTTGGAAGTTGGAGGCTTGGAGCTTGTTTGACATTGCTTGTGGGCTCTTTGTGATGATATTGGTATCCATTTGTGAGCACTTCACCTCTATTTGTGAGCACCTCTCTTATTTGCAAGGATTTGGAGGATTGGGGAAGCATTGAATAGTGTTCATTTGGAGTGAGTTTGGGCGTTGTTTGGCATCAAGTGTGGGCTCTTTGTGGTGGCATTTACATCTACATTTGGAGTGTGGGCTCTTTGTGGTGCCATATACAAACTTAGAGCATTTCTTCACCTCATTTGTGTGCACATTGAAAGGTATGTTACATTTTAAACTTGCCCCTTATTTGTAAATTTTATTAAATAAGAAATATGAAATTTATTTTGTTTTTATTTGCATTTTCAGATTTGTTTGCATTTGTAATGGCCCCCAAAACAAAAGACCCTACATGGACCCATGCAGACGTAATTGATAATCAAGTTTTTGTAAATATTGTAAGAAACATATCAAGGGGGATTCATAGGTTGAAACAACATTTGGTTGGTCAAAGAGTCCAAGTTACCCCATGTGATGCACCTGATATTGATGCCATTAGGTTGGAAATGAAAAACATGCTTGAAAAACATAGAGAAGAGAAGGCTAGGCAAAAAGAGATGGAAGCTGAAATAGGGAGGAGGGAACATGCCTCGAGTGTTGAAGGATTTTGCTCTGACCCTTCTATGACTGTTAGAGACCCCTTTCGGTATTTGCCTCCCCCATCCACTCATAGTTTAGAAAACTGGCCTCAAAAAAGAAAGACCATTCAAAGTTTTTTTCCATCTTCCACACCTGTTAGTGCCTCCATGCCAACAAAAAATCAGCCCACCTTGGATAACCTTTGGAAGATGCAATACAAAGAAGCAACTTTTGAGTACATTGCTAGATGGTGGTATGATGCGAGATATCCCTTTCAATGCTGCCCGCTCACCTTATTACCGGCCGATGTTTGATTCCATTGTTGGTTAAAGGCTTCAAAGGCCCTAGTATGCATGACTTGAGAGGATCACTTTTGAAGAAAAAAGTTGCATCCATAGATGAATATTTGAAAGGTTCAAAGCTTCATGGGTCAAAACAAGATACACTATTATGTCAGATGGATGGAGTGATGGCAAGAACCACACAATAATAAATTTTCTTGCCTCTTGTCCACAAGGTATAATGTTTTTGAAATTAGTAGATGCATCTGATAGGGTGAAAGATGCAAATTTATTGTTTGAGCTTTTGGATGAGATTGTTTTAGAGGTGGGGGTGGAAAATGTTGTACAAATCATAACAAATAATGCCTCTAACTATGTTCTTGTTGGTAAGATGTTAGAGACTAAACACAAAAACAATATTTTGGACTCCATGTGCTTGCACATTGCATAGACCTCATGCTCGAGGATATAGGGAAAAAAGATTGGATCAAGAACACTATAGAGCATGGCAAAAGATCACCAAATACCATAGTTACCTAAGACTGGGACGACGGGAGGGGTTTAGGGATGGCGTTTTTTTGAAAATTTGGGGATGGCTAGAGGACACTAATCAAAAATATATAAAATTTATTAATTTTACAAATATAACATGAATAATTCAATAAACTAAGACTTAAAATTGAAAGTTTGAAGTTGAAACCATTAATGATTAATCCAATTATTCATCTGCATCAACTTCAAAAGGTTTTGGGATTTAAGAGGTAAGAGTCTTTATTTGAGGTTTTTCATTTTACTTTTTTCTGTTTCCCATTTAAGTAGATCTATATGTTTTGAAAGTTAATACGTTTGTAATGTGATTTCATCCACTACTACATGGATTGCATCTATATGTGGTTGACGTACCTATTACAAAGCCAATTGATTAGAACATAACAAGAACAAGAGTAAGCTGTTACTCTTTGTTCTCATGATTTTCAAATGCTAACACTCGATTAAGCTAAATATAGCTAGTTAGTATCCATGTAAGTTTTGAGAAAACTACAATATCTTTATAGAAAATTAAGCAAGCATAAAGATTACTCATTTTTAAGAATGCCACAACATTGTACAAACTATAATATCTACTTTTTCCTTTTTAAAAAAATTGCGACTATTATATTTTATATTTGAGAATAGGATTACATACATTCGATCCTTGCTACATGCGAGATGGAGTGCAAGCAAAACTTCTGCGATATATAAAATCTTAAATATGCAGCAAACAAACAAAATGTCCTATCACTTTGAAACAAAAAGAACCATAAACTATCTCCCAGATAACCAGAACGAAGAATTAACAAACACTATTTGTATAGTGTATGATTTAGAAAATTTATAAACTCAACTTTGTGACCATTACTTCATATCATCGGACATAACATGGAGGAGCAACAATACTTCTGCAATTTATGGTAATTATGAGAAATATGCATGTGGTTTTTTACTAGAATGTATTAAAAGTTCAAAAAATATAAAAAAAAGTATTATAAAATTGAAATTCACATGTTTTAATGTTGGAAAAGTGTAGATTTCATTGGGGACGTTGTGAAGTCCCCAGGACATCTCTAAGGGCGTTGTGAAGTCCTCGGGGACGTCTTGGGGCGTCACAAAGTCCCAAAGCACCCGAGACGTCCGGTGTGTTTGGCTGTTTTTGTGGGAGCGTCTTAGTTTTTTTTTTGGAAATTAGGGACAGCAGGGAAATGTCTGTCCTGTCCCCAAGTCCTCGGGACGTCCCGGACGTGAGGAAAATGGCCGGGACGTGTCCCCACGTAACACCGCCAAATACATCTACAATCACTCATGGGTATTGAACCTAATGAGGAAGAACATAGAGGGCGAAAAGAACTTGAGGGACCATCACGAAATTTGCAACAAACTTCCTCACGTTGCAATCTCTTCTTTCCCAACAACGGAACTTGAAAAAGATGTTTTCAAGTGATGAATGGAATGCATCAAAGTGGAGCTGGAAACATGATGGGAAAGACACAAAGAAGAAACTTTTTGATAATTTATTTTGGAAAAAAACAACAGAGATTGTGAAAGTTGTTGAGCCTCTTGTTAAGGTGTTGTGGTTGGTGGATGGGAAAAAATTAGCCATGGGCTATATTTATGAGGCTATGGATTAGCAAAAGAGCGAGATAAGGGCAACATACAAAGACAAGGTAACTAAGTATGGGCTTATATGGGAGATCATGGATAATAGATGAACAATCAACGCCATCGACCTATACATGCAGTTGGGTATTTCTTGAACCCGAAATATCATTACAGAGCTCAGCTTGGAGAAGATCAAACAGAGAAGTAAAAGATGGTTTGTATGAGTGCCTAGAGCGCATGGTCCCTGATGAGATGCAACAACTTGAGGTTCACCGACAGATCAACTTCTTCAGCAGAGCCACAGGTACCTTTGGGAAAAACCTTGTAAAGATTGCAAGGGATGTGGACCAACCAGGTAAGAAATTCTAAGTTTTTTGAAGTTCATTTGATTAAATTTTTTAATGAATAATCATGAATTTTTAGCATAAGACAATCTTTATCTAATTTATTGAATTACGCTTTAGCCTTTAAGTTATAAGTTTCTATTTTACTTTTAATTTTTAACTGTGTTTTTAACTTTTTATCATCATTGTTTACTAATTAAACATTTACACTTTTTATCACAGCACATTGGTGGGATTCGTTTGGTAGTTAATGTCCTCAATTGCAAAAGTTTGCAATTAGGATCCTGAGCCAAACTTGTAGTGCTTCTAGGTGCGAGCGCAACTGGTCCGTCTTTGAGCGGATTCACACGAAGAAGAGAAACCGTTTGGAACAACAACGGTTGAATGATCTTGTCTTTGTGCAATACAACCTTACGTAAGGCGCGACTAGTTCTTGAACATAAGACACGATCGATCCCATTGTCTTGGATGATATAGTTCCGACCACGAATGGGTAGAGGAGAGTCGGCTAACGAGTTTGATCGTAATGACTTGGGGTGGATGGGTTTGGATTAGGAATCGATGAGCCATTAGCGCACCGCGCCCGCCACCGTCATGAGACACAACAGCACTAGTCGCACTTGTGCTACTCCCCGACCCCATGCCAATACATTTGTTGCAAATGTACCTGAGGATTTGGATGAGTTCGAGTCAGAGCAAGAGGTCGGTGATGATATTGATGAGGATAACCTTGAGTATCCCATTTCCACCAGCGTTGCAGAGTTTGATGATTGATCATTGATGTCATCTAGTTTATTCTAGAGTTTTGTAACTTGTAGTATTTGTAATGTATCAATGATCATAACATGTTTTTTTGGAGTCTCGGACTATGGAGGCCATTTAGAGCCTCATTGTTTATGTATTTTGTTTGGGAATCTCATAAATGATATATGTATTGTGTATTGGACTTGGAGTTCATGCCATTTTGCTATAAACACCTTTTTACATATATGTAAGAGCAAACTTTGCATATTTGGTGTGTAATTGTTGGAATCATGGTTTTTAACCTTTCAAATATATTATTTTCATTAAAAATATAAAATTTTATGTATTTTTTAGTAAACCGGTTCATTAAGTTTGAACCGGTCCGGTTCCGATTTTTAAAACATTGCTTGAAAGGCTATCCACTCTTGATTGGTTGCGAAAGTGAGTGGATCAAAGCGGGAGATGAGGGGTTTTAGGTTTGTAACCAGGCATTCCTCGATCTTCGATGGGGGTGTAAGTCTTGAGTGGTCTATGAGGATCAGCCACAAGTCTTCAAGAGTAATTCTCTCCGAGGAGATGCGACATATTCCCCAAAGAAGGTGTGCGTGCAAGATGCAAGATGCAACATGGAGGAAGGACCTATAGAGAAATCTACAAACAACAACAAAGAACACACACGTAAACAACAAAAACAACACTTGCATGGACCACACAACAAAGCTGGCGGCCAGTCTGCGGGTTTTCAGGAAAAATCGCCGCCTCAACAAAGAGAGGTTGCTGATTACTAGGACAAGTTGTGGCCTGAAGAAAATAAGGAATCAATGGCTTGAAACTGAGAAACAGTAGGTCATAGAGAGGATAAGACTTGTGGGGTCCCACTAAACATGCCAAAATGTAGACAAAGAAACCCAAATTTGTGCACAGGCTTGGCAAAAAGCGGAAAAGCAAGTGAGAGTACACAAAGAGGTCCTACTAGGCCTCTAGTAATTATCCGGTTTGTCGACTTGCATTAACTAAAGGCAAGCAACTGAGCAAAGAAAGCGATGAAATACAACCAGTATTCTATTTGGAAAGTAAAGCTAACATAGTCACAATATCCAGATCACTTAAGTACAATTGAGCTATGAATTAAAAGGAAAACGTTTCAGAAGCAAGCAAGAGAGAATGTTTCAAAACCTTTTCTATGACGTTCAATTTCAGAAATGAAAGCTTGCAGATTCAAAAACTAACCAAAACAATGCATAACTGAAGATTCAGAAATTACCTAACAGATTATATGCAAAAAAAAGATTAAGAAACTAACCTAAGCAAGCATATATGCTAAGAAAATGCAGCTATTTCACCTTGTACAATGTAGACAAGGTGCTCTTAGATCAAGCTCAAAACATAGGCGGAGTATACCTAGTCTTTTCCAAGCAGTTCGAATTGTGAGGGGAAAAAGGGTAAGGATTTGGCCTCGTGTATAGGATGTGGGAGGATCCTTGATATAGCTTCTTTCCTTCAATGCACGGAATGACCGAGAGAAAGTAAAGTGACGGTAGCACATCAAGGAAGCAAGTGACAGGAGCAGCAATGGAGTGTGCAACAGTGTAGATTGATATCAAAGCTAGTAGATACTCAATCGCAGGATATGCAAGAGAATGTAAAAACAATGAACTCAGTTAAGCTCAAAGCAATCATGCAAATATCTGCCAATTGCAAAGAGTAATTGTGAGAAACTATCGAGGATAGACAAGATGAATCAAGAATTATCAAAAAAGGATCAATGGAGGCCAATGTGTCGTATATATGGGTGAAAACAAAGCTGAATGTTGGCCAAAGAGTTGTTAATATCCATTGTTAACCCTCATAGGCCGTACAATAGCCATAAATGGGTAAATGTGGCCAGGCTACAGGGTTTTGGCACAATGGGTGGCCAGGCTATGACTTTTGGGAAAAGCCAAGGCCTGGCAACAAGAGGGCTAAAAACACGGCTAGTGCTAGGGGAAACTCTATCAGGGGGTCGTGCTGAGGTGCTTGTAGTCCATGGTCATGTAGGTGTGCTGTGTGAGCCAAAGTAGAATCATCGGGAGATGTATATATAGAAAATGAGCATTACATATGCCATGAGAGAAAACCAAGCAAAGATGGGAGACGGACTCAAAAATGGAAAGAAAAGACTTGCTGTGCTATTCTTTCATTCAACCAGAAAATGTGATGGGTGAATACATAAAGTGAATTAGATTACTATCTGGTTGCCAGGAGGCGATGAAGAATAACTATTACAGATATATCATGAGAGGACCAAGCAACGATAGGAGACAGATTCAGAAAATGGAAAGAAAAGACTTTCTGTGCTATTCTTTCATTCAATTGGGAAATGAAATGGGTGGATACATAAACTGATATAGATGACTACCTGGTTGGCAGGAGGCTATGGAGAATAATTATTGCCAATATACTATGAGAAAGGAGCAAGCAAAGATATGAGACAAACTCAAAAAGTGGAAAGAGAAGACTTGCTGTCCTATTCTTCCATTTAATCAGAAAATGAAACAGGTAAATCCATAAAGTGAGATAGACGACTATCCAATTGTCAGGAGGCTACAAACAATAATTATTTCCAGCATACCAAGAGAGAAAAGAAAGCAAAGATAGGAGACAACAAACTCAGAAAGTGGAAAGAGAAGACTTGTGCGATTCTTCCATCCAATAAGAAAATGAAATGGGTGAATACATAAACTGAGAGATGACAAACCGATTGTCAATGAGTCTTTAATTACAAGGTTATTTAACTGCACCTTCTGTTATTACTATTTTTCATGAAGCACAGTGTTATGTTTTAATATTGCACATTTATTTTCTTTGTCAATGTACATTTATAACATAAGTACACGTCTTACGTTTATGACCATTTTATTAACTATTCTAACAAGGGACTGCTGGTCCAAGCCTGCACATTATTTACTAGCATTGAGAAATTGAAATGCAGAGTTTAGCAACATTCCATACCAAGGTGACTTGGGTTTATGTTAAGTCTCCCTATAGCCTAATCATAATGTATGTGTCTCCTTAATGGCCAGTCAGTTTGTGATTGGGATTGCATTGTGCTCTAGAGAGGTTACTACCACACAAACTTAACTCCTCTGTGTGAGAAAGCTTACAACAGGTGTGGACTTACATTTACAAGATAATTGATCCATGTCCAAGAAGTGTTTGTATTGAGTGATTTTTCCTTGGTCCAAAATGTAACATTTTTCACCCCTGAATTACCTTATACCAGCCTAACTGTCGGTGTACAGCAAATCCATTCAGCCCACATCTCTCGATGTTCGTGGTATCTCAAAACTTATATCTGTACGATGTCATCTAGGATTAGTGTTACCAAGGGATGTAAGAAAAATCATAGGTCTAGAACAATGTTTTATGAAATAAGAGTAGAGTTGAGATACTTAAACCATCTTTAACATTCAAAATTTGATCATAAACAAGAGATCTTCAGTTATTACTAACAAATGTAATCATGAGTGACATACATGTATCACGAGTAATTAAGATTTGCTGATAGTAAATGCACGTTCAACAACAATGTAACAGTTTTAAACTCCAACAAGATGGAAGTTGGTGATGAAGCCAATGTTCAACCCCGATATTTCAATACAATAAGACTTTACTGGTTAAAAACTTCCTACTAAACAAAATACCACCATCTAACTCAACACACGACTGTACATTTATATGCATGTGGTAGATTACAAATACATTTATACCATGGGCTTGCCTATACTAAATAAACTTCAGGGAGGAAGATTGGTAACACTAGACTGTACTTATCTAAAGGTTTTAGGAACAGTTGTGGCTTACCGTAGTGCTACCGCCTCTGAACTTGAATGATAGCATGGAGTGCAAACCATGTCTTAAGTAAATTGCACTTCACATTTCAAGGATTCCCAGTCCATCACCTTAATGCAAATTATAAAAATTTGACCTCAAACGAAAAGCGAACAAGCAAAAAAGTGCTATCACAGTTTATAAGAAATTTGCTGAAATGAATATAACAGTAAATTGCTTCTAAGTACATTTGCTCGAGTTATTCTGCTAGTAGGTCATTCAAAGTGTAAGCCAGACTGCAGACAACAAGTTTCATGAACATGGTACACCTAGATTAGGTAAAAGAAAGTCTTCTGGCAGGCATCCAACATTTACTGCACTGCTAAGTAGGCAATTAATATGACACATTAAAGGTGAAAGCATTCAATTTCTCATTGCATCCAGGTGATTGGAACACACTCATACATTTGGAAAGAATAAAAAAGAAACAGAAATAAGATAAGCTACAATGATTTTGAGGGTCATGGGTTATTGCTCGTGCTGCTGAAAGTAACTAAGATGTCTCTCTTATACCTTCAGACTTCAACCATGGCGAATTTTATGCACCCACACCAGCAGTGGACCACAGTGACTCAAGAGCCACCACATATAATTATTCCATCAGTAGAATATAAAATAATCATGCAAACATGTGAAGATCCAATAGAATGGAAGAGCTTTGCGTCCAAGACATCTATACCACAACACTCAAGGCGGATGCATCCACAATACAACAATGTGCACTTGCACATTAAATGCTGTCCTCACACAAACCCTCATTGTACAGACAACATAAACAACCAATGCAGGAAAACAATGCCAAATTAGAATGTCTCTCTGACTCCAATCTCCAATACTTCCAGAGATTCCAAATGAGAAAACAACCCTCATAAGATTTTCAACAAGTTACAGCGAACAAGTCATCCTCACAAGGTGTTCTAGGAGTCTGCAATGGCCTGATGAAAATTTCAATGTTCAGCAAGTCAGCTAGGGTTTAACTTTAATTTGTCAGGCCCTGTGCTTAAGGGATCAGGTGGGCATACATCTCCTTGACAGAACTTCTCCTGGTTGGCAAACTTGGGCCAAGCAACTGTTTTTTTATCTTGTCCATTTGAAGACCAATGCAAATGGAATATTTGGACAACAAATATTTGGGTTCTTATATTTTTTCTTCAAGAACGTCTTGAAATCCTTTAAAAGGTCATCAGCATCGAGTCTGGCTTTTTCCAACCATATAATTCTCAGAATCACAAATAGCATGGTTGGGGAAGGCTTTTTCCTCACCCTTTTTCTTCTGATCTTTCTGTTGAAATTTATGCTGTCACCGAGTCTTAGGTTCACGAAGACAATTCGCGCCCTGAGTGGTAGCATATCCAGGAGAGCTCCTGTGTCAGCAAGACTTAAATTTCCTGCTTTTGGAACTGTAAGAAGCCAATCTTGAGTCTTCTTTTTAAACCCACAGCATGTCTGACAAATGGCTTTCGAAAGCTTCATCTTCACCCGAAGAAACAGACAACAGATACTGAAAGTTCAGAAATCTTCAACTCAGATTCTTTCATGGGACAAAGTAAATGCTATAGTTGCAAGACAAAGGGAAACAATCATAGTTACCTAAGTCTCAGGAACGGGGGACAGCGGAACGGGGTTTCCGGGGTGGCAAAAATTCTCAGATTTTGAGGATGGCAAGGGGACGGCTATTAAAATAATAAATAAAAATTAATAATTAAATATTTTAACTTTATTCAATGAAATTTAGGGGTTGAAACTATATTTAATATTTTTAGGGTACTTATGAGATTAGAATTCAATATTTTTGGTAAAAATTACATCTTTTGTACAGTAAAAGTAACATAAAAGTTTTTAAAAATTTAGAAAATAACCGGGACATCCTCCAAGTCCCCAAGTCATGTTTGGGATGTCTGGGACATTATTGAAATTGAGGGGACGCATCCCTGCGTAACACTGGAAACGACAGGTCAAATTGAGCTCAGGCTCATTCACAGCTAAAAAGATTAAGGTAAACCATGGGGCAGAGTTCAAAAAGAGCATGGGGGTGGGCTGTGGTCCTTAATATGGTTACATGACGTGCACGTGCATCGCCATACATTTGATCCCGTCCTTTGGGTGCCCCCATGGCAAAACATCGGGAAGCTCCCAACTCCTTTCACTAAACGCCTTGTTCCCAGTTCCTTTCACTAAATTTGTCTGGCATTTTTGGAATAAAATTAATTTATTAAATATCTATGCTCATGATTTTTGTTAAAAAAATTATATTGAAAACCTTTTTGCATTTTACTTTCATATAATTGAGATTGGGTTTGACAAAGTTGAGGAACATAGTTACTTGCCATTCCTTGATGTACTTATCACATGTAAGGCAGATGGTTTCCTTTCAAAGCAAATTCATAGAGAGAAGACACACACGGATGTACATTTTAGACCTGAGCAACATTATCATCATGTGAATTTTTTTGGAGTATTCAATACACTATTTATGAGAGCTCTTAGGATTTCTGACCCTGGGAACCTTAAAAAAGAAGAAAACCATCTCCAAAAATTCTTAAAGAAAATGGATACAAGGACTAACAAATTAGAAGAGCCTATGGAAAGGCTAAAAAAGGTAAAAGATTCCCCTATTGTGAAGCAGATAATAAGCAGAAGGCAGTTTTCCTACTTTACGTTCAAGGCAGTACTTCGAAGCTTGCAAAGATCTTAAACATCTACAGACACATCAACACCATTCGAAACTGCTGTACAAGTATTAAATACCACAGGGAACCCGTATTCAAGAAAGGTGTTTATGAGATAGCTTGCTCTTGTGGTATTTGTTATATTGGCGAGACTGGCCGATCATTTTCACAAGAATCAAGGAGCATGCATGACTTATAACATGTTAATATAAAGAAATCAGCATAAGGGGAGCATGAGCATAAAAATAAACATCCAATCTGCATTGACGAGACCAAGATCCTTCCTTTGAAAGGTCATTGGAAGGACAGAAGAATCAATGGTGCCATTGAAATCAAAAGAATACCCTTACAATTCAAAGAGGGACAACGGTTTTAAACTTAGCCACTCTTGGAAGCCTCTCATTCATGGACTTGGCCAGAACTTAAAAGAACTGAATTGAGCACTGTCTAATTTAATTTTGTTTTACAAGAGCCCATAGGATTTCTGACCCTGAGAACCTAAAAAAGAAAGTTGAAAACTATCTCCACAAATCCTTAAAAAAATGGATACAAGGACTGACAAATCAGAACAGCATATGGAAAGGCTAAAAAGGTAGAAGGTTCCCCATGAGTGAAGCAGATAATAAGGAGCAGAAGGCTTTCCTACTTTACATTCAAGGCGCTACTTAGAAGTTTGCAAGGACATCAAAAAGAAGGGCATTAAATTGTTGTACAAACCCATCAACACCATTAGAAAATGCCTTAGAAGTGTTAAAGACCACAGGGAACCCATACTCAAAAAAGGTGTTTACGAGATAGCTTGCTCTTGTGGTATTTGTTACATTGGCAAGACTGGCCGATCATTTTTAACAAGAATGAAGGAGCATGTATATGACTTATAACATGGTAATATAAAGAAATCATCGTAAGGGGAGCATGCACATAAAACTAAACATCCAATCTGCATTGACGAGACCAAGATCCTTGCTTTGGAAGGTTGTTGAAAGGACAAGAATCAAAGAAGCCATTGAAATTGAAACAATGCCCTGATATTTTAAATAGGGACGATGGTTTTAAACTTAGCCACACTTGGAAGCCTCTCATTCACAGACTTGGCCAGAACTTTAAAGAATTGAATTGAGCACCGTCTAATTTAATATTGTTTTATAATTACTTAGCTATTTAACTGACTAACTAATTAATCAATTAATTAGTTAAGTAACGAATTTAAACAAATCATTTTATAAATCAACAAATTAACCAGCACCTACCTTTTCCTCTTTTGACAATACCAAGGTTCTTGCTTTGGAAGGTTGTTGGAAGGACAGAAGAATCAAAGAAACCATTGAAATTGAAGCAATACACTAAGAATTTAAATAGGGATGATGGTTTTAAACTTAGCAACACTTGGTAGCCTCTCATTCACAGACTTGGCCAAAACTTAGAAAAACTGAATTGAGTGCCATCTAATTTAATATTGGTTTATAATTACTTAGTTATTTAAGTGACTAACTAATTAATTAATTGGTTTGTTAGTTAAGTCATTAAGTAATTAATGTAAACAAGTCATTTAATTAATCAATAAATTAACCATCACCCACCTTTTCCTCTTGGTTTTACCGACTGATTAGCCAACAACGTTCCCCACCCCTCCTTCCTTCCTTCCTTGTCTGTCCCTTCCTCTTAGTCTTCTACATCTATTTATTGAAAATAGAACCTATTCTATTATTTAGGTACTCGTTTCAAATCTTCGATCCCTCATGGTGGGTTCTGCAGAGAGATCCGAAATGTTGAACTATTTAAGCACTATGCAGTTGTAACCAGAAGGCTCATGAATTATCTCGCTGTGAATAAATGCTCAGAGACAAAATATGCAAGAACATTCCAATAAGTTTTTATGGGGATGTTGTCTGACCTGTTTGAAGCAATTATAGGCAAACTTTACTACCATTCACAGTGAAGATACTTCAGTTGATGTTGGGATTTGAAAATAATGTTAGTTATTAATACCTGGGGAATTGGGCTCCTCTTTTATATTTTCGGTATAGTAACAAAATTTGTTTATGGCAAAATATACTTGTTTCTCAATATTTTTATATTTCAGGTGAGGAGATGTGTGATTTTGACATAGTCTTGGACAATGTATTGGATGCACGGCCACAACTTTTTAGAAAGTTATTACTTTTCTCAGGAAATGATTATTTAGGCTTGTCTGCTCATCCTACTGTTAGAAGTGCTTCTGCTAAGGTGCCAGTGTAAATCCTTTCAGCTTTGTTCTCCTTGAGTTGCTATGTAAATTGACTTTTACTCTCTACAATCAGCATGTCATCTTATTTCGTTATTGCATCTTCTCTAAATATTCCTTCTGGCAATTTTCAGGCTGCTCAAGAACATGGGATGGGTCCAAGGGTTCTGCCCTCATTTGTGGATATACAAATCATCATAGATTATTGGAATCAGCTTTAGCAGAATTGAAGAAGAAAGAGGTACATATGTTATCCGTTAGTAGAGCAATTGGTTAATATATTCAAAGATTTATTAATAAACGCTGGTGGGAACTTGAATCATTTTGCTCTAGAAGCTGGAGACATATGTAATAGTAATAATAAGTATTGCATTTTAGCCAGTAGGCATTTCTCCCTAAAATATTTGGCATCCAAGTTCTTGCTTTCTGAAGGGGCTATGGCTGGCTATGCCACCACATTTGCGAAAGAAAATGGATCATACTCAATTGCATCTAAATCTAAATGTGGATAATTAATAATTATCTTCACCTTATTTACTAATATCAACCACTTACCTTAGTCAATGTTTGATAATATCTAAGAACAAAAATTAAATTTGAAAACAAAAATCGTAGAGCCTTACCCAGTTTAGTTGATATGCGAGAGTGTGGTGAAATCAACGAATTCTGAATTCAGTTTTTAATAATTTTTAGTTATATACATCATGAGCCCCTATTTGTTTGTTTTCATTAATAGAAGAGTATTATGGATGCAAATCCATGTTAATTTTGACCATATAGTTGTCTTTATCTGCTTATATGTGATCTGAATCACGAGCATATACTGTTCTTGTTCATTCCCCATGAATGAATCAGATTTCTCTTGTTTATTTTTATTTAATGGTTTGGAAAGCATAAACCTAATTAAATTGGACACTGCACTTTACCTGCATATATCTATTATCCCCATATGTTATCTACAATACTTTCTGTCAAATAGCTGACTGTATTGTGGATTTTGCTACCCAGGATTCCTTACTGTGTCCTACAGGGTTTGCTGCAAACATGGCGGTGATGACAGCTCTTGGAAGTATGAGTTCCCTGTTATCTCTCAATGGCAGACCAACCAATGCTGAAAGGATTGCCATTTTTTCTGATACTTTAAATCACGCGTCAATTATTGATGGCATTCGTCTTGCTGAGAGGCAGAGGGAAGCAGAGTCTATTGTGTATAGGCATTGTGATATGAACCATCTTGACCAGTTGTTGTAAGCTTTTCACTGAATTTGTTTTTCATTTAGTAGTTGGATTTTTATTTTCTTTTCTTCATATAATAGTCTCCTAAAACCACTGGCGCTCTTATGTTTGTTCTAAATATGGCAGGTCATGTTGTAAGCTCAAGAAGAAAGTTGTTGTCACTGACAGGTAATTTATTTGGCAGCCATGTTATTTCCTGATTGACTAATAGCAAACTTACTGTATTGTAACCGGATACTGGATAATGTTTATTGTTATCTCAATTTTCTTTATCGTAAGTAGTAATTTTTCTTCTGAAAACTCTGCGAGAGATGTGAAGAGAATCATTAGTATAAAGCTTACAAAGGAGATGCGTGTATACTTATAGACGACTAACCTTCAAATTTATATGGGTCAATTGGAGTTAGAGAAGAGCTGAAGAAACATAGTACAGAGAAGAACAATGAAAGG
The DNA here is from genome assembly GCA_018340775.1 of Taxus wallichiana var. yunnanensis. Taxonomy (NCBI): domain Eukaryota; kingdom Viridiplantae; phylum Streptophyta; class Pinopsida; order Cupressales; family Taxaceae; genus Taxus; species Taxus wallichiana. Next base: position 166,381,922 of record CM031242.1, on the reverse strand, counting down.
AATCCTTTTCTAAATCTTGACAAACTATATAGCCTGTATTTATCCATTTTGAAATAGATAACCGCTATCAACAAAGTGAAAGGGCATTAATCATATGTCTCAACATGAACACTTTTATAAATATATAATTTGGATTTACCCACACTAAATAGTTAATATATTAAGTAACTAGGGATAAATAAGTACAATACTCCATGCATCTCAAATATATTTCACTTACGAAGCATAGCTGAAGATACCATAGGTGTCGGTATTGTCCACCTGATGGATAATTGAATGGGACATGCTTGAGTTAAACCTTGATTATTGTCATGCACAAACTCATCGGGTGCTGTAAAGAAGCTATCGTGAATTACTCCCACTATTATTCAAACAGTTTAAAAACAATATCTCAATATGCCTTGAATCTCAAGTTTGGTCCAAAGTTTGACAAACCAAAGCTGCAATAGTTTTAACTGTGAAATATGTGGCAATCAATATAAGGTCAGGCATTACCTTCTTTCCATATGCATTATATTAATTGTATATCTCAACGTGAACATTTAATATATTTATCTTATCTTATCTTATCTAATATCTCAATGTGAACACTTTTATATATATGTAATTTGGATTAACTCTGTGCTAAATAGTTTATTACATTAACTAGGGATACATTAATTACAGTATTCCATGCTTCTCAAACATGTTTCATTTATGATGCATGGTATTGTCCACCTGATGGATAATTGAATCGGACATCCTTGAGTTAAACCTTGATTATTGTCATGCACAAACACATCGGGTGTTGTAAAGAAGCTATCATGAATTACTCCCACTAATATGAAAACAGTTTAAACAATGATATTTCAGTATGCCTTGAATCAAGGTTGGTCCAAAGTTTGACAAACTAAGAACTACAATATTTTTTTATTTCAGCTTCTAAACTGTCGAGCTTCACACAGCTCCCTTCTCCGCTTTTGAGAAATCATCCTTCCCCAACCTCTCATAAACTTGACCGTGTGACAGATGACAGCCTCCCACCAAAGGATCCACCCATGATCATCAATTGGACGAGGAGAAGGTTCCGAATTCTCTAAAAATGGGTGCAGAAGTCCTCTGACTCCAAATGAGAAACATTCAACTTGAACAAAGAAGAGGGAGGTGAATCGTTCGGAGAACCAAAAGAGACCACTGTCAGAATCAGCAGATGATTCGAGACCATAACATCCATGAGCACCTCAACAATGCGACAACTAGAAAAAACCAAGTCCTCACAAGGGACATAAAAACGATCCAACCGTGCCTAGATTGTGTGACCACCCTGACGATAATCGGAGGTGAACCAACTACCATGGTCCAACTCCTTTTGCTTCCAATTGTGGTAAAAAATTCGGATAGAATCCTTACATAGGCACCAAGCTAGTTTTTCAGTGCCACTGACCACAGAGCTCAAACCTCCACTTCTATCCCCATCCCATTCTACCATGTTCAAATCCCTGCCATCTGCTCTGCTACAAGAAGAGATGAAGCCATCCAATCCCAAAACCTGCGACACTCCGCGCTGAGATTAGGAGCATAAACAACACAAAAGCCAATAACAAGATCTCAAATCAAAAGAGTGATCCAAACACACCAATCATCAGGGTCCGAACCAACAATAACTACAAAGTTCTACAAATAAGCGGAGAGAGAAATCACAACTTCACTCTCCTAATGATGTTGAGTAGCCCCTTAGGGGCCATTCCAACAATATTTCATTCTATTTCTAAGTTCGATCCCAGCAGACTCGACTTCTTGAAGTAAAGCCAGATGCAATCTGAAGCGCTGCAAAACACCACACACAAACTACTTGTGACTGGGAATTGTCATCTCTTGCACGTTCCAAGACATAAAAGACAACTTCATTCCAAAGTTGGAAGAAGTCCTAGGATATTATAATGGTTATTCATCTCAAAGCTTAGCAGGTGATGTTTAGGAGAGTGAATCTTCCCATCCTTGTAAGACTTCGCTTGTGGTTTGGGGCTAGGATCCTCCTCACTCCTATCCATGCGAGTAGGTGAAGAAGCTACTTTTCATTTGTTCCTTTTGACCTGCCACCCTGACTCAATCTCCATTCCATTGGGCCCTGAAGGAGCAAGACCATCACTCGGGCTTTGAGAGATCGAACAAGGGCCCAACTCTGGGGGATAGCTATTAGCGTGAGGCTGATCTGTGGGCCCACTGGGAGACTTCAATGGATGGGGTCTACCAGAAGCAGATCCCAAGCATCCTGCACCAGGATTTGCACCTCTAGAATTTGAGCCACCAACACTTGAATACCTTGACAAGCCAACATTGGACCCACTAGTAGCAGACCCTCTGTAACCCCTACTATCGGACTTTGAAGCTATGGAAATGTTCCCAGTCCCCAAATCTTTAGATGAAGAGGGTGCTGGAATCCCTTCTTTGTTTGCTAGCTCAATCGACTTGGGTTTACAATGAGGGCAAGCTCTAACCAGGCGATCCTGTGCTTGACACGCAAAGCAGCCATTCAGAAGATTGAGGTAGCGAACCTTGTTCCGCTGAACACCATCAATAGTGCAAACAAAAATTAAAGGAGGAGCTTTCACTTCAAGTCGTCTTCCACACAAACCCAAGGATTAGACCGAAGTGAGTTCCAGTGACCATCTAGATTGAGAAGTTTTGTCAAACCGATGGGCGAAAAGGTCAACAAAGGGACTCATATCAGCAGGTAATGCTGGGAATTCCAGCTAGAGAGGGTATTGAGCCTGAACACGATCCTCAGGGTTGAAATCTGCCTGCCACGACTGAACATAAGCAAGACTACCAGTGATGTTACATGTTCTGAATCGTAACACATGGTGGACTGCAGCATCTGAGTTAAACAAAAGGCACACATATTTCGAGCCTAGGCCCCAGTATGAGTTCAGTGAGATCCCTTTAGCCTCCCAATTCAACACACCATCAATTAAAGACCTCCTCATCTGGCATCCTACGCGGAAAATTCAGGAGCACTTGTTTGTGGGCAGGGTGAGCTGAAGGAAGAGGGGAGCTTCAAATCCCTCATGCTGGGGCTCCACAATGAGATGCTCAGATTTCTCCATCAATTCAATTGCAGTTTTTAGCCCCTCCTTCACAACACCCAAAACAGAACTTCCAGGTATAAATCTGCGGTTGAGGACTGCAATATTTTAACTTTGAAATATGTGGCAATCAATATAAGGCCAGGCATTAGCTTCTTTCCACATGCATTATATTAATCATATCGTGCTTCCCGAACTTTTATAGTTGGTATAGATCTTCCATTTCAATATATTCATCTTTGTCTTGATGTTCTCTAGTGTATAGATGCTGTCGTAAAAGTAAGAGATAAAGTGCATGCATATATTCATGTTTTCATAGTATACTTTATATTGTTTTTGGTCAATCAAATGGTAACTAGAAAAGAACGAACTCGAGGAACGATTTTATAACTAAACATTACCCATTTACTTTACTGGTGACTTTATGGCTTTATGACATAATAATATGACTATGAACATGACTTAAATACATTCTGTTACCCTCCCTAGATGGTCATACATTGTACAACGTAAAGCTTATCCCTAAACTTGATAAATTGCTGTGATGCCAGGAAACGCCTAGGAGGGTGGCGTTTCACCCCAAAAACGTTTCGGAAACGGAAACGTGGGGGAAACGGTGGGGAAACATCTGCCACGTTTCCAACTTTTTTAAAATTTTAAAGCATCAAAACTTTTAAAAAATAAAAATAACTGCATTTAATGAACCTAAACCTAATCTACCTACCTAGACTTGCTAAAGACACTTCCTAAAAGCTATATAATGACATCTTGGGTCCATTCTAAATCACACTCTCATTTTTCTCTTGCTAAATTCAGTTTTCGTGGAGATGATTATGAGGAAAATCTGGATGATATATTCTAGAATCTAGATTATTATCATGTATATGTGAATCATTGAAATTGTAACCATGTTGAATGATGAGTCATGACTCTTTAGAAGTTCAAATTTCAATGAATACAAAATATTTTGAGTGCTTTATCAATTATCTCTTATGGTCTACAATTATAAAATGAGTACTATGCATATATATATATATATTGTACGGACGTTTCCGGTAACGTTTCGTATCCAAGGTTTTTTGAAAATTGTCGTTTCGCGTTTCGTATCCGTTTCCGTTTCTGTTTCTGGCAACATGGATAAATTGATCAGTTCCAAGTGATTTGGTTTAAATGTCAGCTGGCTTTGAAAATTATCTCATGTATTTCAATGGAAGAAGAAAATAGAAGCATTTGGAATGGCCCCATCATTTTGATAGAGATAAAATTGCAGTTATGTTTTTTTTTGAAAAATAACCCCCTTCAAATGTGAGAGGGAGCGATCAACTTATATGGGACAAGGCCAAATCAGGAGGCATTTTAGTTAAAATGGCCCATGAGGAATTCTTACGAAAAGTTTAAGGGGAAAGAGGGAAATTCCAAGCCAAGAATGTGTGGCTCAAGCATGGACTTCCAAGGCTAATTTCTTTTCATGGTTAGCAATTTCAGTTCAGGCACTGACATATGAGGCTGTCACCCATAGAGGATTTGATGGCCCTTTGCGATGTCATTTATGCAAAAGCAACTCAGAAGGTGGGGATCATCTGTTTCTAAATTGTAAGATGTCATGGGAGATTTGGGGAAGTTTCTTTAGTAAAATGAAAGTCGGATGGGCTGAACTAAAATCTCTAAGGTTGTACATATATTGGTGTTGGCTGCATGGTCAAGAGTGCTTCAAAATGGAATTTTGAAAACCATCTGGATGATAAGGCCAACCATTATAATTTGCAAACTATGTCTGGAAAGGTCCAGAATTTTAAGGGAGAAGGATAATCCAGTGTGGAGATTATGGGAGAAGATAGAGGTTTCATTATTAGAATTTCTCAATACATGGAAGCCTGAATCAAATAAGCCATCTAAAGAAGATGAGAAAATTCTAAAAGGATGAAAATTGATTAAGATACCTGCTAATGGGTTTGGTGGGAATAGGTTGAAAGGCCTAAAGATGCGTGGCCAAAATCTCCTAAAAACTGGGTTAAGCTCAATTTTGATGGAGCTGTGAAAGGAAATTCAGGATTAGCGGAAGGGGGAGGGATCTTTAGAGATAATGGTGGACAACATCTGTTAATGTTTTCAGTCTACTTGGGACTGAGTGCAATTAAGGAAAAAGTTATGGCTCGTTTAGAAGTAATAGGACTGGCTACGGAAAACATGGTGGAAACTTCAGGTGGAAGGGGGCTCAATGCTATTTATTGAATCAATAAAAGGGCAGTACAATCACTAGCAAATAAACAGAGCATCATTTGGGAAATTCAGATGGAAATTGAGAATTTTGAGATCTCATACCAACATATTGGGAGGACAGGAAATACGGTGGCAGCACTAGTGGCCAAGTGGGGGGACAGAAATTTGGACAAAATGGTTTATACTCATCTTTTTCTCTCCATGGCATTAAAACTAATATCAGAAGGCTGCACCAAAGTGGAAGAGCTTTGCTTTTCATTAAAACTTGTAAAACTCGGGATCAAAAACAGGAAAAAAATTCGTGGATAAAAATTTGCCTTCAATAGTGCCTTTACATGTTTGAATAAAATAGAGGAGAATGAGAAAAGAAGAAAGAGTGATTGATAAATGATAAAAAATACTAGCTTTAATTTTTTCTAACTTGAGCTCAAGAAGGGAATGTCATAATAGGTGGAAAAGCAGATGCTATTATAGGAGGTTCGTGAAGGGGTACTCTCAGTTGACAACACCATTGACAAATTTAACCAAGAAGGGGGCATTTGCTTGGTCAGAATCTTTACAACAGGTATTTGATCACCTTAAGAAGGTGATGAGCACATGCCTAGTGTTAGCATTACCGGATTTTTCGCAGCCATTTATTCTTGAATGTGATGCTTCAGGTGTGGGTATCGGTGCAGTACTGATGCAAAATAGGCATCCCATTGCCTATGAGAGTCGGAAGTTGAGTATGGTAGAGTGTGGGTACTCTACTTATGACAAGGAGATGTTGGCTATTTTGCATGCCTTGGTCAAATTCCGACAGTATTTGGTGGGCAACAAGTTTGTGGTTCAGACGGATCACAATAGCTTGAGGTATTTCATGGAGCAGAAAGACCTCAATGATCGTCAACAGAAATGGGTAAGCAAGATACATGCTTACGATTTTGATATAGAGTATGTGAAGGGAAAGAACAATGTAGTCGCTGATGCATTATCTAGGCAGCCATCCCTTTGCTCTATGTTAGAGATTTCAGCTGATTGGAAGGCTCATATCTTGGTTGAATATTCCAAGAACCAGTTTACTTGTGAGATTATGGATGGATTGATACAAGATGACATGTATAAGGTTGTGGACGATGTGATATACTACAAGGGTAGGGTATACCTTGTGCCTGAGTCGAGGATGAAGAAGATCTTGAGTGCCGTACATGACACACCATTGGCAGGTCATCCAGGGTACTTCAAGACTTACAAATATATACGAGAGAGATTTGCATGGAGAGGGTTGAAGGACGATGTCCTTAACCATATTAGAGAGTGTGTGGTTTGTCAGTAGAGAAAATCCGAACACTCATTCCCTGTAGGATTACTTCAGCCATTACCCATTCCAAACCAGAAATGGGAGAGTATATCCATGGATTTCATTATGGGCTTACCCAAGGTTTAGGGTAAGAATTGCATTTATGTGGTGGTCGACAGATTGACCAAGTATGCTCACTTCTTTGCGATGTCGTTTGAGTACAAGGCACCACAGTGTAGCAACATTATTCTTTGAGGAGGTTTTTAGGCTACATGGATTGCCTAAGAACATAGTTAGTGATCGGGACAACAGATTCATGAGTACATTTTGGCGGGATCTACATTCGATTAGCGACAAAGTTGACACCGAGTACCAATTATCATCCGCAGACCGATGGTCAGACCGAGATTGTGAATAAATGGATAGAGGGTTATTTGCGAGTTATGTGGCAAGGCATCAGAAGGCATGGGTTAAGTGGTTGTACTTGGGCGAGCATTGCTACAATACGACCTATCATATGAGCATTGGCATGACACCATTCCGAGCACTTTATGGGTATGATGCTTCATCATTTGTTGATTTGGTGATATCAGATAGTCGAGCTCCTAAAGCTCGTGATTGGATTCAGGAAAATCAGGACATCATGAAAACTCTCAAGGAGAATATGCAATGGGCACAAAATCAGCAGAAGATGTATGTTGATAGGCACAGGGTGGAGAGATCATTTGATGTGGGAGATTTGGTGTTCCTTTCTCTGACCTTATAGGAAAGCCTCCTTGAAGAAGAGTGGTGCAAAGAAATTGAAGCCACGATTCTATGGGCCTTATAGGATTCTGAGACAAATTGGGAAGGTTGCATATGAGTTGGAGTTACCTGAGCATAGCAGGATCCACAATGTTTTCCATGTGTCTTGCCTAAAAAGGGCACTTGGACAACATATTGAGTTGTTGCCATTGGATGAGGAGGCAAGTTGATTCTAGTTCCTGAATCAATTATTGAGGTGCGAGAGAAGAAACTCAAGAACCGAGTCATCACATAAATATCTAGTGCGGTGGAAGGATTTTCCATTAGAAGATGCCACATGGGAAGGTGAACAAATTTTGCAACACCCTAATCTACAATTGTTTGGGACAAACAATCTTGGGAAGGGGAGAGTGTAATGTCCCTTTCCAAATGCTTGGAGGCCTAGTTGGCCTATTCCGCCTTTTTCCTTGTTTATTCCCTTGGGAACTAGGGCGTGGGAGATGTAAAGGGAATATTTGGACCCTTATATGCATTAACGTTATAATTTTACGTTGAGATGTTTTTTAATGCACTTTATATTATAATTTCACTTTGAGGTGCTTTAAGTCATGGCTTATGACTAAAGTGAAATATTAATTATTATTTTATAAAGTGGCGTTGGAAAAAGTGGAGGATTAGGGTTTCAAAGGAGTTATAAGGATGACTTGAGGATTAAAATGAAGGTTATGTTCATTTGTTATTTTCTTTGGAAAAAGTTTGGTGAGCTGCGTGTTCATTTCTCTTGCTCAAGGAGTGAAATCCCTTGGGATCCCTGGTTTCGGTGCAGAGGAGACTTTGGACCCTAGCTAGAAGGGCTATTTTGGTGAGAGGATTCATCCTCAATCCCTAGTAGTTGTATTTACAAGTGTTGAAGACCATTTCCTGCATATTGGAGTTTATTTGTGAAGGCAGTGTGGGCATTTCAGGCAAAATCGTGGTTGTCTAATATCCATCTATTGTTGGGTCGTTGCTACTTCAGAAGTATTAATGCAATTTTAAACAGAAAAATCGTTTGTTATTCTGCTTGTACAAACAATCATTCTCAGTTGTTGCAAGTATAATATTTTCTGAATTTTATATATGCCGTATGGAGCTATTCTGAGTATTCATATTCGATAATTCATTGCAAAGGACTGATTTTTCTGTTGTACAACTCAGCCATACTCAAGTTGTTCAAAGGAATAATAATTTGAGTTTAATATCGAATGCATGCCAACACCGTGGATCACTACACTCAGAAATATATTACCAACAACGCATTGTATCATTTAAGAGGTCTGAAATTATTAATTTGAACACTATATATTGGAATGTTTGCTTCAGCTAGATGTATGGTAAATGTTTGTTAAAATGTCTTTGCCTTATTCCTTGTTTTTCTAACTGCTTATGAGAGTGTCAATGACATTTCCAGTTCAATAGAATGATTGCCAACTGTTTGACGGAATGACACTATGCAATCTTTGAATATTTTCATGATTATGTGATGGATTTATGATCATTGTCATAGCTGTTCTAAACATTGCATGCAAATTGTTTGACAAAATGCCTACAAGTTAAAAGTCAGGAATTTTTGCAAGTTTGGAACAATATCTCTTGGTTGGGGATATTTCACATTCCTATGTGTATTGAAATATTTGCATATGGACATATGGCTTAGGGGAAACAATAGGTAAAATGCACTCTAACTATAGTAGTAGGGAATGTCCAGTAGCTACGTTTGGGTAGACCTTGGTGTTTCCGAAGAATGTCCTAACTCTTATGTATAAAGGTCCCAACATTCATTATATGCTTCTTAAGCCATCAAATCATCTCATAAACTTATATTCTCTCTAATGATATAATTTTAAGCCTATACAAATCAAATCCTTTAACGTCCCTTTTTGGGGATCCTCGGAAATAGCCCAAGGCTGAGCATGAAGGACTGAAATCAGATTTAGGGCAGGTTGTAGATGACTGACAATGACTGTGAAAACCCACAAGAGCTGCCAACAATTTTCCTCCTAGGGTAGCGACCCCTTAGGAAGATTCAAGCACACTTTTCTATGCACAAAATTCACTCAAACCCTTGGAAAATATGCTCAGAAATTATAAGAAAATACCAGCAATCATTAGATGCAAGAAAACTGATTTTTAGAGGCTCACAAGTGCTATTTTGAATTTACCATGAAACCCTTCCACTGCAGCAATTAAATAATAATTCCAGAATTGAAATAACACTTATATGCACCCAAACTATGTAGCCAGGAAACGCCTAAGGGGCCCACGTTTACTGGAAAAGCGTTTCGGAAGCGAAACGGGCAAAAACGTGTTCAAAAGCGTTTCCCAAAAGATTTTTTATTTTATTTTTATAATTTTTTTTAAAAACGTCTAACTTATCTAGATTATTATCATGTATATGTGAATCATTGAAATTGTAACTATGTTGAATGATGAGTTATGACTCTTTAGAAGTTCAAATTTCAATGAATACAAAATATTTTGAGTGCTTTATCAATTATCTCTTATGGTCTACAAATTTACAATTATAAAATGAGTATTATGCATATATATATATATATATATATATATATATATATATATTTCATAATATATTGTATGAACGTTTCGTTGACGTTTCATATCCAAGGTTTTTGAAAATTGCCGTTTCAGCGTTTCGTACCCGTTTCCGTTTCGTTTCGGCAACATAGCACCCAAACAATTGATAAAATGATAGATTTCACCTTTAGAAATTATGGAGAATCCAACCATGCAATTAGATCACACAAAGACCAACAATATCCTCTGAAACACTCTCCCAAGCAAGTTGCCTAGGGCAGAATTTAATTATATGCAGCAAGAGAGAGATTACAACAAGAGATAGTGTGGGGTTTCGTCCACACAAGATTCTCCTCAAGGGGTTTCGTCCTTGAGAGAGCCCTCAATCAAGGGTTTTCGTCCTTGAGAGAGATAGAGAGATGCTTTACAAGCAATCCACTCCAACCAAATTATCAAATCCAACCTACTCTCAATTGGCCAAGCAACCTCCTTTTATAACAATAAGGGTGCTACAATTCAAATGATGGCTGACTTCAAAAAGTACATCTAATTTGTATTTGGAGCCTACATGCTCAAAATACTTTATTTTCTAATTAAATAAGTTCTTCTATTGGAGCGCTAGGCTTCCCAATAGCAATACATGGTAAAAATAAAAACAACTACTAAATTAACATCAAAACATCATCAAAATCTTCCCCTTGCTCCCTTCCTTGGACCCATGGGGAGAAGAATGGGTCAAGGTCTTTAAGAAAGGCTAGTCTCCAAAAAGGGACATGTCAAATCCAGTCCCCATGCTAATTCCGAAAACAAGATATCTCCGTTCCACGGGATATGATGATTATCAAGAGTGAAGCAAAGGAAAATTCTCTCGAATCTAAATGTAATATCCCTTTTGGGGATAAAACTGAAATTTAAGGAAATTAGTTCAAACCCCAAATCTGATTTTTATAGCAGCAATTAATAAGGGCCAAAAAGAACACTCAAACCCTAGCGACTAGGAGAGAGAGAGAGAAATCCACTGTAGAAACACTAAAAAATTATGAGAAGTTATTCCTTAGATTGCCCTTGATTTTAGAAGCTAGAAAATGTGATCAAATCATCAAACTCAGAATTCTGGAATTTATTAGGGCACAAAAACAGCTGAAACTTGTAAATTCAATAACTCTTAGAAAACAAGGAATCTCCACACATATGAATACTCAAAATGATCATAAAAATATCAGTAATTAAATGAGACCAATATCATAATTTTTCAACCATGGGAACCCTCTCAAAATTGGTCCCGAAATCTCTAAATGAGTAGATAAAGCTGCCCAATGCCAATAAAAATTTGAATATTAAGTATTCTCCTTAAATCTGCAATAATCTTCAATACCAATCAATGTTGAAGGGTTTTCGTCCTCCAACAAAACCACTAGAAGGGTTTTCGTCCTTCTAGGAAGCCACACAAGAGGGTTTTTGTCCTCAAGTGGAAGAACATGGAGCAACAAGCTCACAATGCCCAAATGGAAAAATGCGCCAAAGTCTAGATACCCCAAATGAGCTCTCTAATCTTCTTTTATATCCTCCTTTTGGTGCCAAGGCTCATAAAGGAAAGGCCAACCCCTAATAAGTCATTATAATATTTTTTTAAGCCTTATTAAAGGCACTAAACCCAACCGACCTCATTAATAGCTTATTTCTTTGTTTTGAGCTTATTAAAAGCTCACAAAAATAACCAAACCCACTAAGAATGGGAAATACAAAAATAGAACATGAATACGAATGATGGAAACTGAAATATAATCCATGATTTTCCATTGTTCCACCATCGCTTGCCAAAGAATCTTTTATTTTAGATTAATTCGAAAAAAGGACATAGTCCTCCTCCCGAAATTGCTTGTCCTCAAGCAATTGCAAGAACCTGGATCCCAAATGAATCTTGATTGCTTCTTCTTCGACATGCCTACACATGAAACAAACATATTAAAGAAAACAAGAGTATTTAACAACACTTTTACATCCCCTTTGTCATGCCTTAGAAACATGACAGCTAGCTCTCTTTTGTTGCTTGATGCCACTTCATAATTTTCACTCAGATGATGGCTTCCCAATACTTTAGCAAGGTTGTCCCAAAAATAGCTATGAGCATGCATTGTTCCTTCAAAAATTAGAATCTTCAAATCTGAAAATAACTCACCACAACCTGATTTCTTTCCTCCTTCCAACTGGAATCTTCCTTCCTCATTATGCCATGAGAGAAAATGCTCTCAAAAACGAAAACATACTGCTGTTCATGACTGAAAATGGCAGCCCCAAACCTGATTTTTGTAATTTCAGTCTTATAATCATGGCATAACAACTAGCAAACTGAAATTTCATGAAAAATGGAAAGTCCATGAGTAATGTGGAGGCTGAAACTTGATTTGCATACTCTGAAAATTTATGAACAAAAGTCTACAACTGAAACCAGTAGATATATTGGCCGTAATCTTAAGAAAATCAGCTTTCTTATTACCCCTTTGAATTTTGATTTCACAACAACAATCAGCCATCATGCCCAATTGAAAATTCATCATGTAATGGTGCCACAAATTAGGTGTACTCAAACAATTACCTTTGTAGGAGAGCATCTTTTTGCCCAAAAGTGAATGCTTGGAACACCAAAATAAGTATTCGGGCTGCGTACTTACCGCTGTCCATAACCCCCACGATTTGTCCAACTCATGACTGAAAATGTGCATCCTATCATCCAATGAAGTGACGACAACTGAACATTCATCACGAGTGATTAGAAGAGTTTTGAAAATCTGAAAATTACCATCTCTAATGGCTGCCTGAACATGCTTATTCTACCTTCAATGCATAGTGGAACATTTTCCCAAACTTCTCCAATGATTTGTTGGGTCTTTGGAACCCAAACCTTGACCCCAAGCGACAAAACATTATGCATTTGTGGCACTTCTATATCTTGCAAATGGGCTGTCCTATGATACTCTGAAATGCACACCATACTATTTTCCATTCTCCCACAATAATCAGCTTTAACACACAAATGAGGAAGCAACAAACAAGTGTGTCTCAAAATTGATGAATCGAAAAGATTACCTTGTTGTAGAAGACCTTTTGGTTGCCCCAAGTGGAGTGTTTGGAACACCAAAACTTGATTTCCAGGCTGCATATCAACTGCTGTACCTAACCTCTTGAATTGCTCAATCTATGCCTGAAAATATGCATATCACTCCCAATTGAAGTGACCATAGCTGAGAGTACTTCAATGGTGACCCATAATGCCTTGAAAATCTGAAAATTATCTTTCATTATGGCTGCCTTCTTGTGCCAATCAGCAAGTATGATGAAATGAGATATGAAAATAATGTTCTCCATACTTATGTTACAAACCATATCCATTTCTCTAGCATACCTCTCATGTTGACCCACAAATTGACATGTTGTAAGCAATGAATTTAAAAGACTTTCATACCTTAAGCTGATCTTAAAATGTTCATCTCTCTTTGTCACAACAACATCACTCAAACATGACATGTGATCCTTAACAATTTTCCCATCATGATATGAGTATGGCAGCGATATAAAAGGAGATAAAATGTCATCATACCTTGAGTTGTTCCCCACATGTCTCCCTTCCCATGCCGGATGAGGAGTGATCGAAACATCCTCCATTTTTCCAATCTTGTGACTCAGAATTTCTGAGTTGAAATCAACCTTCTTCTTCTCCTCAGATTCAACAAGTGAAGCCTTTTCCGCTTGGGCTTCAACCACATCTTGATGGTGTTCACATAGGGCATCTTCGTAGCTCTTACCGTGCTCATGGACACCATAAATCTGCCTCTTATTGTCTGCTGTTCTGAACAGACCAGCAAGCTTATTGCCATCATTTTTCATTGGAGAAGGGTTTCCAACCAGCCCTTCCTCTTCCCCAACATGCTCAACACCCCTTGCTTCATTTCTGGATTCATCACATGTCAAAACATTTTCAATATTAACCACAAATGAGCAATATTTACCTTATGAAGTTGATTCTTCGGAATGGGTGCAAGTGTCATGGCCTTAGATCTCTTGATCACCAATTCATCTTCCTTAATGACTCCATCTTTTATTGTCATATGAGAATTGCTTGAGCTATTCATTTCACCCTCTTGTTTCTCAAGATTCCCTTCATTCTTCCGCTCATGCTCCCAAGTGCCCTTAGTATTTTCCAACATGCAACCATTAGAATTCAAGGAAATATTATTGATAATTAAAAATTCTTTACCTTCCCTTTCTCTTGGCTCTTGCTTAGCCATTTCTTCCTCTTCTTGTGCTTCCTTAGGGCTGCAAGAAAAATCAATGAAGGGTTCACCTTTGGCCATGGTGGTGGGTGCTTCTAAGGCTCCCAATGGCTGCTCCCTTTTAATAACCAGCTGCTGCAATAATTCTTCCTTTTGCTTGTGTGGCATGTGATGTCTAGGCTTGGGCCTAGGTCTTCCTTGATTCACTCCTATGAATTCCACGAGTGAAATAGCCTCACGAATCTCCCTTGGTAAGGCCATGTATTCCTCATAACTTGCAGCGATGTTCCGTCCACCCGTAGGCCTTGCTTCTTCCTCCAGAATAACCTCCTCTCTAGGAAGGAAAGTGGGCTTCGAAATCGATCCTCGGGCTGATCCCATAGGTCGCTTAGCATTATTAGCTCCAATCGAGCTACCTTCACCACTTTGAACCCTAGGTTCAATGATCCTTTGGAGAGATAGGGCAAGAAAATCCATGGTGTCCGCAAGTCTCTCTTGGCCGGCAATTAATTTATCAACTTTAGCTACTTGAGAGTCCATAGTGTTCTCCTTCTTTGATAGTATCAAACCCTTGTTGCCTTCTTTCACTAAAACCCTAGGCCTTTGAGAATCCGAGCTCTGATACACTGTAATATCCCTTTTGGGGATAAAATTGAAATTTAAGGAAATTATCTCAAACCCCAAATCTGATTTTTATAGCAGCAATTAATAAGGGCCAAAAAGAACACTCTCAAACCCTAGCGACTAGAGAGAGAGAGAGAGAGAGAAATCCACCGAATTCTGAAATTTGTAGAAACACTCAAAAATTATGAGAAGTTATTCCTTAGATTGCCCTTGATTTTAAAAGCTAGAAAATGCGATCAAATCATCAAACTCAGAATTCTGAAATTTATTAGGACACAAAAACAATTGAAACTTGTAAATTCAATAACTCGTAGAAAACAAGGAATCTCCACACATGAATACTCAAAATGATCATAAAAATATCAATAATCAAATGAGACCAATATCATAATTTTTCAACCATGGGAACCCCTCAAAATGGGAATCTCTAAATGAGTAGACAAAGCATTGATGCCTCAAATTTGTATTCTCCTTAAATCTCTAAATGAGTCACGTGGAAGCCATTCCCATTGAATGAAGATGCATTAAAAAAGCATGGGTGTCCTTACTGACCCATGCCCACGACATTTTTGGCCATGCTGAAGAAGAATGCGACCCATTTTGCATTAAAACTGGTTGTTGAAACGTCATTTCTGGCCATTACCACGTGCCAGAGGCGTTTCTTGATTTTCTCTCTCCAAACTCAACCAAAATGCAAAATTGACCCCGGAATCATGTAGAGAATTTCACCAGCTTTCCATTGATATAAAGAATGCGAAAATCCGAGCTCTGGATCGAAAGATATGGCGATTTGAAAATTTAGGGCAAAAACAGGCCAAAATCGGATCGGCGGGCAAAAGTTTGAATTTTTACCCATTTGGTCTTTGGAATTTTTTTCAAATTTTCCCGCGCTCGCCACTCCAGGTGCCACGTGGCGGCTTCCTATTGGCCGCGGGCCTCCTAAGGGAAAATTTCCCACAAAAACTCCGCCGAGCCATAACTTGAAAAATATGAGTTAGGAGGAAAACTTTACCTTTCTGGAAAGCTGAGAGAGAGCTCTATCCAATGGTGCCATTTTTAGAAAGATTTGAGTGCCTAAAAATAAAAAATGGAGACTGAGGCACAAGAGAGGTAAGAACACAAGGAGTTAGCCACAAAAATGAGCAGGGGCACATTTTGGATAACAACCACTAGAAGGGTTTTCGTCCTTCTAGGAAGCCACACAAGAGGGTTTTCGTCCTCAAGTGGAAGAACATGGAGCAACAAACTCGTAATGCACAAATGGAAAAATGCTCCAAAGTCTAGATACCCCAAATGGGCCCGCTAATCTTTTCTATATCCTCCTTTTGGCGCCAAGGCTCATAAAATAAAGTGTTGGCTAGATTTCCTGCATAGCTAAAAACCTAGGCAGTCATGAGATAAATCTCCCTCATTTACCGGTGAGGCTCCCGTGTAAGATTTGTCAATAAAGTATGCTAGTATCTATTTAGGGGTTTTACTTTAACCATGCAGCTCATGAACCATAGTTGTATAGTTTTGCAACAAGTAAGCAGCTGTTTAAAGAAAGGAAATATCTAAAGAAGAAGGAAGTAATAAAAACACAGGAAAGAAAGAGGGAAGATGTGCAACCCAATCAATAGATTACAGAGTTGATTGCATGCACATAGACATGACCAATAGATATTAACACTCAGAATTTTAAGCAAAGACAACTTCAGATCTAGATCTAAAATAACCCAAAGTTTATAAGTAGATCTGAGATAAAAAGTTTGAAACAAAATACACCGTGACACAAAGTTCTCTCGGAAATCTGCTCCTTTATATTCCTTTGCTTCAAATAGCTATCGGGGCTTCAAAGACAATGTCTCGAACACAAGAATGCCGCTTACAAATTCCAATCCTTTAACCCGTAGGTTCTTCCTCTATTTATAGCATGTAGAGGGGAAATTACAAATATGAAGCTTTTAGTTGAATCCGACACATATGGAAGTCGGAAAGGAAACAACCGCAATCTCCCTCCTGGAATTTCTCTTTGCATGACATGCATGATTTCTGTTGGAGATAGAACCTTCTATTTTGTATGTCGCCACCTATTTCCAAGTAGTTGACTTTTTCAAGTAATGGCTTTTAAACCAATCACTTAAGTTTTATAATTTAATTGATCGCTTAATTAATTTGTCGGAGGAAATAAGAGAAGAAGAAGAAAGAGGAAAGTTGCAGTCTTGTCCTTTTTCATATTTTGCATGTAGCTGATTCTTTTGCCTTTGATTCTCACCAAACTGGATCTGGAAGCGGCTGGATCTGGAAGCAAGTGATTGTGATTTGCTTGCGGGTATTGCCTTTGACATGTCTTCCCTCTTATCCTTGAAGCTTTTGCAGTTCTTCTCCAAGTACATGCATCAGTGCAATGTTTGCCATAAATAACTCATCATTTTTATTTTTAATTGCTTATGAGCAATTAAAAATTTTGGAAAGCACTCCGGTGAATGCAAATTCAATGAAGGCTTCAACTGGAAGATTGAGAGAACATGCACAAGGTTCTGGAAGGAATTCTCCATGCACTGACTTCTTCACGGGCTGCATTCGAAACAAGAGGATGAAGCCTTTGCAATTATGGATCTGGATCTATGCATGATTCTGCTGATCTTTCTCGTTCATCCCGCTTTGCCATGACTGGAGTGATCTTTGTTTGAGCAATTGTTTTCTTTTTATTCACGGAATTCTTTGACAACCGTGCAGATCCTGGAGATTTCTTGATTCGGAGGATATGTTCAATGTATTGGACATTGATTTAAGCTCCCTTTCTTTTATAAAAGCACTTGTAATGAATTCCTGCAATTAATTCAGACAAAGACGGCAACCGGAACATGAACACTTGATTTTAATCATAAAAATTTGCATAGATCAAGCTTGTTGCTCCAAAATTTGATGTTTTGTTTGCATGCAAAGCAAACATGAATTTTGTCAACTTCACTTGAGCACCTGTACCACTATGCAGACAATTAATCAGACTTAATTCAAGCTTCTTCAAACTTAGGCACCAAACTTTGAAGCCTTCCAGCAGTAAAAACACCTTCTGTGCAAAATTCCTCCTTAATTGGGTGCCAAAATTGCTTGGGCTGCACTTCCTTGTTGAAGAATTAATTAATTCATCATTATGGCAGCCCCTTCTTATATAACCTTCACCATTCTATATTTAATAATTGCCTCTCCTATTCCTCACAATTAATTAATTAATTAACATACTTTTCTCTTCAATTTGGGCGCCTATTTTGTGCAAACTCATGGCTGCCATTAAATAAATTAAATTTATTGAATTTTAGCTTTCTACTTCCAGTCCACATTGACTTCATAGTGTGCTTTGACTTTATGCACCAAAAATAGGAATGAATTCCATTAATTAATACTTTAAAAAGTATTATTTCTCCTCAATATGGGTCACACTTTTTTGCATGAGAGGGGGCTGCATTAAATAAATTAAATTTATTTAATTTTAGAATTCTATTTCTAATTTCCTTTATCCTCTTCTTCCTTGTTGACTTTTCCTCATGCTTGGGCACCAAAATTGGGTGAATAAACATTAATAAATATTATTAAATGCATTCTTATTCACCCAAGGTGGGTCACACTTTTTGGCAAGGGTGAATTCTATTTTTAAAAGTCAATTTCTAATGGGATTATTCACCCTACACCGCAGCTCCAAAAATCCCATGATCCACTTAAGTTGTTTGACTTTCATAATGATATTTTTTACCCTGCAAGGCAGGTAAGAAATTCCCATCAATGCCTTAAGTGATTTTCTTTTATTTCACAATGGGAATTTTCACCCTGCAAGGCAGGTAAGAAATTCCGCCTGCCTGTTGCCTCTAATTTTTCCATTATGACTTAAGTGACTTTACTTTCATGGGAAAAAGTACCCTGCTAGGTAGGTACAAAATTCCCACCTGCCTTCGCTACCAAAAATCCCATTGTAGCTTAAAACCTTCTTTTCCCAAAAATGTGACTTGCCCAGAAGAAACTTTTTCGTGCATGACTTCGTCTTTTTAGAGAGAACCAGACCTCCTGTGGCAAATTCTTTCTGGCATAACGTCCATAGATGATCTCCAGATACTCCAGGCAAGAAATCAGACTAAACCGACAAAGGAATTGACCTAGAGAAATTTCACAGAAAATAAAACGGAAAACACCAAAAACGCAAAACGTTGCCAGAAGTCACAGATAAAGCCCAGGATTCATTCCTGGTTAAAACCCTACTGGTATATGGGAATATTGACATGTAAGACCACAACAGGGTTAAACTGGAGCACAATTTACCTCAAACGGGGCTTAAAATAATTAAATAAAAATTTTTGCAGCTTGAAACCCCAATGACGGAGAATATAACGATTTCGGGCATTTGAGTATTTGGTGAAATTGGCTAATATGACTCTCTGGGAATATCTTGACACAATATAGACACTTTCTGGCAATTAACACACAAAACGACCCATTATTTTAAAAGAACGAAATTTTTAACATGGGGTAGTCTCAGATTTCAGGGTGAAATCTGGGGACATCAAAAGGCCGACCCCTAATAATTCATTATAATCTTTTATTAAGCCTTATTAAAGGCACTAAACCCAACACCTCATTAATAGCTTATTTCTTTGTTTTGAGCTTATTAAAAGCTCACCAAACCAGCCGACCCACTAAGAATGGGAAATACAAAAATAGAACATGAATATGAATGATGGAAACTGAAATATAATCCATGGTTTTCCATTGTTCCACCATTGCTTGCCAAGGAATCCTTTATTTCAGATTAATTCGGAAAAAGGGACATTATGCTAAGTCCTAATTCCTAAACCCGAATTCATGAAGGTTAAATAACCTAACATCGTTTTCCTCCCAATGTGTATCCAAGTTCCTTCTAAGGTTCAATATTCAAAATAATATTCAATTCTAGGAGGCTTATCAATAAAAAAATTGATTTACTATTTGGATATCTTTCAATATTTGTCATGTGAGTTAACTCTCAACAAGGGTTCATAGTCATACAAGGTCTTACTATAATCCTTGATTGGGTTGCTAATTGCTACATAATATCAACCTGGTTGAAGTTGGATAACTAGACTAATTGAATTGCCATCCAAAATACTAGTTTATCACCTATGGTTATACTTCAACATATAGGTAATCATAAAAGGTTAGCATTCCAACTATTTCAATGAATGCATTCATCGTGCTATAGTTGGACAATAATATTATATCTAATCATTATAGGTGTTGTTACGTATAACACCATAGTAAGGCACCTACACTTTAAGTTAGTTTAACCTCTGTAGAATCACCACTTGGCTACCTATCCATAGGTTTAAAGAGTATACAATTCACTTAGGTTTTACAACCCACTTAGGTTCATTGCCCATGTTAGAGGTTTCTATTAGATATATTTTTACACTAGGTTTCAATGTCTAAAAAACACTATCAAATACAAGTTTTTTCAAACAATTATTTTCTTTCTTTCTTGGATTTCATATTAAGCATAATAAGTGACTGTCTACTCTAGCTCCTAGAGACACAAATCCTATCAACCCACCAAATATGCTGAACAATCTCAGTTCGTAATTAGTGAGAATATACTCTCAACTTGTCAAAGGGAGTCCTAAAAGTTGAAGATATTCTAAAGGTACAAGAAATCCATTGACAATATAAAGGAAATGCTCAAATCAAAACCTATTTTAGGGCTGACAGTACTAAAGAAGAAAGCATATCTTGGTGTATCTGCATCGTTATTTTAGAGAGTAAATGACAAAGTTCGTGAGATATACATGCGGTAACAAATTGCACCAATTAAAATTATAACGTTATGAAATGGCAAGAATAAAGCTTGCCTTAAGTTGGACATTACCTTTTACAGTACCCTACTTATTCATAAATGAAGAAATAGGAAATATATACGTGGGCAAAATAGGTTCCATCTCCATCTTCGTGGTTGATAAAGCATTACGAGTTTCCAGCTCAGCCTAGACTGTGGCACTTAGACATTCATAGATTTTCTTAGAGTACTAGTCTTTGTACAATTTCCTTTGTAATCTATGGTTAGAAATAATATATAGGTTTATGCGGCAATTAAATTACAATTCCTTATAGTCTATCATCTTAATAATGTATTTAACAGTACAAGTCTATGCACCTGCATTTATCATTTAATCCACAAACTTAGAAATTAAATTTTCTCTTCCAGTAATTAACGAAACCAAGACTTCTAATACGTGTTTTGAAGCTAGAAGGGAGAAGAACGAAACCCAGAAGTAGATTGTTCCAATTTTATTTCAGTAAGGAGCAACAGCAACATTTAAATTCGGGCTCTATTTTGCCATGTACATATAATTCATCTTTATATGTACCAATAACATGTTGTTTGGGCAGCAGCAGGGGATTGAGGCAAGGTGACCCTCTTTCCTCTTTTCTCTTTATTCTGGTGGCGGAAGCTCTTAGTCGGAGCATCAAATTTGCTTTACTGGATGGCTCCCTCAAAGGTATTCGTATAACTTCCAATCTCCCGCCTCTCTCGCACCAACAATTCGCTGATGATACTTTTCTATTTGGTCAAGCGTCTATTCCTGAAGCAAGACGCCTCTCTTCTCTACTGAATTCTTATTCTTTAGCAACGGGCCAGGTAATCAACTTCCACAAATCTGTCATTTTCTTTTTTAATGTTGCTCCCAGAATTCAGCGCAGGATCAAAGCTATTCTTGGCTTTACCGTGGGTGTCCTCCCGTCCAAATATCTTGGTATACCTCTTTTCTCTGGGCATGGTAAAGCAATGTTATGGGATGGGCTCACTAATTCTCTCTGCTCCAGATTGCTCTCTTGGAGAGGTAAATGGCTATCCCTGGCAGGGAGGGCCTTGTTGATAAATTCTGTTCTTTTAGCCATTCCTATCTATATGTTGTCTGTCTTGAATGTAACATCCTCATTTCAAAACACCAGAACAAGGGAATTTTTTTTTTTTTGATAACGTTCACTGTTATGAATTATAAAATTCAAACACACGTTCAAGTTTTAATAATTGTTCTCTGCCCAAACAACACAGTTTGGATCACACAATTTCTTTTAAAACGAATGTTCTCTGTTCGCATATTTACAATATGGAACACACATTCAATGCCATTCAATCTTATAATGATTCTATATGTCTGTAAATGACTCGAGGAACTACCGATCTTCCATTTTCATGGCTCGGAGTTTGACGATCCTTCATTTCATGACTCGGCAACAACCGATCCTTCATGTTCATGACTTGGCAACAACCGATCCTTCATGTTTGTTTTTATGCATAGTATATTATATATACTGTTCTCATAACCTTCTAAGGTTATCGAAGTGATCCATTTAAGAAGCCTATCTGAATATCTGTTACTGATATTCATCTGACATCCTGCATCTTAAATTAAGTGATAAGGACAACGCAACCAGCAATTGCGATACTTTGGCCAAAGATTTTCACATGCTTTGCATGATCATATTCCTGGATGTGATACACATCTACGGAATACGTCCTTCCTTCACTCACTTCACCTGTTATCTAGAATGGTCTTTCCTGGTTCCTACCAGTCCTTTTCGTTTAAGGTCAGTTTTAAACTTTCAATTTAACCAATTAGAATATGAACGAATATAAGAAGGCACTCCTGATAACTAAAGATACGCAGACATACGGTGTCGTTACCCCACGACTCCGTGTGTCTAATTATCTTTAGTATTCCGGAGTCACTCCGTATATCTGATCATACTCTATCCCCTGCTAAGAGTTACACATTCAGCCTATGTATTCTAAATGTTTTAATTCAGGAGGGCATTGCAATATGTCAGCTGCAACAGTGTGTCATCATGAAGACCCCGTCTTCATGGAGACACCTTAGAAAGTAGAGCGGCGTATGCCAATGTCCTACGGAATTCTCCCATCGAGAATACACATCCTGCTCAAGTGCTTCGGATATGATTTTAATAATTAAAATCAACTTTCAGCATCCACGCTGATCTCTTGATCCTCGTTTCCGTTACAGTTGTATAGGGCTAAGAGGGACTAAATCCGTCCATTGTCTTGCAATGCATCTTCTCCTTCGTGTCGAAGGGCTGCATTTCCCTACTTGGTTCACTTCTTAATCATTGGATTAAGCGGACCCGGGGACGTGATAAGTTTAACCTATTAAACTTAGCCAAGATTTTCTCAACTGCAACTAAATTCAGAATATTAACTTATTAGACGTCATTCATACGAGGTCTAAATTTCGAGAAATGTATTCATTTGTTCTCCTTAACGTCATATAGTTAAGGTCCATTAGTTATGGATATATCTATCTTATATCCTTTATTCTGAATTTATCAAACGGGATCATTAATGGAGTTCGAAAGCGAAGTTCGATTACTCCGAAGTTGAATTGATATTCCTTAGCTCCTAAGCTAATCCTGAATACCTTCCGATTATGGAATCATATTCTTCCTAATCCTTTTTAATGTCAATTAAAAATTCATCTTTACCCAAGTATGAACTAATTGCATTTTTCAACTTAAAAGTTGCATTTAAGTAAGAATAGATATCAGTTTCCATTTAGCATCCATCCAAGGACAAATAAACAAATCCAAATCAAGAAATAACATTATATTTCCAATTTAGACAACAAATCAAACTGATATAACTATTGAAAATATCACATTTGTAATTGTATTCAATATTTCAAGTCATAATCTGTACATTTGCCAATCCAGCTGATTGGGCATAGTTTATACAAAACATCCATACAACTCATGGACAGAAGAATATATTTTCTTCTTTTCACAATTCCTCGAAGAGGAATAAAAGCAACAATTACAATTCATTTTACAGCCAATCAAGAAGCATCAGAAAACAGCCATGTCTTCATTCTAATCAGATTTCATCTGCAAAATGAATTGCACGGGTCAGTTCAATGAACTGAGCATATTAAGCACTTATCCTTAAAATAAGATGCTTCAACTAACTGTCTCAATAAAAGAACCCTGCTTTTATGAAACGACAGTTAAACATCAATCACGAAATAGGCACAAAAGAAAGATCAGCATAACAACTGAACTATCAAAAATATCATCACAATCAGCCAAGGAACTGCTGTCCCGTTTCCACATAATCATTACAAGTATCAATTCACAATATTTGTAAAGTTAGGAATACAAGTAGCTTACTGCCTATATAGCATACAGTTATTCTTTCCACGCCTTTCATTAATAACAAATGCAAAGGATGAAACTAACTGAAATATAAATTCATTACTTTCCTTTCAGTTCATGAATCATATTAAATTCAAAGCAATCAAGTACAGACAAGAAAGCGAACAGCAATGCATATAGTTGCTCCCATCTAAGCACTATAAAATTCATTATTCACGAATTCCAGATTTCCAACTGAATGAAAGAAGAAAAGATCATTTTTCCAAGTCATTCATTCATATCTCTATTTCTTTCCACATGACTGTCCTAACAGTGGAATCCAAACGAAATCGACAAAATCCATTCGGAATTCACTTTCCGGCAGCAAGAATAATTTCGTTTATAATCAGCTTTAAATGAAAACAGGGAAGAATTCATCATAGAACAAGCAATATCAAGATGCAGACTATGTATTTACTGTACTAGAAGATCCCATACTTCTTTCACTGTATTGTTAACCAAACAAACAGTTATACAATCACGCAATCACTTACTCATATGACTCTTTATATCCATGAACGCATACAGTTCATAATAACAAATTACACATTGCTGTTACCTACAGCGAAACCAAATTCTTATGCACCGTAAAGCTCCAATATTATTTTCAGAGTCAAAAATAGCAAAAGAGAAGAATTCATTCCCTATAATTTCATTAAGAAACAACCATTTTGTTCAAAACGAAATCAAACACCCAACCCGTGTTCATCTTAAACAAGACAGCTCATTATAAAGATAACAGAACAGTCGTTCTTATCGAAAAACAAACTCTCATAGCCTGTACCGTTTCAATCCAATACCACAAACAACGCATATTCAATTCGAGTTCCTTCTCGATCAACTGTTAACTCAAAAAAATAGCAATTTCCATTTTCTAAATGAGGTACAGCTCTTAAAATATAATATTCAATTGTCAATACCTCTATAAAAGCAAACCCGCACCGGGTGTTAATTGCATGAGCTCGGTACAGCCAGAGCAGACTCAGAAGACAAGTTAGATCCCAAATTTTCCATTTATTTCCACAAAAATCAAATCAAGTTCGCATTCTCCAGATAGTTCAAACAGAAGGACAACCCTCAACTATAAGACGCAATGAAATCAATTTTTCCATTACAGTATAAAGAAATATAATCATTCTTTGCACAGAATACAATCAAGTTGTAATTGTGTCAACAGTCCGTATAGGAAGACCAAACAGCATTATAAAACACAGTGAAACCACCTTATTCTCTCAACAAGGAGAAACGAAATCCATTGATAACTTAAGAAGGAAAAACAGTTATCTTTTTCCTACTTCACGAATACCCAATACGTATTCGTTTAGTTCCTACTCAAGAAAAGGTACAGCAATGATAATATTGCTAATACTTCATTCAGTTCGAGTTCAATTACTCAAAGGAAACCCGAATGCCACTTCCATCCAAAATCCAAAACAGTACAAGGAAAAGGATCTACTTTCTTAAAGAAAACTTCAATAAGAACTACTTCAACAACTATTATTCCCTTCCATCCAGTTCGTTAGCAATAAACGATTGTTTCAATAGTGAAAACAACTCATAATAAGTGTACAGTCACAAGATATATACGATGAATTTCCCGTTACAGTCAAACGTCCAGCACACAGGAAGGTACATCATTCGAGAAATACAAAGACAATTAAACTCAGCAGTCAAAGACAATATTTCTTATTGTTTCCAAAATGACAGCAAGATTCAATGAAATCCAATTCATAGCAATATACACGGCTGTATCTCCACTTCCTTATTTTTTTTTTTTTACATGCAAGGACAGTTCCCAATACAATAGCAAGAAAAGATTACATTTAAGGAAACAATTTCACTATAAGGAACGAATACACAGCCTGTTCCCAATTTCAAACAACACGAATACAGTGAAAGAAATATCCATTTCAAACCACCATACAGTCAACAACCATACAATAATTCATTTCCAACTTGATTCGAGCAAAAACAACTCAAAACCGAGCAACCAGAAGCAAATCTTCTTATCATTTTCCAAGAAAAGAAAGCAAGAACCAACAAAATCCAAGTCAAATCGACTCAACAGCAATCACGCAATCCAAACCCAAGAGCAGGGTTGTTTTAATGATACACTTAAACAAAGCAAGAGTTTTTAAAGAGAAGGGCTTAACATGCCTGTAATCTCTCTTCCAGAACTCGAAGAAAACTTCGTTTGCCGCGTTTTTCCTTCCACAATGACAAAGACAAACTCTCCAACACTTCTTTCTTCTTGAGCTTAGCAGTGACCTCAAAATCTCCAAGAAAATGTCAAATTCCAAGAGCTGGTTCGACTGAACCAGGCCAAAAACCAAATGCAGAGCAACTTTGGCCAAAACCAAATCGAAACAATGAAAAATCAAATTCCCTCATGCAGTTTCCAAGGCGAGCTGGTCGCGAGGACCAAGAATAATTAATGCAATTAAGGCTCTGCCTTTTTTCCTTGCTTCCCACGCCACCGCCACTTGAGTTGGCGAACTTTAAATTTCACAATTTCCATGCAAACTGAATTTGGCTCTATCTCCAAATAGATGCCTCTATTTCCTACCTGCCCCGCCAAAACTGGCGTTGTCCACGTATGGACTGCTTAATAAATGCCAATGAATGCCTCCTTCCCATCCTTATCCCTTTCCTTCCAAGGGTCTGCGCACCCCTTAGATTAGGATTAGTTTAGGTTGCATATAGTATTCAACCTAGGTCTTAGTTTAGCCTTAGGTTATTAGGGCTTAGGTTATTTTCCCCCTTTTTTTTTGTAATTTAAAAATCCACTTAGGGTAGTAGTGTAGGGTGCATGTTAGGATTTAGGATTAGTTTAGGTTTTAACTCCTACTAACCACTAACACTAACAACTTCCATCCAGCCTCCCTACTAACATTCACGTTAATGCAGAGCAGGACGTTCCGTCCTTTGGATCGTGTGCCAAGGCCACCCGTGTCCAGGCATTTCTTGCCTCACGAGGTCCCTAGTTAATGATCACGGGGTTCAAGAATCAAACCCTGTCGTTGGCATCTACGTGCTTATTTGTTCACACTGCAATCAGTATTGCACGTTCATAACAACCTCGGGTTCGGTTCAAGTGTGAATCGACACAGAAATCACAAGAGGACCTCAGCATACTTGGATCAGTGAAATTGATTCAAGGTATGTCAATCAATCAAAGAGAGTTTAGCAAGTATACGACAATTTGTCGTCACATCAGCAAACACACAAGTACAATACTGCTGTCCCATGCAATAAATCACAGTATGCAAGAATCCAAATTAGCAACACATTCTCTTAAGATCAAAACATATCTTAACATGTTTGCTTTCATTTCAAGCAGCTATAACTTATGTAAAACATTCACCAAGTTAACATACAAAATCAGAGTGTTACATTGAAAATCCCTATGACAGTACTTCATAAGATTGAGAAGATCGTCAGAACATTCTTGTGGCAAGGGAACAATGTAGAACGAAAATTCCACTTGGTTAAATGGGACACGGTCAAGCTGCCCAAATGCCTGGGTGGTCTGGGCATTATGGATCTTGCTATTCAGAACTCAGCACTTGGGGCTAAACTTGTTTGGAATTTTATTTCTGATGCTAAAAGGCTTGCCTTTCAAGTTCTTTCTCATAAGTATCTTGCGGGTGGCTGTCCCGAACTCTTGCTTTCAAGTTCCGAGCTTCCTAAAGGTTCACATATTTGGAACTTTCTTTGTAATTCTAGATCCTTGATCGTAGACTTGGTCTCTTGGAAAATTAATAATGGACAACATGCCAACTTTTGGGAGGACAGCTGGAATGGGTTACCTCCTATTAATCTAAAGCCTGAACTTAACAGAGTGATGAACGAGACCAAATTTTCTTGGGGCTCTATGGTTGCTGCCTATGGCGATCAACATCAGAACGGGTCGCCTTCTTGGAATTGGAAAGATCTTTCTAATTTTGAGCCCTCTGTTCAAGAAACTGCTCTTTATAAGGAAGCCATTCACGATAGAAATCCTCACTTCCTTGGTAGCGCGGACCAATTAATTTGGTTGGGGATGCTTTGGGCTCCTTCACCGTGAAAGTGGGTTATGATCTTCTCTTTTCTTGGTCGGCTAGGGCCTCCTAGTTCTTTTGGTTGTTGGCACAATAGTATTTCCCCCAAAGTGGCCATCTTCGGGTGGTTGGTCTTGAAAAAGAAAATTTTGACACAAGAGAGGAGAAGGTCTTGGGGATATGAAGGTCCCACAAAATGTGTGCTTTCTTTGCTGCGTTGATGAGGAAGACTTGGACCACCTTTTTCTTTTCTGTCCTTTCGCTTCCAGATGTTGGGATTGGCTTCTGTGTAAATTAAATCTCGCTTGGGTGTCTTGCAAAAATATCAGCGAAACCCTCCTCTCATGGCCGAAATTCAATTTCAAAAGCTCCTTTGGCTCTATTTGGTCCATTGCTCCATTCTTCCTCCTTTGGCATATCTGGTGGGAACGCAATCTTCGGCTCTTCCGTGATCAAAAGGCCGAGCAACATGTTTTCCTCAACAAGTTGGAAGTGGCCATTTCTGAAAAAGTTAGTATTAATAGTCTATCAAACTCCAATTTCTCATCCAGAGACGTTGAAATCTCTAACTCTTGGCCTCTCATCAAGCTGCCTTGCCGGGTTCTATCATTAAAAAGGTCTCTCTCAGGTGGAAAAACTTATTCGGCGTAAAAGGGCCAGGTGGAGACCCCCCCGAAGGGTATGTGGAAACTTAATTTCGATGGTGCTTCTAGAGGAAATCCGGGTAAATCAGGGGCTGGATGTATTCTTAGAGATGATTTAGGATTTCTTATTAAGGTTGGTTCATTTCCCCTTCGGGATGGTTCGTGCAATGTTGCAGAAGCACAAGCGCTTTTAGAAGGGGTGAAGATGGTTGTTTCTTTAGGTTGCTCTCAACTTTTCATAGAAGGCGACTCTCAATTAATTACACACGCCATATCTAGAGGATCTTCCCCTCGTGGAAAATCAACGCCTTCTTACCTCATATTTCCTTCTAGCTAGGTAAGATTGGTACTTGGCAAATCATGCACAACTACCGGGAAACTAATTATGCCGCTGATCTACTGGCGAACTTCGCAATCGATCACCCAGCCGGCCAGTGTCGTTTCCGATACAGTTGAGGCGTGGCAAGGACTCCCAAGAATAATTTCAAGCGAGCAACATAGTTAATGCTATCAGGTCAGATGTGGCTTCTTGCGCGTGTTTCACCTCTTTTATGGGGGACGCGGTCCTCTGTTTGCCTGTGTTTCCCTATTTTGGCATTTTCACGGGTTGTCTTTCCGAGCGGCGCAATGGCGTTTCTTGGCTTCCCTTTTGTTATTCTGCAGAGCTCGTGCCGGATGTCGCCACGAATTTAGCGATCGACCGTTCTCGCCTTTCGGAGATCTTCCTCTTCTTCTCGGATCAAGAAGCAGAGGCCATTGAAAGCTTGTCTTTGGCGATTCTTACAGTTTCGGTCTCGCGTGTGCGCTCAATGCGGACATTGCGGCTGCTTTTGTCTCCCTCTGCTTGCTTTTGGAGGAAGATCTGATCATTGTCGAATTCCTGTGCAAATCTGTCATTCGTGCCGATTTTCGCGTTGGCCTGGAAGGGGAATTAGCAGACTTCTCCTGCCGGATCCTCTCCTTTGGATTGAAGAAGTCGACGAGTTGGCGGTCGGCTCAGGGCGTGGAATTCAGTGGGTATGTGGTCAGTACAGAGCTCTCCTTCACCACGCTCAAAGTGTTGACACCCTCTTCACAATTGGTCGGCTCGATCATCGACTTCTACCGGCGGTGGACATTGAGGCGGCTGGATTCCCTATCAACTTTGCTATTGATCAATGGAATGATCTGAGGGATAGGGCGCGCGACGTGTACCACCTTCTTCTGCGGGAGGCCAAGCTGCCGTCGTCTTTGGAGCAGGTTTGTTTGAGACGTTGGTCACCCCTAGCTGCTGGATCTGTTTTTTGCGATGCGTGGTTTTGGTTTTTGGTTCTGAGCTTTCGTTGTAGGCTGTCGCCTTTTCTTCTATCCTTCCTTCTTCCTTCTCTTGTCTTCCAACTGTCCCTCCTCTTCTTCTTCTTCTCTCTTGTTCGGTTGGGGCCTAACCCCCCAGTTCAAAGCTCCGGTAAAAAGCGTTAAATTATAAAAAAAAAAAACAAAAAAACATGTTGTTTGGGCATTCAAATAACATGTTGATAGTCGGAGTTAAGGGTGCTTGCACCAGATCTTCCTTTGTACTGAACAATCTGTACTGAGCACTACCTTTTGATAATATGAAATTGTTTTTACTCTCATATTCCCTTTGCTGTAATGTGAGATTTATTTACTATTTTGTAATGGATGTTCTTTGGTAGTGTAGTTTCATAGTAAACACCCTACACAAACTTCATATTTTGGGTAGCTTTTACCCACCAATAACCTTTACATTTAGACCTCACGTAATATGAGATTTAAATATTAATTACTTGGATTACCAATTATAAGCAAGGACATGCCTCATGAGAAGATTAAGAAAAAGATTAATATCTGAAAGAAGCCAATAGATATGTGAAGCTTATTAGTTAGATTCCGTCTAATAAGTTTTTGTTTATAAAATAATAACACAAATAGAAAGCTTCTTAAACGTAACAAAGCAACTAGATGCATTCTAACTTTGTCTGCACACATTCTGTAGTAATCATTATTGCTAACGAAAGATACTTTAGATTCTTCTCTAAAAACTGCAAAATGCCAATGATATACACATTCTCCCCTCTAATCCTAGAACATTTCTGTAGCAGGCAATGTCAAAGCTATCAAACATATTCCAGAAAGCTCAAACAGCATACCTTCAAAGATTTTCTTTTTTAGTGGGTTGTGTAAGCCATAATTGGAGCATGAATGCAAGCTCTGAATGAATGGTTTAATCTCAGCTGCATAAGGATCTGGCACAGCAATGAATTTTTGTCCATTCACAGGGTCCACTATCTCACTCCAATTTGAGGACCTTCTCCATTCTCCCTTCACATTTTCTCTCTTGTCAGTTGCCATTGGAAAGCAGTGTTCTTTTAGTATTTCACCCCTCCTTTCCTTCGTTGACCAAAGCATCCCTTTTGCTTTCTAATCAGATTGTTCGTAAGCCAAGAAGGGATATACAGCTCTTCTCATGTCGTCCTTCTCTCCAGCCAAACTCCTCCAGATCCGCGCCCACCTTCATACTGAAACTGCTGTTTTTTTATTTCCATTCTTGTAGCCGTCCCCATTGATGGTATTGTTGTCTGGGTGGTTAATTTATTTTTAAGTCTTTCTGAAAAGTCTTTTCTGTATGAAATTTTTGGCAGACAAAGGGGCATGCGCCGCCGCCTAGCCCATGTGGTTTTTTTTTTTTTCATTGTCATTGTGGGTAGAAGTAGATTGAATAACATTCCACATTCTCAACATTTCGAATATAATTATATAATGCTCAATGCCATTGCCATCCACCGTCAATCTTAATCTCACAACATTATGTAGAGAGGGTTGATTGAAGGAGGTGATAGACATTTTCCCCACTTGGAGGTCCATTAAAATTTACATTTTATGGGTTATAATAATTATTCTTCATGTTAGCAACTTATCCATACGGTCTGGGAAATGTAACTATCATGGAGCCTTGTGAGGGATAGGTTGTTAATAAAGAGCTTGCTTTGCGGACGTAATAATCCTTGTGGCAAATAGCTAAACCGAGATCTTATATAGATACCTCGATAGCTTAGTTCTTGAGATTTATGTTTTTCAGAGTCTTATTAAAAAAGGCATTTTCCTTTTCAATGGCTTTGCTTTTTCACCTTGCACCAATTATGAATCAGTATCTATTCTAGAGACGTTGCATCACAAAGACAACTCGAAACCTCAACCTTATTAATTTCGATCGATGTCAAGGTTGAACAATCTTATGAGACATACATGATCTTTATTGTTTATTATGATATCTATATAGGTCCATTGGGTTCCTGACCCAATGACCTATCACTGGGGGTTCATAAAACCGAAAGTTACCCAACATTAATCACATGCATTGATTAGTAACAAGGGAATAGGGCATTCTATTTGTTCAATGTGACAACTATACACACATTGCCCTATCAACTGGTATGACCTCAAGTAATCCCTAGAGTCAATTATATCTACTGTAGCTGTCAGAACAAAAGCAGAACAAACAAGCAAGTTTGTCACCTACTAGTGGTCACTACTGTACCAAGACTAGTGAAAGCGCATGTGTAGAGTGCAACTAGAGTGAATGCAAAACAATCCACAAGATTCTCTCTCCAATGCCCATAATTTGCATCTAGTTCCTTCTCTCCGATGATACTCTCCCTAGCATCGAGGGCTGTATTTGCATCACAAACAAATGAATAGAAGGTAGTTATCCAATTCATTATCCAATTCATGATATCAGGTTCACAAAATATGAAGCAATAACAATATGGTAATGTACAATGACAATTATACCACATAATTATATAAGATTCATTCATCTAAATGGCACTCAATTCCCTTAATTGCATTACATGAGTAGAAAAAGAAAGATAACGACAATTAGCTGTTCCATAAAGCAGAATTAAACATTCCTGATTCCATATCAATAAATCAATACTCTCATCATTAATCATGATATTTAACTCTAATCACTAGCAGGTGCTTTCAAAAGTAGGTGTTGGGAAAAACAGGGTATGACATCGAGTGTGGTTGAAATAGCTGACTTTGACCATTTTAGACAACTTTGGTTATTACAATGAAGCACTGCTGCTTCACTTCAAGTCCACATGAAAATCAGCAAAGGACCTCCTCAATGAAATTGCTTAACAAGCTCCAAGGGCATGTTGTCATGCAAAATGTCTAGCATGCAAAATTTAAAATTTTGACCATGACAACTAAGCCCGCCATTTGAAAATCCCTTTCCTGATCATTGTGAACCTTTCCTCTATGTAAGATCCCTAAATGGGACTCTTTGACCCCAAGTAGGATTTCAGGCAAATCCCCACCAAAACAACAAGGAAAAGATGGAAAAGTAAATTATTACTTTCAGATCTGACAATTAATATAGAAAATGTGATTGGGTTTTGGTATGAAACTCCTGGCACATTCATCATTTGTCACCCTTCATCTTTCTTAAATAATATGCAAATTTTGATAAGCCAAATCAGGTCTAAAAGGATGAAATGGAGCATGCACAACCAGCTGAGTCTGCTGAAATAATTTGCAGGAAATGGTGACTAGGGTATGAAGGGAAATCTCATGCAACATATACCCAAATAATCCTGAACCTTTTCTAAATTGATGGCAATATTTTTAGCAGCTAGAATATGAAGAAAACTAGAATTTTAAGAAGCAAAAATGATAGAGAAACAAATTTGAAATCTGCAGATAGAAAGAGGTTAAAAGCATACATTAATTCCTTCATAAATGATCTGGCAATGACGTACTTGAATCCCAAAAATCAGATCTGAAATTTGAATATTAAACTGGCTGAAATACCTCTGAAAAACCCTCTTAAAAATTATGAAACTTCCTTGCTTCACTTCACAAAAATATGTAGATGATTTGACAATAGAAATCAGATCTAAATACCTTAGAAAACATGCCAAAACAGTCCCTAACTGGGTCGATCCAATAGAAGAACTACTGCAATTTATTCTCCAAAATACCCTCAAAATACACTGCTGGAAATGACTGAAAATCAGATTACAATCAATGAGAAATCCTGAGTGGAAATCTCTCACAATACTCTTGGGGTTTTTGTCTGCAAGAGATATAATCCTAAGGGGTTTCGTCCTTGTATTATTTGCACAAGCTCAGAGCTCATATGCAAGAGAAAATATCATATCAAAAATTTGGAATGCCTCTACATATGCCGACCTCTTATTTATATAGAAAATGGGACCCAAAGTGACTTTTGGACTTCCAATGAAAGTGCCCTTTGGACTTCCAAATGAAAGTGACCTTTAGACTTCTAAATGGAAGTGACCTTTGGACTTCCCATGAAAGTGACCTTTGGACTTCCAAATGGAAGTGACCTTTGGACTTCCCATGAAAGTGACCTTTGGACTTCCAAATGGCATTTTCCATAGGAGGAATACAAGACATAAATAATATTTTATCCTTTCCAACTTCATTATTCCTCTTTGGCCCAAGAATAAAATATAATAACCCCTTCACAATGATATTTGCCCTTAGTATTGACCATAGGGATTATTATTTATTTTTATTAAGCCAAATAAATTAATATAAGTGCTTTAATAATTTTTTTTTTTTTTTTTTATAGCACTTTATAATAATTTATTGTGACTTAAGTCACCCTTATATTTTTCCTTTGGCAGTCGGGTTGACAAAATAGGCCAAAGGTCTTTGATTGGGAAAAGGGGACATTACACTCTAGCCATCCCATCGGCTCACGCAACCCCCTCGGGTATATGCCATCCTCATTTTGGCTAAGACGAACGTGCTAACATGGTTTTCAAGTATGTTTCACATGCAGGGGAATGGATCCAAGTTGACTTGATGATAAGACCAAGCTCCGAGGTAGAATAGTGCTCTTGAAGCACTAAATTGGCTATTTTCAGCCATATTGCAGCGAAGGACATCCTCGGAAGGCGATAGGAAAACTCTACTCATATGGGAGTTGTATAGAGAGCAATGAAGTTTCCCAAAGTAGTTTAGGGAAAATCTGTGGAAGCAATTGATGTTAGGAACGATTTAAGACAAATCGGGTCATTTTAAGCATCGGCAATAAAGGCTTCAACAGAGAAAGCCACCTTGTTTTGAAAATTCTGGGAGTTCCAGGAGGAGTTGGGAGCTAAACAAATAGTCAATGGAAAGCTCTTGAAATCCTCCACATGATGGACACATCAATTTTTGTCTAAGTCTTCAAGATTTTTCGTGATAGCTCAAGTCATTGCTGCTGCTCCTTTGTGCCAAAAGTGGAATAGGCCTTGAAAATCAATTTGCAGGAAGAATTGGCTCCTGAAAGTGGTGGGATGATCTCAACAGGTGATTTGGAGTCAAAATCATATAAAGTTTTACCCCAAAACACCATTCCATGCTCCCGGGCAAAAAAGCACTCCGGTGTTCTAAAATGGAGTTGGTGGGATGACATCAACATATCAAAAAGGCATGAGCACACTTTGGAGCATGTTGTGTCCCCTCACATTGTCCCCAAGGTGCAAAGGGACATGGGGGACACAAAAGTGGACCCCCTTCCTTTTGCAAGTTTTCATCACTTAAAAATCTCAACTTCAAGAGTTGCGAGTGTCGAGGTGCAAGCTCAAGTCCAGTCAAATCTGCCTCCCCTCTCATGTTCCGAGGACCCCATGGCGCACTTTGGAGCATGTCGTGTCCCCTCACATTGTGCCTAAGGTGCAAAGGGACATGGGGGACACAAAAGTGCGCTCCCTCATGAGGTCTCTCTCTCTCGCAACTTGGAAAACACAACTTTCGCACCTAAGAAACATCAAACTTGCATCTTGCTCAAACCACTTCTCCCCTCATTAGATGATGACCCATGATGCATTTTTTAGTTGATGGTGTCCCCTCACATTGCACCAACAACAAAAGGGACATGAAAATGCACTCCTCTTCCTTGCATTCAGCCCCTAGACATGTGAAAGACCAGATTGCAGCCACCGGAAGCCATTTTTAGCAGCTTGCATCTCCCCTCACATTGCACCACAAGTTGACACTTGGCATCATCTAGTGCAAAGTGCACTTCCTTGCCCCTCTTGTCCCCTTGCACCTCTTGTCCCCTATTTTTTAGGGCGCAATCACATGCCAACCCTTCTCCAACCCCGATTTAACCTGCTGGGTCAGATTTGAGTTAAAACTTGCAAAGTTAACGAAATAACTTTAAAAATCAAAACACTTAAACATTTTTGAATTGCAAGATTTGTGCTTTTGCCCCCCAAAACTCTCCATTGTTGCACAAAAATGCTTTTGGTTTTTTCTGGGACATCAAGCTTGGAAAATGAAATTTGCTCATATCTCACAATCCGTGCACTTGATTTCCACCAAAATTTACGAGTGCACTCCTCCCATAAACGCCTTTAGTTTGATAGTAAGAACATTGCCATTGATGCTCTGTATAATTTGCAACATCCAAAGAGAAATTTGCAGCCCCTGGAGTTGCCTTTTCAGATCTACGGAGTTCTAGCAAATAAAAATCTGAAAACTGGAGTAGAAGGTCCCGAGACAAAACCTAATATTTTGAGACCGGTTTCGTTCCAATCCGACACCCAAAAGACCTCCATCTAAAAATAGTAAGTTGTGACAAGTCTCATATGTCTAAATATAGTAAGTTTCCAAAACAATAAACCTTCAAGTGTCCATGTTACTCCAAACAAGTAAAAATCATCAACAAAACTGAAAACTTACTAAAAATAGCCATCCCAGATAAGACTTGCTAAAAATAGAAAGTCTTGTAAACAAGCTCAAGTCACTTGTATTAGTTCACATTCCGCCTATCTCATTGCTTTTTGCCATCATGAAGGTCAAGTATTCAAGTCTGGAGCCAATCTCACATTGATCATTGAATACCCCAATGTGGGGGATAGTGATGTCACCCACATGGACTTGGAAGACTTTAAAGCCGAATGTCGAAGCGAGCCATGAGAAGCAATCGAGGAAAAGATACTCTCAAGCGAATTATTCGGGACAAAAGACCACTTGTTATCTGTTGAGCACCTAACTTGTCCTGACATGTACACAACATTATGATCCAAACACCAATAACAACATGGTCATCATAACCAAGGAGTTTGCTTCACAAGAATGGGCAAGGACTGACTCACAATTGCAAGGCTAGGAAATTGTCTTATGGTTCAAATAGAAAAAAATC
The DNA here is from genome assembly GCA_018340775.1 of Taxus wallichiana var. yunnanensis. Lineage (NCBI taxonomy): Eukaryota > Viridiplantae > Streptophyta > Pinopsida > Cupressales > Taxaceae > Taxus > Taxus wallichiana. The sequence continues at coordinate 166,345,087 of CM031242.1, read as the reverse complement.
CTTCACAGACTCTCAAAACTTAGTCTCGAGGTGAAGTCCAAGACTGTGTGTTTGAGTTCATCCTAACAGACAAAAAGAGGTCATCATGTTTAAGTGATGCGGACCATGAAAGGAAAGTGATATCAAACAGGGTCTATAAAGGTGAGCCCTAATTCTCAATCATCTTCTCAGGATTTGGCATGGGAATGTGTTTGATGAGTATGATGGTGAATGCAGAGTTTCTTCTTTCCCGTTTGTAGAAGACCTTTTCAATAAGGAACGGGGACAAAAAGGTGCTTGGGTCCCTCGAGTTCGATTCCATCCAAGAAGGAGATATCTTTGTCACTAAGGTGAATTGTGAAGTTCAAGGAGTCACGAGGAGAAAGGTGATGATCTCCACATTGCAACCCCGACCTTGTATTCAATTCTCTTTCTAAGAGGAGGGACAACATGTGAATCACACCATGACAAAGAACAGGTCAAAATGAACCAGTGTGTGTAAAATGATTGCCACTTGAACCACATGCTATCGAGGTACCCAAGATCATCATGTTTGCAAGATCAGGTATTCATCCCAAGTCCAAACAACGCAAGTCTCACAACAATGTTTTTGAACACTTATTCAATACTTTGGAGTTTGTCCGCATCTCATAGGAGGAAGTTGTAATCAAGTGTTTCCAACTCAACAGAGATCCAAGACAAAAAAATTCATTCTCAGAGCATTCTCTCAAGATCCATTAGTTGCATGCTCTTCATCAACGAAAGCTTCCCCATCTCCGGATCATCACTTTTCTGTCCCCCTCCCTCTCTCTAACATTCTATTTCTTCATTGGGAGTGTAATTTTTCACTCTTTTGTCTTATTCACTTAAGTGACCTTGTAATTGTGCATTGTAAAAGTCCCTTTTTCACATATAAGAAAAAAACTTAATTTCATTCCTAGGGAATGTGAAAGGTCACAAGTGGTGGTGAGATGAAAAGTCACATGGGGGAGAGGAAGAGACATTTTGTAAGCTATAAATTGGGATGGTTTCTCCATTCCAAAGGGTTAACATTTGTTGATTTTTACTAGTTGTTGGCTTTTTCACTACTTCAAGCAATAAAGCTACATTCTTCTATCTCCTTGTTTATGTTCTTCCATCCTCTCTATTTTTCAACTTTGCAAACATTGTAATTTTGTAAAACCAAGAAGGAACTTTGTGTCTTTGATTAATGAACTCATAGAACTTTGTGTCTTTGATTTATTAGTCTTACTATTGCTTACATGGTTGATTTCTTCCTATTGAATGTGGACCTACTATGGTTAATGTGTGTGAAATCTGTAAGTCTACTCACAACATTAACCCCCTCTCTCCATTTCTCCATTTCCTCTTTATGTTTCTTCAAAGCAAATTCCTCCCTTGTACATTGTACAAACACTTTGCCACAGGTTTAGTGGAGTATTCTTGTGTGATCCCGGCCTAACGGCCACCCCATAGTTCTAATTAGTTTGCATTCAATAAATGGGAGCCTCCAATGCCCAACAAGGAGGGGCCAAGCCTCGTGACCATTGGTGGAAACCAATAATTTGCCCTGCAACAAATTATTTCACCAACAAGACAAAAGTTTTTAACTCCACTTTCGTGGAAGAAAGGGACATTCTTTGTTGCTTCTTAGTAGTCCAATAAGCATCCCCTCTTCCTAGGTCAAATGCATAACTTGTATTGGATTTTCTATCATCTGTAATGTTCCCTTTTCCAACTTGAGAGCATGATTTTGGACTTCTTGCCATTCCCTTTTCCATGGCAACGAAGTGGAATGAGCTGGAAAAGGAAGTGAACTCTCATTGCACTTTTATTTTCTAATTTTTAATGTTTTTGTTTAGTGTGTTCTTCTTTTAACAGGTCAGTTGGATTTGGTGCACTTAAAAGAAAATTAAAGGATTAAATAAGCTTTATATGGGTCAGCCTTGTCCTTTTGGGCCTTGGCGCCAAAGTTGGGGATATAAAAGGAGATGAAGACTTCATTTGGAGCATCTACTTTTGGCGCATTTTATCTAAATTGGACTTTTGGGCTGTTGCTCATTGTTCTCTCCACTCTTGGGCGAAAATCCAAGTGTGTGGCTCTTTCCAAGAAGGATGAAAACCCTTCTTGTGGCTGGTTGGGGGACGAAAACCCTCCATCCTTGATTGGTTTGAAGACATATTGTAGATTTGGGGCATCAAAGGAGAAGAGAAGTCATTTTCATATTTTTACATGCATTGTTGAGCCTCTCCTAGTTGGAGCGACTTGCACTAGTGTGTTATTTGGTGCCTTCTAGGGCACATATTTGATATTTTCTTTCATATTCAGATTTGTCATTATTTGTAAGGCTGAAATCAATAATTCTTTGTGGAGTTTGGGGTTTGTAAACCCTCATTTCATAATTTTTATTGGAGCTGTACTTCACTGATTATAATTAATTTCCAGCAGTGTTTTCTATCAAATTTCATATTGAAAATTGGTTTGGTTGATGCCTAAAATACTTATTTATATTTTGGCAAAGTTATTTGAGGAGTTTCAAGTGTTTTTCATCCATTTTTGTACTGTTGTTCTGAAAATCTGATCGCTGATCTGAACTGGGTTTAATTTTCAGTTTGCTGGTCTGAAAATCAGATTTGATATTATTGGGATTTGTGCTAATTCCTTGTTCTTCAGTTTTTGTCCCAAAAAGGGACATTACATCATCTGTGTGTCCTGCACAATCAACATCAGTTAATTTAAGAAACTAAAAATATCTCTAATCCAATAGTACCTAGATAGCACCTTTGGCTCTATGCTTTCATTAGAACAGCTTGCTAATCTGACCTTTCAGTATCCTCAACATGAGGCATTTCAGACCCGAAAGTAGAGCTGTTAATATGATCGATAGAGATGCATTTGAAATTTTAGAAGGTAAGTTAATATATTTTGATGTAAATGAGAGACAACTTTGACAAACTCAATAAAGAAAGGGAACATCTATAAAAATACAATATATTAGTATGATGAACAAAAGGCGGTTTTGAATTTCTATTAGAATTTAGAATCTTTAGTATGTTTGGGTGTTTATCTAACTTGCTTTTTTAATGCTCAATGCCAGTTTGTTTAGCATGGATGGAGATTTTGCCCCTATGGTTGAGCTTGTTGAACTTCGTAAAAAGCATGGATTTTTATTGGTCATTGATGATGTAAGTCACAAACTATAAATAAATGTGGGGTAATGATGACGCCATCAATGGTATCCTTTATGATCTAAAGTCTGAATTGATTTAAATATTTTCAGTCTCTAATTTAGTTCAGTGGTTTTAGGCCCATGGTACTCTTGTTTGTGGTAAGGATGGTGGAGGAGTTGCCGAAAAATTCAATGTAGAAAGAGACATTGATATTAGCATTGGCACTTTGAGCAAGGCTATTGGTTGTCAAGGTGGATTTGTTGCTTCAAGGTTACTTCTCATCTTTTCTTTTTTTCTTTGTTTAATCTTTCTTCCTTCTATGCTAACAAATATGGAATCATTAGATGATTTATTAGGGTTAGATAAACACAATTTCAAAAGTGAGAAGTAACCAAGGGCCAAAATTGAGAATTGTAGCTTTTGAACAAATTTGTCTCGTAACCCTTCCATTTCGAGTTTTGTTCTAGATTTACACAGTAAATAGGATGCTGGCAGGTGCTTTTATTTGTCTTTGTTGGGGAATATAAAACTTTATTATATGAGGAGATTGCGATTTGATTCATGTGCGAAAGCACAAGAAAGTATACTATTTATTATATGCTTATAAATATAGAACAAGATGGCCAATTCTTGGTCTTGTATAACATGCCATGATTTTTGAGTGTGGTTACTGGTTAAGTAGTAGAAATTTCATCGAGATAATCGACTTTATACATAAATGGTACAAAGAATCAACCCTTTACAAAAGACTAGGTTATGATAAATCGAGACAAAAAGTTGGATGCCATAAAAGATTTAGTATTTACCAAAATACATATTCAGGCCTTGTATTAAATATGGGAGGCCACAAAAAATGTAATATTTCATACTAACATCTTTTGTCCAACAAAATGAACAGTATTACTAACAGAGAAAATTAATCTGCAATAGAGTTGCACCCAACATCAACATCCCTCTCAAGACTAGTAACCATTAAATTACCTTGCACATGCTGAATACTTAGAAAATTGATCTTAGATATTTTCTGAAGTCTCCTTTTGTGACCTTTGAAGGCTGTTCATCATTTGTTTCGATATTGATGTCTCTTTTATCATTTAGTGTTAAACCCCTTTTCTAAATTCAATGCAACTTGCAATAAGGCTTTGTTCTGGACCTCTAGGTTTTCATGGCTACAATAGATCATTGACAGTTTCTCCTATGGTGTCGCATTGGGAATAACTAACGACTTAAGCTATTTGAAGATTTCCTGTTGATTTTTGGAGTGCTGCATGTTCTCAGGGAACCTTTCTATGCAAATACAGTTTGAAGGTAGGATAACTGATGTGACAGATTTCCTGTTTGTTGTCCTTTACACACCTTCAGACAAAATTGTGTGAAGAGAGTTGCACAACTTTGATCCTTATGTGAGGCAATAATGCATTTAGTCTATTGACAAGAAATAATATGTATATTAATCCTAGAATTAATTTGACATTTGAAGGGATAATGCCTCTTCTCAATGTTGAACTAGCATAATGTTCTGGTAGCATGCTTAAATTAAACCATGTCTAAAATGAGATATAGACTATGACAAGATTGATACTGCCATTGAAGATGGAGAGGAAGATTGTTATATATCGTATTAGATTTGGGTTGATGTATAGTTTTTTTCGAAAGGAAAAATTATTTTACTAATAGTGCACAGAATACAAAATACTTGATCAAAGTGAGTCTTTGGATTCTATATTTTACAATTTTACTTATAGTGTACAAAATACGATCCAAAGGTTGTAGAGAAAACAGTACAAAAGAGTTTAAAGATGGACTCATTTTCTAGATTACAATATACTAAAGTCCAATATGGGTGATACCTCTTTCGTTTTTAAATTAAATTTGGACAATTCCAGTTTGAGTAAGAGGACCTTCTTGTAGTGGGGGAAGGGCAGGAGAGGGTTTCACATAACAACCAAGGGGCCAATATTTTTTCCTTTCAAAAAATCTCAGAATAAATATGTAGAACTTGGATGAATGTTGGCTGGTTTGGTGGGGGCAGGGGGTGCATGGTTGCTTGTTTACCAGCATCCTCCAAATAAATTTGAAGAACTTTGATGACATTGGCTGGTTTTGGGGGCATAGTCACTTCTTGCTTCGTCTGAGTTAGACTCAAATTTTTTGAAGCCCTCCGAAGTGTAACCTCTGGAGGCAAGTAGTCAGATGAATACAGTGCTTTCAGTTTTCTGCCCATGGTGGACTACTGCTTCCTCAGTTTGCTAAAGCATCATAATGTTTGAGTTTCATTTCTTTGACCAATTCTTCCATCCTTTCAATTGATTCTTGGTTGTTTTCCATGGTCCCCTTTGGTACCTTGCATTTTCCATTGGTAGAACCTGTGATCTTTGTTATGGATTTCTTTAGTTCTATTTCATATGCTAATGTCTCAAATTTCTAGATCAACATATCTGCCCCGGTGCTCTTTCCTTATCTGGTTACGACCGAATCTCTCTTCAATTATTTTGGGTATCATCCATATCTTTGATTGATGAAGAATAGTGAAGGTTGGTCTATAATCTATAAATTATCTCCTATGTTGAGTCCCAAAGTAGTTTGTAAATTTTTTCTTGTTTTCATCCTAAGATTGATCAAAACAATCAATCCTTCATCTTAACAGTATTGAGGAGGTTATCGAAACAAAATTGCTGTTTCGAATACTAGACTAACAAGATTCATCTTTTGTATCTACCATTAGTTCTTGCGTTTTGTCAGCCGCTTTATTACTGTACTTGAATTTCTTGTGACATGGGTAACAATGAATAGGGCAATGAATTTTACAAATTAGGAGATGCTATCCTCTACAGATAGATTAACTGAGCAGGCTTTTGCATGTGCTATGTTATTCAAAATGCAACCTTAATTTCTTGAAATTTAAAATGTGTTCACTTGTGCAGTCAAAATCTTCCTACCTGGTCCTGCCAGCCCTAGAAGCCTGGCATTGCCCTGTTTGATCATAAGGAAGTTTTCTGAACGTTGAAGATAAGTATGTTTTGTGCAATCCATTCTTTGTAGTTCAAATTTGAGGAGGAGCTAAAGCTGCCTTCAAAATATATTTATCTTTGAAGCCCCTTTTTAGGTCTTCATCCAACTCGTAAAATAATCTCTGGCCTGTGATGAAAATAAGATCGTGTCTGGGTGGAAGCCTAAATAGGAGGAGATTATGATCTAAAAGCTTTGTATAGAGGGACATAGAAGAAGCAAATGAGCAACTGGTTTTCTTCTTTCTTCCACCAAACACATTTGGCTAAACTTTAATTGTGTTTTGTCTTCAGTTTTTTTCTATAGGAACAAACTCTTTTCTATTTGGCTGGCTTTCCCAACACTTTTGGCAAATCCTCAGACCGTGTAAGTAGCCTTTTTCTTGACCCAATGCTTGGTCCACTCAAATTTCTGCTTTGTATAATGTTATGAGTCAACCTCTTTTTCTTATCTCTTTCTAATGATTATTTCATCGTTTGTAAAGTCCCTTTCAAAATATACCAATAATCAATGCAGATTTCTGTGATTTCTATACTTAGGAACAGCTGTAACTGTCACAAGTATTCATTGACATATTCACAAACAATTGGCAAACATGAACCATTCACTGACAATTCCACAAACAGTTGGCATACATGCACTATTGCTGCGCTCAGAACAAAATGAAAACTATGAAACCCTTACACATAGCATTGAACATAAGCCAAACTATCATTTACTGAATGCTGGACAACAACATTAAATATTCATATCAAATCTTTTATATCAAATGGGTAGCAACGGTTCCACAAACCCCTTTTGGCATATAATCTTCAAAGATTTATGGCAGAAATCTGTGGGTCATTTATAATTCAAACTACCACAATAAACAGCAAACCCGACTCACTAAATATGCAGCTGTGATGGTACTGTAGTAGCTGTATGGGATACTGTAGCAGCGGTACAAGATACTGCAGCAGCTGTATGGAACACTGTAGCAGTGGTAGGGGATACTGTAGCAGCACTGTAGCAAACTGAAAATCTCTAAAAATCCTCCTTAACCAACTGGAACTGGAAATAAACTTCAATCTTTCAGCTTAAATGCAATCCCTGGATAGAATCACCTCAAAGGAGAAGAGGGTTTTACTTTTGTCCTCCGAATCTATGCACGCCTAGGGTTTTTGTCATGGAAGAAGAAATTGAACATAGAATGCTCAAGCTCTGAAATAGGGTTTGATAACAATAGCAAAATGGAATGCCTTCTTCCCATCAGCTCTGCCTTTTATAATAGGTCTTTTAATTTGAATTACATCAGGCCCCGTTATAATAATAATTCATAAATCTCCCTTTTACAATGTTATAAAAATAAAGCTGCTAGGACAACTTAAAATATTATTATTAAATTATTTCTCTAACTTTATCCCTTAGCCTACGGGAAATAAGGAATAGGCTACGGATCTCTCGATTATTTCAATTCTGAAAAGGGGACATGTCATTGTTTCTTCACACTTTGCATTATCCAAAGGGCCAAAACAACTAACCTTGAGGCCTCCAATCAAAGTTCCTCAAATAAATGACAAAACCCTTGGCTTATTCTGTTCTCCCCTCATTAATGATGTTCTTTACTATTCTTTTCGTCCGACTTGTTCCAAACATACCATATGGAACACACAACTCTGGTGACATTTTTCATTTGAACAGTATTACGACCATAATTATCGACCAAACTTTCCCAAGCGTAATGCTAAATGCATTAACATGTACCACTTGGACTATATGGAAAGGAATGGGTGTAGGACATAAGGTCCGAAGGATTTAGGAAAATTATCTAATGGTGGATCACATCTTTACTTTCCATACTATAGTTGAGGCTAGTCAAATTTTTTTACCTTTAGAGACTTTTGTTATTGTGGGAATCTACTTTTTGAGACGCACCAAACTCTTGTTTCCAATGTTTCTAAAGTCATTTGGAGAAAACAAATCTCTCTATTTTAAGATCAGAGGCATTGCAAAACACATTCCCAATAGAGAAAGGACCCTGATAACAAATATGTTCTGTGGTGATAGCACTTGATTTTGATGAAGACCTGCCAAACTGCTTCTCTGGTGATGGCCTTAAGAATCCATTTTGCTAGCAAAACTAGATCCTCTTTCCTGATATAAATAGGCCCTAAGTTTCCTTGTTCTCAACCTAGTGTATAAATTCCAAGATACTACGGTGCGCATAGGCACACATGTATCTCCTAAATACCAAGGTCCTACAAAGTGTGGTGTATTATAACATTGAAATTTCCTAATATGATTGGAGAATACATGTAAACTGAGAAAGGAAATTGGATAGTATCTAAGATCTAATCAATTAAAGAACCACAAAACAATGAGCTACTTTAAAGCACAATCAAACCATTTTATATGTAATGCTGGAAACAAAAGAGAAAGTAAAGTAGTGCGTACCTCAATACCTTAGTGCGCACCTGATACCTCATCAACAAAGCTGCATGGATGCGGATACAGATGGATATGGATACGGATACATGTATGGATATAGATACAATATTGAATACGGATACATGTATGGATATGGATACAATATTGGATACGGATACAAATATGGATATGGATACAGTATTGGATACGGATACAACTAATTTCTAACACTGCCTAATTGGATACTGTTGGATATGGCATATATACACATATATGTATATGTACAAATAGTTAAAATATTATAATAATCTAGTTTATATTTTATTAGAAATAAATTTATAATAATATCAATTTTAAACTACAAACATATTTATACATTAGATTCAAAGTATACGCAAATTATGCACTCCCAGCCCACATGAAAGGTAGGAGGTTGGCAATTCAATGGATAATTTTTAATCCCAGCCCAAGTGAAAGAAAAGAAGCCTAGTAGGCCAAAGGAAACAGATAAAAAAATCATAGCAGGTTGAGTAGAGCCAACTTGAAACTTTGAAGGATAAGAGTGAATCAACACTCATTCACCTCCATGTCCTCAATTGCCGCTTCTAAAGTGCATTTTAGAAGGTTGTCTGCAGTTTTTTTATTGTCTTTCTAGCTTTTCAAAGGTGTTTTTTGGGTTTTTTTTTTTTAAAATTTTAAATCAGATACGGCTATAGTCATCCCGCATACCATGTCCTGCTGTATTTGATTTTGCCCAGTTATCGGTTCAGATCTAGATACAGATGGATAAGATATCTAGGCCGTATCCGGGTCGTGTCCTACCCGTATCTGTATCCAGAACGCAGTTATGCGTGCCCTAGCAATAGGAGTGTTGTATCTTGCAACCCTGCTTAGCAATTGTTTGAAGATGTATATGAATGTGTTCAATAAGAATTAATTCCTTAACTCACATGTTTCTTGTGTAAACTTGCCCTGCTTTTGTTTCGTTGATTGTGAGTTTTTAATTTTGTAAGAACTTCTTGTTTCACAGGTTACAGCAGAAGAGTCACGGCAATCGTTGCCTAATCTGATATATATCCTAAGTAGAGTTGGTGTAGAAGGACACTAGCAAATGCCGAATCAGCCTTTGGCGTAGAAGAAAAAAAAAAAAGAAGGAACTTGAGACATATCACTGGGTAAAAATCCAGGCCTATTTGGTGACTTTTATTTGTGGTACAAAAACAAGGTTGGCAAAAATGTGCTTCTACAGTACTTTGTTTATTCTGCAAAAGAGAAAACTGATCAGGAGGATAAGGAGAATTGGGTGGTTAGATTTGGGGACAAGCTGATGACTTCCAGTTTTGGCACAAATAATGAGGTCAGCAAAATCTACGCTGAGAAGCCAAATCTGACTTTGGATAAAAGTGATCAGGAGGGTCAGAAAACGCAGTTGGTGAAATTCATGATCAATCTGAAAAATTGTTTTTTTTTCCCGATTCGGGAGTTTCCCTTGCCCTGATACCGATTTTCTATGTTCTATATTTGCAAGATGGGATATATGTGGACCCATTTGCCTAGTTACCATGTTCTTACGGACTTAGTGAAAATTCGGTTTGAACGGTACTTTTTGGTCTAACTGAACTTACTGAACAAGTTCGATCGAACTTTTTCTTTTCTTTTTTGTAATTAAAAAATTAAAGCATTTAAACTAAAAGAACTTCAACACAAAAACAAAAACAAAACACTAATACCTAAGCACGTAAAGGAAAAACTCCGTTGATAATATTTATTTATTATTGTGTAATTGGATTTTCTTTTCAAATATCATCATATATGTATAGTATTTATTAGTTATATATATTTTATATTTGTAATTTTTCTAAATCGAACCGAACCTTTTAAAAAATTCCGAACTTTCGAACTATTTGAACTTTTCGAACATGGTAACTATGCCCATTTGAGATGAGTAAATCTTCAATTGTATTTCTACAAGAACATGATTATAGAATATATAATGATATCTACTTGGGATTCCCCAAGTATCAACAATAATAATTGCCACTCATAATAACCCAAGTATAAATGATAATTTAAATTTTTGCTGTTCTGTTTGAGTTGGCCTATAAATGGAGGTTCATAACAGATAGTCTGTGTTTGAATTTTCTTGTTTGATGTTTTGGGCAATATTTCCTGAAAATGTAATATTTTACATATTTCTCAATATGCTTGGTATCTATAGGTGGTTCTAAAACAAACTATTCTGTTACTTGTGGTTGTTGGACCGTGGCTTGCTTGTAGCCATGGTTTGTGACCAGGAATGTTTTTGGTGTGTTGTGATTTTATCTGTAGCCGACTGCACTGCTACAAATCCTACGCAGAAACCCTAGGTCTAAGACTATTCAGAAATGAAAGTTTTGAAATTTCTAGATATTTCTGCCAAAAACCCTATGTATAGAAGAAAATTCTGAAGCCACCAGAAAATTTTGGAAACTGGCTGCAAACTAGAAATCTGAAAATGTAAATAATATAACTGGAAATTATTGAAAAAATAAGATTCTGAATGTTTAGTCTTTTTCTAGTTTTTCTGGAAACTGAAAACACAGGTTCACTATTGCTGGAAATTTAGATCTTATAGAGCATAGAAAGAGAATCATTTTCTTGAGAGGGTGTGGATGCCAACTCAGCCCAAAATCTAGGATGGTATGGACTTCCCTTGCACCAAAATACAATGGGTTGTGCACAAGAAATGCTTTCACAAAACACACGAAGTTTTTAAGGCCTAAGGGCCTCTCTTATAATTACTTTTCCCCTTTGGATTTTTCACCCCGTGCATGTGGGATAAATAACATAAAAGTTTCTTCCTGTCCCCGCACCCCGCCTCCCCAAACTTCTCTCTACCCTTTACCCTTTACATGAAGAAAAATAAATTAAAGTTACTCTTTAAATTTTCCTATCTGATTAGTACCTTTTACCTAACAAAATTAAAAGATTAATAATTTCTAATGATTTTACTAATAAATGTGCTTATGTTTTTGGTGTCATAATAACTCCCCCTCCTTGAATTGCTTTGCGCCAAAGCAATTGTAGTGCTAGATGGTACAGTATTTTTGGGCCTTCCCATGTCGTGTCTTCCAAGGGAAGCTCCTTCCATTGGATGAGATACTCCCACAGTACCTTATTCCTTAATTTCTATCCTTTGGTGGCTAACATTTTTCCAGATCTGCGTTTTCAGGATCTGATAGCATGGCCTTCATGATGTAGATGTGGCAATGCATATGAAATTTTGGCATTTTTTCCTTACCAGTTTATTCAAGTGCGAGACAAGGAAGGCATTGTGCATGGCCTTCATGATGTAGATGTGGCAATGCATATGAAATGTTGGCTTTTTTTTCCTTACCAGTTTATTCAAGTGTGAAACAAGGAAGGCATTGTGCACTCAAGTTCTTGTTGGTAGCTCAAGTGTGTATGCAATCTTTCCAACTTATACCTGGATCTTTTAAATCCCATAGTATCAATGTTCGGTTTTCTCTCTGTCTTTTCATTTTAGAGATTTCTTGTAATAAGGTTTTGTTGACAATTCTCAGTCATTTTGGTGTTACTTTTGTCAAGGTTTCATTCTATCTTGGGCCACTTTAAATGGCAGACATTTGACACATTAGTGTCTTTGCTGGGAAAATCAGTTAGCAAGGGAGGATCATAGCTTTATAAGGCCTTAAATGGTGTCATTCCAATTCTTATATGATAAATTTCTATTTTGCCAAATGCAATTATTTTGATCCACACGCATCTGCATAACATTGTACTCTTACCCTGAGTACCTTGGTCATTTGTGCACCAACTCGCAGCCCCTTGCATCATGTGCTGCCTGTGCAGTGCTAGGGAACATGCCACCCAACATCTACGGTTTGAATCACTCACAGCCTCTTGCATCACGCGCTCTTGCGCAATGCTAGGAACATGCCACACAACTCAGAAAACAACATCACATATTCCACCCGATAGGTGTGAAGTGCATAAAGTGTCTAGGGTTTAGCCATTGTGGGGTTGTAATATACCCTTCTTTGGGCATTAATTAAAAATAATTATGGAAGACCTTTAATCCATTCCCCTTGGATTAAAGGAATTTATTGGGGAAATCAACTATCCCATGTGCTTTTAAATTAATATTTAATTTTATTGGGGCAAGTCGATTACTCCATGTGCTTTAAAATTTATATTTAATTCCCCTCTTGTGTTTTATTTAAATATTAATTGGAGGGAATTAATATTTTATTTGGAGTTGGACCTTTTTCAGGTAAAGAAGGCTATTATTAAATGATATCTCTCCCATCTAGAGATTTGCGCCAAAATTGGAGGGAAAGCTTGGAGGTTTGAATTTCAAAATCTATAAAAGGAGAAGTGGTGTCCCCTTGCAAGGATGTTGAGATTTTATTAAAAATTCATGCTTGAAGAGGGATGTATGCCCATATGTGATCACAAAAAGGTGTTCTTAAACACCACCATTATTGTGGAGAGTGTGAGACCTTCTAAAGCTTGCATGGAATGAATGTTGCATCATATATTCATCCTATGTGTGGCGCATTTATTAGAGAAGGATATTTGCATGTTATTGATGAGTTTTAGAGGATTTAAGAGCGCTTTATGATTTGCTGCTTCTGCTGCATTTATTTATGCCAAGTTGACTTGCATAAGAGGTTATTTTGGTGTGATTTGGTGGCTTTCAAGTTGGATCTACAATCTGATTTGCTTTGATATATTATTCTAAGTGTGGGGCAGATGATTTGAAGGTTATTGTGCTCATATTTAATGTTGCAATTTATCCAAGGTTAATCGATTGGGTTTGTGGTATTTTGCATCATATTTTATAGTATTTTGATAGATCTGCAAGATGCTGCAATATAATAATTATTGCAGTTATATGGGCTGATGTTTTGAGGGTTTTGGAGTGTTATTAAGTGCTGGAAATAATTTATGCAAATAATCCTAACCCTAGCGACTTGTATTCAAATTTTGGGGTCTGTTTTGAGGTGGTTACAGTGATCCAAAAATTCAGATTTATAGCTCTTTGGAAAGGCCTTGATTTATAGAATAATCTGCATTTTATTTGGTGGAAAAATATTGAGTTTTGAGGAAGATATAAATTTTTGAAGTTTTCAGCTGTTTTGGTGTTTTTAATTTAATTAACTGCTGCGATAAATTTCAGATCTGGTAAAGATTAATTTCCTAACTAGTTCTCCCATCTAACCCACTACTTTGGCTACTCCAACCCCATTTGGGTTGTATTAGTGCTGACATTGGGTTATTTGAGGTCGAGCTAGGAGGGTTTAATCCTTCTAGAGTCGATTGGGTTAATTAAATTGCAGATTTAAATAATATCCCACTTTTGGGATATTATACGGTGGTATCAGAGCTTCTTTCCTCTATTCTTGTGGGATCATTTGTGGATGCAGGGAAACAAAGAGTTTTTGTATTACAAAAGGAGGAATAAGGTGACAATGGATGATGGGCTTTCACTTCGGATCAAGTGAAGTTTCTACAAGAGTTAATGCAAGAGTGTGGCAAAGAACTTCAAAAATCCATGAGTGAGCAAATGTCCAAGCTCATTAAGGATACTTTGGGAAGGGAAAATCTCCCAACTCCAATGGAGAAGAGAGCTCACACAATGGAGAGGGGGCTCTACACAAGCAACTCCCAAGTTTTTCAAAGGTGTCTTCTTGCCCAAGGAGACCAATGGAAGAGAAGAAGAAGAGCCCACATTGGTTGAATTGATTGATGCTCAAAGACTTGAGTATGGCTCTTTGAGTCAAGCTACAAGGGATATGTTGGGATTTGATGAGTTTTTTGCTTTGAAGATGGGCAACAAGGCCAAAAAATCCCACAAGCACCCCCTAAGGATCTACAACAAAGATTGGGGAAAGTTTCACTTCCAAGTTTTGATGGATCTAGCAAGATTTCGGTTAGAGCATGGTTGCAAAAGATGGAGACCTACTTCTCCCTTAACCCCATGCATGAGGAAGAGGCCCTTAAGTTTGTTACTCTTCACTTGGAAGGTATGACACATGAATGGTGGTTCCATGGTATGCACACACAAGGGCATGATTTGATTCACATAATGGAAGAGTTTAGCAAAAGAATCATGGAGAGATTTGACCATAAAGATCTGGAAATACACTTCCGAGAGCTTGCACAACTCAAGCAAACTCATGGTGTTGAAGAGTGTGGGAATTTCCAAAGGATTGCAGTCATGGTGACGGATGTTAGTGAGAAAAGATTGGTTGTCCTCTTCATGGAAGGCTTAGTTGAGCCTTTGAAAGGTTTGGTAAGAGCATTTAATCCTCTTTCTTTACAAGAAGCTATTACTAAAGCTTTAGATTTGGAATGTGCAACTTATAGAGGTGATTTTGGAACAAAGGGCAGCATACTAATGCCTCTAATTCGCTGTCCAAAAGTGGAAATCAAGGGCAGCCAAGGTCTGATTTGCAGCAAGCCCATACAAGCACAAGGGGGCAACCCTTGGGTCATCAAAAGAGGCCCCAAAAAGGCCAAATCAGCCCTATGTGCCACCACATAGGAATCAGCCCCAAAACAACATGCAAAAGGATGAAAGAGATGAGTTGAGAAGGAAAGGTTTGTGTTTTGATTGTAAGACCCCTTGGGTAAGAGGTCATAATTGTAAAGGTAAAGGCAAAATTCATTTTATTGAAGTTATTGATTCAGATTTTGAATTTTCTGATTTGGATGATGCTAACAATGGGACTAATGAGGTTGTGGGTGAGCATGTGCAAGAGAAGGAAGAGGAAGAAATGGAAAGCACACTTGCCACTCTTTCCGACATACCCAAATATCATGCTTTTCGAGTAAAAGGCACCATCCAAGGGCAAAGGGTCATTACTTTGGTTGATAGTGGGGCCACACATAATTTCATTGATGGAAGCTTGGTAAGAAAGATGGGGTTGGAAACTACAAATTGTAAAGCTTTCAAAGTTACTATTGCGGATGGATCCTCCATTCCATGTTCCACCAAGATTTCACAACTTCCCCTCACTCTTGGGAAGCATAAGGTAATTGATGATTTTTATGTTGTTGACATTGGTGATATTGATCTTGTTTTGGGTGTTCAATGGTTGCATTCCTTAGGTGATTTCACTCAAAACTACAAGACTATGGAGCTGAAATACACAAAAGATGGCAAAGAAATTATCCTAAAGGGCTTGGCAAATGGTGCTCCACAAGAGGTATCAATGAAGAGGATGGAAAGGGCATTTAGAAGAGGGCAGATTGCATGGGCAGCCAGCTGTTTTATCACAGAAAAATCAGAAAATTCAGAGCAGCAGTCTATTCAAGGTGAGTTACAAGGTATTTTGGACAAGCACTCTCATGTTTTTAGTGATTTGCCTCATGGGTTACCTCCTAATAGGGGTTTTGAGCACATTATTGAGTTAGAAGAAGGTACTAAACCCATTATGATACCCCCTACCGCCACCCAAGAGTTTATAAGGAAGAAATAGAAAAGACCATTAAGGAGTTACTTGATATGGGACATATAAGGCCTAGTTCTAGTCCATTTGCATCTTCTGTGGTTTTGGTTAAGAAAAAGGATGGGACTATGAGAATGTGTATTGATTACTGCATGTTGAATAAGAAGACCATCAAAAATAGATATCCAATACCTAGGATTGATGAATTAATTGATGAGTTGCATGGTGCTACATATTTTTCAAAGATAGATCTTAAATCCGGGTATCATCAAATCAAGGTAAGGGAAGAAGATGTGCATAAGACAACCTTTAGATGTCATTTTGGGCATTTTGAGTTTTGGTTATGCCTTTTGGATTAACTAATGCTCCTGCTACTTTCCAATCATGCATGAATCATGTGTTTAGCAAGTATTTAAGAAAGTTTGTGCTAGTGTTCTTTGATGATATTCTTGTGTATAGCAAAACATGGGAAGAGCATTTGATGCATTTGGATTTAGTTTTGGCTACTTTGGGGCAGCATTCTTTCTTTGCCAAAAGGTCTAAATGTGAATTTGGTCTTGAGGAGATTTGGTATTTGGGACATGTTATTAGTGCTAATGGTGTGCAAGTGGACAAACAAAAAATTGCAGCTATCATGGATTGGCCTACTCCCACTTCTCTCACACAATTGAGAGGATTTTGTGGTCTTTGTAGTTATTATAGAAGATTTGTGAAGGGTTTCTCACGATTTGCTGCTCCTTTGACAGATTTGACTAAGAAAGGGGCCTTCAAATGGTCTAAATCAGCCCAAGATGCCTTTGAAAAAATGAAAGAGGTAATGTGTTCTTGTCCGGTACTTGCAGTTCCAGATTTTTCTATGCCATTTATGGTTGAATGTGATGCTTCCGGGAAGGTATAGGGGCTGTCCTAATGCAAAATAAACACCCTATTGCTTTTGAGAGTAGAAAATTGAAAGATCATGAGAAAGGGTATAGTGTGTATGATAAGGAAATGTTGGCAATCATGCATGCTTTGAGCAAGTTTAGGCAATACTTGGTATGTGGCAAATTCATTGTTAAATCTGATCATAATAGTTTGAGATTTTTTCTTAATCAAAGGGAGTTGAATGACATGCAACAGTAGAATTGGGTGAGTAAGGTACAAACTTTTGATTTTGACATTGAATATGTGAAGGGAAAGAACAATATGGTAGCGGATGCACTTTCTAGAAGGCCATATGATTTGAAGAAAGAAATGGATCAACCATGTATTCAATTACTTGAGGACAAACAATCTTGGGAAGGGAGTATTGTAATGTCCCCTTCTTTGAGCATTAATTAAAAATAATTATGGAAGACCTTTAATCCACTCCCCTTGGATTAAAGGAATTAATTGGGGAAAATTGACTATCCCATGTGCTTTTAAATTAATATTTAATTTAATTGGGGCAAGTCGATTACTCCATGTGCTTTATAATATATAAATTTATATTTAATTCCCCTCTTGTGTTTTATTTAAATATTAATTGGAGGGAATTAATATTCTATGTGGAGTTTGACCTTTTTCAGGTAAAGAAGGCTATTATTAAATGATATCTCTCCCATCTAGAGATTTGCACCAAAATTGGAGGGAAAGCTTGGAGATTTGAATTGCAAAATCTATAAAAGGAGAAGTGGCATCCCCTTGGAAGGATGTTGATGATTTTATTAAAAATTCTTCATGCTTGAAGAGGGATGTATGCCCATATGTGATCACAAAAAGGTGTTCTTAAACACCACCATTATTGTGGAGAGTGTGAGACCTTCTAAAGCTTGCATTGAGTGAATATTACATCATATATTCATCCTATGTGTGGCGCATTTATTAGAGAAGGATATTTGCATGTTATTGATGAGTTTTAGAGGATTTAAGAGCGCTTTATGATTTGCTCCTTCGCTGCATTTATTTATTCCAAGTCAACTTGCATAAGAGGTTATTTTGGTGTGATTTGGTGACTTTCAAGTTGGATCTACAATCTGATTTGCTTTGATATATTATTCTAAGTGTGGGGCTGATGATTTGAAGGTTATTGTGCTCATATTTAATGTTGCAATTTATCCAAGGTTAATCGATTGGGTTTGTGGTATTTTGCATCATATTTTATAATATTTTGATAGATCTGCAAGTTGCTGCAATATAATAATTATTTCAGTTATATGGGTTGATGTTTTGAGGGTTTTGGAGAGTTATTAAGGGCTGGAAATAATTTATGCAAATAATCATAACCCTAACGAGTTGTATTCAGATTTTGGGGTCTGTTTTGAGTTGGTGATGTGGATCCAAAAATTCAAATTTACAGCTCTTTGGAAAGGCCTTGATTTATAGAATAATCTGCATTTTATTTGGTGGAAAATATTGAGTTTTGAGGAAGATATAAATTTTTGAAGATTTCAGTTGTTTTGGTGCTTTTTTAATTAATTAATTGCTGCAATAAATTTCAGATCTGGTAAAGATTAATTTCCTAACTAGTTCTCCCATCTAACTCACTACTTTGGCCTACTCTAACCCCATTTGGGTTGTATAAGTGTTGACATTGAGTTATTTAAGGTCGAGCTAGGAGGGTTTAATCCTTATAGAGTCGATTGAGTTAATTAAATTGCAGATTTAAATAATATCCCAAATGGGGATATTACAAGGGTTGAGAGGCCATTCCCCCTTTCACGAGGAAACAACCCACACCAAAACTTTGAGAACCTTGCAGCATATCACAACATCCATGCATTAAATTGAAACATCTTAGCACTCACGGCACCTTGCATTATGTTACAAGACCAAGCACTTCATAATACCTTGTAAGACTTGCTGACATCTTGTAACACTTCATAACACTTTGTAGCACTTTGCAGCAGCTCATAGACATGCCTGCAACTCAATTCTTTCGAGAGGCCTCCAAACTCACTCTGGCCATGTGGACACTCCGCCACACTTACATGTCAAGTGGCACCTCTAGGGCTTGTGTCATACTAGAGCATTTGACTACATACCACACGGTGACAACCAAGCCATGTAATGGTTGGAAGGTGAAGAGCCATGCAAGGAAGCCCATGTGGTTTAACTTCAATAATGATTCTTTATACCTTTGTGGCTTTGTAATATATGTATATACATCTGTAGCATTAGAAAGAAAATAGATAGGTAGAAGACAAGCAACCATGCATCTCCCTTGAGAGAATGCCATGTACAACAGAACACACAAATTAATTTTACTTATGTTCAAGTTCTATTATTTTCTCTATCTTGTTTCACTCAAAATTATAGCTTCCACATTCGCATACAACACATCTAGATCTTCATCTAGAGTGTTTCCCCTAGACCTCCGGGATCCACATCATGGTATCGTGAGCTGTTCATCCTATATGTCCCATTGAACAAGGTTAGACTATCTAAAGCTTCAAGGCGTCAAATCTTGAGATCCCTCATATTATCTACCATGTTTCAACAAAGTTCGGTTGGTTAGAGACATCAAAGCACTAAATGAAGTCCACACGATGATCAAGCGCGAGATTGCAAATGATTTTCAATACCAAAAGGCATTTGTGTTCAAGTAGATCACGTGAGTCATCAAACGCGTGGTTCTATTAGCTCAATGATCGGCGAAAACTTTTGGTGGTTGAGTCTCCCTAGGTTTTAAGTAAATCAAGATGTTCTTGTGTTTGAGGGAAAAGTAAATGCAAATGTAGTAGATAACTAGTTAGAGTAGTTAGAATCATATTTTTCTATGAATGAGTTTTTTGATGAATAGAAACTTGAAATTTGTACTTCGAAGTTTCTTCACCCATCAAGAAGCTATGGCAAGCCCATACTTTGTGGGAGAAAGACCAATGGAATGAAGATTTGAGCAATCTAGTAAACATACCTAGAATCCTTCGAGGATAAATACTATCTTGAAGATGTCTAAGGTGATCCCTATATATAGTGGCAACAACTCCAATAAGGACATGACGAATCGGCCTAGCCTAAATCAATGCCTTGCATGACCTATATGTAAGACTAGGCTCATTGGAGTTGGAGGAGCATAGAGTTCTCAATTACCCGCAACGACTCAGGACCATTCATTTAGTCCAAATTGAAGTTGGCTAAGTTCAAGACAATGGGGAATCCTATCACTATGCGGTGATTGTTCACAAAGAGTCAAAGATGCAGGGCAAGTGGGACACAACATCTACGCCAAAGAAGACACATTCTTCGGACAAGTACCAACCGTCTAAGATACGTAAATGGTGCAAGGCAACAAACACAAAAATCGTAACCATTCCATCATAAAGTGTGTTGGCTAGATTTTCTGCATAGCTAAAAACCTAGGCAGTCATGAGATAAATCTCCCTCATTTACCGGTGAGGCTCCCGTGTAAGATGTTTATCAATTTGGTGAGTATAAATCCTAATAACTATTTTTAGAGGTTTTACTTTAATTACAAAGCTCATGAACCATAGCTTAGCAATTCTGCAGCAAGTAAGCAACTATTTTGGAATGTTTTGCAGAAGGGGGAAATAATAGAAGTAAGGAAAGAAGAGAGGAAGATATGTAATTCAACCAATAGTTTACAGAGTTGGTCTCATACATATAGATTAAATAAACAAGTAGATCTCACAATATTCAGAAGTAAAGGAAAACAAAAGATTCTAATTTAAATCTTAGATAACATAAAGTTTATCTAAAGATCCACACAAAAGTTAGAAGCAAATGCACCGTGGACACAAAGTTTTCCGGAAATCTGCCTTTATTCAATTCCTCAACTTTCACAAGAATGACATCAAGAGCTGCAACACAAAGTCTGGAACTCAAGAATGTTGATTAACAAATTGTGATTATTTAACCCGTAGGCTCTTCCTCTATTTATAGTGTATAGAGGACAATTACAAATAGGAAGTTTTTAATGAATTGCCACATGCGAAAGCTATAGAAAAGGAGGCAATTGACAATCTTCCTCCTAGAATTCCTCTTTGCATGACATGCATGATTTATAACTGAAAATAGAACCTTCTATTTTGCATGTCTGCCACCTATTTCCAAGTAATTGACTTCTTCCAGTAACTTGAAGTAACGGCTTTTAAACCAATCACTTAAGTTTTACAATTTAATTGATTACTCAATTACTTTGTCGGAGAAAATAAGAGAGAAAAAGAAGTTATTCCAGCTACAACACTCTCCGTTTTGTCCTTTCTCCATACTTTGCATGCTGATCCAATATGCATTGTACTTTTGCTTCATCTATTTTAGCAATGAATGATCTGAATGATATCTCTCTGTCATGGATCTAAGATACTCCCATGTGTTGTTGAATTCTTTCCTTTAATTCTCACCAAACTAGATCTGGAAGCAGCTGACTGTGATTTGTTTCATGGGTGCCTTTGATCTTTCTTCCCTCTTATCCTTGAAGCTTTTGCAATTCTTCTCTAGTACATGCACTAATAAAATGTTTGTCACCTTTTATTTTTAATTGCATATGAGCAATTTTAAATTCTGGAAAGCAGTCGGGCGAAGGAAAATACAAGTAAATTCAATGAAGGCTTCAACTAGAAGATTGGGAGCACATGCACAAGCTCTTGAAAGGAATTTTCCATGCAATGACTTCCACATGGGCTGCATTAGAAACAAGAGGATGAATTTTTGCCGGAAGCCTTTGCAATTATGAGAGCTGGATCTATTTGTGCAAAACCTGCAATTTCTCCTTCTGATTCTGAAGATATATTCAATGTATCTGACATTGACTTTGCCTTCTTTTCACCAATATGAGCACCAGTGAAGTATTCCTGCAAATAATTCAGACAAACATGGAGTCCATGGCATGAATGCTTAATTCCTTCACCAAAATCTGATTATAAAGCCTGCTGCCCTCTATTTTTAGACTTTGCTTGCATGCCAAGCGAGCTAAAAATATTATTTTATTCACTTGTGCACTCACATCAACATGCAGATGCTCTGAATAATAAAAAGAAAGCTTCTCCAACCCTAGGCGCCAAAACTAGATGCTTCCGACAATTAATAAAAAAGTCATCTTTTAGGCATTTAGCTATGCCAGAATGGGTCACACTTTTTGGCAAGAGGAATTGCTAAAAATAGGAAGTCAAAGCAATGAGAATTTTTACCCTGCAAGGTAGCTAAGAAATTCCTGCTTTTCACTTAAGTGACTTGACTTTCATAATGAGAATTTTTACCCTGCAAGGCAGGCAAGAAATTCCCGCTTTTCACTTAAGTGACTTGACTTTCATAATGAGAATGGCGAGATAGGAAATTCCTGCTTTTCACTTAAGTGACTTGACTTTCATAATGGGAATTGTTACCTTGCAAGGCAGGCAGGAAATTCCGCTTTTCACTAAAGTGACTTGACTTTCATACTGGGAATTTTTACCCTGTAAGGAAGGCAATAAATTCCCACTGGCAGCTTAAATCCTTCCTTCCAAAAAGTGCGACTTGCATGGAAAATAGCCCTTTTCCAAAAGTGCGACTTGCATTATGATTTATGCCTTTAAAATTGTGTGGAAATTCGTCACTTAAGGCAGTGTGGAAATTGGACATGGAAGGCAGCCTTGAAAATTGCGACTGGCATGAAGACTGTATTTCTTTCCTTTTTTGGATTTTTGGTGAAGAAAACACAAGAATAGAATAAAATTTGCCATTTTTGGAAAGGGTCCAGGAAGATGTAGCAACAAAACTTGCATGTGCCATAAATTTCATTCCGTGGCTCCGTTTTAGGTGCCGTTTTCTCTAAAAGTGCATATTTTCTCGAGCTCTACGCATTGATGACAATATTTTCCTTATTTCCATAAAATCCATTTTTGCACCTTTTTGGACCAAGCGACTTCTTGCAATCTTCTGAAAGAATCCCGAGCTTTGATCACCTTTAGACAGATTAGTAATTAAAAATACTAGATAGCTTTTGAAAACCCTAGGCCTGGGGAAAGATGTAATGTCCCCATTTTTGAAGACCCTTAGCCTATCATTCCCCGTGGGCTT
Source organism: Taxus wallichiana var. yunnanensis (assembly GCA_018340775.1). Lineage (NCBI taxonomy): Eukaryota > Viridiplantae > Streptophyta > Pinopsida > Cupressales > Taxaceae > Taxus > Taxus wallichiana. Next base: position 166,322,090 of record CM031242.1, on the reverse strand, counting down.
TAGGGATGTTGCAAGGGGAAAATTATATTAAATAATTTTATAATATTGCCTGGAGAGTGATTTTTATCATTTGACATTATAAAGCAATATTTATTTAATTATTTAATATTTATGGAGCAAGTAATTATTTAATTAAATTCCCAAAATGCAAATTAAAAAGGGGAATTAATTAAATAATATTTAGGTGGCTTTTAAATATTAAAATCACCCTTTTAAAAAGGGGACACCACACCTAGGGAAAATAAACTGCTTTTATTTAATAATTTCCCTCTCCTAGGGATTTCGAAGTTTGTGCCTCCTTGCTTATAAAAGGAGTGCTAGGATCATTGTTAGATTTATGTTATGATGATATTTATTTTATGCTCCATGCTTGGAGTTGGGATGTATGCCCATTGATGTTGGGATGTATGCCCATTGATGCTTTCTCTCTCTCTCTCTTGCGTGGGAAGTTAGTGAGTTGGTTTTGATATTCAATTGAAGTATTTTCATTAGATTTGAAAATCTACTTGTTGGTGATTCTCTTTCTAGCTTTGGCGCTTTTGATTGAGAGTAAAGTCTGCATGTTATTGAATATGATGAAGGGTTTTATGGTGTTTTAGATCTGTTGGTTATTGCTGGTTTTATTCTAACTATGGCGACTTGAATAGGGCATCTTTTAGCATGTTTTAAGGGTGAACAAGCTTTATTCAAAATCTGATCTGTGTTGGCTTATTTTTGCTGAGTTTGGGCAGCTGTTTTAAGTGTATTGAAGGGCTATTGAGTGCCGGAAATCATTTATGCCATTTACTCAAACCCTAGCGACTGGTTTGGGGACTTTGGGGGCTGTTTTGGAGGGATTTCGGTTATCATACAATTCAGATCTGTATTTCTGCGGAAAGATCTTAATTTATAGAACTATTTGCATTTTATTTGAAGAGAAAACATGGAATATTGAAGGAGTTATCAATTTTAGAAGATTTCAGTTGTTTGCATGCTTCCCGGTTGTTATAAATTAGTATTTATTTCAGATCTGCAGTTTTGGGGTTGATTTAATATTGAATGTGATTGTAGAAATTAGGAGGAATAAGGAGAGGGTGATTTCATAATTTTTGGAGTAGTTTTTGTGCCCTAAAAGTGTTGGGCGACCTACTTTTTAGGTCAAAATTAGGGTTTCGGGTTGGCTGTGCAAAATCTGATTTTTGCATATTGTTCCTCATATTTTTATGGTCCATTATCCAAAATTTCAGCTCATTTGGACTTCCCTAGCCAAAGATATGAATTTTTGAAGTTTGCAGCAGTTAGGGTTTGAAAATTAATTATTTTTAGTTGTGTGTGATCAGATTTGTATTAATTCCTAACTTATTCTAGAAGGGGATATTACAAAAGATCGATAGGAAGAATGAATAGGCTACAGGAATTGCCAGAGAAAACAAACCAAAACACATACAAAAAAAAATAAAACAAAACAAAAAAGTTTGCAGTGCAATTGCTCGAAAAAGTTCTCCAATTAGTTGATATGCCAAAATTCTTTCCCTCGGGTGAATGTTTCGCGGTAATAATGATGGGGTGAAGTGCTTTATATAACCTAAATCCTCCAATTTTAGCTCAATCTATTTTTAAAAGAATTTTGTTTATTTAATAAATAAATAAATAAAACACTTGTAGACTATGTTTGTTAAAGGATTGAGTGAGCTTTAGCATGTGGGTATTTGTTGAATTTGGCTTTTATGACTCTCTAGGGATATCTTAGAGCAATGCAAACAACTGCAAACAAAACAAACACAAAACTACCCGTGACTTTAAAAAGATCGTTTTTTTTTAAAGGGGTAGCCCTGCATTTTAGGGTGAAATCTCGGGGACACCAGATTGCCATACATAGCTGTTAGAAGGTGACGACCGACGAGTCACACATGGAAGCCCAAGAGGTTCAACTTTCATATCAGTTCTTCATGCCTTTACAACTTTGCAATATGTGTCTACACATCTATAGCATTAGATCTAAATCGAGATAGGTTGAAGATAAGCAACCATACATCTCCCTTGAGAGTATACCATGTACAAAACACACAAACTAATATTATTTCTGTTCCAGTTCTTTTATTCTCTATCTTGTTTTGCTCAACGATATAGCTTTAGCATTCACATACAACACATCTTGATCCTCATCTAGAGCAAGTCCCTTGGACCTTCTACGATTCTCGATCAATTTTTGATCTAAAACATAATGTCTCAAATACCCTTCGAGACATTTGTTAACAATCTCTATTTTCCCATCTATTTGAGGGTGAATGGTAGTTCTTGGGGTTGAGGTGGTCCCAACACATTTAAACAACTCTGTCCAAAATTACTCATATATATTGGATCTTTATCACTAGAAATATTCTTTGGACGATCGTGCAACTACTCAATGACTATACGCCATAAACAGCTCAACAACTTATGAAGTTTTATTAATGCCTGTGATATATATAAATAAAATGGACATGCTTTCTCATTCGATTGCTCGCTTCATATATGGAGTTTTTCCTTCCCATTTGAAGTAGGTCTACAATAAAGTACATGTTGATGGATCCCCATTTTTGGTTTGGAATGGACAAGGGCTGCAACACCTTGGCTTGTCATGTAATCTGTTATGTTTCTTAGGCAAGTTTAACATGGAGCTACAAATTTTTTCACATCGAATTCCAGTGCCTTCCAAAAACATTGCTTCTTATGTTGTAATAGGTCTTAAAGAAGCTTAACGTGTCCAGCAGCATGTGAGGGATGCCCACCTCATGTACCCTATTAAATTTTAAGTTTGTTACAAGATATACACGTTTCTTATTCAGATCACTTGAAAATGTATGCCTATTATCCTCATCTTAGACCCTTTTTGGAGCCTTGTAGCATATGACAACTCTCTCATCCATCTCAGCATTCAACCAATATTTCTTCTCTCCATCCTAATTCTACCACAAATATTGCATGCAATTTAGAAAGCCTAGATAAGGAATCTGCAAAATTATTTATGCCACTCTTGTATTGAATTTGAAGTCAAACTCTTGTAGTTTGCTTGTCCATTTTGCTTGTTCATTACAATTTCATTCAGCTAATTTATACTTCAAACTTTGATTGCCTATTTTGATGATGAAATTTTAGTGGACTAAATATGAATTGAATTTTTCTATGGCATGCATAATGGCCAACATATTCTAATCATAGGTGCATAAGAACTTTTCTTTGTCAGTTAATTTTCTACTTTCAAAGGCACTGATTTTGCACGAATGCATCCCCCATGCATGTGCCTAAAGCATAACATTTCACCACAAAATACTGGGAAAACGTGAAAGTGCAAGTACTTGCTTCGTTTATTGGAATGCAGCTTATGCAGCCTCTGTCCATCTGAATTGGTAGTTCTTTATAAGCCCACTGAGAGGTACCAATGGTGCCTCCAAAACCTTTGATGAATTTTCTATAGAAACTGAACAACCCATTAAAATCTTTCAGCCAACTCACATTCTGTGGAATCGGCGAATGGCTGACTTCCTTCAAGACATGCTCACAAGGAATGATGGTGTATGCCCATGTGCTCTTATTATCTTTTAATGGAAAAAGAGCCGATATATTAATAGAGTAAAAACATTACTAAAGGGCAGCTAACTGGTAAGCTGCCTGCAAGCATAAGAAAATGAAAAGAAAACTAAGACAATGTACTATCAAACGAGGTTGTAATAGCAGATGAGAAAACACATAATGGAGAGCAAGTAGGCATACTACTTCCATTTCCACAGAGTTATTTTTAGATAGAGCCTATCAAAACATAGTGATGTGGGACTCCTTGTTGCTTAGGTTGACTGTGTTGGGCCACTCAGCAGAGTCTTTGTATCATTTATATCCTCCTTTTTCATGGTAGTGTTCTGACTAGCAGCACCTTCTGTTTGTTTGGAGAACAGTGGGATTGGTTGGGAGCTCTTTAGCCTGAGCAGTACTGTTAAGATGTATCATAAGTTGGGGCCAGAACCACAAGCTGTGCAAACTCAAGAGAAATCTGGTTTGTGGAGAATCGGTGGTAGCTTTTTGACCAGTTGCCAGTATCTTAACAATTACTCGGGTAGACCCTTTCAATCAGAGCATTTAATGCAATGTCATTAGAGGCATGAGTGATTCGTTCCTAGTCACGATGCACTCACATTTGGGACGATCAATTTTCTGCAAAAGATATTCCAAGGGAGATAGTGGTGGTGCTGCGGGTTAGTTGTGAAGAATTCTGAATGACTGAAATTACTCCCTTCATCAGGAGATGGATGCGGTGTTGGCATAATGATACAGCTGTGGATTTTGTTATTTGGCTAGAGCCGGGCTGATGCAAGATTTGTGGGGAAGTTGCATGAGCAGCCATAGAGTGTTGGGTGAAGAAAGCATGACATTGCCTAGGAGCTTATTGCTCTCATGAAGGAGAGGAAGATCCACGAGAGGCCTTAAAGTCAACTGCAATTATCCTACTTGGTCTACGGATCTTTGGATGAACATTGTTATGTGCCCATCTTGTTGTTTGTAGTTTATGAAGGCGTGCATTATATACAACCAAATTAACACGGGTAGTAGAGAGGGGTATGAAGATAATCTTGCATACTTAGTTGTGTGAGACACTGGTGATTTTTGTGGTATGCTTCTTCATCCCCAGTCCGAGCTCTCTTGCTGTCAGGGTGGTTTGCCTCTACCCTTGTGTGCCTTGATGTATTTTATGTCATGGAATTACTATATCACTTAGGGTATAATAACAATAGTAGATCACGTATGACATATCTCATAAGCAACACAACAATAGGCACTCATAATTACACAAAAATAGAGCAGATCCATGTAGCATGAATGAAAGCAGGGAAAATTCAAAATATATGACTGAGTTACTTTGAGGGGGTAACCTCCACAACATAATAATAAGAACAAAATTCGTAATATGATGATCCAATAACATCCAGTACATCCTATATATACCCTACTTACTATTGGTACTCCATAAGCTAATTACTACTACCAATATGCAAATAGAGAAATTATCATATGATTAAGTCAAAGGCTATGTTATCCACAAGTCGTCCACACATATCCCAATACACGCCATAGTGTAATGCCTCCTCAACGCTGGTTCTCTTTGAAGACCTTGAGCCCATTCCACTTCCCGTGGGAAAAAGGGAATGAACAAGGGAAGTTAATGTCATGATTTTCAGTTGTTTTTGTGAGCTTTGCATTCTTTTTAAGTAATTTTCTAAGTATAGTTAGGCTGGCTAGGGAAAGGAGAAAAACCAATTGAAAAATAGAAGAAAAAGGAACTATTATGTCCCCAAGGAGGTTGGTCCTCTTTAGAGGATTCTATTTAGATTTGGCACCACCTCTAGCTATTTAAAGGGGTCGCTTGGCTTGAAAGAGGTTATGCTACTTTTGAAATTTATTTTCTTAGAGTTGGAGCATACTTTCTCTCTCATCTGTTGTTGAGAACGAAAACCCTCTTGGAAGACCTATTGAGAACGAAACCTCTCAATAGTGGGCTGGTTTGAGGACAAAACCCCTCAAACTTGCAAAAGGGTGATCTCATAAGGAGTTTTATTCAATTTTGAAGGCATTTCTAGCCCTTCCCAAGGTGGGGACTCGAGACAGGTCAAAAAGTGTGCTCAAGCCTTTAAGTTATGCTGATGTCATCATCCCAATGCAAAATTAGAACACGGAGCTTGCCTTTTCCCCGAGAGTAAAATTTGGAGTTCAGAGGTGAAACCTTATATGATTTTGACTCCAAAGCATCCAATGAGTTCATTCCAACCACTTTCAAGACTTGATTCAACTTGTAACTTGAGTTATGGCACGAGTCACCCTTTCGGCATGAAGGAGCAACAACAGTGACTCGGACTACCACGGAGGGTGGTGAGGTCAAGGATCAAAATTAATGCATCCACCATGTAATGGACTCAAGAGCTTTCCATTGACTATTTGATGAGCTTCTAAATCCTCCCGGAACTTCTTGAGTCTGAGAACAAGGTGACTTTCTCCGTTGAAGCCATCATTTCCTATGCTTGAAATGACTTGGTTTTGCTTGAACTGTTCCCGACATCACTTGCCTCCATATATTTTACCTAAGTTGTCTTGGATCACTTCATTACTCTTCTACACAACTCCCAGATGGGTTGATCCTTTCCAATCATCTTCCGAAGGATGTCCTCATGTTGCAATATGGCTAAAAATAGCCAATTTAGTGCTTCAAAGAGCACTATTCCACCTCGGAGCTTAGTCTCACCGTGAAATCAACTTGGATCCATTCCCTGCACATGAAACACACTTGAAAACCATGTTAGCACGTTCCTCTCAGCCAAAATGAGGATGACACAGACTTGGAGGGGTTGCGTGAGTTGATGGGTTGATGGAGGAAGGGTTCACAATGATCGAGAAAGAGGTTTTCAAATGGTGGGCTTGGTTGTCATGACCAAAATTTTCAATTTTGCATGCTAGACATTTAGCATGACAACTGGCTCTAACTTGGGGACATTAGACCGTAAGGGGTAATGAAGAACCTCAGGTATCTTATGGAGGAGCACACCGGTGCCTTATCCACTTTGGGCTATAGAGTCCTTCAGTACAACAACTAGCAAAGCTACTGACACAACCAAGGGAAAACAACACGAACACACAATGTAAAAAGAGAAACACAAACGAAAAGGGAAACCATGATACAACATTCCTAAATCACCTAAGGTACATACGGGGGACAACCCGCTTTCATTGTAGCACTTATTCTTTTCTGAATCTTTACCTGTGCACGGGTAGCACCATATGCCTTTGTTCTGCAAACCCTTTGATTGGTTCAAGGAAGTATGACCCCTTTCTTAATTTCTTGTCAAAGTTTACATGACTATAGATGTAGGATCATCTTCTCCATTTTTGACAATTTGGTTTGTATGTTCCATTTTGGTTTGTTGATAGGTTAGGAGTGTTTAGGAATGTGTCCTAGGTCCTTGTACTTCATTTGGTGTGTTTAGCTTAGTGCTAGGTTTGATCAAATTTGAATTTCAACTTTCCCTCCAAAAGTGGAAAACTCAAAAATGTGTACACCTTGGTTTGTTTCTTGGCAACTTGGAGCTCCTGGAATCATTTTCATGTAATTTTGTTAAAACAGTCCACTTAGGGACTTGATGGGTCCATAGCGGTTTAGAAAACATCAACACAGGGTCTCAAGCCTTTAGAAAGGCTCATCCAAATTGTGAGCAACTAAGCAAACAAGTGCGGGTTCAATTTTCTAATGATTATCCTGTAAGAAACCGAATTTTCAAGAAGGAATAACAATCGTGGGAAGCTAGTAATCTGTTGGAGGAGGAATGATTCGAGGAGAATAGGCATGAAACTCCGAGAAAGGCAAAAGGGACTATGATGGTGGTTTTTTTGCATGTATGTTATAGAAAACTCTTGATCTATGTGGGTAATTGTTGGGAAAGATCAGTATTGATCGGTTCTTGTGAATGAAAAGCAAACTCTTATGTTATTATGGACTCATAATCTTCTTTTCAGGATTGAATGAGTTGAGTGTGTAATGTTTTGTGCATAGTTCAAAAAATCGTTATCGGTAATAAATAGCAGGCCAAATTTTAAATTGGAAATCGGGAATCGCAATTTATCGGCATTAATCGGCAACTTTATCGCTACTTTTAAAAACATTTAAATTCATAAAATATACTTAAATTCAATGTAAAAACAATGTTAAATGATGCGAGAAGTGACTCTATAGAATGCCATAGGCCCAAATGCATATTTTCGATTAAGTTTTGACCAAAAAGAGAGTACAAAGTTTCCAAACAAAAATGCTCATAGAGTCGTGTCACATGTGACTTTTGAAAGTATCACTATCAAATATCAATAATATTCGATTTCATTAAGCACGCCTAAAATATGTCTCACATTGCACTTACGGCTGCCTCGTGGAAGTGGAAGGTAAATATTCCTCCTCTCGTAACACCAACATTTTCATCTACAAACATATCATCTGGATCATCACCAACTATTAATGTCCCCGATGGTATTGCTTCTTCGATCTCCCTCTCCAAAGATTTACTATCTCCTCTCGTAGTAAACATAGGCTCCGCATCATCACAATCCGAGCAATCCGGTCATCATATGGATCTATGTCGGCCAAGTCGATTGCATCATAACTCTGTGCCCCCTCCACTTGTCTCACATGGAGACAAAGATGTGACGCACGAAGACAAGGTCATTAAGGTGTTGTTGTGTTGTCAACTGTTGTGCTTCTTTGTGTGAACAACTTGAACATGCTCAATTACGTTCGCATCCGGAAGCACCGCATGGTGACACAAAATGCGGATGGCTAGCTTTTGAAGATTTAGTGTTTTTGCACCATAATCTTCCCACCACAAATCTATAAATAAAACATTTATAATTTTGTAAGTTAACTAAGCTTGAATAAATAAAAGATATCTAGACTTCTTGTTTCTAGTTCTTCGTGTAATGAGACTAAATACAAATGATTCAATTTGATTTTACCTAGCTAAGAAGTGTTTCTTCTTTTCACACATAGAGTCGAAGGAAAGAGCCTCCCCTCTGCAGTCTTGTAAATTTGCAGCTCGTCAAGAATTGCATCTCTAATATCTTCATCAGATACCAACCTCTCTATGCATGTATTAAGGCCATCCATAACCTCCTCATAGCCTTAAATGATGGGGAATAGAAAAACTTCGGGTTTAGGTAGTACGCCGTTGCATGTATATGTCGATGAAGTGTCTTGTTCCATCTCCGATCAATTATACGCCAAATGGGTTCATATTTTCGTTGATTGTGCCCATAATATTTAGCTATGGCCTCCTTGGCCACATCCATAGCCTCATACAAATAACCCATTGCGTTTTTCTCCCCATCCACCATCCGTAGAACTCACACTAAAGGTTCGACACCTAAAACAAAATAACATATATATTTAATATCAAAATTAATAAAAAATTATATAACAAATGATAAATAAACAAATATTCAAGTTTAGATTACCTTCATGATTTCTTCCATTTGCTTTACAAACATATCATCAAAAATGGTCTTCACGACCCTTTCCCTTTCGGTCTTCCTAAAGATAGGAGACTCCACCATCGTGTGCTCACAAATATCTCGCTTAAGGGATGTTAATGAGGTTACAATGCTCGCAATGTAATGAAGTTTAAGGAAATTGTGTGATCCCCGATCGCACAAGCTCCTTTCCATTGGTGTGCTCTCTCATCAAGTTTAGCACCCAAGTGTGATTGTAAATAAATTTTGTAATATTTCTTGCGTCCTCAACCTTATTTTTCACCCATGAGAGTTTTCCTATATCCTCCAATAAGAGATCTAAACAATGGGCTGCACTGAGGGTCCAAAAAGTGTAGGGTGCCTCTCGTCAAGAAGTCTCCTGCTCGCTACATATGCCGCCGCATTGTCGGTCACAATTTGAATGACATTCGCCACGCTCACATTTTTCACCACCTCATCTTACATATCACACAAATTGATTGCAATTTTCACTTGGTGGGAGGAATCAATTGATTTCAGAAGACTCACTACCCACTGATGCCACTAAGAAGTTAATCAATGTGCGGTTTTTCCCATCTGTCCACCCATCAGACAAAATGGTGCATCCTTTTTAATCCACACTTTTTGCTCTTCTACAAGAGTTTTGGTATGTGTGACGGAATCCTCCAACAATGGGCCACTCAAATCATGGCGAGTAGGAGTCTTGAACCCCTTCCCAAAGAACAATCAACGCAGTGACCAAATTCTCCCAATATGGAATTTTTGCCATGTTGAAAGGAATGTTGTAGTACCAAAAGTTTGCCGCAACTATTCTTGCTTCATTGTGCATTTCTTTATTCCAAGCAGTACCTTCGAGTGAAGGTTGTGAACCAGGAGTACTTCGAGGAACAAAAATCATTCTTTGAACTACTATTAGTGGATGAACCCCGTCCCAGTGTCTGACCTCGTGGAGTTGAGGCAATAGAAGATGCTCCAATGTCAAAATCTTTCCTCATTGCTTTCCTATTTGTTAGGGTTGCAAGTGCATCGCTTTCTTCTTCTTTTCTTCTTTTTTCTCTGCATAAGCTGCAAGGTAAGGAGACAACTCTTGTTGAGCCTCAGGCGGTGCTTGATTGCACGCTGTTAGTTCATTCCTTGGTATTCGTGCAATGTGGAACTTAAGGCGATAAACACCTCCACTCATCTTCATGCCACAATAATTGCATACAACACAATTGCCTTCTGCTGGTTCACAATGCTTCCAAGCAGGGTCATTAGAGTTAGGCTTACTACGAGCAATCGAACTGGAATCGGATACCGATGCCATTCTACAAAACAAAACAAAAACAATTGTCTTAGATTTACAAGCCTTAAAGAAATTAATATACAGTATTTACACTTACAGTATTTATTAATATTAATACTTATTACTAATTAATATTAATACTAATACTAATATTAATATTAATATTGAAAAAATACTTACTATTAATATTATTGTATTATGTATTATCGTATTAATATTCTTTGTATTTTTACTGTAACTTATTATTGTATTTTTAGTATTACTGTATTAATACCTATTAGGATACAATCTGGCCATGAACATGAACTGTTGGAAAATTGGCCATGAACGAATGCAGATTTAAGGCGGCCACGAACTGAACTTGCGTGCCCTCCTATCCACGTCGAATGCCTTCCTACCCACGTTGAATGCCCACAAATGGAGTAAATGCAAGTCGCAGTAGCAAAAACGAGTCGTGCAAAGAGAAAACAGGAGAAAAAACAAATCGATTTGGTCTATTTTCGTATTTAACCCTAGGCCACGATTTTCCCCATGATTTTTGATGAGTTTAGCCACGAATTTCAACGATTTTGCAGGGTATTTTATCACGATTAATTGCCGATTTATCGGGATAACAAAAATTGTGATTTTTCAAAAGTTTAATCATTTTCATGAAGGCAAACGATTTATCGCCGATAAATCGCGATTTTTGAAACAGAGGTTTTGTGGATACAGTATAGTGGTTGAACCCTTTCTGTGCTGAGTTAATCCCTTAGGTAGGTGTGGAAATCGATTGGAAGGTTGGTTTATTGTTGAAATGTTCAAATTCACTTTCTTCGTTGATCAAGTGTAAAGAACCCCGAGAAGACCCTATAATTTCTTTTAGACTGGAACAAAGCAGTTCTTGAAACTGTGAATGCTGATGCATCAAGTTGTAGATCACTCGAAGAGATGGTTCAAAGAGAGTTAGGTGTTTGAGAAGTTCCTACAGAGCCTATTCATCCTCTTGAAGCTTTTAGATTCAAAAAAGATCAAGAACTTAGCAAGAACCATTCAATTTCATCCCTTGGGTCTGTCACAGTCAGTTAAACCCTGATTCTAGGGCATTGGATGAGGGAATTCGAATTTCTCATGAATGAACCGATGAAAAATTATCAAATTTGCAAGTAATACCTGTGTAGAGGCCGCCTAAGGGTTTCTTCAAGAATTATGAGGATTAATCTTGTTTCAAGGGAGAAATCGATAACTGTTTCTGGTGACTGTCATGCAGGGTTAGGAGTAAAAGTCCATTGCAAAGGAAGTCTAAATTGTGTTGAATGATAAGTCTTGAAACCTTCAATATAGCACAAGGAGATCAATGGGTGGTTGAAAAACCCTGATTTGGTTTTGAAAGTGTTTGTATGTCAATGAAACCCTGACAGAGTAGTATCACATGCCTGATTTAGACCAAACTGGTACTGCAGACCAGCAAAACTGATTGGATATGGTAAGTTAATCATCTAGAATCCTTTCCATTGTGAACAATAGGCCTTTATAAGGTGGGTAAGGTGAGTTACAAGGTAATTCAGTGTCTTGAATAGCTCAAGAACCCCTTTGATTAGTAAATTTGTGCTTGAAAGGCTTTGGAACATAGGTGAATTTGAGTCTTGGAGTCTAAAACTGGGTGAGATATTCAAGTAGTTAACGTCTCTGCTTAAACTATTCTTGCAAGTGGGGGTCCACTTGGATAGCGTTTCCTTTGTTGCTCCAAAATTTTATTACTGGTTGCCAATCCATTATCTAATTTAACCATGCTTTTGATTCCTCATTTTTCATTTTTTGGATGCTATAGGAATGATTCTTGATCATACCAAGCTTTCCATTTTCACACAAACGCTTATGGTCTTTGATGGACATTTGACGTTTATTTGTTATCTGTTTCATGACCATGGTCTCTATGAGCTGATTCTCGGCAAATATTTTGAGATTTTGAACCTCATCACAAGTTTCTTGGTACTCCATGTTTCTCAATTTCTCTAAACAATTATGCTTCACACATATTGGCTCACCTTTGACCTGCTTCTCACTATGGTGTGATGTGTACAATGCTTCATCCTATTGAAAGGAAAATGAGCACAAGGTTGGGCATGAAATATGGACATCATCATTTCCCCATCTTGAGCTTTGAAACCCATCTCCATGATGGAGACATCCTCTTCTTGATGAGTGTCAACTTTAAGAGACCCGAGCATCTTCTTATTTATACATTCCTCATTGAGAAGGTCTTCATCTCCCAATGGGAAAGAGAAGGCTTCATATTCACAATCATATTCATCGAACAAATCTTCATGCTGGATCTTGAGAAGGTGATTTGAAACTTGGGGCTCATATGCTGAGAAGTTATTTGATATCCCTTTTTCTTCATGATTTGCACCGCTCATCACCTCGGGATTGCTTTGTTGTAAGTCAATATTTCCATGACCTTCATCACCACCAAGTAGAGAACCTGCATCCATACTCAGTGGGAAGTACACATTGTCCAATTCCGGATCCATCAAGTCATCATGTTGTTTCTTAATTGGCTTCATCACACCTAGGTACTCCTCCATCAACATGGGCAACTCGACATCTTCCTCTGAAGTTATGAAAAAGTTGCCATACCTTGAATCTTGAAATAGGATGTCCGCCTTGGGTCGTTTGGGTTTGAACTGCGTATTTCATTTTCCTTATAGGAAGGATCTTCTTCATTTTACCATTGATGGGTATCATGGCATACGACCAATCCATTTGTATATCTCCACCAACATCCCGATAGAATCTTCGGCTCAACTATAGTTGGAAAACTTGTAGATTACTCGCCGAGTCCTCGAGTAATCACCAAACCTCAATGCAAATGAGTAAATCGCCAAAAAACTCGCCAAAAACTTATTTGCCGAAGTTTTGCGAGTACTCTCCAAAACTCAACGAGTACTCTCCAAAAACTCGCCAAAAATCATGAAAGAAAATGGTGGAAAAATACAAAAAGAAAACATTAATAGCAATGAAAGAAAACACTGAAAATACATGGTTTTGGCAGATTTATGTTTTTAAAAGAAATTTGAGTATTTTTTAAGTTGCCGACTATTGGCCGAGTTTTGCCGAGTTTTTTTTTTTTGGGTCTGCCGAGTATTTGTTGAGTGCGAGTATTCCTACTATGGGCTCAACAATATACCATACAAAGATGGCATGTTCGCCACAAACATTTTCATCGTGATTTTCTTGTCAGGAAAATCCACAAATGCTACTTGAGCATCCTTGACCTGGCCAACAAGAGGCACTTCTTTGGTTTCCATGGAGTATGATGGCCAATAGGGGGTGATACGATTGCTTAATTTATACCCATTGATTAGCAAGGCAAGATAGATGGTCTATTTTCCCAGAAGAGGAAGATGTTGAGGGAAGAGGGTTTTGAGAAGCGGTGGTGCTAGGAGTGGGAAATGGTTCTTTGGTGCTGACTTTTTGGAACACGAATTTGAACTACTTCCTTTGATAAACTGGACAAGCTTATCAAATTGCTTGGGATGAGTTCTCAAGTACTCGACTTAGAAATTTGAATTTTGGCTTTCTTGACATGGTCAATGATGTCAAAGGATGAAGAAGTGGTAGGCACATTAGGAGCTATGACAGCCTTGACATGAGTAGGATTTGCATTCTTAGGATCAACAGAAGTAGAAACTGATTTGACAAGAGGAGATGAAAGAGACTTACTCAAAGAGGTAGATGGAGTCTTGATTGAGGTAGTCTTGGGCTTCTTCTTGGCTGACCCCATGGAAGTGGGCAATGATGATCCTCCTTTTGTTGTTTTTGTAGAGTCGCCATTTGAGGATTCAAGTGCTTTGCTTAGGTAGCGGAAAAAGATGCCTCTTTATTTGTTTATGAGCGGGTGAACATTGCACAAGAATAACTATTCATATTAGCCATGGGCTCTTTCGAATCTTTATCAAATGAGTATTCAAAATACCCAATATTGGTATATCCATCTTCTTGTTCTCTTTCACTTTCTGATTCAACAATTTCTTCTCCTCCTCTCCTCTAACACTAAATACAACCTCCTTTCCTCCATTATCCATGAAGCGACCCTTGCCTCTTATCCCCATTACACTCTTACTCCCCCAAGTAAGAGGACATGCCCCATGAACCAATGGTATGACGAGGAATGCAAGGCCCTTCACCGGCAGCTTCGTGTCGCCTTCACCCATGCTCACCCCTCTTATCCCTCACTCAAAACCTCCTATCGCCGCCTCCTTCGCCACAAGAAACGTACCTACATCTCCCAGTGGAGACAGGAGCTTCGTGCCTCCCTGATTCATTCCCCTAAACGTTTCTAGCGTACCATCCTCCCTCGCCACTCCCCTCTCCCACAGGACTTAGACCCTAACTCTATGTATGCCCACACTTCCAATCTTTATGATATCCTAGGGCAGTCTCAGATTCAGGTCGTGTCTCCACCGTCGTCTTGCCACCTCTTCACTTACACGAATGTCAAAGATGTTATTTCAGCTATGAACAACAACAAAGCAGAGGATGAGGAAGGCTTCCAAGCAGAGTTCTTCAAGCATGGTCTTCATGTCCTGAACAACTACTTAGTGGATCTTTTTAACCAGGTGGTTTGTACAGGCTTTCCGAGTACTTGGTCCCATCATATTATTCACCCGATCCATAAGTCGGGCCCCACCTCAGATCCCAATAACTACAGAATGATTATGGTGGGTCACACATTTTCTAAGCTTTATGTGACAGTGCTTCACATGTGGCTTTCTGAGTTCTGGAGCACAGGCACCTTAGAGCTAGGGGACAAACAGGTTTTTGTCCGTTGTACCAGACCACTGATCACATCTTCACCCTTCGGGCCATCATTGAGGAAGCACGCCACCGCTCTTCCAAAGTCTTTTGCTGCTTTGTTGATTTTTGGAAAGCCTTTGACTTTGTTCCGCGGGAAGCCCTTTTCCGTAGGCTCAGAGACATTGGCATTTCTGAAATCCTTCTTGCTGCCATTATGCGCCTTTATGAGGAGGTCCTTGGCCGCCTCCGCACCGCCACTGGGTTGTCAGACTTCATCAGGAGCACCATTGGGGTCAAACAGGGTTGCCCCTTGTCCCCGACTTTGTTCAGGATTTACATTGATGAGTTGGAGAATTTTCTCCGTGATCATATCCAGGAGGGTGACGGTTGTCTTCTTCACCAGGTTCTGATATCCATTCTCCTCTTTGCTGACGATGTGGTACTCCTCGCCTCTTCCCCGGAAGGATTACAGAGACAACTGGATGCTTTAGCTCTTTTTTGTGACCATAAGCAATTGACGGTCAACCTTGGCAAGACCAAGGTTATGCTCTTCAATGGGTTGAAGACATCTAATTTCCATTTCTTCTTCAGAGGGGAGGAGCTCGAGATCACCAACTCATACACCTACTTGGGAGTGCTATTCTCTGGACCTTGCTTCAGTATGCCGCCAACTCTTCAACTGTGGGTCAAAAGGGTATGGATCTTTAGCTCTCTTGGAAAGACAGTGCTTCAGACACCACTTTCAGGACACCTTGTCTAAGATGTCCCTCACGGACTCCCTCATTAGGCCCACAGTCCTCTATGGCTCTGAGATGCGGGGCCGTCCTTACTTGAGTCAGATTGGGTTACTGTTGAGAGAATTCAGATTCTTTTGCTTTGGCGCATCATTAGATGCAAAGAGACCATACCCCACAATATCATCCTAGCTGAGTTTGGTGCTCGTCCATTTCGACTGGAAGCAATCTTTGGCCTCGTCTCGCTCTTGCATCGCGTCTGGAGACTTGCTGATTCTGCTGCAGGAAGAGACAGGTACCCATATTTAGCATATTGCTCCTCGGAGGCCATAACCTTATCGGACCACCCTGGTCACTCTCGTTGTTGGTATGCCGAGTCTCGAGCCTACTGGGATCTGTTGGCATTCAGATGCACCACCTTCCACCATTCAGTTACTCCTTGGACGCTCCAACCCGCCTCCTACCGAGCAAGCAAACTTTGAACAAAATCATCCGAGACGACATTTACAGACAATTTGTCCAGATCACATGGACTAACCCTCAGGGAGGGCTACGTCCTAAGATGGCTTTCTATGCTATGCACTTCCTAGTGGTTAACAATGGTCTTATCGCTCGACCCCAATACATCTCCCATCACTAGATGCATGCCCTCCGTGCTCCTCTTGGCCAGTTCAGAGTAGGCTCCCACAGGCTTCGGGTTGAAAGCGATCATTAGTTGCCATGTTTTGATAGGATCTGCCAACTTTGCTCCCTTTAAGAGGTCAAGACAGAGGACCATTTCATTTTCTCGGTGTCCCATCTATTACGAGATCAGAGGGAGATTCCACTGTCTTTTCAGAGAGCATCCGACCCTTACCAGTTTCTTCAGATATTATGACCAGAGGTGCCTAGCTTTATATATGCAGGAGACTCTCAGACTTCGTTGTGAGACCCTTTAGCCCCGTCTAGACAGTCGACTACTCAACAGATCACCTCCTTCACAGTGATCCCTTCAGGGAGGGACACCAGGCGCAAAGTATGACACCAAATATAGGCCCTCAGACCAGATCGGTGCGGAACCGGGGCACCTTCCTCCAGTCCAGGAGCTTCCAGACACATACGAGGCCGAGATCATCCCTTCACAGACGTCGTGGAGATCCACTGCACTGCTCGGAGAGCTTCTCACTCCGGACATCAACATTCCATACCTTCCACTACGTCCTCCACTGGACATCAACGCATTACTAGCTTCTTTCAGCCGGCCTTGGATGCTAGATGAGAGAGTTCTGTTCGGATTCTCTCCCCTCCTTCGGCTCTTCTCTCTCTTCTACATTGTATTCCCCATGTCCCCCGACTCTGGGGTCGTGGGTTGTGCACTCGTAGTGGCACTTCTTGGCCATTGGCCCTTGCTTCATTTCTCTCTTCTCTTTCTCTCTTTCTTTCTTCTTTTTTCATGGAAACCCGTCTTGGTTTCCCAGTTGGTTTCTGGTCCCTTTGTATGGTGCAGTCCCTTTGACCTACTTTTGTGGTCACCTGTTGGACATTTAATATTTTATCTTATCTTATCTTATCTTATGTATCTCCTTCATCTTCATAGGTTCCACATACTGCATTAACTAGTGGAGCTTCCAAGGCAAGCCTTTGGGGTGCTCCAATAATTTGATTCCTATTTTGATTTTGATATGAGGCATGTTGAGCAATTTTCTTCTTCAATGTAGTCAGATCATTGACCAACTTTTGTAACGGATCAACATTTTCATCTTGGTTCCTCGTTGAATAGTTCTTGACCTTCCCGACATGATGAAGTCATCTTCCACTTCAATAACAAGTTCTTGAGCATTGTCCAAAGTGTTTGGTTGAGCTCTCGCAGTTAGAACCCAACTTCAAGCAACTGAGCATTTATGAAGAACCTCTTTTGATTATCTGATGGGACGAGCACTAGTAGGAATTTTGTTAATCAACTTGTTAAATTTTGCCACAAATTCTCTCATGGGCTCTTCGTAACTCTTTCTTTATCTGAGCTAATTGAGAAAGGAAGGCATGGGCATCTTCTGCGAGTCTTGAATCTTGCTTCAAACCTGGTTTTCATGTCTTCCCAATCAGTAATGGAGTGAGGTGGCAAGTAGTAAAACCATTCCATAACAACATCTTGCAATGACTCTACGAATAGTTGAATGACAACATCTTCATGTCCCACTCCAAGAACACCACATGCTATGATAAAAGCTATGATATGCTCATCTTGGATGTTGCTTTCCGTCTCCGTAGAACTTGGGAAAGTTCTTTCTTGATCCTTTTGGTAATTCATGAAGTGGAGGAGCCAAAGTTAGCGGACTTGTGTTTCGACCCCAAGGTACTAGGTGCAACCATTTCTTCTTTTTCTTCGTCTTCTTCTTCTTCTTCCGGTGAGATGATGTCTAATGGTTCTACAATTGGTTCTCCAATGGGATCCTCAAGATGAAAGTTATGATCAAATTCAGAGAAGAATTCTTCCCTAACTTATCTTGCAACCTGGATAATAGGAAGTCTGAAATCAGCTTGTTGTTCTTCGAATGTGGGATCAACAATGCCACTTACTCGATCAGCTTGGGTATTCCTTTTTTACGCCAATTTTACTCGGAGACTATTAGATAGGGAATGTAATCAGAAAAATTTATATTTATTTATGAGGCTACAAGGCTCTTGAACATTTAAATAAGTATTTTTTTGGTATTTTTAGTTTTTTGATTTTTTATGGGTTTTTAGGATATATAATTTATTTGGATATTAGAGATCATTATAGGTTGCACAAGGGCAAAACTTTCCCTAGTGGAGTCGCCAAAAATTATTGGCAAAATAATTTGTTGCAGGAAAAATTAGTGATTTTCGTAAACATTCCAGGGCTATGCAACTCCTTCTTGGGTATGGGGAGGCCCTCGTTTATTGAATGCGGGAAAAATAAACTCTGTGGGTGGCTTGTTAGGTCGGGGATCACACTGGAATACTTCACTAAACCTGTGGCAAACCGCTTGTATGAAATATAAGGGAAAAATTTACTTGTATGAAATCAAAGACACAAAGTTCTTTCTTGGTTGTATAAGATTACAATGCTTACAAGGTTGGAAAGTAGAGAGTGTAGAATAGCATAGACAAGGAGATAGAAGAACGTAGGTTATTGCTTGCAGTAGGAGAACAAAAGCTATCCATGACCCTTTGGAATGGAGAAGCCATCCCAATTTATAGCTTTTCAATGATGTCTCTTCATCTCCCCCATGTGACTTTTCATCCTCCCACCACTTGTGACCTTTCACATTCCCTAGGAATGAAATTAAGTCCTTTTCTTATTTTTGAAAAGGAACTTTTACAATGCAAAATTATAAGTCACTTAAGTGAATAGGACAAAAAGCCAAAAAGTACATTCCCAATGAAGAAATAAAATGTAAGAGAGAGGAGGAGAGAGAAAAGAGAGAAATGATAAATCCGGAGACAAAGAAGCTTCTATTGATGAAGAGCTTGCTCTCGATGAACTCTTTCATTGCTGAGATGAATGTTAGAACTGGTGGAATCTTCCTCTGCTGCTTTTACGAAAGCGGGGCACTGATCCTCTCTTGTCATGCTCCTCATGACCATTGCCTCAATGTCTTGGCTCTCGATAGAGCTCTTGATGTTTCAACACCCTCATAAGCTTCATGATGCTTTCTTGTGTTCACCTACTGTCCAAGTGGAAATCTTTTACACACACTTGGCTCATTCTTACTGTTCCTTGCCATGGTGTGATTCACATGATGTCCCTCCTCTTGGAAAGAGAATTGAACACAAGGTCGAGTTGGAATGTGGAGATCATCACCTTCCTTGTGACTCCCTTGAACTTCAAAATTCACCTTCATGACAAAGATATCTCCTTCTTAGATGGAATCAACCTTGAGAGACCCAAGCACCTTCTTGTCCACCTGTTCCTCATTGAAAATGTCTTCTTCTTTACAAACCTTGTTTGATATCACTTTCCTTTCATGGTCCGCATCACTTATCATCCCAAGTTTGATTGGTGGCAAGCCAAGATGTCTATGACCCTTATCATTGCCAAGTAGAGAAATTGCTCCCATACTCAACTGAAAGTGCATACTGTGAAATTATGGGTCCGTCAAGTCACCATGATGTCCCATAATTGGCCCAATCACTCTTGGATGTTCCTTCATCAACATGGGCAACTCAACATCCTTGTTTCTTGACCAATATCCCAACACTTACTATTTTTAGTAAGTCTTAATTTAGGAAGTCTATTTTTAGTAAGTTGCTCAATTTGACACTTTTGAGTGTTCTTGATATGGAAGGAGTGATGGCAACTCAGAAAAATGAACTGTTTGCAGCACTTACTATTTATAGACTGTGAAGCTTGGTAAGACTTTGGGTCTTCTGGGTGTTGGAATGAGCCGAGAGTGGTCTCAAAAGTTTTGTTATTTCACAAGGATGCTTTGCTCCAATTTTTAGAGGATTTCAATCGCAAGAACTCGTAGATCTGAAAAATGAGTTTTTATAACTAGAAACTTCATTTGGCCATTAAAATTATTCGGACCACCAATGGATGCAAGGTTGAGATCATCAGAAGGGCATTTTCGAGGAGCTTTTATTAAAATTTCATGGGAAACAAACAAGGGGTTTGCAAGATACAAGCAAATTTCCATTTTTAGTATATGAAGTCTTAGGTACATTCAATAGCATAAAGAGAGTGAGCTTGGGAGGGGAAAATGTAATGTCCCTTCTAGGGCATCAAATAGAAAACAAGGGTTTGGACTCAAACCCCAATCACAACTGTTGATGTTTATTACAGCCACTGTCAATCACTTCAAACCCTAGAGGAGCAAACTGAAAATGCCATTAACAACCAAGAGCGATCTGAATATTTATGGCAGCAAAGGAATTCATATGACAACCAACAATATCACCACTTAGCCCTAGCAATGAACCTGATTTTCTATTTCCTAGGGCAACATATTTCACCTTCTTGTTATCTTCTACACCCACATACTTTAAGTATTTCTCCTTTTATGCATTCTAGTCGATAAGATCTTGTAGATCTAAGTTCCGAGAATAACATGGAACTTTTATTCGAACTTGCTTCCAATCCTCGTGTTTGTGTACAAGAATTGGTCCTCTTACTCATCTACATGCTCAACATCAACCTCTTGGTTTGTAGGTGCTCTCACTTCATGTTCATTATCACTTACATCTTCATCAACATCAACTTTGCTCTAACGTGGCTTCCATCACCTCCAAATGGGGTTGCATTCCTCTCGATCATGTCAACCAAGTGCGCAAGCCTTCGTGCTTTGTTTTCTCTAGCAACAAACTCCACTTTGCGTGCCATTTCCTCTTTCCTCGCAATCTCTCAACATCAAGATTCTACGACATACACCTTCTACCCAATAACTCATAATGTTGGAAGATGTACGTAACCAATTTCTACCCACACCCCTAGTATGGAAAGCAACAAATCTCAAGATCACTCACACAACCAATATTGATGTTTATACCAATCTCTTCAAAGCAGGACTTCAAAATCCTAGCTTTGATATTAGAAATGATGCAATTGTGGTCGTGGTTTCCACTAAAGGGATGAACAAACTAACAAGCAACAACACACCAAGAGGCTAGACCTAGAATCTATTCATTTACAATATCATCCAAAGTCTTCATGCTTTCAGTCCATTCCTTCACCAATCCAACAATTGTCACTCTCCATTTTTCATAATCCGGCTCAATCATTTCCTTCTTGGGGATGACTCCGACTTCTCCAGTTGTTTTCCCTTTTGCATTGCATTGCAGTTTCACCATCATTTTTAGATGCTTCATCATACTCTTCATATTCAATACATGCAAAATTTTAATTTGTAGCATGGTTTCCTTCATGCCAAGAATTTCCTTCTCCATGATCTCGCACCTTTTATTTGCTGTTTCCATATGCCGGTTTACTAGAAAAGCAGTGGTGATTTTGTCAGTCTTTTCCTGCAATTCCTTCATCTCTGTGGACCCCATACTCAACTCGTGCTAGTTAATATCCGTATCCATGACATTGCTCGAACTCCTTTATGAAAGCAAAGTGGCATTAATCACACCTTGTCTTGAGCTACAAACAAATAATTTTGTGCAATTTTCAAAACATTAAGATTCGCCACTACTTCCTCCGTATTTTGTGTTTGGGAGTCCGACTCCTCTTCCATCTTAGAAGGGGGTTCTCAGTCTCCATATTTACTTCGTTTTCTTCCGATTCATGGTCCTTTTCCACGGTTGGGACTTCACTTCCGGTTGTCAATTTTCCCTTCCATTTCTTCCTCCAAATTTATCGTCTCCATAGTACTAGAAACTCTGTCAGCTTTCCTTAGTTTTCTTGACCTTATTTCCTTCACAGGTTCCGCCGGAGTTGGCTCCCTTTCCTTACGAGTCCTAGGCCTCTTGCCCATTTTCTTCTCCTCAGTATTAGGGCTCTGAATAAACCCCTCCACCGAGCTTTCGGCATTAATTTCTTTGCCCCGCTCATCATAGGGGCCCCGGTTCTACACTGATGCCTTGATCAAACCCTGGTGTAAAGGGAGTTTGAAGGTCCCTTTCTTAACCTGCTCAATGGATTTAGCAAGATATCTAAACAGAAATAGGGAAACAAAATTGCTTTCCATGCCTAAAGTGGTTAAGCATGGGAAAGTGGTATGCATAAACCACTTTGAATATGCCTTCAAGAGTAACATAGTGCATAAGAAGTAAATCAATCTCATCATACGGGGAGGGTAGAGATTCACGTTCATACCCAACAAAGTGTTGTTTCAGAGTTTCCTTACCCTCAAGGAAGTTGTCAACCTCCATCTTTGCATCCGTCTTTGGTTTGAAAATTATCCCGCCTTCCAATGGGAACGATAATCTTAGCTATGAGCTTCACCATTATTTATGGAGAAGGAGAAGCCCCGCATGCGGAGACCTGCGTGATTCCATTTTTCCGCAACCTCTAAGCCGAGCGCCTCATCATGCCCTCTGAAAATTTTGAAGAAATCTAACATACCAACTTTCTCAATAACTTCCATAACACTGTTTCTTAATTCCATCAAGGCCTCTGGTTCCACCCTAAAAAGGTCCCCTCCAATCTGTAAGTTAGAGAAATTTCTCCCCAATTCCTCGTGGCATGAATAGAAAGAACAAAGTTCCAAACCCTAGACTCCACGCAAGTGCTAAATGCCAACAATCTCCTTTTTCCAAGCATAAAGATTTGCACGCAATATGAAAAAACTTAAACTGCTTGGGATAGGTCGCATGCTCCAAATCTATGGGATAATTAACAACAAAATCCAACTCATGATCCCCCACATCACTCCCTTCTTTCATGATGATGATCCCACCCGTAATATCAATTAACTTGGATTTGACATCTCCCCTCCTATTGAGATAATTATTAAACTTCATAAGAATATAAGTCATAAAAGGAGGAAATTAGGATCTAATATCAACATCTATTAAAGATATAATGTGATCTTCCATACCCCTCATATTTTCCACAATATTAAGTTCCATAAAGCATTCACTCCCTTGTTGGAAAATTTATCCACCACCATGTTCCCTTCACGATAAACATGCTGTGAAAGGTGATGGAATTGAAAAAGGAAGACACTTCTTAGTTCCTTTTATAAAATCTTCTACGAGATAAGATAAGATAAGATAAGATAAATATATTAATGTCCAACGAATGACCACAAAAGTAGGTCAATGGGACTCCAACCCAAATAATATACAAAGTGCGAGCGGGGACAACTCAAAACGAGTTCCCAAAAACAAAAGAAAGGAAAAGAGACAAAACAGAAAGGAAACCCGAAGCCAAAACTCCCACAGGTGGGGGCAATGGAGCAAGCGGGGGAGAAAGACGGGAGAAGCAAAGAAGGGAATGAAGGAGGGGGAAACAAGGACGAGTGGTCTACTCAGGAATGGTAGCCACACCCCTCCTAACATTCGAGGCTGGTGAAAAGAAGCTCGATGGGTGCTGCAACCGGAAGAGGGGTGAAAACCTCCTCCCCTGCTGAGATCTGGGACTGAAACGATGGTCGGGGGATGAATAGCGCTAGGCTACCCTCTCGGTATGAGTGTGCATCCAATTTTGTTGGTGTTGAGCGGGGAAATGTGAAGGTCCAACCGGGGACAAATTGATCTATGCACCGTATCGGGTCGGAAAAGCTCTGTCTTTTAGTTCCTCCACCTTTGTGATGTCCCCTTTTTGGAACAAACCGGAAAATTAGCCAAATCTGAAAATAAAAATCTGAATCTTACATTTCAACCATAAACCCTCAACAAAAGCACTGAAATCTGGAACTTACTATTTTTAGTAAGTTCGTCAAAACCCTAGGCTGAAATATTCAAAATTCCATAACTTTTGATTTACAACTCCGAATTGCATGAAACGAAAGGGAAATGATAGATATTAATTAGGAGCAAATTTCCGTACAAGAAAACCACAAAAATATGGAAAACCTGATTTTTAAATCCCGAAATACAGCTGCAACATCAAACCCTCATAACTTGCAAAATACTTATCCGAAAATTATGAACCATAGCTCAAAACGAAGCATAAATTATAAGGAAAATTATGAGATCAATTTTAGAATTTTGCATCCACGAATGCCATGCTAAAAAGTCACCTGAAACTCCAAAACAAGTCGCTGCCCTAATTTTGGGAAATTAGGTAAATAACAGAAATCTTCATAAATTCATATCTTGAGCAATACTTGGAATTTTGACACGAAATTACCCTTGTTGGAAAGCTTGGACAAAGAGCTTTCCAATGAACATAAATTCATCAAATTCCAACCAACAGAATTTTCTAGAAATGCAACAGAAATTTCCAGCAAAGTCGCCACTTTCCAAAATGGCAAAAATAAATATCAAGTCTTCAAATCTTCAATGACAAAGTCTTCAAAATCAGATCTACTTCAATTCCAAATCGAATGAGAGAGAGCACAATGAAAATCTAGGGCATACATCCCATTTCTCCAAGCATGGAGAGACATAAATGATCAAATCAACATGAGTCTAACAATGATCCCAGCACTCCTTTTATAAGCAAGGAGGCACAAAATTCGAAATCCCTAGGAGAGGGAAATTATTAAATAAAAGCAATTTATTTCCCCTAGGTGTGGCGTCCCCTTTTCAAAGGGTGATTTTATCAATAAAAACCACTTAAATATTTATTTAATTAATTCTCCATTTAATTTTTATATTTTGGGAATTAAATTAAACAATTAAATAATTATTGCTTCAGGCAATAATATTTAATTATTTAATAAAATTGTTCCCCTTGCAACATCCCAAAGCCCACGGGGAAAGATAGGCTAAGGGTCTTCAAAAATGGGGACATTACATCCACTGCCTGCGGGTAGAACCGGAAAGAAGGTTGTAATTCGTCTTGTGGGGATGACTCTCGGAGGGGGATGAAGAATCTGGTCCCGGAGCAAAGAAAGACTCACGGATGTAGAGGGCAAGACACCGTTGGTCAATATATCTGAAGAAAACCGAGAGGGTCTGAACCCCTCTGAAGAGGCAATGAAATTGTCCTCTAATCTCATAGTATATGGGGCAGCGGAAGATGAAATGAGTCTCGGTCTCCACCTCCTGAAGGCTACAGAGCCTACAAAGTTTGTCATCTCGATCAATGTGGTGATCAGTCTCACACCGAAGTTTGTGGGAGCCGACCCAGCCCGACCCAAAGGTATGTGGAGGGCATGCATCCAATGGCGAAAGGTGTACCTGAGGGCGGATGATGAGTCCATCTCTTATCTCAAGTTGCTCGCATGCTGCAACATTTCTTCCATTCATGCATGATATAATGTTTTGTGAATCACCTTCCACAATTAGAAACTTGAACTCTCTTTCCATAGCAATCTTAACACCCCAAAACATGGCAGTTGCTTCCGCCATGTGGTTAGTTTGACTTCAAGGCTGAAAACGTATGTCGAACAAATTTGTTGTTAGAATCATTGAACACTCCCCACCCCCAATTTTCCATGGATTTCCTTTAACTACACCATCAAAGTTAAGTTTAAAAAAACCTTCCAAGGGAGGATTCCATCTCACCCCTTCTCTAGGATTCCCATGAGGAGAAATCTTTTCGTTCAAAATAATGCCCCATCTTCTAGAAATATTAACCTCCAAATCTAATATCTTAGCCTCTTTGTTTTTTAAAATTGAAAAGTTGTTCCTAACATCTTGAACACACCTCTTAGTTATATGTTGAGAAGCCTCCTTTTTCCCTTTAAAGTTCCTTTTGTTTCTCTCCTTCCACACTTCCCACCAAAATGACAGACTAAAGAGCCAAAGGTTTTTAGGCCTTGATGGAGAAAGGACACTGCCATTGTGACCATGAGTTCTTCACACTTTGAGGATTAACCCAATCAACCATAAATAAGGAGAGGAGAGAGCTAATGATCACTGAAGAGTAAGGGCATCCTACAAAAAGATGGTTAGCAAGTCTCTAACTCTTTTTCACATAACACACATCGGTTTACTATGTGAAAACCTCTTTTTGTCAAATTGTCGATTGTTAAAATCTTGTTTTGCAATGTTAACCAGCAGTAGACATTAACTTTAAGGATGAGATTTTTCTTTCATACCTTCCCCCATATAATGTCCTTGGTAGGCTCTTCCTCTTCAAAAACCGAGAATATGCAGATTTAACTAAAAAGGTTCCCGTTTCCTCTTTATCCCAAATTATTCTATCTTGTTCTCCCTGATTAAAGATGAGCTGATTGCTTAAGAAATCATTAAGAGACTCCATTTGTTGGTGTAACTCCTGCCTCTCCACCCTTAGATTTTTCCAGCTTTTGAAATTACCCTCCTATGCAAGATAATTGCTAACCAAAGTACCATATTTCCTGCCTAAGATCTGAGAGAGCATAGGAAATTTTTCTTCCATAGAGAACTGTCCAGCCCATTTGTCTTTCTAATAGGGTCTTGGTTCCATTTCCAATTTTCCATTTACATCCCTTCCCTAAAAGATCCTTTGACTAGTTGATCGCCTTCCAGATGGCAGATCCATTAAAGGATGGAGGGCTAAAAACCCACCTCTCATCGTGAACATCTATCTAGTACTTTCTTCTAATGATATTTGTCCACACACCTTCTGTAATCAATCTCTAGCCAATTTTAGCGATGAGGGCCTTGTTCATTTTAACCTAGTCTCTTAAACCCAAGCCACCCAATCTCTTAGGTCTGCAGACATTCTTCCAAGCCACAAGCGGTATGCGATCCTTACTTTCAGTGCCACTCCATAGGAACCACTTTTGTATGCTTTCTAATTTATTTGCCACCTTCGAGGGAGTTGGAAAAGTGACATTACATAGACTAGGAGGCTTTGTAACGAGCTTTTCAATAGTGTGATTTTTCGGCCCGAGAAAGGAGGTTTGCTTTCCAAAATTTACCTAACTTTTTTCAAATTTGGCTATTAGAAAGTTCCATTCATTGCTTTGGGGTTTTTTATCACCTAACGACATACTCTGTAAAAGGAGGAGGGGTTTAGCTTCACATTCCAAGATTCTAGCGATTTTCCTTCCTCCATTTTCCGGCGTGTTTAGGAAGAAAACCAAACTCTTTCGGTAATTGACAAGCTGACCCGAAACTTCCATGTAGTCATCTAACAATTTGAAAGAGCGGGCTTCCGACTTCTCCCACTAAGATCGTATCATCCACGAAGTGTTGGTGGGAGACATTGTCACAATTCAATGCTAGGGAGATTCCTATAATATTTCCATTTGATGTGGCTTCATCAAGTTTCGTACTCAGGGCTTCAGCCATTAAAATGAAAAGAAACGGAGATAATGGATCACCTTGTCTTAGACCCGGGAGCTAGGAAAAAAACCACAAGGTTCAACATTGAGAAGAACTGAAAAGTGGGTTGAGGACAAGCAAACACTAACCATGCGTCTAAAAGAGTTGTCGAACCCAAATATGTGCAACACCTTATCCAAAAAATCCCATGAAACCTTGTCGTAGGCTTTTGCCATGTCTAATTTAATGATCGTAGCCTATTTCTTGCTCAGTTTGATTGAGTGAATCGTTTCATGAATAGTAATGATTCCATCCTGAATTTGTCTTCCCATGACAAAGCCTTCTTGCTGTTCCGAAATTAAGGATGGTAGAAGAAATTGGAGATGAAGTGCTATGATCTTAGTGCATATTTTGTACAAGGTATTGCAAAGACTTATAGGGCGGAAGTCTTTGAACTCCACCGCATTGCTAACCTTAGGAATAAGAGCCAAAAAAGTACAATTGACATCCTTCAACATCTTCTTGTGATTGAAAAATTCATGAACCACTTTATAGACATCTTTTTAATGATGTCCCAAAAGTGCTGAAAGAAGAATGCTAGAAATCCATCCGGACCAGGAGCTTTGTCTAGACAAAGAGAGTTTACTGAAAAATCTATCTCTTCACGAGAAGGGATTTTAGAAAGCATGAGATTATCATCGAATGAGACAAGGGATGTGATACAGCTAAGGAAGTCTTCTTACTTATCCAAAATTTCCATTTTCTCGATCTCGACAACTTTTTGAAGTAAGAAACAACTTCTTCCTTTATCTATGTTAACAAGACTAAGAAAGTAGGTAAATCTCTTCTTTTGTTTTCTTCATGACCCTTCCTAATGATTCACCTTAGAATAACTATAAAAGTCACATTTGTGCAAACAAACGTTTTTGTGCATGAGTATGCTACGCTCATAATCTCCTAGTTTTTAATTCCACCGAGTCACCACTTTCTGTTGTATTTATGCCCTCACCCATACTCCAACAATTTGATCATCTGGGTGGCTACCTCGACCTTCCCCTTTCTTTAACCCCACTCCAGGCAATCCACCCCCCTACAATGTCTCCTTCCATCCCAGCGATGCAGGAAGGGTCACTCAAAGGGAGGACAAAATGAGAACAACATGAGGGAGGGCTACCCAACATTATTGAGGAATTACTACATATGTTGGAAATCGTTGAATCCTCCAACAAGGCTCTTGAACAGCAGAGGTCTTCAAGCTCACTTCACGGATCACGGGCAGATCCTACATCTCACTCTCCCAACATCGTTAATGACCAGCTGCAAGCGAGAGATTTTGGACCTTAAACACGAGCAAGAAGAGTTCAAAACCCAACATGAAAATCTCAAACAAGCAGACTCTTGGGCCCAAGTGGTAAAGGGGAAAAGCACAGTTCCACCTCTTCGACAACGGTAGAAGAAGTGGTGCAGGAAAAACTGATAGAAGAACGAACCAGGCGTGCTAGGGAACTCAATCTCAAAGTGAGAGGGCTTCCCACACCTCCCCTTCATCAGACCTGATGACCATAGGCTTCGACTTTCTCACCAAAAAATTGCAGCTTCGATGTGCAACTTGACAGAGCATGGCTTGGATTGGACTCAACGCTTTTTCTTCGTTTTAAATTAGTGGAAGATAGACTTAGAGCACTTAGAGCCAAGCGTAAGATTTTCTCCCTTCCAAATAAAATCTTCCTTGACGAGGACCTCACCGGAGCACATGTTGCCGAACTAAAGCAATCTCGAGAAGCAAGGTGATGGCAGCTAAAAAAGTAGGAAAGTGGGCTGTTATTCGTAATCTTAGACTGGTTATCCAAGACACCTTCCCCCATGAGCTTGGTCTCCCGGTCCGGCCGCAAATGATGGTCTCGTTGAGAGAGGTAGCGGAGCAGAACACTTCCATCGAGATCTGGAATGGTAACTAGTTATTTTGGTCTTCTAAGGGGCTACTATATGATGCTTTGGGTTTTTCAGACCTCCTTTTCATCATCGAGACTCATGAGAGCCTGTTTGCGCTTTCCGAGAAATTAGGGGTATCACTGGCTTTTGGTTTGTAGGTAGGAGACTAGGAATTCTGGTGGTGTCACGGGCTCAGGCAGGGTTGCTTGTTTGGTCAGAGATACTTTCTAGAACAACATTTCGGTGGTCGCCTATGCGGACGAGTTTTCCCGTTTTCTTTGGAGCAGGATTGGTCAGACCTCATCCTACCTCAGAGATTTTTTTATAGCGGTTTGGTATTCCTCCCCAACTTCCTCTCCCTATGCCATTCATAATGGCTGCGAGGGGGACCCCTTCTTTGACCTCTACACAGGTATCTTTCAGTTTTCAACTATTGGGGAGGTCATTCTTTTGGGGGATTTCAATGCGAGAACCAAAAACCCTCAGGTCCTCGTCATGATAGAATTAGTGATGTGCTTTGTACCTCCATAGTTGATCCCGACTCTATTGGTCTTCAGAGAGAGTCGAGGATTTTGCGCAGACTCTTGACATCTTATGGCCAACATCTCTTATAGTTGGGTGAGTCTCATGGGCTGCTGATTTTGAATGGTATTCTGTGCTTTCCCGACTCTAGATTCTTCACCTATACACCTCACTTGTGGAGGGGCTAGCGTTGTGGACTACATTTTAACTTCCTCTAACCTGATTCCTCACATCCATCACTTATCCATCTCCCCCATCCTCTTGCGATCATGTTACCCTTTCCTTTTCCCTGCAACTCAACCTCCCCCATGTCTTGCCCCATTTCCACTGCCCTCCACGTACTATTCTAAAGTTCGGTGAAGGTGACCCTGTAACCTTCTCTTCCCACCTCCGTCAATTGCTTCCCCTTGAGCCTCGGTTCACCTCACTCCCCACAAGCACGAAGTACAACCTCCTCTCTTCCATTATCCACGAGGTTGCCTCTAAGTCTTACCCCCATGTCACCCTCACCCCTTCTAACAAAAAACTTGTCCTATGAACCAATGGTATGATGAGGAATGTAAAGCCCTCCATCGACAACTTCGCCTTGCTTCTGTTCATGCTTTCCTTCCTTTCCCTCTCTCAAGTCCACTTATCGCCACCTCCTTCGCCATAAGAAACACATGTTCATTTCCCGGGAGACGGGAGCTCCGTGAGTCCCTTTTACACTCTCCCAAACATTTCTGGCGTACCATTCTCCCCCCAATACTCTCCCCTCCCATAGGAATTGGATCTTAACTCCACGTATGCTCACACCTCCACCCTTTATGACGTCCCCGGCCAATCCTTGATTTGTATGGTTTCCCCACCCTCTGCTTGTCACATCTTCACCCACACATGTTAAAAATGCCATCTCAGCCATGAATAACAACAGAGCAGCGGATGAGGAGGGTTTTCAGGATGAACTCTTCAAAAAGGGGATTGGCATTCTAAACAACTATTTAGTGAATATCTTCAACCAAGTGGTTTCAGTACAGCTTTCTGGTGTGTGGTCCCACCATATCATTCACCCCATCCAAAAATCGGGCCCTACCTTAGATTCTAACAACTACAAGAACGATCATGGTGGGTCACACTTTCACCAAGCTTTATGCTACCGTTTTCCACATGCTACTATCGAGTTTCGGACCGAGAACTATTGTAGGGCGAGGGACAAAGCGGGGTTTTGTCCAACCTACTAGACTACTGACCACGTTCTCACTCTTTGGGCCATTATTGAGGAAGCACGCCATCGTTCTTCCAAGGTTTTCTGTTACTTTGTCAACCTTCGGAAAGCCTTCGACTCTGTTCCGCGGAAGCTCTTTTTGAGGCTCAGAGTGATTGGTATCTTTGAGACTCTCCTAGCTGCCATCATGCGCCTATATGAGGAGGTTCTTGGCCGTCTTCGCACTGCTACTGGGTTCTCGACTTCGTTAGGAGTACTATTGGGGTCAAGCAGGGCTGCCCTTTGTCGCCTACATTGTTTAGTATCTATATTGATGAGTTGGAAGAATTTCTCAGGGATCACATCCAGGATGGTGACGGATGTCTTCTCCACCAGGTTTTGATCTATATTCTTCTTTTTGGACGATGTGGTCCTTCTGGCCTCCTCGGCAGAGGGCCTACAGAGACAGTTGGATGCCTTAGCCCTCTTTTGCGACCATGCAACTGACAATCAACCTTGTTAAGACCAAAGCCATGATCTTCAATGCCCTGAAGACATCTGAGTTTCATTTCCTCTACAAGGGTGAAAAACTTGAGATCACTAGCTCCTACACCTACTTGGGGATACTCTTCTTTGGGCCTCGCTTCAGTTTACGACCGACACTTCAGCCCCGGATTAATAAGGGCTATGGCTCCTTAGCGATCTTGGAGAGACAATGCTTCCGCCATCACTTCTAGGACACCTTGTCCAAGTTATCCCTCTCCGACTCTCTTGTCAGACCCACTGTTCTTTATGGCTCTGAGGTTTGGGGGCCCTCCTTACTTGAGTCCGATTGGGCTTTGTGGAAAGAGTTTAGATCCTTCTTCTCAAACGTTTCATCAGATGCAAGGAAACAATTCCTCACAGTATCATCCTGGCAAAGTTTGGAGTTCATCCCTTTGGATGGAAACTATTTTTGGCCTGGTTTCCCTCCTACATCGTATTCAGAAGCTTGTTGATTCCTCTGTGGGTAGAGATAAATATCCTTACCCCGCTTACTGCTCCTTTGCGGCCATTGCTTCAGCTGATCGTTCAGGTCGTTCTCGTTGTTGGTATATTTGTGTTTCACAACTTCTTGAGTCCATTGGTATTCAGATAGATCACCTCCCACCGTACAACTTCTCCCTGGATGCTCCCGCCCATCTCCTTCCGAGCAAGCAGGATCTGAATAAAATCATCAGAGATGATATATATAGGCAATTCATCCAATGTACCTGGACCACCCTCTTGGTGGGTTACGTCCGAAGATGGCCTTCTATGCCGCACATTTTCTTGAGATCAACAATGGTCTTATCTCTTAGCCCAGTATATTTCCCGGCATTGGACACACGCCCTTCGTATTTCCCTTGGTCAGTTCAGAGTTGGTTCTCATAGACTCAGGGTTGAGAGTGATCATCAGGTTGACTGTTCCGAGCGGATTTGCCAGCTCTGTTCCCTCCAGGAGATCGAAATAGAAGAGCACTTCATCTTCCGTTGCCCCATCTACTACGAGATCAGAGGGAGATATCATTGTCTATTTAGAGAGCGTCCGTCTTTCACTGACTTCTTCAGATACCATGATCAGAGATGCCTTGCTCTTTATCTTCATGAGGCTCTTAGGCTTCGGGAGGAGACCCTTTAGCCCCCTCTAGGTAGGTAACTATGCAGCGGATCACTTCCTTTTTCACAGTGCTCTCATCTGGAAGGGGCACTAAGCGGCAGAGTGACACCTCTCATGACTACCAGACGCGATCTGTTCGGAGTCGAGGTATTATTTCACAAACCAGGGGACGCCGGATAAACACGAGTTCGAGACCTTCTCACAGAGGGCCTCGAGAGAACCACCAGACGTACGCGCAGAGAGCTCTCCCCTCCTCTAGACATCAACAACCCGGATCTTACACAACCCTCGATCGCGGATTCAAGCAAATCACCAGCTTCTTTCGGTCTATTTTGGACGTCAGTTGAGGGGGCCTTTTTCTCTCCCCCTCTTCCTTTCCTTCCTCTTCTGTTCTATGTTCTCAGCAGGCTTTCTTCGGGCCCTCCTCGACTGTTCCTTCTTCTCTTCTCTTCTTCTCTTCTTCTCTTCTCTGGTTGTTTTCAGAGACCTTGTTGGTCCTCTGGTAGGACTCTTTTTCGCTCATTTGTATTGGTGCAGTCCCATTGAATTACTTTTGTGGTCATTCGTTGGACATTTAATATATTTATCTTATCTTATCTTATCTTCATTATCGCCCAAGAGGGCACCATTTGCACACATGATTTTCCCAATTCTATTGAAGCTTCTTCTTTTAAGAGTTGTAAGATGAAAGAATTTTGTATTTTTATCACCCTCTTTAAGCCATGTTACTATGGACTTTTGATGCCAAAAGGTTTCCTCCTTAGCTAGTATGCTATGGTATTTTGAAAGTAACAACTTTTCCTTTTCCACATCCAAAGGGCCCTAGATCAACTTCTTGATCTGTTTTGAAGGTCAAACAATTATTTTTTCAATTCATTTTCTTCTTGAAAATATTTCCGGAACTTTTTTGTTCCATTTTTTAAAATTCATTTTAACAAAGGCTAGTTTTTTAAATAGTCTATAAAGAGATGTGGCTTGGAAATTAAATTTTCACCACTCTTTGACTAAGTTAGGTAACTCTTCACTTTGGAGCCACATTTTTTCAATTGGAGCCACATTTTTAAAAGTGAAATGGTGTTTTCCTTCTTATAGCATCTTTCACCTTGTAAAAAGATGAGATTATGGTCTGACCCAATCCTTGGTAGAGAAAAAGGAAAAGATCCTTTTTAAACCATTCTTCAGATGCATGAACCCTATCCAATCTGACTTGAATAAGTTGGTTACCCTCTCTCCTATTTTACTAGGTGAATTTGTCGCCTTTCAAATCAATATCAATTAAGTTGGAGTTCGCTAAAAATAATTTCAATCCCCATACCTTTCGTATATTCCATTGAGCCACCCATCTTCTCCAAAGGTGAGAGGAGTGTTGAAGTCTCCTAAAACCAGCCAATCAGTATTAAAAATGATGTTCTTAAAGCCTAAGAGATTTTGCGAAGTTTTTTCCTTTCTCTATGCAGGGTGGGAGCATAAATATTAGATATGACCCACATATTACCATTTTCAAGGTTTTTCATCATCACATCTAAGTGATTTCCTCTCTGTAACAAAGGAGTTCCTTCTAATCGTTTGGGGTTCCACATTAAAGCAATGTCACTCGAAGCTCTAAGGGAATTAACAACAATCGCTTCTGATTTTTTCCAAAGCTTGTCCCTAATATTGTGGAAATTATTGTCACTCATTTTTGTTTCCTGGATAGCAAGAACGTCTAAATTATGTCTTTCAACAAAGTCTTTTAGAATCCAACATTTAGAGGGGTTGTTTAGCCCTCTCACATTCCACGAGATGCAGTTCATTTCTTTAGAGTAGCTTCGTTCTTTCTAAAACCCCTTTGATCCAAGCAAGCCTGTGTTCTGAGTCGATTTCTCTCTCGAGTGTTTCTCTTTCTTGATTCCCGATGATTCAGTCTTCCACTTTTATTGTTTGATGATCCTAAATTTATTGGGTTACAACCCCCTTTTCCTTTAGATCTTGCCACTAAGGGTCTTTCCCCTTTATTACTCGGAGAACTGAACTTCGAGGGTGTTCCTTTGGATGATTCCCCAAGCGAGAGATGAAACAAGGTCTTCAAACTCCGTCTCTTCTTTTTCCATTTGAATGATTTCTTTCTCATTCATTAATTCTTCCATCACAAATTGAACGCCTCACCAACTATTTGTTGCGCTTCCATGCTTTTTGAGTCCTTAGGCCAAATTATGCCCATAGAGATAGGCATCTGAACCATCTCAAAAACTATCTCTTCCACCTAGGTTTCATTCATATCACTCTTTTCATTACTTTTATCCTTTGGAATCGAGTCCCCTTGATAGTGGCTTCCATTATTCCTTGCACTATTAGGTCAGCCTTTTTAGGGGAAAATGGGTCTGATTTCCTAGCTGCAGAGGATATTGTTTTTGATGACCAGTCTTCAGATCTTGGACTTTAGAATCTGACATAGATAAATTTTTATTTCTTTTCTTATTGACCACAGTGATAAAACCATCATCCTCCTTATTCGGACCAATCAAGGGGGAAGCCCACGTATCCTCCTTCCTTTCTATGATGCGTAGCGGTCTATACCCTTCAGTATTATTTTTGAAGTCTATTTTCGGCTTCTCCATTCTATGTTCCATAATGCCCTTACCTTTGACATCCTTCTTCTCATTAGATCTAACAGCAGAATAGGCCTATGAGATTTTAAACTTACAGTTTTGACTCGTGTGGCCCTAACCACTACATTTGTTGCATTTGGCTGGGCTGCTTTCTAGTTTGATTTTTGATCCCAGGATCCAAACCTTGATTTTAGGTTCATACTTTTGGGAATATCTATTCCTGTGACAGTGTAGATACAAAACCTTGCACAAACCAGCCTTGTCATATTAAGCATAGCATTATCAATAAGGACAAGGGATCCCATAGAATTCTCTATACCTCTAATGACATCCTCATGCCAAAATTCAAGGGGTAGGCTAGGTAACCTAACCCAAACAGAGAATTGGTTCATATTCTCTTTTCAAGATTGAAGTT
This sequence comes from Taxus wallichiana var. yunnanensis, assembly GCA_018340775.1. Taxonomy (NCBI): domain Eukaryota; kingdom Viridiplantae; phylum Streptophyta; class Pinopsida; order Cupressales; family Taxaceae; genus Taxus; species Taxus wallichiana. The sequence goes on along the minus strand of CM031242.1, from coordinate 166,286,253 downwards.
TGGTTCCCATTTTCTCAAATACCACCCTGATTTACCCAGAACCAAGGTCCATCTTCCAAAACTCTTAGCATATCTTCTTGGAGAATAAAGTTGAAAAGAAAGAAACCGTTAGGCAAAGCACTAACCTCCAAGGGTCCCTTGGGATTCCATTTCTGTTTCACCCGTCGTCGAATAACATCTATGTTAGGCCTTTCTCCTACCAACTTTCCAACCAAAGCATTGTCTAGATTCTTCGTAGCGCATTTTAAAATGGCATCCATAATTTCTAGGACACAACTCGAAGCATCTTTGAAGCCTAAAGAAAGACTTCACGGAGTCCGCGAAGAAAATCCGTTTTTACAATTCTTGACTAGGAGATGGGACCCCTTCTGCCACGCTCGTCTCCTTTTCTGCAGTTCTATGTCCATTCGAGGTGGGCTCGCCATGTCCGTCAAGGTGGGATCTCCATTCTATCCTTTTCCCGCTCAATCACATTTGAAAATTCCTTCGCCTTTCTTACGCTCGCTCCTCGCTCCTCCATTTTTATTATACTCATGTCATTTTATGTTATATTATAAGGCAACTTATGTTTTAAAATAAAAGTGACTGTTCAATAATGTAAGTCGGTCACCAAAATTGAAGAATAGAGAAAAAGGAATAAAAGGAGGTGTTCATTTCAAGGATTCTTTTTGGGGCATTTGATAATTTCTAATTTGAGAATTGGAGAAAAATGCTTCCTCTTCATCCATTGAGGACAAAAACCCTCCATGGAGGTCTATTGAGGACGAAATCCCTCAATAGCAATCAGATTTGAGGACGAAAACCCTCCAAATCTGCATGGGTGGTCTCATTTCAGAGATCACATTGGGCTACAATCAGATTTCCTTAATGCATTTTCAGCTAGGGGTTTCTATTGCAGACCCGATTTTCAGCAATTCTGAGTGTGGAACAACCACAAGGGCCAGTGCTTGGATCAGCCAAGGGTTGTGATCAGTAATTCATCCATTTTCAGAGGTAGCGCCAAGTATTTGAGGGTTTATTGATCAATTTCAGACCCTCTCCTAGGGTAGCGACCCCTCCTTGGGAGGAGTTCACTAGTTTCTAGGGCACGACACTTCATTCTTTGTTGATATTGGATAGCCCTAAATTTCTAAGGCTGGTTGCATTTGTTGGATTGAATTTTGGGCCTTGGAATCTCAACTTCCGGCCATTTTTGTAAGTGGATTCGCTGCTGTTGCAAATTTAATTAAATATACTCTAGCTGAGGGTTTTAAAGCTCATTTCTTGGCTTGTACTTGTTCTAAAATATTTATAAAATTTCCTACATGCTTTGGATGTTGTAAAAGTGGTTTTGGTGGTGAATTATTGCAATTTTCCTCTTGCTGTCATAAGATTTCAGACTGTTGTACCTTGCTGTCCAAAAATTTAGTTGATTGTTATAAATTTCAGTTTGCTTTGAGTTGGGTTTGTGCCATTTCCCTTCCTTTTCAGTTTCAACCCAGAAAGGGACATTACAAAGAATTCTTGTAAGAATTCCAATCCTCTCCCTATCCTAATCTTGTAGACTTTGCAAAGCTTTTGCAGAACCAAATTGGTTTAATTGGGCAATCACACACGAGATGCCTTCTCAAACTAAAGGAGGGACTCTCTTCCTCTATGTATTTCTCGGACGCTCATAACTCCCTTTTATTTATAGAATTCATAAAAGCTTTTCATAGGAGAACAAAGATGTTCCTAGCAAGGAAAGATATCTTGTAGAATAGTCCTCAGATTGCCTCAAATTACCATTGATCTGTTTAATAAGTTCCCCTTTGTTGGATTGAGCTCAATCGGATCATTTCGCTGGTCCTTGACTGTGATGGATGGATCAAGAACCATGTGTGCCCCTTGTTAACTATATCGATGTTGACAGGGATCTTTTCTGACACATATCTCATCATTGAAATGAATGGTTGTGTTTTCGCATGAGTACAAAGGTTACACAACTTTGATAGTGACCTTTGGCTTTAGGAAGTGTTTTGCAACATGGGTAAGCATTGATAGTCTTTGGTTAAGCATTTTTGTTTGTGCAAGGCATGTACAACTTTAATGCACAAGTCTAATGTTATTCGGCTTGGGATATTGTGCGACTAAGTCTAGCTTTGCACTATCAAGGCAAAGGTCTTGCAGCATATGCAAGCTTATGTGGCATTAGCATTGCAGTGCGGCTTTGGCGTTTTGCGTGGGTGAGACAATGTTGTGTGGTTGAGGCTAAGCTTTTGTAGTGAGGATAGGCTTATGAGGATTCCACTAGAATGAATATGGCATTGGTTCTTCACACAAATTGTTGAGGAGTGGCGCGACATTGCACAAGTGTTTGTTTACTATGAGTATTTTTGGGTGACGCAAGATTGCTTGTGAACTCGGATGCTTTCGCATCATTCGGTTGAGACAAAAACCATGAATGATAGTTAACAACAAAACATAGATCTGATCATGCGGACGTAAGATAGATTGGGATACCCACCAATTGTTTGTAGAGTGATTCACTGATCGGTGATGAATCATCATTGGCTAATAACTTCAGCCCGACCTCTGTAGGCATGGAAGAGGGATTACAATTTTCATTCCAAACTTCAAGTGATTTAAGGTACACTTGAGCCGAGCTATGAAAGTGAGATGGTCATGTTGCTAGAAGTCTACAACTAAGCAATAGTATAGGGGATCTAGATTGGTAATGTCAAATGCAGAACATAAATTTGATTTCACTCATTGAATTGCAAGTGGCCCCATTACTTGTGATGGAAAGATCATCAACATATATTATAAGAATCACAAAGTCATCACCATCACTTTTGACATAAATATTTGGATTAAAAAGATTGATTTTGAATCAAGAATCTTGAGATGTTGATCGATCTTAATATACAAGGCTTGTGGAGCCTACTTAAGCCGATATAGAGACTTAATCAACCCGAAAAGCAAATGATCATGATTAGGTAATTGAAAACCTTCAGGTTGCACCATGTAAACCTCCTCATCCAAATCTTTGTTTAGTAAGGCAGCTCTTTACATCTATCTTAAAAGCCTTCGAACCATATTGAGCTGCTATGGAGAGAAGCAACTGAAATGTGACCATCTTTGTTGTAGGAGCAAAAATCTCCTCATAGTCTATTCCCTCCTATTGTGAAAAACCTTTCGCAACAAGATGAGCCTTGTACTTGTTCGCAAGCACCGAACACCCGTTTGCATCCAATGGGTTGTTTACCTGGAGGTAATTCCACTAACTCTCAAGTATGATTTTTCATCAAGGCATCATATTTAGCTTACATGGCATCTCTCATTCAAGTTTGCCTTTTGATTTGGAATATCACTGTGGTTCGGGTAGTGTAAAGAGATTCAAGAGAGAAAGCAAGGTGAACATGCTCAGCTGAACCAACAACCTTTTTCTTGGTCCTCTGGGCTCATGCATCTGATTGAGGAATTTCATCCTCCTGCACATCTTGTATAGTGGAGTAAAACCACTTAGGCCTTCGTTACACCTAAGAATCTTGTGATGGCCAAATTTCAGCTGGATTGTGGCCAACATAGGTTGGTGTTGCGGATAATCCAATGGAGTATTAGAAATATCAGCCATGGGCTGCCACACTGTCACCATGTAAACCTCATTCAAATCTCTTTTTAGTAAGGCACTCTTTACATCTATCTTAAAAACCTTCCAACCATATTGAGGTGCTATGGAGAGATGCAACCGAAATGTGATCATCTTTGTTGTAGGATCAAAATTACCCTCATTGTCTATTCCCTACTATTGTGAAAAATCTTTCGCAACAAGACGAGCCTTGTATTTGTCCAAAGCCTTTGAACACCCATTTGCATCCAATGGGTTCTTTACCGGAGGTAACTCCATAAACTCTCACGTTTGATTCTTCATCAAGGCATCATATTTAGCTTACATGGCAGTCTCCCATTCAAGTTTGCCTTTTGCTTTAGAATATCACCGTGGTTCAAGTAGCATAAAGAGATTCAAGAGAGAAAGCAAAGTGAACATGCTCAGCTGAACCAACAACCTTTTTCTTAGTCCTCTGGGCTCATCCATCTCGATTGAGAAATTTCATCTTTCGCAGATCATGTATAGTGGAGCAAAACCACTTAGGCCTTCGTTGCAACCAAGAACCTAGTGATGGCTAAATCTCAGCCGGATTGTTGACCAACATAGGTTGGCACTGCGGGTAGACCAATGGAGTATTAGAAATATCAGCCATGGGCTGCCGCACTGTCACATGTGATGGAGTGCGAGATGAACTGGATTTGTCATCTTTCAAAGGAACCACAATACTAGAGTTAGGTGCTTCAGTTACTGCTTGCTGGTCACAAACAAAGAAGGATTCTATCTCGTTCACATCAGCATCTCGACAAATGATTATCTTGTTAGTGCAAATATCGATGTATATAGGCCTTAGATTGATCACTACAGCTAACGAAGAAATATCATAGAAATATCAGTTACTTTTGAAATTTGGTTTACTCCTATGTCTATCGAAACCAAAGTATATGTGGCGGAACCAAAAACTTGAAAAGATGTTACCTTTGGTTTGATTTTGGATGAAGGTTCCTTAGGTGTGACATTTTGCAAGGCTTTGCAATGACCTCTATTTAAGGTATAAACTACCGTGTCAACTAATCCCCAATTATTGTATGACGCACCTCATGTAGATCCATTGAGCCATCTCCATGATAGTTCTATTACTCCTCTCCACCCCATTCTGCTATGGAGTGTATATAGAGCTGTCAACTTAGTTGAACACCCTCCTTGTTATAGAGTCCTTGAACTACTTGGAAGTGAATTCACCCCGATTATTAGATCTCAAAGTTTTGATTTGTTTGCTTGTCTGGTTTTCCACCAATGCATTAATTTTTTTCCAATGATACAAAACATTTAGACTTATTTTTCAAAAATTAGACCCATATCTTCCTAGAGAAATCATTACTAGCAATGTAAAATAACTCGCACCAAGGATTGTTGGTGATTTCTAGGATGGATCGCAAAGGTTTGTATGATTGAGATCAAATATCCCCTTTGCACGCCAAGGATCTTCAGTTAGAAATGGCTTCCACTTATTTTTGTTAGCCGAATACCTAGACATATATCATTTTTTTCTTGGACAATCAGAAAACCAAGAACCATGTTGGCTCTGCTAAGTTTGGCTAAGTATTGAAGGTTGAGATGTCCAAATCTCTCATGCCACAAAATATTGGTATTACCCTCCACAACTAATGCATGTAAATTGACTGTGGCAGGGTCAACAAGTCTATACAAGCCACCTTGCCCAATGCTTAGGGCTACTACCCTGTCCTATTTTACATTAGAGACAATACCCTTCTTCCTACTGAAATTCATGGAAATGTTGGGATTTTCAGTTAACTGACTAATAAATAAAAGACATTTTACGTTTTATTAATGTGGAGACTCAGTTCAAACCCAACATTTACAAGAATGTAAATAAATCTTCCATATATTTGAGGCATCTTTAAAAAAAAGTTATTTTCATTCTAGTAGCATACCTAACATTCCTTACTATGAATTTTGCAGCATTATTCAACATTATGTGGATATCTCCTACCCTTTTACAACATGTGATCTCCCATCATCTTATCAAACATACCATTCCTCATGACACATGAAATGTCTAGATGCATCAGAATAAAAACCCATCAACTGGTAGCAATATCATTTGCGCATGATACCATGAGGGCATTTGAGGGCATTTTTTCATCAAAATCCTATTCAGCTTCAACTGCTGCCACATTTGCTTGACTCCCAACTTTTTCTTGTGGGAAAGAGCATGATGTTGCTTCTGGCAATCCTTTTGACACGTGAGACGTCATGAAAATAATCGCATATCACTTGGTATTTGGAAGTAGGTCATTCAAGGTTTCTTTTCCACTTCCCCTTAGACTGAGCAGATGTACTCTCTGTTTGTCCAGAACTAGATGCACTTGTCTGTGTTTGTGTGATTCCTTTTGCAGCAAATAGGAACTGACTTGATCAAATGCCAGGATTTACCTTTTTGTCATTAGGTGTAAAACCTCCAAAAATGATTCATAGGAGGGTGGTAAACTACTTAGAACAAGAACAACCAGGTTGTCATCATCTACTTTTTGCTTATGGCAGCGCGTTGGTCTCAGTGATCTTTCGTCCAAAGAAGATGTTTTGATATTAACCCGATCTCATACATCTTTGCAGAAAACATCATATTCTTTAGATACAAGAAAACTCATTTGGAATGCTGGTCTAAAGATCGCTTGCCATTGCGGCATTTAGGACCTTAGGGATTAAATCATCTGCAACGGATAATTTTAACAGCAAAATAGCCTCCTTGTGATGTTTTTCATTATCAACCTGATTTGTATCAGGTCTTGATTCAGTGTTCAGAGTAATTTTATGTCAATCACGATACTTTGAATTGTAAGTATGTTGTGACTTTAGACGATATAATTTTTGGCCAAAGAGCTTTTGTGCCTCTGCAGAACCAAATTCTGAATAATGACCATGATACACAAGGGTGTTGACCTCTTGATCCATGAATCAATGCAAAAGGGAAATGTTCTTTGACCTATTGGGTATGACTATTCATGGAACTTGTCATGAAAATTCTTGCTGATGTCTTAAAGAGAAAATCACGCCATTCTCTGCATGCAAAGCATCACATTTGATTCGGTCTGCACTTTGACTTTCTCCTTGTGTCATGCCCTATGAATTGCAATTTGTCTACTTCTCATCATTTCATTTTCTGTACACAAAAATGTAAATGAGTTCTCGTCACATTCGTTTCTCTTCCTCTGTACACAAAAATGTCAATGAATTCACATCTTTTGTCATAGAAATCATGGTTCTTTGACACATGGTCACTTTCTCTTGGTTTGTTCTTGGAATGGTATGTGACTTCTTGCATTTACCTTCTGCCACAATGTCCTTCTTCAACTCGTGTTCACTAGTTTTGGTTCGTGCCCGATGCGATTTTAAACTGTCATTCTTCACAAATGACTGTAAATCCCTTGCTCGTTTTCCTTGAATTGCTTGCCCTAACACTATCTTGTGCATATGCACTGTACATGCAAATCAATGCCTTTGGTTTTTAATTACTACTTCTTTGTCGTTCATACCCTAGTGATTCTCCTAGGGCTTCGTCGAATATTTGGCTCTAATATCAATTTTAGAATGAGAGAGAATGAAAAGAAATGGAACACACACAATGACATGCTCGTTTGTCTATCTTTTATTAATCGGAATTAAGTTACATGTCTAGGTGAGGAGGTTGATAATTGAAACTAACTGAAATACATTAACTAATATTTTTAATAACACGGGGTACTCGAGCTATTTGTGTTACTTGCACTATCTTCAAAGGTGACAATACCTAGGGTAGTTGTCTCTATTTCAGGGTTGCATATCAATAGTAGCGATGAAACTTGTTTGGATGACGGCGTGTTTGTGATGCTTGCAGTATTTTCAATGCTTGTGGTACTTGGATTATCTGCAGGGTTCTTTGATTGTGCTACTATAACAAAATTCGTAGGATCTATATATAACATGTACTTGATCTGTGAAAGCCATTGCTTTGCTCTCAAAATTGTTTGATATCTCTTTGGAGTAACTCCTTGTCGTGGGTTCTCACTTACAATGGTGTGGATGATGAACTTCTTATGGGTGAAAGAAAATTCTCTGTTGCCTAATTGGGTTCTTCATCATACATCTCCTGCATGTCAACTCCTCATCCTCTTGGCCTCGACGTCTTGTGTAACAAGCTACTTTCTAAAACTATCACTACATTCATCTACCTCTGCCCTCTTCTTTGACCACTTGATCACTTTCCCCTCCAAGGACAATTTCTCCTTTGCACCTTTCCTTTGCGTGTACTCCATGTGCATCCTATCCTTTGTGCATCTCACTTGCTTCATTCTCCATTAAAGATGGCCTATCTTATGATTCCTATGATCTCTCTACTCTATCTCTTCTCGCGAGTGTCCTCCAATGGGGTTTTGTGCTCCACATCTCTTAAATTGCCTCAATGAGATTATCAATTTGAATCTTCTTAAGCTTCTCTGGTTGCCCAATAATAACAATGGGTTGTCTTCCCTTCATTTTCACCCCATATGTTCACATCCTCATGTTGCCGAATGGACTACTCAATGTCGGCGGGTATCGGTACCAAATCCTTTCCACTACGAACATCTTCACCTTCATAGGAAGTTTCTCAATTAACTTTCCTCTTATTCCCGAATGAGACATCTTTAGTACCTGAAATTCGGTCCTATGGCACTTACAAGAATACTTTGGGATTTATCCTAACATTATCTAATTTGCCCATGTATTGACTAAACTTAAAGCATCATGCTTTATCTTAGACTACGAATCCACTAGGTCATGACTTGTTCAACTTAGCACTTCAAGAATCAATGCACCTTTATGAGAATACATCTTCAAACTCTCAAAGAAACCATCTCTTGTTTCAAATTTGGTTCCAACTTAAGCCTAGATGGGTTCATGGGCGCATGATAGGTTCGGTCCAATGAATTTGTCACATGGTCATTGAACTGTCCCTTGTACTTACAACGGTCATTTGTTCAAATGCACAAGTTACCGTAGTCATCTTAGGGTTGGTTGAGCTGGGAATCATTTGAAATAATTACCTATATAAACACATGCACCCTTACCTATTAGGGACATCTAGGGATCCCATATCAAAAACACCTCTAAGAAGGACATTGAGCCAAGCTTTGAAGCACTTCTCTCTTATAACACATTGCTGATAGAGCTATTCAAATCTGAATACATCCATATTACTACCGCAGATCACAACTATGCATTAAAATCAAGCTAAGTGATACCAAACGACAATTGCCAAGTGTCGAGGGCAGATTTAGGGCTATTTGTTTATAATTTCTAACGTCCACACTATCATGGGACTTGGATAACTAGGTAAGGTTTGATCTGCTTCGTCGTATTCTTACGCATTGTAGTACACATTGTATCGGTGAGGGTACGGTGAAGTCACCCAACTCAAATTGTATTTATCCCTTTTTAGGTCAAAGGAGGACAAGTAGGACTTGAAGACAAAAGAAGACACAAATAGGTACAAAAGAGCCATCTTAAATTTATAGATTCAAGTAAATAGGTATAGAGTAGCAGAGTGCAGGAGGAAGATTACAAATCTAGATATCAAAGAACACATTTGTCAATACCTAGATAGATTTGCTCGATGAATTTGTCCGTGTCGAAAACTTGTCTTTCGCCCAACTCTAGAACCCCAAATTTGTCAAGCAATGTGTAATGTCCCCATTTATGAAGACCCTTAGTCTATACATTCCCGTGGGCTTCGAGATGTGCAAGGGGAACATTTTTATTAAATAATTAAATATTATTGCCTGAAGCAATAATTATTTAATTATTTAATTATTTTATAAAAGTTATTTAATTTAATTCCCAAAATAAATAAAATTAAATGGGGAATTAATTAAATAAAAATTTAGGTGGCTTTCATTGATAAAATCACCCTTTGCAAAGGGGATGCCACACCTAGGGAAAACAAACATCTTTTATTTAATATTTTCCCTCTCCTAGGGTTTTCGAATTTTGTGCCTCCTTGCTTATAAAAGGAGTGCTAGGGTCATTATTATGATTATGTTATGATGAACTTATTTTGATACTCCATGCTTGGAGTTGGGATGCATGCCCTTTGATGTTTTCTTTTGCCCTCTCATGCCTGGGAGATCTTTGTAGCTGATCTTTGAATACCAAATTGAAGACGTTATTTGCTTTGGTTGAATTTGCAAGTAGAAATCTGTACTTTCTACTGTAGCGACGTCACTGTAGCGTCTGGTTTTTGGGTATCAAGTTGAAGTGTTTGTGAGTGCTTTGCAAATCGATTTGGTGTATGATCTCTCTAAACCCTAGGCGACTTCTTCTATGATGTTTGTGGACTGTTTTTAGAGCATTCTTTGATGTGAATCGATCAGCTGGCTGCATGTTAATGTGCCCTTTTGGTAGCGACTTGAATAAGGCAAGTTGATAATAATTTTATATGTTTCATGATCTGATTTCTATCCAATTTAGTCTGCTGTTCCAGTGATTTCACTCGAGAGTTTATATTTGAATGAAAACACATATTTGGGCAGTGATTTGTGTGATTGTCTAATTCTGAGTGTGATGATCTGATTAGTATGGTGTTTTGTAATCTCTAATAGCAGCAATTCGGATAGGGAGATTTGGATATAATTTTGTATGCTTGTTTGGTTGATGATCAACTCTTTTGCAGCGATCTATAAATGAATGTCAAGATCAGATTTATATAAGTTATAGCAGTTCCAGCGACTGGTATAAAAGGTCTAAATCTGGGTAGGTGTGCGTTTATACTTTATACCCTTCATTTAGCAGCAGCAGACCTCTGTGGTTATCATCCCAATCCATTGATCTTCATTAATGTTTTTAAATCTGATTTATGAGCATTGAGAGGAACATTCTACAGCAACCCACATTGTGGGGCCTATATTCGATTGCATTTGCTTTCAATCACTCATCAACAGCTGTGCTTCACCTTTACATTTATTGAAAATATTGTCACCGCTATCTAGATCTGGGGATCTGGTTTGAATCACTTTTGGGTGCCTAAAGGATGTGGAAGTAGCGATCTGAGTATTGCTTCTAGAGAAGCCCTTTGTAAGGCCTAACTGTGGTCTATTCTTCCCATATCTAATCAGAGTGGAGCGACTGGGGTTGACAAAAAAGGTGTGGTAGTATTCCAGGGGCAGCCAATGAAGGTATGATGGTCTGACATTTATTCTCTTTATGTTGAGTACAGTGATTTGCATAAGACAGGTTTTGAGAGAGTTCATTGATTAGTATTGAATGCTGGGAGTTGTTTGTTATTGGTAGATATAGAAATCATGGAACTAGGGTGGAGCCGAGTTGGTATAAAATCATAGTGGAGAGGAATCATTTCTTTGTTGTAGCGGCTGGTTGTGCTCATGTATTTACGGAATTAGTTGATTGACCCCTTGGAGCTGATTCCTATCTTTGGTTGGTTAAGTATTAGATAACTCCCAGGTGCAGCGATCAGGGTTGGAGCTTATAGCAGCAGTCTATAAGAAGGTTTCATCAATATTATGTGAAGGGAATGTGAGAATTTGTTCGTTGTTATGTTATTATCAGATTGTAACAATTATTTCATAACCTTGTTGGCTGAGCTTGATCATTTTAGTGTTGATTCTACTTGTTTGGTTGCCATCTCCCACTGATCCCGGGAAGTGGGATATTACAGTGGTATCAGAGCTACCATCCTCTATTCGTGTGGGTCACTTTGTGTGTGCAGGGTTTGTGATTCTAAGTGCAGAAATCAGAGATCATGGAGTTGATGAGTGATGGTGAATGGAAGGAACAGATCAAGCATAATATTGACTCATATTGCCAAGAGTACTTTACACTAAGTCAAGAGACCCAAGCCTTCTTGAGCTTCCAAGGGTTTTGTAACCTGAAGAAGGAAAATAAGTGGATCAAAAAGAAGAAAGACTTCGGTCGATGCATATTGGGATAAGCTCAGCAAAGAATTCAATGGCCATATAGAGACACCTACCTTCCATAAGAAAGAAGATGAAGAATGGAAGGAAGAACAAGGTATGATGGGCAGCCCCAAGCCTTTTGTTTCAGTTTTGTTGCTCCCTTACATAAGGAAAAACCATGAGCTCATCCAAGAAGCTAATGGCAAGGTGGAGTCACCCGCATTTCCTCCCACAAGAACCTTCCATGCCAAACCCTTAGGGCAGGAAGAAGAGGAAGTGAAGGAAGAAGAACCACTGGATGGGAATAAGAAAGGTAAAGGTTCTTTGTTGATTGAAAAAGTTTCTTTGTCTTCTAATGTTTGCATGCATAGTGAAGTAACAGAAAAAGGAATCATGGAGGAAGAGCTAAAGGAGGAAGGATGGCTTGATTCACAACTTTGCATGGAAAACAACCTAAGAAAAGAAGAACAGAAAGATTCAGATCTGCACATTGAAAAGACAAGTTTGGTTTGTTTTCATGTGGGAAACAATGGTGACATAAAGAATGAAGATAGCGAAAATTGGCAAAGAGATTCCTTGGTTCAAAATCCCCTCCATGGTCACCCTAAGGTATGGAACCTAGGTGATTTCCTACGTTGTAAAAAAGGTGTCAATTCTGATTTTGCAATCATTATGACTGATGTTCTGAACATAAGTGCAAGCTTAGAGCTATTTTTGGAGGGCATGAGTATTGAATTGCATTTTGTGAGATCCAGATTCCAAGCTAGAAGGCCAACACCTTCTAGATTTCAGTCCAAACAAAGGTAAAGGCAGCAAGTGCATGACTCCAAGTTGTGGTAAGCTACTTGAATTTGTTTCTACTCAATTCAGTTTTGATAGCATTATTGGGGCCAATTCATGTGAAGAGAAAATTGAAGTTGCATGGGAAAAAGGTTGGTTGCTAGAAATTACACATGATAGGGCAGCAATCTTCCACTTTCATATGTATCATGGTTCATTTGACAAGCATGTGTATGAAGGTGCATTCTCTTGTAAGCATTTTCAGATTTGCACTCTTCCATTAATGGCCGAGTTTGTGCACTCAATGTGGACACTTGGGGTACTTGAGCTCAATCTCACACTCCATGACAAAGAGGGTATGGTGGGAAATGATGCAAAGGCAGCTTTGGAAGGTAATAATTTTCAGTTATGCAAGTTTCATACCATCAATTTTGAGTTGGGATTTATTGATAACATTCCAAGTGTAAATTGGGTGAAGGACAATTGTTGGAACAACTTTACAATTGTTGATTATATGAGCATAATCTTGGGGACTTCCACAAAGGTTTGGAAAGAGAAGGAAATAGTTGGTATGAGGTTTCTTTATGGTAATATTGATTCTATACTTTCAGCTCCTACACATTCTTCATTTCATAAGTATTATCAGTCCTTCATTTGTGTGTATGATCTTAGAGAGGGCTTCCTAAGAAAGGTAGTATTCAATGGGGGATACTACATGTTGACTAATGATCAAAAGAGGAGATATCTTGCAGCCCCTAAAGGAGAAAATCAAAAGGGACTTATTGGTGGAAAGAAGGATTCTTCATTTGCAGCCTATGATGAGCTATTACTTGACATATACTTTCAAATTTTATGGTCTACATATATGCATCATTACAGCAGTAGATGGGGCAGCTGGGTGACATTTGGGGGCAGCCCATACACGAGGACTTGTGATTCCTTCACACCTTGGAGACTTGATGAGGAAACAAGAAAAGTGTTCTTCAACACTTGTTTTCCTAACATGTTTGTTCCATGCGCAGGTTTAAAGAGAAGATGGCAGCTGAAGACATTCCACAATTTCAAGAGGAAGAAGCAACACAAGTTGTTGCAAGTGCTCCTTCACTTGATTGGTACGGGAGTGAGACTTTGGAAACACCCCAAGCATTGTATTTGGATGCATGAGCTCGATATTGCTTGAGGGCAAGCAATCTTGGGAAGGGAGGATTGTAATGTCCCCATTTCTGAAGACCCTTAGCCTATACATTCCCGTGGGCTTCGAGATGTGCACGGGGAACATTTTTATTAAATAATTAAATATTATTGCTTGGAGCAATAATTAAATATTATTGCTTGGAGCAATAATTATTTAATTATTTAATTATTTTATAAAAGTTATTTAATTTAATTCCCAAAATATATAAAATTAAATGGGGAATTAATTAAATAAAAATTTAGGTGGCTTTCATTGATAAAATCACCCTTTGCAAAGGGGATGCCACACCTAGGGAAAACAAACTGCTTTTATTTAATATTTTCCCTCTCCTAGGGTTTTGAATTTTGTGCCTCCTTGCTTATAAAAGGAGTGCTAGGGTCATTATTATGATTATGTTATGATGAACTTATTTTGATACTCCATGCTTGGAGTTGGGATGCATGCCCATTGATGTTTTCTTTTGCCCTCTCATGCTTGGGAGATCTTTGTAGCTGATCTTTGAATATCAAATTGAAGACGTTATTTGCTTTGGTTGAATTTGCAAGTAGAAATCTGTATTTTCTACTGTAGCGACGTCACTGTAGCAGCTGGTTTTTGGGTATCAAGTTGAAGTGTTTGTGAGTGCTTTGCAAATCGATTTGGTGTATGATCTCTCTAAACCCTAGGCGACTTCTTCTATGATGTTTGTGGACTGTTTTTAGAGCATTCTTTGATGTGAATCAATCAGCTGGCTGCATGTTAATGTGCCCTTTTGGCAGCGACTTGAATAAGGCAAGCTGATAATAATTTTATATGTTTCATGATCTGATTTCTATCCAATTTAGTCTGCTGTTCCAGCGATTTCACTCGAGAGTTTATATTTGCATGAAAACACATATTTGGGCAGCGATTTGTGTGATTGTCTAATTCTGAGCATGATGATCTGATTAGTATGGTGTTTTGTAATCTCTAATAGCAGCAATTCGGATAGGGAGATTTGGATATAATTTTGTATGCTTGTTTGGTTGATGATCAACTCTTTTGCAGCGATCTGTAAATGAATGTCAAGATCAGATTTATATAAGTTATAGCAGTTCCAGCGACTGGTATAAAAGGTCTAAATCTGGGTAGGTGTGCGTTTATACCCTTCATTTAGCAGCAGCAGACCTCTGTGGTTATCATCCCAATCCATTGATCTTCATTAATGTTTTTAGATCTGATTTATGAGCATTGAGAGGAACAGTCTACAGCGACCCACATTGTGGGGCCTATATTCGATTACATGTGCTTTCAATCACTCACTAACAGCTGTGTTTCGCCTTTACATTTATTGAAAATATTGTCACCGCTATCTAGATCTGGCGATCTGGTTTGAATCACTTTTGGGTGCCTAAAGGACGTGGAAGTAGCGATCTGAGTATTGCTTCTAGAGAAGCCCTTTGTAAGGCCTAACTGTGGTCTATTCTTCCCATATCTAATCAGAGTGGAACGACTGGGGTTGACAAAAAGGTGTGGTAGTATTCCAGGGGCAGCCAATGAAGGTATGATGGTCTGACATTTATTCTCTTTATGTTGAGTACAGTGATTTGCATAAGACAGGTTTTGAGAGAGTTCATTGATTAGTATTGAATGCTGGGAGTTGTTTGTTATTGGTAGATATAGAAATCATGGAACTAGGGTGGAGCCGAGTTGGTATAAAATCATAGTGGAGAGGAATCATTTCTTTGTTGTAGCGGCTGGTTGTGCTCATGTATTTACGGAATTAGTTGATTGACCCCTTGGAGCTGATTCCTATCTTTGGTTGGTTAAGTATTAGATAACTCCCAGGTGCAGCGATCAGGGTTGGAGCTTATAGCAGCAGTCTATAAGAAGGTTTCATCAATATTATGTGAAGGGAATGTGAGAATTTGTTCGTTGTTATGTTTTTATCAGATTGTAACAATTATTTCATAACCTTGTTGGCTGAGCTTGATCATTTTAGTGTTGATTCTACTTGTTTGGTTGCCATCTCCCACTAATCCCGGGAAGTGGTACATTACACAATGTTGCCACACCTTACACAAAACCTTCAACCAGTTACAGTCCATTATCATATGGTCTAAGCTCAATTTGGGGTGAATATGTTCCAAACCTTATCCCTATCTACTTTTATCTACTTCCTAGAAGTGTGTTGAGTGATATATCAACCTTTCATAATTTTAGGATTGCCATTTTTGTATTTGATATTTTTAATTATCCTTATACATGACTGACATATCTTAATTAGATTAACCTCAGTATTGATATAACATTTTGGTGAACCAGTTTTATCTATCGATCTATGCCAACCTATGACTTTGTTCCTCACCCCTAGGGGTTTAGAGTTTTAACATCATCACTAATTCTATGGTTTTCCTTAAAACTCTTAACCCGTTCTTTATCGTCACCATAACAAGTGTTACTCCTTCCGAGCTTAGGGCCGAATTGTAAAAGGAATTGAAAGAACTTATCCTCGCTAACCCTCTCAACATTCCATGAGATTATGCCATTTATTTGCTAGAGCGAATCCATGCCATTGACCTTGAACATAAAACCTCAACCTCGAACACACTTGTGTTGCAACAAGCATGTCAATGTACCACACCCTCAAAACTATAATGTCCCTTTCTAGGGCTTAAACCGAAAATAAGGGTTTGGCCATAAACCCTAAAAATCAGATCTGAAAATACACCAACACCCAATTGAAAATAATCTAATTTTTATAACAGATCCAACAATATTAGAAACCCTAACAACGAATTGGAAATTACACTTTTAGGGTATCAAAATCAACTTAGAACATTAATTAATATCCCTTTAGGGCAACGAATCTGTACTCAACAAATTAACATAGAAATATATTCCAAATGCTCAATAAATCCAACAAAATGAAATCTGGAGCAAATATGTATTTTGTAAATTTATTTCAAGTGCAAATACAGCTGAAACTTAAAAAATTCATAACTCTGTTGATACGTGGAGTTTCAACACAAACCAATGCTTAAAATGATCTTGAGGAGACCAGCTATTCAATAAAAGTGAAATCACAATTTTCCAACCATGAAAACCCTCTCAAAATTGATCGCGAACTTCCCAGGTGGGTCGCTGTAAAGAAGGAAGGGTTCTAACACCCTAGAAAGTGCCCTAGCTGAAGTAGGAGTGCCCTAAGCATGGATAAACACCTTGCTGTTCTAGAAATCTGCCAATTAAGTCCACTTGTGACTCTATATGAAGCCAACAATGCAACAAATGAGGGTTTTCGTCCGCAAATGTTGTGACTATTGAGGGTTTACTCCCAATAGGATCTAATGAGGGTTTTCGTCCTCAAAGTTGAGCCACACCAAAGGTCTTCGTCTTCAGTGGAGAGTAGGGCACGCCGTGCACAAACCCAAGATATCAATCTTTGAAATAAACATGCATAACCTTTCTTAGGCCATTCGATCCACCTTTATATCCTCCTTTTTGGCGCCAAGGATGAATTAGAAGCCCAATGCACCGTTTGGGCTGATTTTTATGTGATCAATTGGCATGATTGGATTCCCCATAATTTATAAAGGTGAAATCTTCCATTGTTGAGTGTATTTGAGTGGTATTTTCAGTTCTAGAAATTATTATTTAAATCTGCAGTGGATGGTTGCATGATAAAATTAAAAATAGCACTTGTGGGTTCCTAAAAATCAGTTTTCTTGCATTTATTGATTGTTGGTCATTTATTATAAATTCTGAGCATCTTTCCTTAAAGTTTGAGTGAGATTTGTGCCTAGGAAAGTGTGTTTGACTTCTCCTAAGAGGTCACCACCTTAGGAGCAAAGTGCTGGCAGCGTGTAGAGGGTTCCAAAGTGAATTTTCAGTTATCTACAATCTTCCCTAGTTCTGATTTCAGTCCCTCACAACCAGCTTTTGGTCATTTCCTGAGTCCCCCTAAAAAGGGACATTACACAGAAAAATGCAAGGAGAAGAAATTGAGGACCCACCCATCTCTACCATTAAAAATTGGATTAAGGTAATTCAAGAGATGGTCGAACATTAGAGCAGCAGTAGCCCACAAGCATTCCTTAATCTTCCGAGCACCCACTCATGAATTATGATCCTCGAAAAGGGTGGCTAAGCACGGGATCCCTCGAGAAGACAAATCATCCTTGCATATGCTGATGAGGCAAATGCTAATGATTGGGTGTGGATCACCTAGGAGAAGCTCGTCCAAAACAATATGCAAATGGCCAAGGCAACCCCTCCTCCAAGAGGGGAAATTAAATGGGAATTCACATGAAGAGGCATGCCTACGTATCTAAAACTCCCAAGGCAACCCACCAAAGTAGAAGGCACTGCAGAAGTTTCCCTTGAACCAGTCGTAGAGCTTGCACCTTTGGTAGCTTATGACCTATCTTCATTGGAAGAGATATAGGAGGCTTCCATGGCAGAAAGAGAAGCCACACCGAGTTGGAATCACTATGCGGGGCTCAAATCGTATTACCTTTTGCAGTGTGCTATCTCCTAGAGCTACGCATGGGTGGATTGAACAAATGCTGATTGCTCAAAGGGAACAAGGTGATTGGACTGCAAAAGAAGCCCCCAAATGAATATTGAATTTAATCAAAGGACGAGGGCTTTGAAAAGAGTGACAAGGAAGAGGATGGCCACCAATCAAGCTGTTATTTGGCATGAGACCTATGAGGACCTGTTCACCCTCACAAAGAAGAAGAAAACAAAAAGGTCACGGTGGCTAAGTGTGAAGAAGACCCTCTTACGTTTATCTCAGCCTTTGTTCAAGTTGCAGTAGAGATGGTCTGAGGTATGTAGGCAAGAAAATAGGAATTGGAAACCCAAGGCAAGGCCACCATCCCTGTCAACATTGCCAATGAAGTTGAACAGACCTTATTATTCCTCTTCGAGGTAATAAAGGAGGGCATCAAAGCTAAGGAGAAAGGGCAAACATCCTTAGCAAGGGCTAAAACGATTGCCGGTAGAAATGGACGCGCTATGCAAATGGTCCAAGTCATTGTTAGAGGCGTAGAAGAGGGAGCTTGCGCAAGGATCTCACGTTTTACATCAAAGGATGATGGTATGTTCCAAGCATACACCTACACAAAGAGTGCTCTAGAAGACTGGAGCAAGCAATTAGATAGGCTGCTCCCTCAATTCGATGATATCCTTGCGAGGAGTAGTCAAATGTTCACGGAGGCAACAATTCCCAAGGTCCTAGCAGAAAACCAAGAGGCCATAGTAGAAGAGGAATTTGCAGGTTATATGAGGCAATTCTTGGCCCATTTCAACAAAAAACATATCTGAGGCAAACGAGACAAGTGCTTTCCAGGTCATTGAGTTGGTCTCTACCGCCAAAGAAAAGATCCAAAAAGTGGCCAATCTTCAGGAGATGTTGAGAACAGTGATGGCCTCTCGAATATACTATTGGATAAGGCTACCAAACTTTTAGGTAGCCTATCATTAATCTTAAAAAGGTAGAGAAAGATTAGAAAACATGTAGGATGCTCTGGTAGCATTGATATCTGGGGCCAATCAACCGAATCAAATATTGGGGTTTGCACAGCCAACTCCACCCCAACCTGGGCCCAGATAAACAAGAATGAGGAGTAGTTCCTTAGGAATATTCTAGATGGCATGCTAAGTCATGATTCCACTATAATCATCCTATTAGAAATCAGTTAGGATATTTTCGTAAAGGCCAGCTATCTTAGTATATTCCTTTGATCTTGAACAATCATATTTTGGAAGGGGCGGTCATGCAGGCCCTCATTTTGTATAAATGCGTAGACTCCCATTTTAACAAAGGGAGGTGAATTCTTGATAAATGAATGCAAGCTAGTTTAACAATTTGAGCAAGTTGAAATTATATGTTCTCATCTCTATTCTCTGTGGTTTTTATATAAAATGAAGTTGATCTAATGGTTTATTTGCTTTATTTGTGATCATTAAATTTTTCTTTTGCAAGTTTAATTGAAACGTAGCATTATTTATGGGTTGATAAATCACAGTAGATATGCAGTCAACAATCTAGGTGGTTTGCTCAATTTATAGATACTATGTTACAATCATAGTTTCAAAGTCCACTGAATTTATGCATCAGTAACGTATCAATTTGTGCACAATCTGAACTGGGCATTCCTGGTTATTTTAAAGCATAGGTTACTCACATTGGATAAGATCAATCTCATTAAATCTGGTTCATGCAGAATTTCTTCTCTCTGCCTTATCTTTGTTTTTTTAGTTTCCTTTCGAGGAATACCCTTTAGTTAGATTAGACTTAGGAATTCTTAAAAAGGCAAATATGGCGGAGAAAGTGCAAGGAGTGGCGCTAGAAGGATTCTCAAAATCCAACAATTTAGCGCCCTCTATTGATCTCTAAGATCAATACCTTGCAGCTCGTGCACTGAGTCACAATTTGACTCTAAAACGAGGAGGACGTAAGAGCCTGTCATTTCCCTCCTTTGGGTGTGCAGTCAGTGCAAATCAACAAACTGGAGGTGTCTTTAGGCCTTCATCAACTGTATGCTGCTCCATTGTCCTTTCCAACAACTTCTAAAGTGCCAACCTCTCCTTTGCTCGCTCCAAACTATTGCTCCTCTCAAATCATCTTCCTTCATACTTCTTGTTCTCAACCTCCCAAATCACCCTGCTCTTTTAACACTTCCAAAATTTTCTCAATCACCCCCTCTAATGGGATGCCTAGCACAGTAAACTCATACCTGGATAAAAGTGGGCCTTTGTAAATGGAAGAGAGATATCTACCAAGCATTACATAAGCAATTCTCCCAAGGATTAGTAAGGGCCGACTCCTCAACAAGGGCTTCTTTAGTTATTTTCAATGGTGGTAGGGGCTGTTTAAGCATAGGAGTTGACATGGAGCTGATTAAGATTCTCCTTCCGTGTCTCGATAAATCTTTAAATCTCTTAAAATCCTTTGACATTTCACTATATAAGCACCCTATTTGAGTTACGCCTCGAGGAAGCTATCTCCGCATTTGCTGCAGGGCCTCCTCGGCGATTGTATGGTTTCCTGGAAGGGATTCGCCGATCTAATGTAATGTCCCTTTTTAGGGGGACTCAGGAAATGACCAAAAGCTGGTTGAAATCAGAACTAGGGAAGATTGTAGATGACTGAAAATTCACTTTGGAACCCTCCACACGCTGCCAACACTTTGCTCCTAGGGTGGCGACCTCTTAGGAGAAGTCAAACACACTTTCCTAGGCACAAATCTCACTCAAACTTTAAGGAAAGATGCTCAGAATTTATAATAAATGACCAGCAATCATTAAATGCAAGAAAACTGATTTTTAGGAACCCACAAGTGCTATTTTTATTTTATCATGCAACCATCCACTGCAGATTTAAATAATAATTTCCAGAACTGAAAATACCACTCAAATACACTCAACAATTGATAGAAATGGAAGATTTCACCTTTAGAAAATATAGAGAATCCAATCATGCAATTTGTTCACATAAAAACCAGCCACTTCACCCAAAACACTCTCCCAAGCAAGTTGCTTAGGGCATAAATCAGATGTAACCAAAGCAATGAAGTGTATGAAACCAAGTGTAGTGTGGGGTTTCGTCCACACCAACTTCTCCACAAGGGTTTTCATCCTTGGGAGGGTCTCAATCAAGGGTTTTCGTCCTTGAGAGAGATGGAAAAAGGGGCTACACTAGCCAACCTTCACCAAGATATAAAATTCATAAAATCAGCATGTCCCAAACTAATGCCAACAACCTCTATTTATAATAAGAGGGTGGCGCCAAGTCTTGGGGCTCTCAAATGAGGCCGACCACAATTAGACTTGCTTTATTATTATTTTCTTTTTACTTTTGGAGCCTACATGCTCACCAATATCTTTTTATTTTTAATTTATTGTTGGGCGCTAGGCTCACCAACAAATACAATGCCAATTAAAGAAATAAACACAAAATTAAGCACATGATGACATTGTTGGCTTCCTCTAGCTTGTTCCCTTGGACCCATGAGGAAGAAAAATGGGTCAAGGTCTTCAAACAGAATTATCTCGAAAAAGGGACATGACATCTCGACACTCTGTCTAGAAACCAGTTGAAAACTCCTTGTTCCTTACCAAAATAGGCAATTTCCTTGTAATATCCTCTTCAATTAAAGCTTGGGTTCTTATAAAGACGAGAATTTGCAGTGCCTTGTTCTCAGAATACTGACCTAAACATAGCTAAAGTGCAACTGTCATCTGTCTAGAAGACATTCTTGACTCAATGATGAGAGACTTCTCCTAGATAGAGAGAGACTTGCAATTCTTTCTTCTTTTCATTTAGAGCCATTGAAAAAACCTGCAAAAAACTTCTGCATTGAAAGTGGATGGAAAATGGCAAGAAAGATGGGAGAATGTAAGAGAGCAGATGAATCAGGGTACTCCAATTTTTTGCACCGACTGCTTATCTCTTAATCATTTAATGTTTACTTATTGGTTTTTCTTTAAAATTTCACAAAGTTTTCAAATGCAAATCAGCTCTAATGTAATGTCCCTTTTTGGGACTTTAACTAAAGGAGGAAATCTCAAAAACCCCAAAATTATTAAATTCTGATTTTAGACCAGCAAACTGATTTTTATGACAGCTGGAAATCAGCAGTCTGATTTTTATAACAACAGTCCAAAAATGAAGGAAAATCACTTGAAACTCATCAAATAATCCAACCAAAATATAGATAAGTATTTTAGGAAGTATTTAAGCCACTTTCCAATATGAAACTTGATTGAAAACACAGCTGGAAAATTAATTAAATGCAGCATAAGTACAGCTCAAAGAAATTATGAAATGAAGGGTTTCCAAACCCCAAATTCCACAAAATATGATTGTTTCCAGCCTTATAAATTATGAGGAGTCCAAATATGAAAGAAAATCTGAATTTCGTGCCCTAGAAGGCACCCAACAACCACTCAACCCAAGTCGCTTCCTCTAGGTAGAGCTCTAAAATGCATACAAACCCTTGTAGATGTCTTCCTTGATATTCTAATGTCCAAATCCGCAAGAGGTCTTCAAAGTTGTCTTCACTTCACCCAAAAATGGAGGGTTTTCGTCCTCCAACCAGCCACAAGGAAGGTTTTTGTCTTCCTTGGAAAAACCACACTAATGGATTGTCACCCAATAGTGGAATGACAATGAGCAATCAGCCCAAAGATCAAATGTAGAGTAAATGCGCCAAAATAGATGATGAAAATGAAGTCATTGATCTCCCTTTATATCCCTCCTTTGGCGCCAAAAGCCAAAATAGAAGGACCGACCTCATAAAGCTTCTTTGGGTCTTTTAATTTGCTTTTATGACCTCCAAACATAGCCGACCTACTTAAATAGAGGAAAACACTAAAAGAAACATTAAAATTAACAAAAAAAAAAAGAAATGGAATGCAATTCCTTCCCTAGCTCATTCAAGTTTCATTGCCATGGAAAGGGAATGGCAAGAAGTCCATTGTTAGGCTCTCAAGTTGAAAAAGGGGACATTACATCTAATTAGAGTTCAATTTCATGAAATTTGTGCGTTTAATAGAAATAGAAAGATTGGGGACATGATTTATTGATGCTTTACAACTACCTAGGAAAATATATATGATAAACTTGAACTTCTACAATGTTTAAAATTCTTTTTCTTTCACTAAATCTGGATGGTAGTTTTCTGAAATTGCATTTACCCTTAAGAATTGAACACAATGTTCCCATTAAAGAGCAATTTATACAATTGATCATATATGCAAGTGAGTTAGCTTAAATCTTCTTACTAATTTTCTTGGCTTATTTGAGTACACTGTAATTCAAAAGTAAAGTTCTTAAAGCAAAGCTTTTCCTAGGACGAACATTGTAGTCATATGTGCTAATGAAAATGGGAGATGCATTTACATTCATTAACTATGGGATGAAGGAATGATTTGCATTCTCTCCATCCACTCACATTTACTCAATTATGGAGATTCTTAGCATGTGTATCAGTCTGCAGCTATTGAAAGGTAGCTAGGATTGAATACTATCAAAGATATAACATGTCTCATGGAACTCATAGAGGCGATCTTTCTTCGTGTTACTTATAGAATGTTCCATAGTTCAAAAAATCGTTATCGACGATTAATCGGCAGGCCAAATTTTGAATCGAAAATCGGGTATCGACAATTTATCGGCATTAATCGGCAACTTTATCGCTACTTTTAAAAACATTTAAATTCATAAAATATACTTAAATTAAATGTAAAAACAATGTTAAATGATGCGAGAAGTGACTCTATAGAATGCCATAAGCCTATATGCATATTTTGATTAAGTTTTGACCAAAAAGAGAGTACAAAGTTTGCAAACAAAAATGCTCATAGAGTCATGTCACATGTGACTTTTGAAGTATAGCTATCAAATATCAATAATATTCTATTTCATTAAGCACGCCTAAAATAAGTCTCACAGACTTCATGGCGCCTCGTGGAAGTGGAAGGTAAATATTCCTCCTCTGCAACACCAACATTTTCATCTACAAACATATCATCTGGATCATCGCCAACTATTAATGTCCCTAATGGTATTGCTTCTTTAGTCTCCCTCTCCAAAGTTGTTATCTCCTCTGTAGTAAACATAGGCTCCGCATCATCAGGCTTCAGCAATCCAGTCATCATATGGATCGATGTCACCAAGTCGATTGCATCATAACTCTGTGCCCCCTCCACTTTTCTCACACGGAGACGAAGATCAGACGCACGAAGACAAGGTCATTGAGGCGTTGTGTTGTCAACCTGTTGTGCTTCTTTGTGTGAACAACTTCGAACATGCTCCAATTACGTTCGCATCCAGAAGCACTGCATGGCTGACACAAAATGCGGATGGCTAGCTTTTGAAGATTTGGTGTTTTTGCACCATAATCTTCCCACCACAAATCTGAAAATAAAACATTTATAATTTTGTAAGTTAACTAAGCTTGAATAAATAAAAGATATCTAGACTTCT
The DNA here is from genome assembly GCA_018340775.1 of Taxus wallichiana var. yunnanensis. Lineage (NCBI taxonomy): Eukaryota > Viridiplantae > Streptophyta > Pinopsida > Cupressales > Taxaceae > Taxus > Taxus wallichiana. Next base: position 166,261,807 of record CM031242.1, on the reverse strand, counting down.
TGTTTCTAGTTCTTCGTGTAATGAGACTAAATACAAATGATTCAATTTGATTTTACCTAGCTAAGAAGTGTTTCTTCTTTTCACACATAGAGTCGAAGAAAAGAGCCTCCCCTCTGAGTCTTGTAAATTTGCAGCTCGTCAAGAATTGCATCTCTAATATCTTTTCGAGATACCAACCTCTCTATGCATGTATTAAGGCCATCCATAACCTCCTCATCAGCCTTAAATGATGGGGAATAGAAAAACTTCGGGTTTAGGTAGTACGCCGCTGCATGTATATGTCGATGAAGTGTCTTGTTCCATCTTTGATCAATTATGCGCCAAATGGGTTCATATTTTCGTTGATTGTGCCCATAATATTTAGCTATGGCCTCTTTGGCCACATCCATAGCCTCATACAAATAACCCATTGGGTTTTTCTCCCCATCCACCATCCGTAGAACTCGAACCAAAGGCTCTGACACCTAAAACAAAATAACATATATATTTAAAATTAAAATTAATAAAAAATTATATAACAAATGATAAATAAACAAATATTCAAGTTTAGATTACCTTCATGATTTCTTCCATTTGCTTTTTGCAAAACATATCATCAAAAATGGTCTTCACGACCCTTTCCCCTTCGGTCTTCCTAAAGATAGGAGACTCCAACCATCGAGTGCTCACAGACATCCGCTTAAGGGATGTTAATGAGGTTCAGTAAGACTCTCGCAATGTAATGAAGTTTGTGGAAAATCGTGTGACACCCGATCGCACAAGCTCCTTTCCATTGGTGTGCTCTCTCATCAAGTTTAGCACCCAAGTGTGATTGTAGATGAATTTTGTAATATTTCTTGCGTCCTCAACCACATTTTTCACCCATGAGATTTTTCCTATGTCCTCCAATAAGAGATCCAAACAATGGGTTGCACAAGGGGTCCAAAAAGTGTAGGGTGCCTCTCCTCAAGAAGTCTCCCGCTCGCTACATATGCCGCCGCATTATCGATCACCACAACTTGGACGACATTCTCCACACCCACTTTTTCACCACCTCATCCAACATATCACACAAAGTGTTTGCAATTTTCACTTGGTGGGAGGCATCAATTGATTTCAAGAAGACCAACTGCCCACTTGATGCCACTAGGAAGTTAATCAATGTGCGTTTTTTCCATCTGTCCACCCATCAAACAAAATGATGCATCCTTTTTTTTCCATACCTTTTTTGCTCTTCTACAAGAGTTTTGGTATGTTTGACGAAATCCTCCAACAATGGGCCACTCAAATCATGGGGAGTAGGAGCCTTGAACCCCTTCCCAACAAATCAATGCAATGACCAAATTCTCCCAATATGGACTTTTTGCCACATTGAAAGGAATGTTGTTGTAGTACCAAAAGTTTGTCGCAACTATTCTTGCTTCATTGTGCATTTCCTTATTCCAAGCAGTACCTTCGAGTGAAGGTTGTGAACCAGGAGTACTTTGAGGAACAAAAACATCGTTGAACTACTATGAGTGGATGAACCCCCCAGTGTTTGATCTCATGGAGTTACGGCATTAGAAGATGCCCCAATGTCAAAACCTTCCCTCGCTTCCCTCCTATTTTTTAGGGTTGCAAGTGCATCAACTTTCCTCTTCCTTTCTTTTTTTTTTCGCATAAGTCGTAAGGTAAGCAGACAACTCTCGTTGAGCCTCAGCGGTGCTTGATTGCACATTGTCACTTCATTCCCGGTATCCGTGAAATGTGAAACTTAAGGCAATAAACACCTCCACTCATCTTCATGCCACAATAATTGCATATAACATAATTGCCCTCTCTTTGGTTCACAAAACTTCCAAGTAGGGTCATTTGATTTAGGCTTAGTAGCAATAGTTGAACCGGATCCCGATGCCATTCTACAAAACAAAACAAAAAGCAATTGTCTTAGATTTACAAGCCTTGGAGAATTAAATTGTATGATGAAATTAAGAATAATATTGCTATTGCATGAAGAAAAAATTATGAAAAAACTATATTGAAGACGTTAGTATATTATGATAACTTCATAGATAATATTTTTAAAATCGTTATACAATATTGAATATACTATTATAATTTTATAGTGTGTCTATCATATGTGATTAAGAACTTAAGTGTTAACTATAAGTATAAATTTATAATAATGTACATTGTACAGAATATACAAAACGTATAAAATAAAATAAAATACAATATGATTGTTATTTTATATAAATATATACATTGTACAGTATATATTATATAAGTTGTATAACAGTTAACTATTAACAAAGACTGTAATATATTAAATATATATAAAAGAATCAAAACAAATTAATATATTAAAATTTTAAATAAATACTATTAGTATTAAGTATTAATATTAATAAGTTATAGGCAGTAAGTATTTTCATTGTTAAATATTTATTTGTAAAGTCGTGTATTCATTGTAATACTGTATTGTAAATTTGTAATATAAATTATAATATTTAGTATTTACACTTACAGTATTGAAAAGTCAGTGTATTCACTGTATTGAAAAAATAGGTAAAAAAATACAGTATTCTTTACCTGCTCCTACTAGGGCCACGAAATGGCCATGAATTGTTGGAAAATGGCCACAAATTGTTGGAAAATGGCCACGAACTGGCCACGAACTTTGCACTTGCATGCCCTCCTACCCACGTCGAATGCTCTCCAACCCACGTCGAATGCCCTCCTACCCACGTCGAATGCCCACGAATGGAGTAAATGCAAGTCGCAGGAGCAAAAACGAGTTGGGCAAGAGAAAACACGTGAAAAAACAAATCGATTTGGTCTTTTTTGCATTTAAACCTAAGCCACGATTTCACCCATGATTTTCCACGAGTTTAGCTACGATTTTTGAGGGTATTTTATCACCAATAATCGCCGATTTATCAGCTTAACAAAAATCACGATTTTTCAAAGGATTGATCGTTTTCATGCTTGCAAACGATTTATCACGATTTTTGAAACAGAGGTATGTTCTATGATTATTTTGTTGATCCAGTCATCCTGATGCATTTTTACTTATGATATTGTAGGATAGTTGCACTTTCTAATTTATTTACTTACTAGACGGGACAATTGTTTTGTCATCTTTTATGTTGGTGAATTTTATCCATTCCTTTCTAGATTGCCATTTTATAAGTTCCAAAAATGCTTTGAAATATTGAAGAGATTGGTCTTGCTAAGTTGACTGTATTTCAGATATTGTGAGGGACATATTGAGCCTATAGGCTAATTGTGTAAAGCTTCCGGGAAGAATTTTAATGGTATAATCATTAATTAAAATAAAGAGGGTATTGCCAATTGAATGTTGTTCTGTTGAATTCAATACTGCAGCATATTTTATAGATGTAGAATAATTCATTGATGTTGATTGAATTAATAGATAGATATAATGAGACTAAAATAATCAAAGAGAAATATGTTTTTCTCATTTTTTGTTTGGAAAGAAAACAGTTTTCCCTTTGGTTTAGATGCCACTACCAAGGGGTATTTATTCTGTTAAAATTAACCAGTACTTGCACCTGCCATCAATCTGCTATTCAGAGTGTGATTAGGCCATGGAAAGAATACTTCTTTACTTTACACTGGGAGCAACCATTATCTTTAGCATATTCTGACTTCTTGTTCCTGTTTATCGTTTGTGGATAGGTAATTTCTTTCACAAAACCGTTGCAGAAGTCTGACCTTTTACATTGGCTTTTTCTTTATTACCTGATCTTTTCCAACTTCTTCTTTTTCATTTCTATCTTTTTTTCGCTGGGTAGGTTGACTACCAACAGAAACAATGTTTTTGAACAAGTTGGCTCCTCATGTAATCTAAAGCACAATTCTCCCTCGGATCCTTTGATTCTTTGCAAGCTTCCTGCTTCAATTCATTAATGTTTGAAGCACTGGCATCCTACTCTGCTGGACATACTTTCTTGAGCCAAGCTGATCTATTCATCCTTTTTCTTAACCTGGTAAATTTTTTCACAATCAGTTAACTAATTTAAAACAATCTCCTTATTTGTCTGTTACTTCTTAGAGATCCTACTGAGACAAAAAATCAAGATGACCATACTCTTAACAGTACGTGCACTTGGAGGCCCGGATTTTCTCTTGTCACCAAGGGGTGTCCGGCAATCCAAATAATCTCTTGGGAAATTCCTTTCCCTTTCCCATTCATTCGTCATCAATTGACATTTCTGCTACAAAAATGAAATTACCGATTGAGCCATGAATTTCTTCTGAAAATCCTTGATCTAGAGCAAGGCAATGTTTGAAGCCTAACCTGAAATGAATAGATGAGAACCTAGTTTACTTGATCTAATTCCCTAATCCACGATTTCAAGAATAATCTGCTCTCTTCCACCAAGAACCCTCTTCCAGCAGCCATTTGTCTTCAATGTTGCTAAACTTCAAATTAAGAAACCTTGAGCAAATGGAAGTTGATAAAAATATTGCCACCCTTCCAAGTTCTCAACCCCCATTCTTGAAGGTTGGCAAAAGCCACTGAATCGAAAAATCAGTGCATCTAACTTGTCTTGACAGTTCCAAGAGACCGGACTAACAAATATTTCATAGTGCATGCAAAGCATGACGTTCAAAATTCCCTCTTAGCAGTTCTCCTTGAAAGAATGCATCTTTTGTTTGTTAGCACCCAAATCCTCTTGCATGGCGAGCTGCAGATTTCCTTGGGTTTTCTGCTTATTAGTACCACTTATTTTTTATGTGAAAAATCTGTTCTCTGTTTGCATGCAAATGATTTATTTATTCAGTCAATTTCAAACTGACAGAAGCAATAAAAACACCAAAGACGTGTGCCTGATTTTTGACTCTTCTTCAACAGCCAAAAATGGAAACAACTGATTCAATCAAGAGGCCGATCATTCATATTTTCTACATCCCTTCCTGTTCCAGCAGTTGCTGCTGCCCATGGTAAACTATTCTTTTGAGTTTCATGTTTTGCATTGTGCATAGCTATGCTGCACATTGGATACTTGTTTTTTTATTATGTTCTAGCATCGCCTTGGGAATCGCTACGTGTATATTGCATTGCATATTAGATGTTTGTAAATACATATAGCTTGTGAGTCTGTGATAATCAGTTAGAAGGTATAAAGAAAAGCACATGAATTGCATGAAGTTGCAAATCCTTAGTTGTCACTTTTCCCATCAGAAATTAATTTCCTTGAAGCATATCACAAAGGGAATATGTTTTAGTTGAAATGTGAACATACAAATTTAATCTGTAAAATGAACTTTATATCATAGTATTGTTCCATTTACATGTAAGCGAAATGGTGTGGCAAAAGTGTAAGGTTTTTTCACATTTTAATTTTGTTTTTATAAGACTAGTTCAAAATCTTGATATTGTTATTTCATGTAAATGTAGTTTATACACATCAAAATAAACATATAATGACAATTAATGTGGAAATTATAATAACTGTGTTGAAAATGTCATTAAACATGTTAAAAGAATTGTTTTTAATTTTTTTCAATACCCGCAAAGTTTCAAATGTCATTCACAAAAGAGTTTTGGAAGCCTTTTCCAACTGCAAAACCGCAGTTTTTATTGAATAAATTGTGATCTTTTGTTTGCATGCTTTTAAATTTTTTTTTTTGGGATTTACATGATATTTGTTTAGAAAAAATGTGGGTTTGACTGGCGAAATCCCATGTTTGACTGCTTTGTTGGGTGACATGTCGAAACAGCCCCAGGAAAATTGCCAGCTTGTGATTACTCACTTTTTTTTTTTTTTCCGAGTAATGTTGCCGTGCTTTATATATCCGAAAATAGTCTTTTTAATAATTTAATTCAATTTAATTTATATATTAATTTCAAAAGAGGCCAAGATTGGCCTATGGAACTGCAAAAGATACAATGTAAAGAAGAAAAAGGCAGTACCATGGCACATCCAAAATAATACAAAAGAGACTAAATCAGAAAAAGAGTCGGAGCAGCAGCCCAACAGAGATATCATAAAGAGACTCTAAAAGAGAGGGGTCCTATGTGGTGAATTGAACCTAGTTGCTTTGGAGAAACACTTCTAATACTCAAAAGTGGTGAAGAAATGTGTAATGGGTGTGACGCCATGTGAGTCATTGAGTCTGCAATGCCTAGTGGCTCTACATGGAAATCTAGAGGATGGCCGTGGGGTCTCTTCTTATTGATGATGTCAAATGGCTAGAAGCAATCGTGATTAACTTGGTGTAAGCCCCCTTGGAGACATATGTTTGAGAAACTATTGGCCAAGGTCAAACATCTCTCAGAGGCAGAGGGCTAAACATCTTTGATCTTCATGAGTCATGAATGTCCGGAGAGCTGGAAGTATCTTTGAAGAGGCTAGAGAATCACTTCCTTATCTCATAATAAGGAGAGCATTTGAAAACAAAATAATCCTTGGTCTTAGGCTCCAAAGAGAAAATTTGACACACATGATGCTCTCGAGGGATATGGTGGTTTGTCTCAACGGGAAGTTGATGAAAGCAAACTTTGAGTAGAGCAAGGAGAACTCTTAGGGTGCAAGGTACTATAGTTTTGTGTACCTTGGATGTTGGATGAACCCATCACTAAAATGAAGATGTAAATATGAGTAGTGTTGATGTTTTGAGGTGAGCGACTCTTTAGGTTGAGTCCATGTGGATTTGAGATATGCTTTGTAAATATCACTACACATACCATTGTTTATCTCTCTTGGAGAAATGAGGAGCATCCGTAGTGCCCCATCCTGTTACACCCGGTCGGTTAGACGTGGGTCCCTCATGCTTAAGCGACATGGTTTTCCAAACTTTGCAAAATCGGTCGGTGTGTTTAGTTATGGGTAATATGTTGGAATTAACTAATATGAATCTCTTCCGCTGAGAGAGGGAGAAGCAAGTTGTAATCACCTTTCCAAACGTCTTGAGATGATGTTTGAGCATCGAGACCACGTTATGAGGTTGTCATCATGTGTTATACAAGGTTGAGCACCTCATTTGGCACTAGTTGCTTCTTGGGTGTCGTTGTACGCTTTGGACCTTAGATCGTGAGTGCTTTTAAACCATGGTTATTTTTGATTCGGGAATGCACAATAATTTGAAATGATTAAAATTATAAAAAAATAGAATTTGAAAAATTAAAATAATAAAATGAAATAAAATTACTAAAGCATTCAAAAGAATGAAATGATGCATGCATGTGGGCATAAATGTGTTGTCTGCCATTTTGCTAAGAGGCCATGTGGAGGACGTGGATGGAATGATGAAGCATTGTGAAAGCCCCCACGTGGCATGTGAATTGGTTTGACAAAATGCCTTGAAAGTTGAAACAACTCATAGAATGCATAGGAGCATGCAAGAAACAAATCTCTTTAAATAAATGAAATAATAATATGATTCCTTGAAATGCATAGTGGTTTGGAAAAAGGCCTCAAAGGATCCCAAGAAAATGCCTTTGGCAAGTTTAGTGCCTGATTCCACAAGATTTCCAGCATACTCCTTTCATGTGCTCAACTAGAGCTTTGAATCGGGCACGAATTGTTTGATAAAATGCATTGAAATACTGTGGAAACTTCAAGTAAATGCAATTGGCAAGTTCAAGCACCAAACTCCACACTTTTACTTGTCTTACCTCCCAACTTGTGCCAAATATGATCAGTCATTTTTGCCGGGGTATTCATTTGTGTCTATTTGGAGCCTTGTTTTAGTGTTTGGAAGGATGTTGGAATACCACACCGACAAGTCTCTGCGTAAAAGGAGGGAGGATTTGGAGTGTGAGTTGAAAGGAAGGTTCAAGAGCCTAGATCAGCGTATGGGCATTCTTCAAAGCATAATGGTGTTGGGATCTCAAGCAAAGGAATAGTGATAAGTTTCAAGCCAAAATCTACACCCTTTTTCTTCTTGCATCCTCCCAACTTGCGCCAAGATGGGAGTTCTAGGAAAACGTGTGGAAGATGTTGTGTTGTCGTTTGTTATTGTTGTAGAGGTGCATGGAACACATGGTAGCAAGTTATGCACTAAACGAGTCTATTGAAATCGCTTAGGAAATTTACGAGGCATTTGCGATTGATGGGTTTGGAGCCAAATGCCACAATCCTAACCATTTCCCTCTCAACTTGCGTCAATATTGGAGCTTTCAATTCTCCTTTCCAATGCTCAATCATACCCTACAATGCCAAGGCCATCCACAGTTGACCTCATTCGCACAACCCTTTTGTAGAACAATTGGTCAAGGAGACACTACACCCTCCGATTACCACAATTAAATTTTCCCCCGTAGATCCAACCGATACCTTCAGCCATTGCAGACTTGCATTGTGGAGAATGAGTGTTCACAAGCCTATAGAGGGCGTGAGTATGCTCAATAGGCATTGACGCTGTTTCACCAAATGCAAAAAGAGGTGTCCAACCTTATCAATTCACCTTGCTAGTATACTCTCAGACTATGTAACAACAAGAGCTTTGAAACACGGTATGGACATTCATCAGAGTATAATCACAAAGGGATTATATCAGATGTAGTGGTTGCAAGTGCCCTCGTAGATATGCAAGTGAAATGTTGCTTATGCAATAATTTTTACTTTTAGTTGTGCAGTAATTGTGATTTCCATTGTTGGGAAGGTTGGCGTGAAACTAAATAATGAGCCAGTATAGATGGAATTCAAAGGCCCTTCTAAAAGAGTTATAGGGCTGCCAACCAAGAGTTAGTTAGGTTGGAAATTGAACACCGATTAGGTGGACATCACATTAGGCGAGCTAATGGAGTTGAAATTCAGCTTTAGGAAATCAAGATCATTACCATTGTATTATTGCCATAAAACGCTGCTGCTGAATTTGAACATTATCCTAATGCAATATGGGTGTTTTGGTGTGGGGCATGGAGATCGGTATTTTAAAAAAAAAGAGTTTTGATCGAACTTTGGACATTCAATCAACTTTTGAAAGTTGATATTTTTTTAAAAAATGTGTAAGCGTATGCAATGCACATGAACTGGTTGACCAAATGCTCTCGTGGAATGCGTGTGGACTCGCCTAGAGCACCTCATGCACCACTTCATCGCCTCTAGGAATGGTTTCCTCCCCTTATCTTTTATTGCTTTCACTTATTGCACTCTTGGTTTTGAGAAAGAGTAAACGTTAAAGTTAGAATGGAGCTTGCAAACCATCTTTTATCAACATGTCAATGTGTGAGCATCTTAAAACATACTTCTAACCAAGTTGAGCTGGCCACGATAACAACTGGTTATTAGTGGTGTTGTAAACAACTTCATCGCAAACACATTGGAACTCAACCAAGACATGACCATCCACGAAATTGTGAGTTGAGTCTCCATTTGGAAATAACAAACAAGGAAAAACAATCTTCTGCAATGTTAAAACAGCCCTTCAAATGTGCTAAATGCCTTGCGAAATCGACCCACAAAAAGAGTCTCTAAACCTCTCACCCACCCTTAAACCACCGAGCCTCGATCTCTCGTTATATAACAATCTTTGTGCAATCATTGAACTACATTAAATTTTTTTGGACGATTTGCAAATCAGGTTTGGGAAGCAACTTGGAGAGCTGATTGCAGGAGGCAGCCACTCCACATTGTGAAACTCCTTCGGAATCGCATTGTTTTAACTTGTAAATGCCAAAACTAAAATCTACCACCACAAACCTCTTCCTTGTATAGAGAATTGTGTAGCATACTTTCTTTTGTCCTTCACCGGAAAACACTTTTTCCGTGTCCATTTTGGGAGCCACCTTGACTTAAATTGCTTAAGTACAAACTACAAATCTTGCCAACCTGGCTCCAGAAAATATCATCGTGTAACCCTATGTATGTATCTACGTGTAACAAAATATATATTGAGTGTAGCAAGTGGTCATGAGTTAGTTGTATTTAGTATCTTGCTTGGAGCTCAATTCTCGCTCATAATAATAATGAGCCTAATCCTAGAACACCTCAATGGAGAGCTTGTGGAAGGGCTCTTATAATGTTTTGACATTAAGAATACATGGTAGTGTTGAAAGAAAATGATCTTGAAGGTTACGTTACCTTTCTCTCTTGGTTCCATTAGAGAACGTGAGTTTAATCATCTAAGTTGAACTGCAGACTATCCTAGAGGAGAACACCCATGCTTAGGGAATACTTACCTAACCCTCTTAAAAATTATTGTCAAATCTTGGGTTACTTAGTAAAAGAAGAGTGAGGTATTTCTCTACGAGAAACACATTAAACATAAATGGAACCCTATCACTTGAACACTTGTGTCTATTGTCTCATGTACTTTAAATGTTATTTAAACAAAATATTAGACCAGAAATATAGTTATCCCCAATTATGTAAATTAATTGGCTCTTTGAGAAGCTAGCGCTAATATGATTGTTAATGGTGTAATGTTGCGAAACAAACTAAATGAATTGTTGTCGTATATTAAGGTGTTCAAGTGAGAATGAATCTTTCTGATATCGTTGTCCCTGACAAGGGATCTAAATGTTAATTAGATGGAGGAGTGGAATGAACTTAAATTGCAATCAACACAATAATGTGTTTGTGGTGAGTCGTACATGTATGGTACTGTGAATGTAAACTGATTATTGTTCTCGTGTACTAAGTGTGTTGTGCGAAAAGAAAATTTACTCTGGTTTTAGCTATATTTCATAGGTTGAAATATTGGACATGACAACATACATGGTAAATCCATGTAGGGGTGGCCTTTTAATATCAAGATCAATGAGGCGAAACAATGAGGAGGCTCTCACATACCAACATGAATCAACCCCATGCTTTTCTTGCTTCATAGATGATTTGAAAGAAAGGTATGGATACCTAAGGTGACCACTCTAGGAGTTACCCAATTGCCTTAGTCTTTGAATCATAGTCACCACATGAAAGATCACTAAAGTAATGAGCAACGCTATGCCAAATTTTGCAAGGATGATGGCATGAGGGATTGATCTCTTGGCATGAATATGTTTGGATAACATTGTGACCATCACTCTCTATTCATTTTCAGTCTCCACTTTGAAGGTATGGTCCTCAAACCTCACAACCATACAAGAGGGTAGGTGTGACTAGTGAGTGAAAGAGGTAGATCTCGTGTTTTGAATGTCCTCAAACCTGGAGCAAAAACGATGCTTTTAAGGGTGGCGAGAGCTGCAAACCCTTTATTTAGTTTGGAATCTATACATGGAGTCAAGCTAAAGCATGGTCCAAAGAAGAGGACCCCAAATATACATATGAAGAGACTATCTCAACCCTCTCCCCTCTATAAGTAAGAATCACCTCACTTGCTTTATTGATAGAGATGTTGAAAGCCATGACTTTTGTTTTACCCAAATTAACTTGAATCCCGAGTATCACAAAAGGAGGCTAAAATATCAAGTTATTTGTAGAGACCTCTCAAAGAGTGAGACATCAAAATAATGTCATATGCAAATAGGAGAATCGCAATAGAGACTCGAAGAGTAAGCAACCATCTGTTGCACCCAATGTATCCAAAATTATTTCCTCTAGCTCATCAATGTAAAGACCAATGTGTAGGAGAGAGTGGGCAACCTTGTTGAACATCTTGGTACTTTGGACATCCTTTGTATCACCATTCCTCATTCGTACCTTGCCAACAATGGTCTCATAAAGTATCATCACAAGTGAAACTACCAAGGGTGGAAGACCCAAAGCCTTAAGCCTTTCAACTAACAAGTTTTGAGGAACTGTATCAAATGCCTTGCAAAAGTCTACAAAACAACAATATACTCCATGCCCTTTTGCCTTAGCTTCCTCAATGATAGAGGTCAAAGTGAAGATATGATCACCACTATGATGGTCCCTTTCGAAACTTGTTTCTTTGGCTCTCAATATCCCAGTCTTTGCCCATCTAGAGATATGAATGTTTAGAGTTGTGGCAAAGATCTTAGCCAAGGTATGTCCAACCATGATAGTGTGGTAATTACTAGTATAATTCATGTCTCTACTCTTGTAGATGGGATGGATGATATGGGAGGTCCAAGAAGGTGGAAAGCCATGGGTCACCATGTAGTTAAATAGGTTTGCAATATGGACTGCTAAAACTCTTGGGCTATGTTTAAAAATTCAGCTTTAAGGTTCTCTACATCATGAGCTTTGTTGGATTGGAGCTTAAGGATGTGTAATGTCCCTTTTTAGGGGGCTCAGGAAATGACCAAAAGCTGACAAATCAGATTATAGAGCTGCTGTTATGAACCTGTAAAACCTGCAAATTAAACCCTTTTCTAGGGCAGCGACCTGTTTTGGGTTTCAACCCCAACTTTGTGCCTTCAAAACCCTTCCAATCAGCTCCACTTAAGTCTCTAAAATTATGATATATCAACAACAATCATATAATGCAAGAAATCTTATTTTTAATACCCTAGATATGGAGATATGAATTTCAATGAAACCCTTGTCTGCAGCGTTACTTTAAAAATTCACAATTCAACTTAGGAAGCTCCAAAATTCATGAAACTCAAGATATTGGCCTTATAAATTATGAAGAATAAGCTAGTAATTTCAGATTTGCCAAATTAGTATCACACATACCAAATTTCCACTCCAAGGTAGGTCACTCCACTCTAAACAAATATAATATTGCACCAAAGAGACCACACATGCAAGAGAAAGATACTTTATTGCTTTTCAAATCAGCTTGCACACAAAAAAACCTCATGAAGGGTTTTCGTCCTTCACAAGTTTCCCAACCAAGGGTTTTCATCTTTGGATGTGGTCCTCAACCTAAGGGGTTTTGTCCTTGAGAGAGAGAGAGAGAGTAAAAGGGCTACACTAGCCAACTTTCACCAAGATAAGAATAATCATCAAAACATAATATCATAATGCCCAAGCGACCTCTTTAAATAGCCACGAGGAGGGCTTAATAACATAAAAGTGGTGGCCGTCTCCTTAAGGTAAGTGCTTTTAATTATTCAAATGGTATTTCGAGCCTACATGCTCATAATACTTTTATTGCCCAATAACTTAAGTTCCTCTGTTGGAGCGCTAGACTTCTCAATAGGATAAATGATAATAAATGAAAACAACTACCTAAACAACAATAAAAATGTAATTCAAATCTTCCCTTTGCTTTCCTTCTAGACTGCACAAAGCGTTTGGGTACGGGTACGCCTTGGTATGTGTGGGTACGTACTCACAAGTTTTTCTTTATTTAAGTGCAAAAATAAATAAAAAGAGTACCCACAGAGTACCCATAGTTTTTTTTTTTTAAGTGCAAAAAACTAAATAAAACATGAGGGCTTTGATTGGAATTGAACTTTGGAAAGTTCGTGTGAGATTCAATATTGCCAATAGGCTCAAGGGTCGAGAGAGATGAAAAAGACTTCATTTGGTTGACTTACTATTTGGGGGCTTTCTTGTTGCTCCTCATGGGTCCTTTATTCTTTAGTCAATTTGGAAGGCATGGGAACAAGTGAAGCACTTGGTGGTTGGGCAGCCTATCTTCTCTTCATTTGACATTAGGTGCCAAGCCTACAAATCGATTTAAATCGAATCAGAAATATAATGACAAGATCCTTGCCTTGACAAGAGGCTGTTCTGCCCTCCTTTGGTTTGAGAAAGGAATTAAAATATTTCATGACTTTAAATGTTTTTTTAATGTCCAATGATACGTCTAACTCAAGCTTAAGGCATTAATAATGAATTATCAAATCTATAATACAGTCTATGTTATTAACTATTATGTTTTGAACATTATGAATCAATACAAACTCAAGTCTCAATTCTCAAAGTATTGGAAATTTGTTTTCATGTTCTATGAATGATTTTAAGTTGTATGAGTATTAAATTTCAATAAGTATGCAAATGTTTCTTTATATATATATATATATAAAACCTAGACAAAAGTGTACCGTACCCGAGATTTTTAAAAATTTGTTGTTTTAGCATACCAAAACCGTACCTGTATCCGTACCCGTACCCGTATCCGTGCAATCTAGCTTTCCTCCTTAGACCCACGGGGAGAGAATGGGTTAAGGTCTTTGAAAATCAACCTCCAAAAAAGGGACATGACAGGATGGCACAAAGGATTAGGTAATCAACGAAGAAATGATAATGACAAGGTTTTGGGTTGACTCGAATGCTTGCTTGGTTTGGAGCATTGTAGAGGCTAGGAGCATAATCAAACCAAGTAAGGAGATTAGATATTGCGCATACTGATTTCTTAGGAAGGAAGACTCCAAAAACATTTGGGAGTTAAAAGGAGTTCGTTGAGAATAGTTTTGTGCTTGTTCAGGATGTAGTTCTCTTTTTCCTCTGAAGATTGCTTCTATAGATCATTTGCATTTTCTTTGACTTGGAGGGTCTATAAATCATAATATGTTTGGTCAGGCTATGAATGTTTATACAACCAGAGTCATACCAAGCATTACGAGGGCAATGGCCATTGCTGGGAGTGCGAACGTGTGGATGGAACGGGGGAAACTGTTTAACGTGGACGACCAAATGGCCTGGATGAAGTGAAGAGAGCCCTCAATCAGGACATGGGTATCATACACCGAGAGGAGCGTTGTTTAAAGAATTTATTTTATTATATAATAAGAAGTTTAAAGACATCTTGCCTTGAACATATGCTCTGCCATAAAGTGGTTGACCATTTTGCAATATTTCTGGGATGTATTTTGGAATAGACATATTTTACCTTGCTATATCAAGGCCCTTCTTTCTATGCCATCTTTACCATGTTTCCATCTTGAAAAACGTTTTTCTTTGGTCAAGGTCCTTTTCCTTATGATTCATCTTATTATTAAGATAATCTGACTGAATACTTGTGACTGCCCCATGCAAACAGATGTTTCTTGATATATTGTACCCCTGCACACAGATATTAGTCAAGACATGGCAGGTGGCAAACTTCAAGATTTTATTTCTGTATATATGTCTTGGTTGCATCAAGAATATATCAGAATTGCTCTGCAGGAGTCAAGGTATCTTATCATATTTAGCCCCCTTTTCTTTTGATTAATTATTAAGTATAGTAATGAGGCGAAGATGGGTTACCTCAGTTGTATAATGTATGCTGTTGCACAATCGAAAGGCATGTTATCATTTTACTCCCCTTTTCTTTGGATTGATTATTAAGTGTTGCAATGAGAAAAAGATAGCACCTCAGTTTTGTTGCCTTTGCTGTTTGTGTTATGCAAAGGGTTTGGTCTAGTAAATTGCTTGGTTTCTATGAGCTCATTATTTCCATTCTCAATGATTCCTATTGTTCACATCATCGAGATGGCCAAAGTTCTTGGGAGCTGGGCATATGTACAGCTTGACTAAATGTTCTAAATGCTTCATTATGGGTGGTGGATTACCTTTCATGAACTGGAATTATTTTTTGTTTTTCTTGCCAACTGCGTGTTTGCTACCTGAAATGCTTTTGTATATATTATGCTGTAAGTGTATATCTTTCTGCCATTTATCAAACCCCATACTGTTTATTATTGCTATTATTTTTATTGTTCATTGTTCTCTGTAAGTTTGGAATGATAAAGGGGAAGCTTACTACTGTTTTGTTGTCTTCAAGAAGGCTTTTGACACAGTTCCTAGGAATAAGCTATGGGATAGAATGAAGGAGCTTGGTATTCCAGTGCATCACAAAGCAACTGTTCATAGGCTTTACGAAAAGGTGCGAGTCAAAATTAGAACTCAAACTGGTATCTCAGAAAGTTTCAGGAGTGATATTGGGGTTAAACAAGGATGCCCATTATCACCTACTTTATTTGGCCTATATATCAACAAACTTGAGGAATGGCTAAATTTGCAAAGTGAAGATGGTGTTCGCCTAGGAGAGTATGTTGTAAGACTTCTCCTTTATGTTGATGACCTTATCTTGATTGCTAGGTCCGCTCAAGGACTACAAAAGCATTTATGTGCACTTGAGCACTTTTGCAAAGAAGTGGGGATGCAAGTCAACACCAATAAGACCAAGATCATGATCTTCTCCAATAGAAAGAAAAGAACTCAATATGATTTCTATTTCAATGGAAACATTTTAGAGGAAGTAACGGAGTATAAATATCTTGGGTTTGACTTTAATAACAAGCTCAGTTGGGAGATTTGTAGCAAAAAGAGAACTTTAGGGGGTGGAGAGCTTTTTATGCTTTCCAAAACAAATGCAGAGAGGCGGAATTATGGGATTGGAAAACTATGCAGACTTTGTTTGGGCTTTTAGTAACTCCAGTGGTGCTTTATGGATGTGAGGTTTGGGCTAGCAGCATTTCAAACTCAAGGTGGAAACAATTTGAGAGGATTAAAAAAACATGATTACTAGCAAGTTCAAATTAAAGATCTTGGTCCCATATGAGATTCTTCTAGCTGAAACGGGTGTTGTACCTCTAGAAGCTATTGCTATGGTTCATCTCATAACATATTTAAAAAGGGTCGAGCAAATGGATGGTAGTAGATGGCCTAAGGTAGTCCTCAACGAGTTTTTGGAGAAAAGAAAGAAGTCGTGGATGAATCAAAACAACAAATGGTTTAAAAATGGAACATTTACTTGAATGCATGTCCTAATAATAGCCAAGAGATAAAGACTTTTGTTATAGATAAATTCCGCCAAGTTATGTGGGGAAAGCCGTTAGGGAGAAAAAAGAGGTACTATTTGGAGGAATTTAACTCTACGTGTGATCATCAACAAAAGGCTTTTATAGGGGCTAATATCCCATGGAAAGCAAAGATCTTCATAGCTCAATTGAGGACTAATTCACATTGTCTTCGGTGTGAAACAGGCAGATGGAAAAGACCTAAAGAGGTATGGGAAGAGAGTGTGTCTTCTGCATGTTTGGTGTAGTGGAGTCAGAGAAACATTTCATGTTGGAGTGTAATGCTTACAATGACATTAGGGCCCAGTTTGCTAGTACGGTGGCTACTGCATCCTTATAGGATATTTTCAGCGAGAATATGGTTGAAAAACAGGGGAGCTGATTATCAAACTCTCCAACAGTAGATCTGAATGCCATTGAATTCCAGATATGCTGTCCCATAGGCTGTTTTTGGTAGCTTCGTGGATGTTAAAAGTTCTTCTTCTTCTGTTATCTCTCAGTAGTGACACTTTTGTTTCAGTTATAAGCGTTTTACACTACTCATTTGTATGTATTTTTTAATTTTGTCTAAATACAAATAAAATCTTCACAATTGTCAAGCTAGTATGTATATATATATATATCTTTATTTCAATTTGGATTTGTTTTTGTATTTTTATTCGAACATTCATGAGGTTTGGATTAAAAGCTATCTGTAACACTAAATGCTAGATTCCTGCAGCTTCACTTCTTGTGGCTCAGGAGGAGAAATGGAGGCAAAAGGCTGTGTGGCAGAGAGTGAAAGATTTTTCTATGTCAACGGGGTTGGATTGCTCAAGTCCAATCATTCCATTGGTTATAGGAGACGAGGAGAAGGCACTCCAAGCTAGCAAGTAAGAAACAGATAACGGCATAACAGAATACTGCGATTTTCATAGTTTAGTAATTTCACAGATAATGTACATTTACTTTTCTGTTTGAATTTCTGCACAAGAATTCATAGTTGTAAAGATGGACAAAAGTAATTCTGGTATTTTAAACCAAACTTAGTTTGATGAACAGGCATTTGCTGGAAGCTGGGTTTCATGTTTCTGCAATTAGGCCACCCACTGTGCCTGCCAACTCATGCAGGTACTGTTTCCTTAACTAGTTGTTTGAAGTGTTTTATCGATAAAGATAGTAATTGGACTTGAATTCAAATTCATTTTCACTAGGCATTTAAGAAGAAAATATATTGTTTGGGATTTATAAGCACATTTCGATGTCAGTTTATTTTACAGGCTGCGAATAACTTTATCGGCTGCACATACAACAGCTGATGTGAAGGCACTTGCGGCTGCTGTTGCACCATGGATCTCTTCAACTAATTCTGTAGTAAAATCATATGGGTTATCGTCTTCGTCTGGTCTATCTGGACATGCACAAGATTCAAAATCACATGAAGATGACGATGGTGCTGTAGTATGTCAAAGATCAAAATCACACAAATTACATCTCCCAGGCAACAACTCAAAGTTGTGAGATTGGCTAGTGTGTTTTGTCCCTGGTGGGATTTTGTTCCATGTTATAAAATCCGGTATTGTAGTGGAACTTTATATGCTATGTTCATATGGTACTCAGAAAATTGTTCTTTGTCAAGACCACTTTGTCATTACGTGCAACTTCATGTGGATATCATTATATTTTTTCATGGTGTACTGCATTGAGCTGAGAGACTTGAGATTGCTGTTGTTGGAAATATTCTCCATAGTTAGAACTGCATAGGAGTATTATCGGGAGTCGTGTAATGCAATGTGAACGCCGAATGGTATATGTTATTTGATTTAGAGGGATTTTTATTACTTTTGTAGTTGATGTTGATAAGGGGTGTCATTGATTTTGTTAAGTGTAGGAATATAAATGAAGCATTACATTTAAAGGTTATATCTCTACATTTCATGTTTAGTTCAAATAAACTACTCCACATAACGCGACCATTCATGATATAAGATTTGCAAAAAAATTCCCACAAAACACTACCACTCATGATATAAAATCTGCACATGTACGAAAGTCTTCGTGTATTCATGTTAAGTTCAAACAACCTACTCCACAAAATGCAACCACTCATGATATAAGATTTGCAAATGTATATGTACGAATTTGTAACAAGTTTTAAATGTAGACAAAACCTTTAAATGAAGTGGTTCATCTATATTTCTACACTTACAAAATCAATCACACCCCTTATCAACATCAACTACAAAAGTAATAACTATCCCTCTAAATCAAATAACATATACCATTCGGCGTTCACATTGCATTGTACACATGTGATTGCTAGTACTTAAAGATACATTAATAGGCACATTTCATTCTAGACTTTACCAAACATGCAATAACACACACACAAATGACCCTGTGTTTTCAAAATTCTGGATTTGGTAGAATGAGCACCCCTCAGTTCTTGACACTAAAATGCAAAATAGGTAGGTTTATCCTTGAATCAAAAAAGAAAAAGAAAACATCTGGATTAGACACTCCCATTAAATATGCCTTCTTATAAATCTTGCAAGATACAATAGGGTAAATATAGGTAATAATACATTACTAAATAAATTTCCAAGACCACTCCTCATGGGAAAACTAATTATGACACCAATATTTTTTATAATATTTTTTACTGATAACCAAACCACAATCGTTTTAAAAACCTTGTGAAGGCTAGAGGCGACAAAGACAATATACACTATATGAAACTGAATTCAATGGAGCTTCACAATGAAATGAAGGAAAATGTGTGGAGCAGTCTCAATATTAACTCTATTGGTCATGTGGTTTTAGCTTTGGTTTTAACCTGAAAACACCAACAGATAATATTGCAGAGTATAATGCTTTAATTCAAGGTCTAAATCTGGATAAAATCTATAAAATCCCTTATGTACTGTAGTCAGAGACTCTATGCTAGTAATTCAGGTAATGAAAAAGAAAATCCATCACAATCGGAGATTAAGAGGTTTGATATAGGAGGCCACCACTCCCAAGTCCATAACAATTCTTTCTAATTGATATCGACAAAAAATTGTCTGCAGACTGGTTGTCCAAGGGTGTTCGAGCAAAATAAGCAATCTGGTGAAATGCTCTAGCTATCTCCAATAAATCTTCAACACCTTTTAGATAAGCTCCAAATCATTGTCACTCATGAGGCGAGCTGCCATTAGTTGCAGACTGAGCCCCTTGTATTGACCTTTCACCAAATTGACTTGGTGGCAATTTTGACAAGTGTCATTATGCCCAAGGGTTAGCTTAATTTCATAATGGATCCTCTAAGAATTGAATCTCGTCATATTTTATCAACATAGAGGAATTTATATTACACAATTCAAGATTTTTTTCATGACATAACAAAGGTGATGGAAGGTGATTTGAGAGGTGGTTAGGTTGATATGATTAGATTAGGTCACCTCCAATGAGAGATTGAGAAAACCAAATTCATAGATTGTGCCTGGTACAATGACATGATTGCTTCAGGAACGACATGGCCCTCATGTTGTATGAGACTAGTGCCTAACTCGTTTCAACATTAGCCATCTAAATGAATCCTCATCTTCCTATTCGATGATTCACTCATTACTTAGAATGGGGTGTGCTATGACATGCAGTTGGCAGTCCCTCATTTCTAACTTGTGCTGTCACTTGATTCAGATGCATGCCATATCAGACAGACAATACACTTTCATTGATGAGGTTTAAATTGAGGCCTTAACCTGCGTACCATTAAGTTTTATGTGAGCTTTCAGATCTGTAAACAAAGGAAAGGAAGCTTAGTTGGAAAAGGGAGACGAGATCAATTTAGGAAGGTGGAATTTTCATTCTAATTTTAATTATGTAGTATAGGTGGAATTTTGGAGAATTGCAGTAAATACTTAAATAAATAATATAAAAACATGGAGCATGATAGTTGTTTAAGAGAAAGTACCTTTCCAAGCTTTGTTTTACACCATCCATTGTGACGTCTGTATAAAATGTATCCCATGTACACCACCCAAACCAGTTTAGCATCTCAGGCAACTACAAGACAAACATACCAAGGATAAGATAACAGAAACAAAACATGAATGAAACAACATCATAACAGAGTAACAAAAGCCCCTGTTTGATCATTTGGATGGCAAAATTCCCCTCCCACATCATTACATAATTCGTCGGGGAACACGCTACATCAAACAACAAAAGAAAAATTATTGAATTTAGACTCGGCAAGAATCGATCCTGCACCAAAGAAACCCTTCTAAAACAAGAAAAAGAAAAACTGTAAAATGAAGTGAAGAATTCTACGTCTTTGGAGAGGAATTATAATATATGTATTCTCTGTAAACATCCTTTGTTTTGGGAGAGTCTTTCGAGGAAGAAGAGGAAGACTCGGGATTGAGCTTCACTTCATATCCACACGCCCTTATGCCATAGGCACAGAAACATTCGACAATTCAAATACCCGAAAAAAGAGAAAACGTCCCAAAAAAATTGTTAAAGCGTGAAAACGTTCATATGGCCGTCAAACCGTCAAATTTAACTCAATCGCAAACGTCCGCAGAGGCCTTTCCCATAGGGGGAACTCCTTCGGCGTAAATAACTCACTTGGAATAAATTGTAAGCAGAGAGATTATAGGGATTGTGTGGTTGTAGTTGTGTTGGCTAGATTTTCTCGCATAGCATCAAACCTAGGCGGTCATGAGATAAATCTCCTCATTTAACCGGTGAGGCTCCCGTGTCGATTTGTCAATATAAATGTGTTATTATCTATCGGGGTTTTACTTTAACCACTTAGTTCATGAACCATAACTAAGAAGTTACTGCAGCAAGTAAGTTACTATTTAAGAAAGGAAAGTTATAGAAGAAGGAAGTAAATGAATTACGAGAGAAGAAATGGGGAAGATGTGCATCCTGGGCTAATTGCATGCACATAGAAGAAACTTAATAGATATGAAACACACGTAATTATAAAACAAAGGCGGCTTTAGATCCAGATCTATAATAACACAAAGTTTATTTAAGAGATCTACGATTTAAAAGCAAGAAACATAGTACACCGTGACACAAAGTTCTCCGGAAACCTGCTCCTTTGTATTCCTTTGCTCCAAGTTGCTCTCAGGAGTTTAGCACAAAGTCTAGAACTCAAGATTGCTGCTTACAAATTCTGATTGATTAACCCGAAGGTTCTTCCTCTACTTATAGAATGTAGAGGGGCAATTACAAGTTGGAAGCTTTAGTTGAACTGACACATGTGGAAGTCGGAGAAGAAACAACTGGCAATCTCCCTCCTGGAATTCCTCTTTGCATGACATGTATGATTTGCAACTGAAAATAGAAGCTTCTATTTTGCACGTCCGCCACCTATCTCCAAGTAGTTGACTTCTTCAAGTAATGGCTTTTAAACCAATCACTTAAGTTGTATAATTGAATTGATCGCTCAATTACTTTGTCGGAGGAAAGAAGAAGGAAGAGGAAAGCTGACTTTGTCGGAGGAAAGAAGACATAAGAGGAAAGCTGACTTTGTCCTTTTTCATATCTGCATGCAGCTGATTCTTTTGTCTTTGATTCTCACCAAACTGGATCTGGGAGTAGCTGGATCTGGAAACAAGCTGGAATTGCAAGCAGGTGGAATTGGAAGCAAGCTGGAATTTTGCCTTCGCATTGTCTTCTCTTTTATCCTTGAAGCTTTTGCAGTTCTTCTCCAGTACATGCATCAATGCAATGTTTGCCGTAGATAACTCATCATCCTTATTTTTAATTGCATATTAGCAATTAAAAATTTTGGAAAGCACTCAGGGTGAATGATAATTCAATGAAAGCTTCAACTGGAAGATGAGAGCACATGCACAAGATCTTGGAAGGAATTTTCCACGCACTATCTTCTTCATGGGCTGCATTCGAAACAAGAGGATGAAGCCTTTGTGCCGGAAGCTTTTGCAACTATGAGATCTGGATCTGGATCTGCATATGGATTTGCATCCGCATCTACATCTGCATCTGGATATGGATCTGCACCTGCATAACAAATTCTGACAATTGGGCTGTGGATGGAAAAGCTGCAGCTCGAATAATTCCATTGCTTTTAATCTGCACGCATGAGTGAATTTCTCTCGCACGCATGAGTGAAGTCTTTCCTGCTCTGGATTTGTCTATCAATTCAGCAAGAGGTTTCGAGCCTAGATCTGTGTCTCCAGTATCTGTAAATTTAGAAGTGATGCATGACTCCGTTGTGCTTTCTTTTTCATCTTCCTTCGCCATAGCTTTGTCTGTCTTTGTCTGAACAATTCTTTTTCTTCTTATTTGACTGGAATTCTTCAAAACTGGTGCAGATCTGGACAATTCTTCAGATTCGAAGGATATATGCAATGTATTGGACATTGATAAAAGCTCATTTTCCTTTGTAAAGCACTCCGTAATGAATTCTGCAATTTATTCAGACAAAAATGGCCATCGGAACATGAATAGTGAATTTTAATTGTAAAAATCTGCACTTTTCAAGTCTGCTGCCCCAAAAAATGGTGTTTAATTTGCACATAAAGAGAGCATGAATCCTTTCAACAACACTTGAGCTCCCGTAACACCCTGTGCTAATTATGCAGACAAATATCAACCTCCTTCAAAGCATGCGCCAAATCTGGAAGCTTTTAGCCTTGTTTCCACCTTGCCTGAGCAAAATCCTTCTTCAAATGGGGGCGCACTTTTCCTCTTGGCTGCAATTCTTTACCTGTGAATTAAATAATTCACCCATATGCCCGCCCATGCTTATATAACCCTCACAATTCTATAATTAATAATTGCTCTAACAATTAAAGGCAATTAATTAATTAAAAATTAAGTTCTGCTCTTTTAAATATAGCATGTTTAAGGACAACCATCCAATCAATTAAATTAATTCAATTTAATCATCCACACTTCACTTCACTTAAGCTTCACAGTGTGCTTTGACCATAGCCACTGAAAATAGAATTTAATATAATATTTTAATACTTTAAAAAGTATTAATTCCTTCTCAAAAGGGGCTGCATTAAATAAATTAAATTTATTTAATTTTAGAATTTTATTTCCAATTGATTTATTCCTCTTTGCTTTTGTTGACTTTTCCACAAGCCTGGGTGCCAAAATTGGGTGAATAAATATTAACAAATATTTATTTAATGCATTATTATTCACCCAATGTGGGTCGCACTTTTTTGCATAATAGAATTCTATTTTTAAGAATTTCTGACAATGGGATTATTTACCCTACAAGGCAGCCCCGGAAATCCCATGATCCACTTAAGTGATTTGACTTTGACAATGGGATTATTTACCTCGCAAGCAGAATAAATTCCCGCCTGCCTGCAGCATCTAACTTTCCCACTGCAGTTTAAGTGGATTTTATATCACGGGAAAAAGTACCCTGCTAAGCAAGTATAAAATTCCCACCTACTTGCTGCTTCTATTTTTCTCACTGCAGCTTTAAGCGAATTTTCTATCGTGGGAAAAAGTACCCTGCAAGGCAGGCAATAAAATCCTACATGCCTCACGCGCTTCTAATTTTCCCACCTTTGCAGGCGTAAGTGAATTTTATAACACGGGAAAAAGTACTGCCAAGGGTATAAAATTCCCACTTGCTGTTGCTTCTATTTTTCCCACTGCAGCCTTAAGTGAATATTCTATCACGGGAAAACTACCTGCAAGGCGGGGAATAGAATCCCACCGCCTCCGCTTCTTTTTCCCACTGCACTTTAAGTGAATTTTATAACACGGAAAAAGTACTGTTAGCGGGTATAAAATTCCCACCCCTTGCGGCTTCTATTTTTCCCATGAATACTGACTTAAATATTTTGTTTTCCAAAATGCGCCCATCCCCGCAGGACTTTTTTTCGTGCGCGACTTCGCTTTTTCCCAGTGATCCGGACCTCCGATGGCGACTTCCTCCGGGCATAATGTGCGTATATGTTTTCCAGCTGCTCCAGGCCAAAAATCGGGCTTACCCGGCAAAGGAATTGTTCCAGAGAAATTTCACAGAAAACGAAACGGGACACCACAAAAACACGAAAAATTGCCAAAAGTTACAAATAAAGCCCAAAACTTATTCCAAGTTAAAACCCTTCTGGCACATAGGAATAATGACATATTCGCTCATAATAGAGTTAAAACGGAGCGCAAATAGCCTCATACGGGGCTCAAAATAATTAAATACAAATTTCTGCAGACAAATCCCGATGACAGAATATAACAACTTTGGGCATCTGGGTATTTGGCGAAAAAGGCTAATATGGCTCTTTAGGATTATCTTGACGTAATACAAGAACTTTTAGGGAATAAAAACACAAAACGACCCATTATTTTAAAAGTACGAATTTTTTTCGAATAGGGTAGTCACAGATTTCAGGATGAAATCTGGGTACTCCAAGTTGATAACCTTGCTCCACATATGTAAGAAACCCAAAGGGTACATATATGTATCACTTCATTGAATAAAATAATCTAAGTTATAATTTTTGATTTGGTATCGATGGAAAGCAAAATGAGAGTCACTCGAGCAATAGTTTTGTGTCGCTTTTGAAAATGGCCCGATGAAGGTTTAAGAATGTTTATTCATTGTTTGTTTTTTTAGATTTTCTTGATAAGAGAATAAAGATTGATATCATTGCAAATCTAAGTAGCAGTCTCTGATTTTATTTTGAAAGGGCAGCAGCGCACATTTTATTTTGATACAGAGCTGGAATTGTTTGTTTTCAATATATTCTGAAATCTTATCAAAATATATGGATAGATGCATCACATACATCTGGATAGATGCATTTATAAGCACAGTATTTTTGCAGAGGTGCAGCAAACAATAAAGCATTGGCGCTTTGATGAGTATGGCAACGTAGAAAATAAAAGAATTTCAAACAATTCGTGATTAAAAAATAGGTTAGTGATTAAAAATTGCACCTATAAAAAAATATCATATGGGGAGAAAGCAACGTGCATATGAGTGAACTTGGGGAAAGTGGAAATCTTGATATTTTATAAATGTCTGAAAAAACTAAAAATTAATATATCTACATGCTTTTTCTTAGCTTTTTTTTTTTTACCTTAGCTTTTGGTATGGGGTGTTTCAGAAATAAAATATGTTTGACTCTTTACTATTATTTCAATGTTGCTTTTGTAAAATTTTCAGTCAAATGTATATCTTATGTTGATATCCTAAATACACTTATTCAATTGTTTATTGTAGATTTTTTAAAATTCAAGCTAGGTCCGTATTGTTACTGAAGTCGATACACAATGGGTAGGAAAGCCAATAAATTAGGCACAAGAAAAAGGCTTTGAACAAAAGGTCCCAAAGAAGCAAAGGGACCATTTCCACATGATGCACATATAGTCACTTCATGATAGACTTGGTTACACTTGGTTATGCAATGCCTAGTAGAAATTCCTTTAGACTGTGTGCCAAATTTAACTCTAATTGGGTACTTGTCTCATTATAAGACCAAACTATTTGAATCTATCTAGGTATATCATGCATCATCTCAAAAAACAAGTAATGTATGTGTCATGCCCTAAAGTGTAGAACAATATTTTAGAGATAGAGTAACTTGAATATTTGTCACCCTTTTGAGGTGTGGAATAAACATCTAAATCACATATCTCAAAAGAAAATGATTCCATTCACCATGCATATGAATGGAAAAATAAAATTTTAATGCAAACACGAGATACAAATATTATCATCTTAAGACTGTATGTAATCATGTAAAATTTCTCTCTGTGGACCTTAGCATAAGTAATGTAAAGATAATAGTAAAAGGTCATTCCTCAATTAGGTGGATACATATCATGTAGTAACAATAGGATAATTCCCCAAGGTGGGTAAAGTAGAAGCATTCTAGTCTTGAAATATGAAGTAATGATAATGGTTTTTCAAGATGGGAAATGTATATATAATGTAGAATTAAAAAAGAGAAATGATGCCCCAAGGTGGGCCATGATGTAATAAATGGAAGTTCAAAAATAATGATAATTCTTCAATTTGGAAAAGATGAGCTCAATATAACTCAATAATAAGTGAATTCGCCCAAAGGTGAAACAAGATAAAACATTGTAAATACAAAAATTAAAATGTTTCCCAAGATGAGCAAAATAAAATGGTGTAAGCTTGAATATAGGGATAATGGCCCAAGACAAATTATGATGTAATTAGTGTAAGTTATATACATGGAAAAAATCCCTCAAATGTAGGATAAAGATAAATTGAGGATAACACGAGTGAAAAACAAGTCTTTTCCTCAATTTATGCATGATATGAATCATGAAAAATGTAGGCAAGGACCGAAGAAATGTTTATGATGGGCGTCATGGTGTTTAAACTATTGTACACCTAAGCATAAAATAATTAAGATTAAATGTGATAATTAATATATTAATAGATAGACAATCGTAATCAAACCAGAATTATAATAAATGGATAAATATGGACAATATAGAAGTATTAAAAGGTGCAAAATGATATGCAATAGACCAATTTGGCATCTTCTACATTTTGGATGAGTACATCATGATCACAAAAGTTGGAAATGGGTTTTAGGAAATAGTTGTCAACAAACACTTTAAATTTGGTTGTTTGAAAATATGTCTAGGGGTTCATATATTAACATTCAATTTCATTGCTAAAAGCATCTTATTCAATCAATTTCATAAATGAAAAATGACATAGGGCTTATGAACCTAACTTGTATGCTGCTATGATTGCTCAAAACATATTTTTGTGAAGGTTCACCTTTGTCATAAATCCTAGATTTTGGATGTGTGCATGTGCACTACAATGTAATGATATAGAATTGGGCTCTTCTCTTTTTGATTAAATCCAAAGCTTGCACAAAATTCTTAGGCTTAATTGCTTTAAGAAGCGAGGGGTATCCATTCTACCAAATTCACCCAAGGCACGATCCTAGCTTCATCCCTTATTTGCCGATATCTCTTGGGATTTGTACCTTTGTGGATGTTTAAGCAACATTTTTAACATCTGGTCATATGCACCATTTGACAATAACCCATTTGATGGATCTTCTTTTTCAAATGATACTGCAACACTTGAACAACAACACAAACAAATTCCCAAAGACAATTAGGATGATTGGCCTTACCTTGCCCCAACGCATGTGATTGTTGCACTATGTATTAATACTCGAGTAGGGATCAAGCCACATATGGTTCTCCCAACATCCTATATGATTTGTGATTGTAAAATTGACAATACAATTTAGAATGTTCCCTCACTTTCTTTGAGAGAAACATGGAGGTTATTAATTAGGAATAATCAAGTTTCAGGGAAAATGGGGGTTACAATACTTATAAATATTGCACAGTCATGTACAAACAAAAATTATGAATTTACAAAAGTTAAATAACCCAACCAATAATACCCAAATTACAATATATGTGAATATTAAATAAAGTATATAGTTATAACAAAATAAACCATATAACCAATACAAAACCACTAATCATCCTAGTAAAATATATACTTATCTAAAGTAATAAACTAATAACAATGCATAAATTACCTATATAGTTCCATATAACCAATATAAAACCACTAATCATCCTAGTAAAATATATACTTATCTAAAGTAATAAACTAATAACAATGCATAAATTACCTATAATATATTTTACCTAACATTTCCCCCTTAATTTTGCATTGCCTCAAGAGACAAGGAGATAAACTCTTTGAACAACTCATATTTGTCATGTGCAAGTGACTTCGTGAAAACATCTCGCTCATTGTTCGGATATTGAGCGAAACTAAAGCCGCATATTGTGTTTCAAAACATGCTCGCAAATGAAATGAACTTGTACCTCAATATGCTTGGTTCTCTCATGAAACACTAGATTGTGAACAAGTTTGAGAACACCCTCATTATCAACATACAAGGTAGTGGATTTATCCTATGGTACTCCAAGACCCTCAAGTATGCGACGTAGCCATATCGTCACAGATAGCTCCACCTGCAACATGATATTTGGCCTCTGTAGAAGAGTGAGAAACAAAGTTTTATTTCTTACTTCCCCATGATATCAGTCTAGATCCCAAAAAGAAAACAAATCCAGTAAGTGGATTTCCTATTATCAATATCAGCTACATGACCTAAAACCGAAAATCCAATCATTCTTCTTTGCATGTAGACTAAGATCCATAATGCCCTTGAGATATATTTGCCTTGCTACTTTCCAATGACAAACTTTGGGTTCCTGCATGAACCGGGAAAGATAGCTAACTACAAAGTTGATATTTGGTCTAGTATATATCAGGTAAATGAGACTCCCAATCAACTGTCGATAGAGAGTTACATTTACCAGAGGAGATGGATATGTACAAGATAACTAAAGTCTCGTCTCCATGGGTGTAGCAATCGGTGTGCAATCCATCATCCTGAATTTCTCGAGTGTTTTCTTGGTATATTTCAACCAAGAAACAAAAATATAATTCTCTTTCGATACTTCCACCTAAGACAATAATGCATGTGCCTGAGATCTTTCATGTTGAAGATCTATTAAGATATTTCTTCGTAACATCGATCATCTTCACTATGTTGTCAGTGATGACTAGATTGTCGACATATACAACAACTATCACAATCTCTCCTCCTTGCCTCTTGAGGTAGAGATTGGGATCATATGGATTTCTCACAAATCCATGTTGAATGAGATGCTCATCAATCTTGATGTACTAAGCTCGGGGTGCCTATTTAAGGCCATACAGAGATTTTATGAGTCTACATACCTTTGTTTCTGATCCAGGTATGACAAAACCCTCATGTTGAGTCATGTAGACTTCTTCTTGTAGATCTCTGTTCAGAAAGGAAATTTTCACGTCTATCCGATGGACTTTCCATCCAAATTGAACTAGAGAAAAGATTATCCTAATCATTTTGATCTTAGTTGTGGGAGAAAATGTCTCCTCATAGTCTATGCCTTTTTTCTATGCATACCCCTTTGCTACAAGTATCATTTTGTACTTGTCAATAGTCCCATCTAATTTGTACTTTTTTGTGAATGTCCATCTGCAACCAATGTGCTTCTTCCATGGTGGAAGATCAACAAGCTTCCAAGTGTTATTTTTCATCACTGATTGATACTCAACATCCATGATGTCTTTTCAAACTTTTTACCGTAGGTTTTTCCGGACAGATAGAAGGCTCAACAAGTTCAACAACTCTACTCATCAAAGAAAAATTTACCTCTTCACGAGCTTTACTGTGAGTTCGTGGCCCAATGGTGGATGTATCCAGAGGAGCATCCAACTTAGCATCTCGAATCATGTTTATATACCACTTGGTCATACGTTGTCTTGTTCTCGTGGGTTGTGGTCATGACTAATCATCACCATCATCACAATCATCATCAGTGGGAACATTTGCTTCTATTTTCCTAACATGTGTGTTATCTACGTTAGGCGAGTCTGTGGAAGGAGCCTAAACTTATTTCTTATCAAATAAATCAACATATCTTTTGGTGTAGAATTTCTTGGTCTTTGGATCCATCAATTTTTACCCAAGAGCCTCTTCACTATACCCAATGAAGATGTGTTTCTATGATTTCATATCCAACTTATTTCTTTTTTGCTTAGGTATGTGCATGCTGGATTTGCACCCAAATACTCTGAGGTGTGAAATGGATGGATTCTGATTCGACCATGCCTCATGTGGTGTTACTTCGTCAAGAGCAATTGTGGGCACTTTGTTCAACAAATATACTGTAGTCTTCGTTGTTTTGGCCTAGAATGTCTTCACCAGTCTTGAATCATTGATCATACAACACACCATCTCCATTATAGTATGGTTCCTTCTCTCAACAACACCATTCTATTGTGGTGTATGTGGAGGAGGCATATGTCAATGAATCTCGTGAGCTTCCAACTAGGATTTGAACTCATTATTGGTGAATTCCCTCTCGATTTGAGCGGATAAATATGATTTGGTGACCAATGTCATTCTCAATAGCCACATCAAACTTCTTGAAGTTCTCAAAAGCTTCACTTTTGTTATGAAGACAAAAAATCCACATTTTTTTAATAATCATCAACACAAAGCATGAAATACTAAAATCTAGAATGACTAGGTTGCATTAGACCAAAAAGATTGGTATGAACCAAATCAAGCTTACTTGGAGCTCAATATATGTACTCTTCTAGAATGAGGCTCTATGTTGTTTTCTTGCGAGGTAGTTAGGAAACTTGTATGTATCCTTTTTGAGAGATGGAAAACCTCTCACCATATTGTACCGACAAAGTGTATCAAGATATCCAAAACTTATGTGACTAAGTATCCGATGCCACAACTATGTAGAAGAAGTATTCTTAGCCACTAGTGCTTGATCATCCTTGTGGAAAAAATCAAGTTGGAACATCCATCCCACATTTGAATCTCTTGCAAAAATCTTCGAGCTTTTGTATTTGTCTCGAATCAAACACAATTTCTTACTAGAATGACTATCAAAATAAATCTTCAGATTATGATCTAGAAGTTGATTGACTGATAGTAAGTTCTTTATAAAACTAGGGACATATAAGACATCTGATAACCTACAATTTCGTGAACCAAGAGGAAGAGTAATGTTTCCAATACCTTGGACTGTGTAGGAAGAGTCATCCCCCAATGAAACATGATTTTTGGAGGGTGTGTCTTGTATTTTGGTGATTCAATCTCTACGTTTGGTCATGTTTCAAGTGGTTTTTGAATCAATGTACCAGATTGCACTAGATGACGTGGTTGCTTCACTGGAATGGGTACTATACAAAAATTCCTCATCATCCGAATGGTCTTCATGCTCAGCTACATTTCCTAGATGATGGGGTTTCTTTCTCTAATTCCCCTTCTTATGCCCTTGCTTGTAGTGTGATTGTCCCTATTGTGATTGTTGATTGTGAGGTCCATAATTTCTCGATGACACTTTCTTATACGTGTTGTAAAAGCAATGTTTCAACTCATGTCCCTTTTGCAGATATGACATTTCTTCTTTTGCTTGTCCCCTTATTGATGTTATTTTTTGAAATTTTGGGAAGATTTTGCTTTTCCTTTCCCTTTTGATGAGAAGATAGTACTGCTTATTGTTATTCATCTTTGTTGTATAATGCCTCTTCTTGCTGCAACAAATTCGCCAACCTCTCAAAATTGATGATTTGATATGAAAGGTTAATTGTCATCACAAAAATGAGATAAGAGGGGAGAAGTTCTCTCAAAACATTGGGCATAAAAGTAGTATAAAAATCTCCTCTCGCAATGCTAGAAGTGAATCCCTCAATGCCGCAACTCTCCGCAAGAAAGTATCAACTTTCTCATTTGGATTGAATTTCGAGTGTAAGTAATTGACTCTGCAAATTCAATATTGAGTTCTTGTTTGGTCTCGTATATTGTGCTCAACTTTTCCCATGCTTCTTTGGTTGTTTTGACATCTCAAATATGGGGTTACACATCATCGGATTAATCGAACAAAATTATTAACTTGGCCTTTTGATTGACCCTATGAAACTTTTCTTTGTTGAGATGCATCATCATTTGATTTGGTTGCTAAACCATTTACAATAGGAAAATTTTATTCAAACTCAAGTTGAGTTCTAATTTTGGTCTTCCACGAGACATAATTATCACCACGGAGCAACTATGAGTTAGGCAAAAAGAATTTAGGAGGATTTTTTGCCATAGTGGGTTGTTATATATTTTTCTCAAGTAGAGGGCACACTAAAACAAAAAAATGCAAGAATACTATAAAAATATAATATTACAAACCATTTGAGTGGAAAAATCGAATGAAAGGTAATTTTTTTGTTTTGTGGGGCCTTGGTGGCCTTAGGAGCTCAAAATAGATTATAATGAAGAAAAAAGCAAAAAATTGTTGAAACTAACCCTTTCGGGCACCCCTCATTTTGCAAAAAAATCTCAGAATAAATTTTTAAGCTATGTGAAAGAAATGTTTGGTACCCAAAATAGTATTTTTGTAGCTAAATTTAGTGAGGGGTTTAGTTATGACTAGCTAAGTTAGAGGGGTTTCTATAGCTATAGTTGGTGGTTTCGTTAAATTTAGATGTTTTGATTTAAAAATATATCACCAAATTAAAAAATGGTTACTTGGCACGACCAACTCGAACGAGCTGGCTAGTGTGACCTCTTTTAGAGTGCCTTTGTTATTTGTTTAGCGTTGTGTTTTACTCTGTAGATTTCATTTCGATAAACTCGGAGTGAATCTTAGCTATGACCCCAAATCAACTTGAACCACTCCATCTCGGTATGGATATTGGATCCGATCTATGAGGGGAATGGAGTTGTATCATCATCGACTCGCCCCAAACAATGTTTGACACTCTCCTACAAGCTTTGGCTTAACACAATGCCTCCAAACTCACTCCTCTTACAATGCAAACTACCCTCAACTCGATACACCCATCCAACTCGCCATAGTTTGCTAAACTTAGTGGTATCTCTAGATTTAATTACCGATAAAAGGTTCACTAAATTTGGTGGAAAAATCCCTATTGGGGAGATTTTTTCCTTTTGGATGAACCAAATTTTCTTGGAAAGAATCCTTGTGCATGAGGAGGTGGTGGGGACCCCTCCTCACCCACCGCAAGGCTTATTTTCGCAAATTGCCCAAAAATTGAAACAACAGATTGTGGGGATGTAGGGATGGCATTGGGAAGCTGTTGGAGGCAGTATAGGTTCTCTAAGGGGGTAGAAATATTCTCCAAAAACTCTCACATGCTTCAACAACCTTTATTCCAACTTCTTCTCAAATGTGCAGGCTCTAACCAAAGGCTATGATACCAAATCTTTGAGAGAAACATGGAGGTAGCCTGTTGAGATTTTATTAATTAGGAATAATCAAGTTCGAGGGAAAATGGAGGCATCAATACTTATAGATATTGAACAACTATGCACATACAAAAATTATGGTTTTATAGGTTAAACGACCCAACCAATAATACCCAAATTATAATATAAGTGAATAATAAAATAATATATTGCTATAAAAATAAACCATATAACCAATTTAAAACCACTAATTACCATAGTAAAAGATATATTTAATTAAGGTAAAAGAACCAAGGTAATAATCTAATAACAATGCATAAATTACCTATATAATATGTTTTACCTAACACACTTGGCACAAACCAGTGAAACATGCAACTTTAACCTTTGTGCTTCATTTTGAATCATGGAACATGGATTAATCCTTTGAATAATGATCTCCAACTTTCGTCAATTTCTCACTCAAATCAACTTGAAAGTCACTTGTAAGCCAAGTTATGAAGACACCCAATTAGAAAAATGATCATCGGAATATTAGGGACGATTTCATGGAAAGATCAATCATGTTTAAGATTTGTTTTGAAAACGAAATTGACAGGGTGGATGGTATTGAGGTGGTTACAAATCTGACATGGAGGTCAAATATTCATAATCAAAGAATATGCAAATGTTTGTATAGATCATATAAGGATCTTCTATAAACTGTAAGTGAAATTAAATGTGAAGATCGGGAAAATAAATTTGACCTAGAAAACTTGAGACAAATCAAAATGGTATAAATGTAGGAAATAAGATTTGAATGTGTTACCGGTCCAATTATCTAAAAAGGTATAATAATTAGCATTTTCGTAAAATTTGGTCAAAGTTATACACTCTAACAAGTTACACAAATAAACTCAACACAATGTTATTCTATCTCTTCAATTCATGCATATGGGACATTTTATTCATGTAGAGAGGTTACACTATATATATGTTTTCACTTCTTTATTCAAAAAGTCAAACCACATCTTCAATCCCCCAAATCTCTCCACGATTCTCTCACTCATCCCAAATATCCCTCAACATCCCTATTCTCAATCAAGCTTAGCTACGCGAGTTGCTCTCACTCACACACAAATCATTATATTATTCTAGATAATGTAATCACTCACATAACATTATTACACCTAATTATAAAAAAATCATACAAATAAATGTGAGCACTAATATGATTTCTTAACATTGCCCATGGTGTGAACATGGTAGAAAAAATAATCACACTTCCAAACTACAACTTGCCACCTTTGGCTGCTCATGATCTTGCTCCAAAACTCAAAATAAAGGTAGAGAAGGAACTCATCTACTTCTCATCAACCATGCACTGCTATGAACTTATCTACCAAAACAATGTGGGAACTACAAACAAGAATTCTACATCTGTTCAACCTTCACAAATGGTTTTACAAGATGACCACTAACCTAGGCATGAATAAGGATACCCATACATCTATCCAACTTTTACAAACAAATGGTTTTACATAGGATGACTACTAACCTAGGTATGAATAGGAAACACATCTATTCATCCTCTTTAAGTATCATGACATGCAATACACTATGCTTTTAGTTTTTCACTACATTTAAAATCATGAAGGGATTACATCAAATTGTGTTCACTTATTACAAATTTGAATATGAATGTGCTTATGTTCTTATTGTCAATATCAAACCAAAGTATCTATGTCCTCATCACCTCTCGTAGCCTATGCACGTGATCTCTATTACTCAATCTTACACATCATGAGTAGGTTCCATTGCAATTGGACTCTTGTCTTGGCATTGTTTCTTTCTCGCATAATTTATTTGCAATTAATTCGTTGTGTGGTCCCTTCACTAGTAGCTTGTAAGAGGATGTTGGTTGTCTTCAGCCTCCGATGCCTCCATCCTCCAAAGTGTAGAATAATACTTAGCAAATTTAGTTTTGAGGCTCAATTTTTCGAATGCCCTTCTATAAGATAAACCGAGTACAACCAATAATATGCCCATGAAAAATGCGAGACAATTTTTCTAAATTTTTGACACGTTTTAGTGACACACCATTAACTAACAAAATAATTAAAATGATAATTAAGAAATAATATTTAATTACATTTTATACTTCAACTCCTAAAGGGATTTAGACAATGACACTAGACCTTGATATAAAAAATATTACACTTGACTTGAAATCATTATTTATAATGACAATAAAATAAGTCAATGGGAAAAAATCACACTATTAAACATTGTGGAACACCTCTTGTAGAAGAAAATGGATTTGACCCTGTAGATCTTCCCTTTACAATGCTTTAGCAAAATACTGATTTCCAATTGGTCTAATAACCCATTCAATACTCGGGATACAAGATTTTATTTTTATGTTTTAGAAACTTGAAATTTGGGTGAAAACATGAAAACTTCTTACCACATTCGGGTTTGGTAAAATTGGTTTGTGATGTAGAGGAATGAGTGTTTACGATGCCAAGTTGAGGTGATCTCAAAAGTGAAGAAGAATGTAACAATTAAACATCAACAACTAAACATTACAATTAGCAATAATGTATTCTCGAATTGAGCACCCAAAAAATTAATGAATTGCCTTTATTAAAAGTTCAAGGCTATAAACCGCTCACGATACCAAATGTAAATTTTTGCTAGAATTATACACTTGAAAATTTTGTACAAATAAACTTAACATAATATTATTCTATTTTTT
Source organism: Taxus wallichiana var. yunnanensis (assembly GCA_018340775.1). Lineage (NCBI taxonomy): Eukaryota > Viridiplantae > Streptophyta > Pinopsida > Cupressales > Taxaceae > Taxus > Taxus wallichiana. Next base: position 166,225,776 of record CM031242.1, on the reverse strand, counting down.
TCAATTCATGCATACATGACATTTTGTTCATATAGAAAGGTAATAATATAAAGATGTTTTCACTCCTTCAATCCCCCAAATCTCTTCACAATTCTCTCGGTCATCCCAAATATCTCTCAAAGCATCCCTATTCTAAAGGTTTGTGAGTTGTTCTCACTCACACACACAAAATTATATTATTCAATACAAATTTAAGATACTATAAATTACCCCCTTTTCATCTAGTTTTGAAATGAAATACAACATGTTGGTTTTAATAGCTAATGGAAAATGTAAATTTATGTGGCATAGATATAAGACTTTGTTGAAGTTAGAATATTGTGTCATCTCATGCACGCATACTTGTCAAACACATGGAATACAAGTGGATTATTATTTTCATAAATATAAATAACTTGAAAATTTTGAACTTTGAAAATTTGAAATTGGAGTATGTAAAGGAATAAATACACTAGGTGGTACACAAACCATTTTTCCATTAATTAAATTTGTTAGAGAGTTCGATGGGACAATAAACCTAGAATGATGCCACAAATGGTGAAGTAAAGAAAATATTTTTATCTTTAAACCGAAGAGACCCTAGTATAGATGAGAGCATCATGGGAATCAAAGCCATAAATTCCTTAGTTTATATGTGCCCCATATGTATGTATAATTATGGCAAGTCGTAGAACAAAAAGCTTCATGGAAAAGAGGAATAATACCCAACTAATAGTAATGAGTAAAGACTCATTTCCTAACTATAGAAGCAAAAAAATATGATCCTAATTAGGGACATGTCATAGATCTAATATATCACATAATTTTGATAAGGTATTCTTGGGACTAGGTAAAACGACATTTCAAAAATCGAAATTAATAATTTTATTTCAAATAAATAGGATTGCAATATATATATATATATATAATTTTTTTGCTCTTGAATAAAATATCTTAATAAAACTTAGCAAAATAATTAAATTAAATTTAATAATTAAAATAAAATAATATGAATTAATGATTAATTAATACATTAATATTAATATTAATATTAATTATTAATAAAATAGTATTAATTAAATAATTTAACATAAAAATATATTTAACAAGTATAAAAATAATAAAATATTTTGAACTAATAATCAAGAAGATAAGAAATTACAATATAAAAATACCATCAACACTATAAAATATCATAAATTACTGTAAAAAAGACCATTATTATTATTTTTAAATCAACTTTATGAAAAAGAATGAAGAAAGTACCTTATTGTTAATAACCAAACACACTCTCTCTCTCTCTCTCACACACACACACACACTCTCTCTCTCTCTCTCGCTATATATATATATATATATATATATATATCACAATGTCTATGATTTTTATCAAAGCAAATTCTAATAATGAAATCACCGTATGAATCAAGGAATTCACTACCTTACACTCTACTAAATCTAAAATAATTAGGCTTTGTTCCTAGTTCATAAATTGATATTAGCATTTTCAACAACCTTTATCTCCTCTCAACAACCTTTATTTATCAATATTGATTTTGCTAAATCCTATGACATGATTGAATGGTATTTCATCTTAGCTATCCTACAAGCCTAGGGTTTGGTTCTTGCTTTATTTGTGTAAATGCTCTTTAAAAATGTTGGAGCATGTATTACAATCAATGGCACCCATTCTACCAACTTTGTGTTGTTTATATCAATTACAAAAGTTTCCCCTAGCCCCTTCCCTTTATGTGTTGGCTATTGAAGGATTTAGCTATCTTCTAGCTCACAATGCTTCTCAAGGACTAGTAAAATGTATTTTTTTGCCTTCGACTACTCAACATCTTATTAATGGTCATTTTGTTGACAATTTTTTTGTCACACTTATGGAGGAGGAAAAATATTTTCATCATGCTTCGGATTTTCTTGAAACTTTTTGTCAGCTTCAAGCTCTCCTATTCAATGGGATAAAGCTTAGTGTTACCGAAAATCTCAAACTCTCATTCCCGCATGATTGGTGGTATGCAATGGAGATGGATTTAGCCTGGGTGTAATTAAATTTTCTTGGGATCCCTTTTACCTTTTAGACTACTTCAACTCATCTCTTGTCTTATATGGTCTAACGGGTTGAATAAAAGATCTCTTATTGAACCTCAAAACCCGTTTCTCTTATAGGTAAATTTTAGATTTTCTCTAAGGTTTTGGCTACCACACATGTGTACTACTCCTCATGTTGGGCTCCATCTAATGTTGCTTATGCCAAACTTGAGAAGCTTCTTCATGATTTCCTTTGGGATAACACTAAAGGGCATAAAGGGTTCCATATGGTTCTTGGGATATTTTTGTATGCCTAAATAAGGTGGTGGTCTGGGCCTAATTGATGTTAAACACTAGGGGTGGGATCTTTGTGCAAAATGGATTTTACATAGTTTGGAAAGAAATGAAGCTTGGAAAATTCTCCTTTGGAATGGTATCTGTTAGGATTTTCCTCTTGGAATACAGGCTTGGAAGGGTCTTAACTTTCAATCCCTTCTTATTTGTCATGCTCAGTCAAGATTAAGGGTACTTTTATTTTGCAAAGTATTTGTAAGGCATGGGAATATCTCAAACCACACCTTCTCTAGGTTGGAAATGGTTTCAGATCTAGCATTTCCTTAAATTTAATCTCTCTAATGGTCATCTCTCTTTTATTACCATAAATTTCCTTTGGCGTTAGCCCCATGGGCTAAATCTCTTCATTTAAAAAAGGAATTAAGTATGTTGTGGATTTGTTCTATAATAACTCTTGTTCTTAGCTTTCTTGGGAGACTTTATGTTTAAAATTCCACATTATTCCTACAGATGTTGCTCCTATCCAACAATTAATTACATGTATTACTTAAGATTATTTACACAAGATAGGGCTTACTTTAAAAGTTCTTTGGTGGTGTGACTATAATTGGCCTACTACTACCCCCTTTTGTAGATATAAACCTTCCTGTGGTTATTCTAATTTAGAACCTCATTTAGTTAACGTTGACACACTAAATAGGAGTTTGTCTCTTTCCTCCTTGGCACAGGGGTGTGGTCTCATTTCTTCCAGAGGGTTTGGTCAACCATTGTTGAGTCTAAGAATGCTCATTTATTTTGGTTCATTCTTCACCAAGGTCTCCCCACTAGTTCCCATCTCAATCGTTTTGGGATTAATCTTGTCTCTTTGTATCTTGTAACCAACCCGAGTCTATCAAACACATTATTTAGTTTTTCCCCATGCTCAGACGACTTGGAGATGGATTCACACCCTTTTTCAACCCTTTTCTCTAGATTTCTTCTCTTAGAAATTTTTTATCTTGGGAATTCAACCATGTTACCTACGATTTACAACAAAATTTGGCACATTTTTAGAACTAAAATTTTGTTCCACTTATGGAAAGATATAAATAATGTTATTTTTACAAATGATCATTTAGATTATGAATTCTCTGTTACTAATAAGGTGGTTGTGATTTCTATTGCTATGATTCAGATTTAAAATCAAGCTGAAAAAGTGCATTTGGAGGTGGAGCATCTCTAGTACCTCCTTGGTGTGGGGTTTGGCCCCTGTCTTTGTCGGTCAGGTGTCCCCTAGATGCATCTTCACACCATCGCTCGCTACCTTGGCACCACCGTTTGCCTCCGCTTGCTCATGGTTGGGGAGGGAATTACCATCAGCAAAGCCCTCCGCCTCCATCGAGATGGTGTTCCCCTTGTTTGAGGCTGTCCTTGCATATAGCTGCTCCTCTTGGTGGTTCTGGTTAGCTCGACTTGTCTTAAGGTAAATTCCCTCAACTAGATCAGGCCATTTCTCCTACAAGGCTTAATGATGCTCTTGATGCTGAGCAGAAAAAGGATTATAGTTGGGATAGATGGGAGCATGTGTTTGACAAGGCTCACCCCTTTGGCCCAGGTTGTGGTGACAAGCCTCATAGTTCGTATCCTCCTCTCTGACCTTTTGCCATGTTTGTTGTTGTTGTTTGATTTGTGGCTCTCCTTTTTTTGATTGACACTCACACTATGTGGTTTTAATGTTGGATATTTAAGATGATTAGGCCTCTCTCGAGGCCTTTTTAGCTCAATGTGATGGAACTTTTGGAAATTTGGGGTGTGACTTTTTGCACCCATTTTTTTATGATTCATGTTGTGCATCTTTGTATTTAATATAAAAGTGTGCTTTTCAATAAATGTTTGTTATAAATTGAGAGGAGATAATTTTTGAGGAAAATATTTTTGTAAGGATCCTATTTATATGTTTAAGGGGGTAACTTATTATTTGTGAGGGAAATTCTAAAGTGGTAATATTTTAAAGTGGATGATATTTTATTAGTGGAAAATGGTTTTTGAGAGAAACATTAAAAAGGGGAAAATTTTATTGCAAAGTGAGAGTAATTTTTTTGTTCAAAAATTATTTTTTTGGCCATTTCAAAGGGCAATTTTTCTTAGCGTTTTTAACCCATTGGGGTTGCCACCCCCAAACCCCCACTCTCGAGTCTATTTTCCAATATTTATGGGATACCCTCTCTTCGAGAATTATATTACTCTCGTGTGTCAAATACTAAAGGGTGAGGCCCGATTTGACAAGTAGTCAAAATCCTCACAACAAAACACTCTCACTTACTACTTACTCCTTTCTCACTCCACATTAATTTGGATGTTTATTGATTGATCCTAACGCCTTATATTTTTGAGTGTTGTATTATTGTTCAATTGTATTCTTACATTTATCATGGATTTATGTCGACATATTTACTTTTCAGTTTGAGAATGAAATGTTATTATATAAAGTTTGTGTCATTTAAGAGAACATGATCAAATTTGTGGAAGAGAACATAAAAATCAATCAACAAAACTATCTTCTTTTCACCCTCATTCACAACAAGGATGAAATCATACACTCCTTCCAACAAAAACTTGTTAGCTACAACATCACCCTCATATTATGGACCATTATACCCTTACTCCTAGTCCACTTATAACTATTTATCTCATACCCATTGACCTTGATTTTTTCGGTACCTAAGCTTTCTCTTCTTTGGTGATGCTCCTGAGCCTATTACATTTTTCTTGCATGGAAGTGAACATAAAAATCAATCAATAAAACTATCTTCTTTACACCCTCATTCACAATAAGGATGAAATCATACACTCCTTCCAACAAAAACTTGTTAGCTAGAACATCACGCTCATATTATGGACCATTATACCCACGCTTCTAGTCCACTTACAACTATTTATCTCGTACCCATTGACCTTGATTTTTTCAAGTACCTAAGCTTGCTCCTGTTGGTGATGCTCCTGAGCCTATTACATTTTTACTACGTATTTTACTTTTACATCTGTGCCTATTACAATAACAAACTTTGTGTATCCCAGTTCATCTCCTTATAATCACATGCTTGACTCCTTTGAGAACCATACTACTACATTAGGCTCTCACATGCTTTGTTTTATGGGTTTTCTAAATGAGGCATTGACAAAAATTCACAGGTATTACTTCCATTATTTATTCTATTGATTTAACCTAAATGGTTAATATTTAAAGGGGTAGTAACTAATGTTATAATATCCTAATCAATTATTTTCTAAAAGTAACTACAAAAATATCAGGAATAATCATTTAACAAAGCTAGCTAACATAAACAATGTAACCAAGTATTGGTAATGAGAAGAATAAGAAGGCTTAGTTGATATTATGAATTCTATGTTGATTTGGGATGACACACTAACTATAGAATACCGTAAATGATCCAATAATGCTTTTCTATTAAGACTATGTCCAAAAAAATTCTTTGAGACCAAAGTGTATGGTACGGACCAAAATCATAACCTTATTATGGAAATTTTTATACAATCTTGTCCCTCTATACTTTCAACTCCTAAAACTTTCCGGGAGTGCGTGCACTACTTCCGATCTAATCCTTTTACAATTTTTACCTTTAACACTATATGATGATTTTTATGTAAAATGAATCTTCAAAACCCTACATGGTGAAAGAATCGTACAAAAAAACATTAGTTGGGTTGTGGGCACCCTTGTACACCATCAACATCACCACTACTCTGAAGAGGGATCAAAATTCACATCGTTCTTGCCTAACATATGATATCTAAAATGTATGCAACTATATTTATACTCATGACCTTGTAACAATGTGATTGTAGTTGACCTTTTCCATAGCTTGAATTTAATTTTATAATGTGTCTTTTTTAATTTCAGATCTAAGTGGATGATTCCTAGAATGAGTATGTAGACTATGTGAGGCTCAAGGGAGTCTTGGAGTATATTTTCTTGTGATTTCTCTTAGTGTTTGCTCATTCAAATGATAGAAGTCAAGTAGATAGAATGACCTCCCTAGTGAGAGATAATAACTTTCTTAGATATGTGCTATGGATTTGGAAAACTTGGATAAGGCCAAATAGAAGTATACTAAAGGAATTAAAATTGAGAAAATTAATGTTAGAGGAAGAGGGACCAAATAAGCCAAGTCATCCCATAACATATGGGTGTTATCACCCTTCTTGGACGTTATGGTCCCGAGAGGCACGTGTGAGTAATATAAAAGTAATAATTATAATATACAAGGGTATAACCTGATTTGATGGATTGATATGACCATTATGCAAACAAATAGGTTGTGTGTGCAAACAAGAATGAGTGAGATATACCTAGGAATAACATAATTAGTAAAATTAAACAAGTGTGGGCTAGTGCAAGAATATTGTATAATTTATGTTTTTACAAGACATTAATTACCATAATGAGCATCTACATTTCCCCCTTTATGTATGGAATTTAAAATTACGTGCCTAGAGAAAAATTCACCCGAGTGTGTAGACACACTTTTTACTTCACTTGGAGTGCATTATTCTTGTGCTAGTACTTTTTTTTTCTTCTGGTTGTTTTTTTTCCAAGATGAGTACCTACCTAAGAAAATTGTAGTCAATGTCCGTAGTATAGGAATCGGACTATAACATAATAATATCAAAATTAGTGTGAAAATATAAATATGTAAGTAGAAATGAAAAATAAGGGAAATAATACACATGATTGTTTAGCGGGAGAAGGGGGAGAGAGTAATCTCGCTACCGTTATCGTGGATATTTTATGAACATTTTGTTGGGACCTGGTTGGATGGAATTGGGGGTGATCAATCCCCAAGTGGAATGTGCCAAGGAGAATAGAAAGAAGTGTAAATGCACCCCACATGGTGAAGATAATCGCATGGAAAACATTTTTCTCCACATCTATCCACAAAAATATGAACAATGGGAATACAATCCTATGAGGATAAAATTCACCTCGACACTTCCCAAGATCCACGGATAAATGCCTTTGTAGATGAAAATGAATCTAATTGATTTTTAAATGATAAAATAATGTACCAGGGAAATGATTGCTTGCACATACCCTTTGTGCCAAATTAATATGAAGTATACCATGTATTTTGTGATTAAAACTGAATAAAAATCCTATATATGTCCCTTAGGATGGAAGCATATGGAATGGACGATAACGTGTAAATGCTATGTTCATTTTTATATGGTTTGGTCACGTGTTTTCTGAACCAAGTTAGTTTCTAAGCCATTTTATGAGCCTTTTCACTATCTAATTATGTACCATGTCATTTCGTTTCCTAGTTCTATACTATTGTGAGGGTGAAATGTCACTCACTTTGGTTGCCCCTTTATTTGGGGCATGTGAGATTAAGCAATGTGAGTGCGACCCAAACAAGAGGACATGTAGATGATGTGTACAAGTGTTTTAATATTGTTTTAGGGGAAAAGAGGGAATGTGCATAGTGTATACCACGACACACACATAGTAATATAACAAAAACTAACAAAATATAAGTAAAAAGTAATAGGAAATAACATAGTAGATATAAGTAAAATCATACAAGGACACACAAATAGGAAAAAAAGGAAATTAATATGCCACATACATGGAACACCACTTGGGATGCCACAAGAAAATTAACGGACTCAATGACAATAAGAAATAATCAAGTAAAACAGGAAATGCACATAAACAAGTGAAAGTAAAAATTAAGTATGTAAAACAAGAAACAAGCCATAATATGAAAATGATTTTGGTTTGGAAATAACCTCCAAAATATATATTACACATGAAGGTCCCATTAACATGATAGAGTAATAAATAGTATGAAACAATGTATGTACTGATTGAATGAGGTAAGATAAGGTAAAGTAGAAAATATTGGAATAGTAGCACTTACACATAAGTGTAAAGTGGATGCCCCTAGTAGTTGTGGAAGAACTGGTAGAGAGCAATGTCAAACATCCTGCATAGTGTAAAAATTTGTGTGTAGACTGTATTCAAACACATGTACTGCATGAATGCATGTATGTATGACAAAAAAATATAAAAATACTATGTATCAAGATAACATGATAAGTAATGTGCAACATGGATAATATAAGCATGTAACAACCAAGAAAGAACAATGAACATATTTTTGGATGTTTTTATATATTTGAATGTTTTTGGGTTTTTAACATATATGAATATTTTTGGATTTTAAGACCCTTGAGGGTATAAATGAAAACCTATTCTCCGAAGAGAAGGAAGGGTGCTCCATGAATGCCCCCATGGGAAATATTGATATTTTTAGGGATTTTGAATAATATAAACTATGTAGCTAGAGATGGGAAGCAAGGTTTCCCATTGTGTGTGTGTGTGTACAAAGTGATGTTCAGGTGTGTAACCACTCCCTAAACATTCAATTTGAACCTATAAATAGAGTGTTTCGAGTAGGAAGGGAGGGATAAATCTGGATACCTCATAATGTGGGAATTAGAATAGTACAAAGACTAATAGAGAGTTTCTTCTAAATTTGGATCAATGCCTACAAGGCCCGAGTTAGTTTGCATAATATATGAAATGGTTGTGGTACCTAAATGAAAATCCTATAATATGCAAGTGATACATGGCCATGATATATTCTTCATCGGTGTAAGGTGGTCCATGCTTGGTCATGTGCTAATTCCAATGTATCATGTTAGGCATGTAATCAGGTAATGAATCATTATGAATTGTGACCATGCTCTTGTGTAGAGGGTAGAATATGATAGAATGATGTTTTTAAATATTACCTCAATATGTTGTAACCAAGAGTGGCCAAGCGTAAGTGGAGTAGGTTGGGTGTCAAGGGAAACCCACACCTTCGTGGAAAGGATTCTTGGACCAAAATAAATTAGTAACATGATGTAGCCTTGGTAATCACTAGATGACTATAGAAGAGGAGTAATGTATGAAGGACTAAGTCCTAATTATTTTAGGGATTCATATGTATATACATTGTGTAGTCCCCACTAGCTTCCCTGCACCATTTTTCTCTTGGCTCATCTCATTTAATGGACTATAGACATTGATATAATACTATTAGGATATTATGTGGTTTTCTCATGGATTACTTTTGTGATACAAGTGTTGTTTGAGGAACATAGTTCCAATATATTGTTTTGATTTATAATTCTAGTTTTCATGTACTTACATTGTTATGGATACTAGCTAGATGTGACTCAGATAGATCTTAATTGATATATGATAGATGTATGTAAATTCTTATGCATATTTTTATTACTAGTTATTGCGACGATGAGTTAGATGTTATCATGGAATAACTTAGATAGATTCTATATTTTGAGTTCTTTGTGGATATACATCATATGGATAGTTATCTTATTCGGATACTAGTTGTTTACTTGATTTAGATTGTTAACCATAAGTGATCTAACTATTAATGTATGTGGTATCATTTAAATTATTTTATTGTATTGAGCGAGTATGATGACATGTGAATTGAGTGTACGGGTTACACGTTCACACAAGAACATATGAATCGAGTTTGGACCTCCTAGTTTACACAAGTGACCATCGTGATGAAACCTCACCTTACCTTTTTAATGCCGATGGGATTTTGTTTACAACCGGAGAGGGAAGTGTTATGGTCCACATTTCTGTTGTACGCATATAAGACTATGGAATCAATGATAGTCATGGATCATGCCATGCACTATTAAGTCTTTCTTTAAAATTTTAGGGCATACGTGAAATGGTATTTCGGTTGAGAAAACAACAACAGCTAATAGTTTCTGTCGAGACCATTGAACCATCTCTAGTTATAGATATAAAGTCAAATAAATCAATTTTTATATAGTAAAAGAAAGAGGTATTAGGGCTACATATTTATATTTGTTTGGAGTTCGACTAAACCCATAATGGTGATGATTTTAGGAAGGCTATTAATGAGACATATATTTAGCACATTTCCTCCACTTGTGTTTGGTTGTTTTATCCTTCCGAGAATCAAAGGGCTTCCTGCACATTTCCTTTTACGGAAAATTGATAGCACGAGTTGATGGCCATGAAATGGGTATAGTTGACGATGCCTTGGAACCCTTCAAGAAAATATGTCGAACCGGGAGGAGCCTTCCTAAAGTAGTAAAGATGTTGATCCCTGTGATGAGGAAAATGACGAAAATGATTAACAATCCAATTATGTTGCCCTTCATGTTTGGTTAGACCTGTGCAATGTCTTTGTTCCTTTCAACATCGTTCTAGTTTTCGTCAGGCTTGGAGAGAAGTATATCGAGTTCGGGCGTCCATAATTTCATGCCATGAAAGGTGTTTGTTTTTATCTTCTTGTAGATATTTTTTTTTTTATATAATTGAGGTATTTTGTCTAACATATGTTATCTTGGCATCTTGTTTGGTGTGGTGTTGGATGCATGTTATTTTGGTAGAGTTCTTGGCTATTTTCAAGTGGCATTTGGTGATGTGGGGTGTAGACATGCTTACCTTCATGGCTATCCACTTGTTTTCAATTCGTGATTTGTGTAAAGGAGTGGTGTGTGAAGAGTAGAGGAGACGTTAGGATTGGGGGTTGAGGTTTAGTTATTTTATTTGCATTAGAGAGTTATTCTAGATACAAATACAGAGCTAGATCAATCAATTTGTATATAGTAAAATGAGGAGATATTAGGGTTACATATTTATCTCCATTTGTAGGTATGATTTAACCCATAATGGTGCTGATTTTAGGACAGCTATTAGTGAGAGCTCCATTTAGCATAGCTCACTATAAAATTCTAGTTATTTATTTAATTTAATTGTTTCTACAACTATCCAATTACTGCTAAATTTCCAATGTTAACTTGGGTTTCAATGTGGTTAATGCCTCCGGATCTAAAATAAAGTGTTTTAATTACCATGCAAGGAAAATGATAGGTCTGAAAGGGCATTTAGGATGTGTGTGTGTCTCTCTCTCTATGTTATTTTTATCACCAAATCACTGCATCATCTGAATGCTCAATATGTGAGTGTGTCAATGTAAGTAGAGTGATTGGGTAACATGGAATTTATTCCGGTGTGGGACCTTGTCGTTGAAGCAATTCTTTAGAGAAATATGGTTCTTCTTCCTAAACCAATGCAACAAATATCTATAATTGAAGTAAATCTAACAACCACTTCTAACCTATGAATTCCAAGGAACGAGGGAGAGAGAAATAACATAAAATGAAAGAAACATAAATCTACAGAAGGTGATACACCAAAAGGTGAAAGTAGGGAATCTCTTGAATGTGTGGAAGTGATAGAAAATGAGGTGAAGAGAGGGTGTAATAGTCACCACAGTTAACAAAAACATAAAACTAGCTCCTCCATGAAAGCACAACAACAATGGAATATGTAAAATGATTTAGATTGTCATAATACAACTGCAAGTGAATTTAAAATGTAAGTAAAGACAACAGATATAAGAAAAGGGAAGAACACATCCATAATATTCAAGTCCTCAACTTCATTGATTTACACAATTTAATTAATTACAAATAAAGGCTAGGATCATCATGCAAGATGTCTAGAATGAAGGCTTGCAACACATTTTCTTCCTAGACAAATTTTGGTAGAGTTTCGGTAAGAAAAGAATCCCCCTTTCAAATGAAAGAGTTTACAATTTATAGAATAATTGGAGAGGAGAGAGAAAGTTGAAGTTTCTCGGATGTAACAAATTCTCACCTACCAAGTGCAAAAATCAATTTAAAACATCATGGGGTACCGACATATCCCATCACTATTGTATTGTAGCTTATGGGAAAAGAAATTGCTCCCCATGCCCCATTAATGGTGGTAGCTGGTTGTACATTGTCCTGGAGTGATAGAGGATAAATCCCATTTTAACCCCTTTCTGCTTGCTAAAACTGAAATATGATCATTTTGGGCATGTAGAGGACTCAGAGAGCTTTCTGGAAAGTACAATTTAGTGCAAAACAGAGTCCTGAGGATAAATTTATGTTGTTTCAAAAATCGTAGACCAGTTGGGAGAGCCATGGGCCATTACTGTTGCTTCCTAGCTCATTGCATCGATTTGGTCATGAACTACTTCCATTTTTTCATTGTTGATTCACACATGCTTTACTTCACCTTTTTGTGAAGTAAAGAAATCCATTTTCCCACATGACTCTAACTAGCATCTTGATTTTATCATGGGAGATTGTGGTTGCTTTACTTATCTTGGAAAATGGGTTAACTCGACCTTTAACTCACCACTGGCTCATTTCAGGATCATGTGTTTATTAAGAGTTACTCTCATAAAAACACTTTGAATTGTTTATTGAGCTCCCAATGAAAGAAATAAGTCTCATGTTTACCATTTTGCTTTGGGGATGGCTCGGTTTTGTTTGGTGTCAAATTCGTATGACTTTACTTACCCTGTGTCAAACTTGACACCTCTTGCTATTTTAGTAAGAGACCCTCTAAACGATGCAACTCCTCGCTTAATTGGCTCATACGTTGAAATGACATAATCCTATTGGTTGAGTTGGATCCCATTTTTTTTCATTGAAATCACCCCGCATTACTTCAAAAGTGTCAAAATGACCCTGCTCAACTTGTGAAGCAAGAGCTCCTCTATACTTGGCAATTCAAATTACTTCTACTCCACTTTGAATTGCTCACTCCCTTGATTTATGTGGTGAATCAACATGATCTTACTTGCCTTGTGTTGAAATATCCCTACTTACTATTTTAGAAAGTTCCCCTTAAATCACCGTAACTCCACTGTTTTACCTCCATACACATGCAACGATTTCAATTAACTCAACTTGTTTTTCATTCAACTCGACCCCTCTTACTACTAATTTTTCTAGACCTATGTTGATTTGACCCCTTACTAATTCCTTTTCTAGAATTGAATTGATTTTACCCCTTACTACTAATTTTTCCAGATCTGTGTTGATTTGACCCCTTACTACTACTTTTAAGTAAACCAATTCTAATTCACAATTTTACTAAGGAAATCGGTTATGGGCCATAAATTTTGACCAGATGCTTCATTTTTTGAGATCTTGGAATTTCGGAAATATATTGACCTCTTATTCACGTTGAAATCATGAAAATATGGTTTTTAAGGGGTTAAGTGGGAGAAAATTTGAAAAAATCTTCTAAGAAAAGGGACTTAGAAAGATTGTAGTAAAATGCCCCCAAGCCCATTTTTCTGAAGTTGTCCATTTTTACTAGGGGTAAAAATGGATAACAATTTGGTGACTCACGGGGAAATGTACCTACTAGATGGAGTAGAGTATCTTCCTTGAGGCATACATTGGACATGGAGTCATCTGAAGCAACTTGGAACTGATCTATACTTGAAAACTTGCACCCAAACCTATTGGGAACAATGCCATGAAGTTTCAACCTACCGCCCATTCCTACAAATACGATCTATGAGACTCGAATGATAAATACCTAAAAGTACTAGCTTAAGATTTGATTCTTGTCAAGATGAAGCACATGATCGACTAATTTCTTGACAAGTTAAAACATTTTAGGACTTGCAACAATATGCTGATTTAGGAGGAAACTTGAGTATTGCTATGAGACCAAGTTCTACCTCCCTGCTATGCTACTCTCTGTGGACATTGCTGAAAGGAGTTTCTCCGAAATGGATTTGAGAAGGTTGCCCATTAGTGATTTTCCACTTCCCGTGAGGGAACTAGAAGTTATTTGAAACTATTCTTGAAGGAACAAGTAGATGAAACCATTAAAATCCATTCCTTAACCAATTTTAGTTTCTCGCATTTGTATGTTCTTGATAATTGCAACTAATTTAAGAAAATATGATCTTCTTGCTGCAACTACTTACGGGGACATGATGTACTTGCACTATTTGGAGAAACCACGAATAAAATATATATAAAAAGTCAAATCATACATGCCTCAAGTAATACATGAAGAGTGTGCATAAGAACTTATTTTGCTGAAAGAAAACCTAGTCCTACCCTACTATAACTAGAGAAATGATAAAATCAAACAAAACTTGCAATTGGAAAGGAAAAGTAGCTTTCCTTTCTCATAAGTTGTAGCCATGCAAATTATTTGGCATTAGACACAACTATTCTTGAGAGTGAGAGACTGACTAAAAGTTGATTTTCCACTCTACTCATCAAGGTATCAACTAAAAAAAAGACAAATACCTCCTCTAGTTGTTCTTCATTTGGTTCTAAGGGGAATTGCAGTTGACCCTTGGCACTTTGAAACTCATCCTTATTCTCAAAAGAAATCATGACTGGTTGTGACCCCTCCTTTGGCTCCAATGAAGCCAAGTACTTGATTGAGAAAGGTCTGATCCACTGGATTTTCCTATTTCTCTAAGCTTTAACTCCAATAAGGAAGTCTTCTCACAGGACATTCCTGGAAAGGGTGACTATCTATGAGCTGATCCTATTTTTGTTGCTCATCCATAGACAATTGATCTTCTGCATTGATGACTAGTATGAAATGGTTGTCATCCTTGTCTTTTTCTTCCTCCTTGTCCATTGTGAAGCATGGAGGATTCAAGTCTTCCAATCTTGATTTAAGAGGACTACATTTAAAGAAGAAGAGGTTACTTTTGAATGGTTTCTTCCACGGAAACAAGATCTTGTTGTTGAAGGATAAGTGATGAAGTAACAAAAGATGTGATTTCTATAGGATCTTCTCCATCAAAGCACTCCTCCAAGTCAGATAAGCAATCAAGCTCATCTTTGTCCGTTTGTGCCAAGGATTCTCCCTCTTGCATGATGTCATTCAAATCTGCAACTTGTTTCCTCACATATAGCTTCATCACCAAATATGAAGCTTGCAAGCTCAAACTCTTCCACACTATTAGATTTTGGAGCGATGAAGTGAGAGAGAGATCTACAATCTCTTGTGTAACCTTCTCATTCTTGTTCAAGACCTCTGAACTTGTCTTTCTCACCTCCATGTGATCCTCTTTCTCTAAGATTGGAACTAATTATTTTTCCTCTTCCTTGACTTATTTTGTAGCTAGTAATGGATCAACATCCTACGAAAAGATAGTGCCATCATGAATAATGCATTATGAGAAAATTGATTGTTGATCATCAATTTCTTCTCCTTTCTCTATTGCTACCACAAAATAAGACTTATCCAGCATTGGTTCTTCAACATTGACCTCATATGAAGGATTGACCAACAAGATAATTCTGTCAATTATGTATCTCAAAGCCCAGTTCCTTAAGTTTTTCATCATTTCTTCTCTACTAGGATCTCTTTCTTGCTATTCCTCTTGACTGGATTTATGAGTTTCTTCCCAACATGGATTTGGGAATGTAAGAGCAGGGGTGGGTTAGGTCACAAATGATTTTTTCATTGCTTGTGATGGAAGGGAAATTTTTGTATTTTTCTCTTGTGGAGGGGACTTGGGTTTGGAAGGGAAAAAGGCAGAAAAATAGATATGCGATGGAAGACTAGAAGATGAGTAAGTGGATTCCAAAATGGGGAAGCATGTGAGAATCTTGGAAATTGAATCTTGAGACAAGATGGTCCTACTTGGGGAATAGGGTGAGGGATATGGGATGGCAATGAAGGTATCTCCCATTGACAGGATGGACCAACATTTGATTCATAAGCCTCTATCTCCGAGACCCATATTTAAAGTTGAGTTAGCATCTCAACTATGAAACTAAGCTTCTGGTGTGGGTTATAGTGCATTGGCATGAGACCAACCCATGAACAAGGTTTCATGAAGGTAATATTGAATGCCTTGACTTGAGTTGTGGTCCTTGTTTACACCATAGTTGCCTCCATATTTCAAATGTATAACTATAAATCAACATCGCCAGGTGTGAGATAGCCTCCAAAATTTGCATAACCCTTCTCTTCAACAACTCCATAGTTTGGTGGGTGACCAAACTGATTTGCATCTTTCTCATATGGGTATGCATACTGCTGATATTCATTGTAGTATAGACATATAGGTGTTTGTTAATAACCTGAGAATGAATCTTGAAAGTTTGGAGGAGGGTATGAATGACATGGTTGCTGCTGCAAATGTGCATTCCATGTAGGGAATGAAGTCATGATTGTACAAATTCATGGAATAGAAGAAGAATAAAATATATGGAAAGAATAATGGATGGAAATGGATGGAAATAAGGTCTACAACTCAGAGAGTGGGTTGCTTGGATTGGTGGAGTTTCCATATGTGTTTGGTTTTGGATCCTTGATTGCTTAAGCTTTTCAATTACTACAACTTGAAGTAAGTATTCAACTTGAAGTAATCAGCTTGCTTGAAGTAATCAACTTGAAGTAATACAACTTACTTCTTCTTCTTGTTTCTCTTATCGGTGATCTTGACCTGCATTACTTCCCTTTGTTAATCGGTCTTTTGAGGGATGATTACTTCAAATTCCTTCTTCTTTTTTCATAGGTGATTTGGACTTTCTTTACTTCCCTTTGTTCATTGCTGATTTGAAATTTCTTTACTTCCCTTTGTTCATCGCTGATTTGAACCTTCTTTACTTCACTTCACTTATTCTCCTTGCTTTGTGGTGTTCTCAACATGCATTACTTAAGTCTTTTGACTTAGAGAAATTAATTTACTTAAGTAATAGCACCTTGGAGTGACACAACTTGAAGTGAAGTAAATTCTTTCACTTTGGAGCAATGAATTTACTTAAGTAGTGCAACTTGGAGGTGCAACTACTTAAGTCTTTCAATTTGAAGTAAAGTAAAGTATTTTCTTCCACCTTTTGACTTGACTTAAAGTAATGCAACTCAATAGTGCAATTACTTAAGTATTTTTTTATTTTGAGTAACTTGACTTATTTTTACAAAACTTAAAGTAAAGACTTTCAATCTAGAGTAATGCAACAACTTAAAATCACACAACTTACTTTCCCTTTCTTATCGGTGATTTAAAGTGCAATTACTCTTCGTTATTTTCTGTCTTGATTGGGATGTTGATTACTTCAACTGCTCTCTACTACAAGGTTTGAAAATCTGTAATTTACTTTTCCAAGAACACATCAACTCAAAAAAATGGAAATTATTTAATTTTAATCCAGCTAAATATTTGACTTCAATTTTTATCCCAATGGGTGTGCTTAGAACTGTTATCACCAAATCACTGCACCCTCTGAATGCTCAACATGTGAGTGTGTTAATGCAAGTAGAGTGACTGGGTAACATGGAATTGCTTCAAGGTGTGGGACCTTGTAATTGAAGCAATTCTATAGAGAAAGCTAGTTCTTCTTCCTAAACTAATGCAAAAACTACCTCTAATTGAAGGAAATCTAACAACTACTTCTAACATATGACTTCCAAGGAATAAGGGAGAGAGAAATAATGTAAAATGAAAGAAATATAAATCTACATGAGGTGATACACCAAAAGGGGAAAGTAGGGAATCTATTGAATGTGTGGAAGTGATAGAAAATGAGGTGCATATAGGTGTAACATAACCATAGTCAATAGAAACATAAAATTAGCTCCTCCATGAAATCAAAAAAACAATGGAATTTAAAAAACAATTTAGATTGACATAATATGACTGCAAGTGAATTAAAAAGGTAAGTAAAGAAAAAAAATATAAGCAAAGGGAAGAACACATCCACAATACTCAAGTTCACAGCTTCTTTGATTAACACAATTCAATTAATTATAGAGAAAGGAAAGGATCATCATGTAAGATGTCCAGAATGAATTCCTGTAACACATTTGCTTCCTAGACAAATTTTGGAAGCTTTTTGGTAAGTAAATAATCCCCTCCTTTCAAACAAAAGAGTTTACAATTTATAGAAGAGTTAGAGAGGAGAGAGAAATTTGAAGCTTCTCGAGATGCAACCCCTTCTCACCTACCAAGTGCAAAAATAAATTTAAAACATCATGGGGCACCTGCATAGCCCATCACTAATGTACTATAGCTTATAGGATAAGAAATTACTCCCCATGCCCCATTAATGGTGGTAGTTGAATGTACAATGCAAAATGTCATTTTTAACCCTTTCCATTTTCCGAAACTGAAATATGAATTTAATGGCACGTAGAGTACTCCGAGAAATTTTTGGAAAGTCTAATTTTTTGAGAAAGCAGAGCCCCACGGAGAAATTTATGGTGTTTCAAAGATCACATACCAGTTGGGAGAGCTTGGTGCCATTCGCTACTTCCCAACTCATTGTATCGATTTGGTCATGCACTACTTCCATTTTTACATCTCTGATTTCCACATGCATTACTTCACCTTTTTGTGAAGTAAAGAAATCCATTTTTCCCACATGAATCCAATTGGCATCTTGCTTTTATTGCGGGAGATTGTGGTTGCTTTACTTATCTTGGAAAATGGGTCAACTCGATCTATAACTCACCTCCAGGATCGTTTCGGGCTCATGTATTACCTAAGAGTTACTCTCACAAAATAACACTTTGCATTGTTTATCAAGCTCCCCAACACAAGACCTAAGTCTTACATTTACCATTTTTCTTTGGGGTGGCTCGATTTTGTTTGGCATAGAACTCATATGACTTGACTTACCCTACGTCAAACTTTACCCCTCTTGCTATTTTAGTAAGAGCCCCTCTAAACACTGCAACTCCTTGCTTACTTGGCTCACACATCGAAATAAAATAATCCTACTGCTCAAGTTGGAGCCCATTCGCTTTACATTAAAAGTAACCCGCATTAATTCACAAGTGTCGAACCGACCATTCTCAACTTGCAAAGTAAGATCTCCACTATACTCAATGATTAAAATTACTTCTACTCTACTTTGAATGCCTCACTTCCTTGATCGATGTGGTGAATCGACTTACTCTTATTTTCCTTATGTTGAAATATCCCCTGCTTACTATTTTATCAAGTGCCCCCCGAATCACCAAAACTCTATCATTTTACCTCCATATGCATGTGGTGATTTCAATTAACTCAAACTTGTTTTCCATTGAACATGACCCCTCTTACTACTGTTTTTTATAGACATGTGTTGATTTGATCCCTTACTACTACTTTTTCCAAACTGTGTTGATTTGAACCCTTACTACTACTTTTTCCAAACATGTGTTGATTCGACCCCTTACTACTACTTTTTCCAGACCTGTGTTGATTTGACCCCTTACTCGCTTTTAAGTAAAACAACACTAATTCATCACTTTACTAAGGAAAGTTGTAATGGGCCATAAATTGGTTAGATGTTACGTTTTTCAAGATATTGGAATTTTGGAAATATCTCAACCTCCTCTTCACGTTGAAATCATGAAAATATGGTTTTGATGAGGTTAAGTGGGAGAAAAATGGTAGAAATGCTTCCAAAGAAGGGGACTTAGAAAGATTATAGTAAAGTACCCCAAGTCCGTGTTTATCAAGTTGTCCATTTTACGAGGAGGTAAAATTGATAACAATTATGCTTTTGGTTTTGAAGACACCTAAATATGAATACACAATTTTACTACTAAAATTACACCGTTTATTGTCTTTCCCATCAATTTTTTTATAATTAGTGATTTCCCGCTAATTAGCTAACATTCCCCTTCATCTCGGTCAATTAACAACACTTTGTTAATTAACTAGCATTTCCCTTCATTTTGGATGCCAATTAACGACACTTCATTAGTTATAATCCTCTTTTAATTAACTATCATTAGTTAATTAATCCTTTAATCCTTTATTTAATCAATAAACCCTCTTATTGGTTAAATCCCTCTTACAAATCCTCCAAATTCTATCAAATTCCTCCTAAATCACCTCCAAATAGATTTCTAAGCTTATTTTGGCCTATTAATTAATCCTAGTTGATTAATTAAATCATCTCCAACTCCCATGAGTTTCTAATTCTACTTAATTCTTTCTAATCATGTTTATCCCTTCTAATTCTACTTTATCTTTTATCCCACATTCACCTTTCTCCCAAATTGGAAAGCTATATATAGAACCTAGTCTCCCCCTTCCAAGCTTACACCTTTACATGTCCTTGAAATACATTAGCATATGATAAGAGCTTTTTCCACCATTGAAGAAGCTTATTGATCTTGCACCCATTTATCCTCTCTTTGCAAAGAGTAGTATTGGAAGATCCATACATGGCCATTAAGCCATATTGGTGAGATCCTTTCCTCTTCTTGGAGATAGCATCCTTTGATCTCATTGTAATCATAGGAGAAACTATTCTTTAGAAATCATATCCAACTTAGCAAGGAATGGATTAGTGTTTTCAAGTTTAATTTGGATGCATTAATTAGCTTTTGTTCTTGCATAGATTTATCATGGTGTTTTTGGTAGATTAACTAGGTTAGGATTCTACTTGGTGTTAGTTTCCTTTCATTAACTTAGTTTGATTTATTCACATGCACACATATGGAACACCTGGTGGGACATCCCTTTGTCTCATGCACATTTCTCTCAAGTTTTTGTAGTTAAATTTCATTTTTGCATACTAACCTTTATTTCACATATATTGATAAATATTGTATTTCTTAACTCCTTTTGTTGAGTATAGGCACCTAAAATATGCCTACGCAGTTTTTATTGATAAAATGATACTATCTTATTTCCCATAATTTCTATTATAATTAGTAATTTTCCACTAATTAACTAATATTACCCTCTATTTTGGTCAATTAACAACACTTCATTAATTAACTAGCCTTTATTCCATTCTAGATGCCAATTAATGACACTTCATTAGTTATAATCCTCTTCCATTTGAATAATTAACTATTATTAGTTAATTAAGCCAATTTTGCATTGTATTAATCAATAAACCATTTTATTGGCTAAATCCCTCTTTCAAATGCTTCAAATCATATCAAATTCCTCTTAAATCACCTCCAAATAGCCTAAAAATCTTATTCTATCCTATTAATTAATCCTAGTTGATTAATTAAATCATCTCCAACTCCCATGAGTTGTTAATCACTTGTTAATTCCTTTAATCAATCTTAACAAGTCTAAATCTACTTTATCCTTTATCCCACATGCACTAGTTCGTAAGCTTCTCCCAAATTGGAAAACTATATAAAGGACCCTCCTACCTTCTTTCACACCTACACCACACTTTTTCTAGTGATTTATACAAGCTTATGATAAGATCCTTCTCCATTCTTTGGAATAACTACTTCATACGTGCATCCATTCTCTCATTGTTGAGTAGAAAAGAAGATCTAAGTATGGCCTTGTAGCCATTTCTTAATGAGATCCTTCCCTCTCTTTGGAGATCAACACAAATTTGATTACTCATAATCTAAAGAGGCTCATGCTTATAAGTAATCATACATTAAAAGAGTAGGAATGGTTAACATTAGGTGATTTCATTCATGTTTATGTAATTAATATAGTTAGTTCCTTTAAACTTTCATCATGATGTTAATGGTAGATTTATATTTACTTTTAGACTACTAGGTTTTAGTTTCTTTTAATTAGCTTAACAAGTTTAGCGGTCACAAGACCTGATAAGTGTCTAAAGTTAAAATAATTCATACAAGATCTAATCGATAGCGGAGATGTGGAAATGGATTCCCTAAGACCTAGCAAGTCTTCCAATCAAAACTTGGGAATTTATAAGGAAAATTTCTCTAATAAAAATAAAGGGGAGAAAAAGCTAGATCAAGGCTAGTCTTCCTGAACAATAGTACCAACTATTTTTCCGTAACGAATAATCCTTTTGATTCTCGTAATTGGTTTTGTTAATTCACCTATTGAACATATCAACACTATTAAGATTAAAATGAGAGATTGTGTTGTGGTAATGCAACGTTCTCACCTCGTTATCCCATAACCTCCTCTGCCTACCCCTCATGATAATCATTATGAAATTTTAGAACAACTTGAGAAAACCACTACTAATATTTTGATCTTATAATATCTAATGTTTACAAAGAAATCCTTTGTGAAATGCTATAGGGGTCAGGAGTGTCAGTTGATATTGATCCTACGTGTTTTTAAGGCTTGGTCATGCAAATTGATCCTATTGAGCACATAACCTTTAGTCATCAAGAGATTCCTAAAGAGGATCCTACACATAATATACCCTTACATATTGAAGTCATTGTTCATTATAAGAAGATAAAAAGGGTGCTTATGGACGGTGGATTAGGCCTAAATATTTGTACTCTGAAACTGGTTTGAAAACTAGGCTACACTAATGCTGATCTAGAACCTAAGGTCATCACCATCAAGGCCTATGATAATAAAGAGAAACAATCAGCTGGCATGGTTACCTTTCCTATGGAAGTAGGGCCTACTACTCATGACACCAAGTTCCATGTTTTGGACTTAGAACTTCCTTACAACATGCTCCTCGGTCGACCATGGATTCATGTCATGTTAACTATGCCTTCTACGTATCATCAATGTCTAAATTTATACCATGAAGGACATACTATTACCATTTATGGGATCCTCAACCCTTTGCTCATTGTAGAGCATTATTGGGTTATTTTCCCACCACATTTGAATTTCCTTCTACAGAAATGGCCGTTCAAGTTTAATCAAATGTGTTTGCCTCAACTGTTGATCCAGATACCTCGGGATCTTTTAAGGATGGTGCTTCTACATTAGGATATGCATTTTATTCTGGGAGATCAAATCTATTGCAAATATCTACGAAGAATATGATCTCTAACAAGCCCTTTTAGTTTCCAAACTCCCCTATCACCAAAGACACGGGGTAGGCCCAACTACAAATATCAATGACCCCAAGAGCATTGTAACATTGGAAATTTTCTTCTGGTGGTATTTTAGCAGAGGAGAAGGTACTTGACAATATTGTATCCCAAATTTTGGATGACCAATGGCTCCATGCTATCAATCACCCAAGTATATAATCCCAAATAAAATTATGTATGCTATGGGATATAAAGGATATGACTATGGAACAAATTAACAAGGTATGTGGAAATATCTTCGATACCACATCGCAAAGTTTATAAGTATAGAATTAGTGTCTCGACCATATGGGTCCAATCCTCCAGAGGTCAAAGAAACCTCTTCGAAAGAGAAGATAGTTCGTCCAATTATGAAAGCGAAACAGATTTCCGGTGTAGTCTTTACAAAGAAATTTTCTCTAGAAACTTATTTTCTTACACTACTATATTAACCATATCCCCTGTCATTCCTAAGTTAAATATTGTCTATCCTTCCCTTTTCCATTAGGACCAACAAAAACATGTACCAATCGAATTATTTGAAAATGATGAAGAAATTGGTGAGTTTATGGGTCTCCGTGACAACATTCCTATTGGTGATAATAAGAAGGGATTCTCCATTAATATTGACACATGCACATACTTTGGGGAGGAGGATGAACTTCATGGTCAAAAAAATCAAAAGAAAAGAAAGGGAAAGATATCTTCAGAGAAGCCTTGTAAAAATAAAAATTCCAAGTCCTATAGTGAAAACCTCTTTGAGGAACTTGCATACAAACAAATGGAAACATCACTAGACATAAAAATTGACCACTCTAAGGGTGAAAATCTCATTGAGAATCCCTTAGATGCAGATATCAATCTCCCCCAATCTTACGCGCATGGAGGAAGAATCTAAATTGCTAGTGGAGGAGACTATAAATGTGAACATTGGAATAAATGAGGAACTTGGAATGGTTAAGTTGGGAGCTTCACTTTCAACACAAGAATATAATACCTTTTTCATGCTTCGCACAAATTTTAAGAAATATTTTCTTGGTCCTATATAGACATGACAGGGTTAGATCCCTCATAAGTAGTGCATAATCTAGTTGTGTACAAAGAAGAAAAGCGCATCAAGCCGAAGCTTAGAAAGTACCTCCTCATTTTGTCCTATTAGTAAAAGAAGAAATAGAGAAACTATTGGTGGCAGGATTCATTAGGCCTATTGATTATTAGGAGTGGATTTCCAATATAGTACCTGTACAAAAAAACCCATTGGTATCTAGATTTTTATTGACTTGAGCTATTAATAAAGAGTTTCCTAAGGATGATTTTCCTCTTCCTAACATCGATATGATTCTTGATTCAACTACTGGTTATGAAATTCTATCACTCATGGATGGTTTTTAGGATATAATCAGATTAAAATTGTAGAGGAAGATCAACACAAGAAATATTTTACCACCCCTTAGGGGACATTTTGTTATCAAGTCATGCCCTTTGGCCTCAAGAATGTAGGTGAAACCTATCAAAGGGATATGAGTGTAATCTTTCATGACATGATAAATGATATAATGGAAGATTATGTGGATGACATCTTAGGGAATTCCAAGACTATATATGAAAATCACATGATATTACGGTGTATATTTCATTGTCTTAGAGACTATAAGGTAAAACTCAACTTGAAGAAATGTGTCTTTAAGGTGCTATCAAAAAATTGTTAGGATTTATTATTTCAAAAGGGGAATTGAAGTAGATCCTACAAAGGTTACTTTAATAACAGAAATTCCTACTAAGAACATAAAACAATTATGCAGTCTATAGGGGAATATTCAAGCTATCAGAAAATTTATCTTCCAGATCACAGACAACTATCATTCATTCAAACATATTCTAAAGAAAGATGTTGATTTTCATTAGGGTTTCGAATAAAAACAAGAATTTTCTTTGCTTAAGGAATATCTGTCTAAACCCCCTGTTTTAATGGCACCTACTGCAAGAGAACCCTTGTTATTGTACATTTCGCCACTCAATTTACAATAGGTGCGCTTTTGGCTTAGTACAATATAAATTAGAAATAATAATGTTTCTATTACCTTAGTCATATGTTGATCACTTACGAGCTTAACTATCAAACAATTGAAAAGGCTTGGTCATCATTTTTTCTTTTCAAAAACTTCGTCATTATTTGCTAAATAAAAAGACCAAACTCATTTCCAGAATTAAACCACTAAATTAATTATTATCTAAACCTGCACTTACATGAAGGATGGCTAATTGGATCATCCTACTTAACGAGTTTGATATTGAGTACGTCAATCAAAATTCAGTCAAAGGGTAGTAATCTTGATGGATCAACTAGATGAAGCAACTTTACTAGGAATAAATCCTTTGAGTCCGGATCTTCCGATTCTTTCATGATGTACATTGAGGAGTCCATCACATGGAAACTATACTTTTACGGATCCTTTACTTTTCATGGTTTTAGAGCAGAAGTTGTGCTTATTACCCCTACAGTGATAATATTCCTTAAGAGTTCCTAATTGGTTTCCTATGTACAAATAACATATTGGAATATGAAGCACTAATTACGAGGGGATGAAACTTGCTATCAAGTGGGACATTATAAAGGTTAATGTAGTAGGTGATTGTCACTTAATCATCACACAGGTAAATGATGAATACAAAGTTAAGGATGAAAAAAATTCTTCGTTACAAAAATTGGTTGACACTTTGAAGGATTTATTTGAGAAAATAACATTTCAACAGATACCTAGAGGAAAAAATCACTCAGCATTGATTATATGACCATAGTTGGGTCTATGTTACGCATTCCACTTGGAAATAATGACATGTCATTATTTGTTTAATGTCTATGCACACCTGCATATGACATTCCAAAGTCTTGTTTGGTATGTGAAGTTATTGGTCCCTTTACCCCTTGATATCTTGACATTTTAATTACCTTCATGATGGAACCTTCCCTATTGACATTTCCAGATATGAAAAATGAAACCTTATCCAGTGCATAGCCCGCTACACCCTACTTGGGGAAAACTCTATCATAGAGGCTATGATGGGAATCTTCTACGTTGCCTTAATTCGAGACAAACTTATCTTAGCGGTCAAGGAGGTGCATGAAGGAATATGTAGGTCCCATACAAGCGGCATGGTTCTAGATAAAAATTGTTAAGAGTAGGCTATTATTGGCCTACCATGGAAATTGACTTGCTATCAATATGTTAAGAAATGCTTGTTGTGCCAAAAGTATGGAAATATGATACATTCCCCAACACAGTCTTTATAGCCAATCACAACTCCATGGCCTTTTTCAAAGTGGGGACTCAATCTCATTGGAAATCTTACCCCTACTTCATCTGATGGCCACATGTTCATTATTACTACCACTGATTATTTCACAAAGTGGGTAGAGGTTGTTCCTCTTACCTATGTTACCGGTGCCAGATTTCAAAGTTCATCATGAACCACCTCATTTTTCATTACGACATTCCCTTTGCCATTGTAGCTGATAATGACAAGTATTTCAAGAAAAAAACTATGAAGGTGTTGTGCCAATAATTTCAAATATAAATCAAATGGTCAAGTCCATGTTACCCTCAAGGTAATGGAAAATATGAAGACTCGAATAAGACTCTTGTTAATATAATGGAGAAGATGGTTAACAATATTAGTCGTAATTTGCATGTATATATTCATCCTACCCTCTAGGAATATTGAACTTATATCCACACCCCCACTAGTGTTACTCCATATTCCTTATTTTTTTGGCTTATAAGTTGTCCTACTCCTTGAGATCGAGATCTCTTATTTGTGTATATCTTTGTATGACTATTTAGACAAAGAGGAAGATTATATAGTTTTTAGACTCATAGAACTATAGTTGCTAGACAAGAAACACCTTCATGCACCGGATCATCTAAAAGTGTATCGAATTAAGTGCGTCGGGGCTACAAAAATATTCATACCTCACCAATTCTAGGTAGGAGACCTTATATTGAAATAAAATCAGTTCAACACCATGAAGGATCATGAGAAGAAGGGTAAGTTTGAGCCTAATTGGTTAGGACCATATGTTGTGGTTGTTAAGTTTGGTTCATGAGCATAAAACTTGTTTATTCTAGATGGTGATGATTTTTGGGAACCAATAAATTCCATGCACCTCAAGCGGTTCTACACTTAAGCATGGAGGTCCTTCAAATATAAGAAAATAAAAAAAGTATAAAAATTAGAAAAATAAATAAAAAGTAAAGAGAAATCAATCCATCCAAGTGTGAAAACCACACAATTGTGGAACTTTGGACAAGTCCTTTGGTGAAAACCAGTTTCCAAAGCACCATTGAGGGTCTGTTGTTCACAAACATCTCATATCTAGGAATACAATGGCTTTATCCTAAGCTAGTTTTTTTCCGTGTCTGATATAACTTTGAGCTTATCCTTCGTGGTCTTGATCCAACCGATCCTACTCATATATGTAAAGATTTTTACTTTGTACATTCCTATCTCATGCTAGGGTCATTTTCGCATATTCAATTTCTTACACATACGCTTAATGTTTTCCCTTGTATATTCCCATCTATCGCTGGGGGCATCCATGTTTCTTCATTTTATTGCACATAGCTTTGGGAAACTGTATGAAAAACTCTAAATATTCGAATAACTTTTCAAAAAAATTTAAAAACATTCAAATATGTTTGTTCAAAAATCCCTAAACATTCAAATACATTTCATAGAAAACTAAAAATAATATAACATTGTATCATGAAATACATAAAAAAACATAAAATATTTCTTACTTGGTTGTTTGTTTATACATGGGTTTTTTGACTTGCCTTTTCATGTTGTATGCTTTGATTGGATTCATTTACTTACTTAGATTAAATCTTACTTTGACCTATTTTGAAGTTGATTGGATTCAATTTATCTTGCATACTTGTACATAGTTATATGGTTATGTTAGAATTTATTAAATTTTTCTTGTGTTTTTCTTTCTTGCTTGTAGAGTTTGTTATCATTTAATCATCAATATCATCTATCGTCACATCTAAACATCATCACATATCAATAAATGTTAAGCTACATCATCATACAAATGAAAATTAAACATGTATTCTAAGCTAACATCATATGATATCATGAATTGGGGCAATAGGGATTATTTTTATCCCCCTTTATCATAGACCATGATAAAAACATGGGCTAAACATACTATCTCATAAACCACAAAGTGTTATATCATAAACATCATATCTCATAAAACACAATGTAATATCATAAACATGATATCTCAAAAAAAAATGTGATAAAATATAAAAGTCCATCATCATCATATAAATATCAATGTCCATATACAAGAAGTGTCTTGATGTACATCAGATATAGTATATTCCATCATGATCATGGATCAAAATTGTGCCTTCATCTTGAGGCATACTAAAAAATAATACATATACATCAAGTCAAAACTATGTCTTTATCATGAGGCATACATAAAAATAATACATGAGTACAATGAGAGAGTCAACCCGACTCTCACCAACACTAGGAAATCCCGACCTATTCTTCCCAAAAATGTGTCGGTGTTCCATCTTGATGGTTGTTTTTATTAAATGATCATTTTTCTACCATTTTCAGTATGATGGGGCATATTTTTGCTTCTCGGCAACCTTTTCTTCTAGTTGGGGCATATTTTTACTTCCAAGTAATTTTTGGTAATATACCACAACATCGTCATTCTTATACATCATATTATTCCTTAAATTTAAAAAAAAAACAAAAATCGTAAAAAAAAAAACAATTGGTAAATTTAAAAAAAAATCATTTTAAAAATAAAATCATGCACGTAGTTAAAGCATTTATTAGACACAATGTCTTTAAACATCAAAATTTATACTACAAAATATCTTTCTTTGGTCCTCAATTATTCCCTCACATGACTCGTGGATCATTTGGATCTACCTCCATTAACAAAATTGATTTGCTTACTATGTTCGCAATCCCTTGTACAACAAGTTGCTTGTAATGTTTCATAGTGTATGATTGTTTTTTCATAGGACCCATATGTCCTTTGTATTTTACCCTCGCATGTATCCTTACTCGGGGTTCCATTTTTAACCCTTGTCATTAACTCAAACACTTGGGAACTATATCTCGATAACAAAAACATTGGTAAAATACATCTAAACATCATCATATATCAATAAATGCTAAGATACATCATCATACAAATGAAAATTAAACATGTATGCTAAGCTAACATCATATAATATAATAGGGATTATTTTTATCCCCCTTTATAATATACCATGATAAAAACATGGGCTAAACATCATATCTCATAAAACACAATGTGATATCATAAACATCATATCTCATAAAACACAATGTGATATCATAAACATGCTATCTCATAAAACAAAATGTGATAAAATATAAAATTCCATCATCATCATATAAATATCAATGTCTATATACAAGAAGTGTCTTGATGTACATCAGATACACTATATGCCATCATGAACATGGATCAAAATTGTGCCTTCATCTTGAGGCATAATTAAAAACAATACATATACATCAAGTCAAAATTGTGTGTTCATCACAAGGCATACATAAAAAATAATACATGAGTACAATGAGAGAGTTAACCCTGAATCTCACCAACACTAAGACATCCCTGGCTTGTTCTTCCGAAAATGCTTTGGCATTCCATCGTGATGATTATTTTTATTAAATGATCATTTTCTACCATTTTCACTACATCTGGGGCATATTTTTGATTCTCGACAACATTTTCTTCTACTGCGGCATATTTTTACTTCCAACTAATTTTTTTCGATATACCACAACATCATCATTCTTATACATCATATTATTCCTAAAATTAAAAAAAAAAAAAATCATTAAAAATCTAAAAAAGCAATTGGTAAAATTTAAAAAAATCAATTTTTAAAAAAATCATGCACGTAGCTAAAGCATTTATTGTACACATTGTATTCAAACATCAAAATTTATCCTATAAAAATCTTTATTTGGTCCTCAATTATTCTTGTACATGCCTCATGAGATCATCGGATCTACCTCCATTAACAAAGTTGATTTGCTTACTATGTCTATAATCCCTTACACAACGAGTTACTTGGTACTATTTCACAGTGTATGATTTATTTTTCATAGGACCCATATATCCTCTATATTTTACCTTCTCATGTATCCTTGCTTAGGGTTTCATTTTTAACCCTTATCGTTAAATCGAATACTTGGGAACTATATCTCGATAACAAAAACATTGGTGTAACTATTTTAAACGTTATTTGTTTGAGTATGTGTGTTTGTATTTTTCCCCATGTCAAAGTTAGTTTTTTTACTTTCTCATATTACATTACATTATGTATGTTGCATTGAGTTAGTGTTTTAGCAATGAACAAATGTTAGTATTATAGTTTTTCATGTTATTTTACACTTTTATTGTATGCTTATAGTATAATAAAGAGTCGATGACATAGATCA
Source organism: Taxus wallichiana var. yunnanensis (assembly GCA_018340775.1). Taxonomy (NCBI): domain Eukaryota; kingdom Viridiplantae; phylum Streptophyta; class Pinopsida; order Cupressales; family Taxaceae; genus Taxus; species Taxus wallichiana. Next base: position 166,195,334 of record CM031242.1, on the reverse strand, counting down.
TGTGAGAAAAATGATGAAACAATGTTACTCATTGAACAAGCTAGATGCAAGTTATTTTCATTTTCTTCATCTCCATTTTTCTTCATTGTCATTTCCTTCTATCAATTTTTCTTCAATAACACCTAGGGCAATAGGGATTATTTTTATCCCCCATCCCCACCTTATTTCTTCTATATATTTCCTTTATATTTTTTATCGTCAATTGACTCTTCTATAACCCCATCGAAAATTGAGGGGGAATCCTTCATTCTACTAAAGTTTCTTCTATCCCTGCAAAATTTATTTGTCTATAATTGTCTACTATTTTTGAAGTGGCATTGCTTACACCACCCTAAAGACACCTAAAATCTGCCTATACAATTTATTGCTAAAATTGTACTAACTATCCTCTTTCCCACCATTTCCATTATAATTAGTGATTTTCTAATAGTTAACTAACGTTTCCCTCTATTTTGGTCAATTAACAAAACTTCTTTAATTAACTAGCCTATTGCATTCTGGGAGATACAAATTAAGGACACTTTGTTAGTTATAATTCTCTTCCATTTGAATAATGAACTATTATTAGTTGATTAAGCCAATTTTCCATTGTATTTAATAAATAAACCATTTTATTGGCTGAATCCCTCTTTCAAATGCTTCAAATCATATCAAATTCCTCCTAAATCACCTCCAAATAGCCTTAAAAAATTATTCTAGCCTATTAATTAATCCTAGTTGATTAATTAAATCATCTCCAACTCCCATGAGTTACTAATCACTTGTTAATTCCTCTAATCAATCTTAAAAAGTCTAAATATACTTTATCGTTTACCCCAAGTGCAATAGTTTGAAAGCTTCTCCCAAATTGGAAAGCTATATAAAGGACCCTCCTACCTTCTTTCACACCTACACCACACTTTTGCTAGTGATTTATACAAGCTTATGATAAGAGTCTTCTCCATTCTTTGGAATAGCTACTTCATATTTGCATCCATTCTCTCATTGTTGAGTAGAAAGGAATATCTAAGTATGTCCTTGTAGTCATTTCTTAGTGATATCCTTCCCTTTCTTTAGAGATCAACACAAATTTGAATACTCATGATCTAAAGAGGCTCATGCTTAGAAGTAATCATACATTAAAAGAGTAAGAATGGTTAGCATTAGGTGATTTCATTCATGTTTATGAAATTAAGATAGTTATTTCCTTTAAGCTTTTATCATGATGTTAATGGTAGATTTATCTTTGCTTTGAGACTACTAGGTATTAGTTTCTTTCAATTAGCATAACAAGTTTAGCATGTACACATTGATTTTGCATGTGTTGAGTCTTTATTACAAGTGTGAAGGAGGTTAAATATTTTTAAATTTGAAGGTTATCAAAAATATTTAAGAGTTTTGACATTCTTTTTGTCAAAATCCATGTTATTGAAGTTGCACAGGTGCCCTACACTAGTGTTAATACTATTGTTGTGTCTATATTAAAAATCTTGCACTCTTGTTTATTCTCATGTGTTAGCATTAAACCACTTGTGCTAGTGTTGCTTTCCTTTACACTACCGTTTCTATAAAATTCATCTCTATCACACACGAGAGGTTGTTCACACGCTAGTGTTTCTTAAGCCCTATGTTACTATTGATAGCCCCACGTTACCGTTTATAGCCCTACACTACCATTGATAGCCATGTGTTGCCGTTGGTAGCCCAAAATTACCATTGATAACTTTGTGTTATCGTTGATAGCCATGTGCTAGCGTTTTATATAAAATGTTGTCTCATATTTCTAGAAATTCCATAATCTAATTTTTGGTGTTTGCTATTGTTTTGTAAATTTTTATGAATTCTGTTTTGTAGGGTTTAATTTGAATTAATTTTATAACACATCTAAATGATTTAATGAATGTTGTATTTCCATGCTTTTCTTAAGTCATGATAAAGTTTGTGTATGCTCTTCTCTTGCACATTTGGTGATTTTGAGAATCAAAAGTAACTAAATTATTTTTTTCTAACATTTAGATTAACTTGGAAATTTCATCATTTATTTTACTGAAGGGAATAAATATTTTTGAAAATCATTTTAATAGTCATTTGATTTAAATTTTCCATTTTCTATCTAGTTGGATCAAATGTTGTGTATGCCCTTCTCTTACGTCCTTGGATGATCTTGAGAATCAAAAGAAAACTTGGTTCAAATTTTTTATAAGAAAACTACTAAATATTTTATGCACAAGACCTAACACTTTTCAAAGACTTGATAAAATTAATATTAACGCCATTTTTGTAGGTTTCCAATGGTGCGCTAAACCACATTTTAATAAAAATATTAAAAAAACACCACTTCATTCAAAACACTGTATTTGTAGGTTTGGATAAGGGTTAAATCCCATCCTCTTTAAACTATGGGAAGTATCTTGGTATTAGCTATAAAAATCATTATGAGGGTTACCACAAGAACCCCAAAGTAGCCCACACCTTGAGGGAACTGGTGGACGAAACGGGAAGTGCCCCATTACCTACTTGACTAGAAATAACTATGAGGAATGATTCAAGTTGTCTGTATGAGGCCCCGTTCATTAATTTTATTGTGGGGTAATGGTCCTTTGTCTAGGAGTTATCTAGAAAATCATATCTCTCTTAGAAAAGTATTGGTGAGTGTTGAGAACAAAATCCTAGGTAGCCATTTGGCATTGGGGCCAACTTGAATTTATCCATCGTGTTCTAAAGATCCTTCACAAAGTAAAAACTTCTTTGGAGTCAAAACCTTGTTAGTTGAATAAGGGGAGAGTTCATTGAAGTTTGTGTCGCGTGATATTCATCATGAAACTTACAAGGCATAATTTTTTCTTAGTTTCTACTTTGTTTTTAAACAAGGAAAAACTCTGCTAAAGTTAGGCTAAGTATTTTTCATCACCACTTGTTCTATCTCCTTTGTTTTCTTGTTGACATTTTTGGTCAAAAGAGAGCAACATACGTGGTGTTACCAAAAAAATTGTGTCCACCACTTTTGTATTCACTTACATGACCATGTTGTGGCAAGAATGTTAAGTGTTGAAAGTGTTCTGGTATGTCCTCATGTTTTAGTACACCTTGTCTTGATACCCATAATCGAGATATCTCATTGTAGTTAGGTGATCCTACCTTGATTTACCCTTTACATCATTACATTGCTTGCATTATAACAATACATTTGTGATACTTACATCTTGTTTTCCCAAACTTGATATAAGTGTCTCAATTGTCTTGTTACATTGCTTGCATTGTATTGATTCATTAATATAATTAGACCTAGTTTTTATTCAAACGTTGCTTTAAGTATTAGAAGGTGTTATCATTATGTTTTTGAATTGTGTCAATCTTATTTTGATACTAACATATTTTGTTTCTTCTTTAAAAACTTGATTAAAAGTATCCAAGTAGTATTGTACACCTGAGTTGGCCTAATGGTGAAGAACACGTGCTCTCTAAATAGGGGTCACAAGTTCAAATCCCGTAGGGGTAGGGTATGTATACCTCATTTGTAGAAAAGTTAGTTTCCTCCCTCATGTGAGTACGAGGTAGTCCCATATGCTATAAGCTGCTTGTAGACCCAAAAATAGGCCGCCCGACATCGTGGACTATAAAAACCTATTATTATTATTATTATTTCCAACATTGAGATTTAGTTTATATTAAACTAAGTTTAGGTATATATACTTTACGTTGTTACTCTGGATAAATCACCTCTCGCCCTTTTTATTATTTAAATCTTTGTTATCCAAAACTTGATTTAAATACCGAAATTGTGTTGTCATCTTGTCAGTAATAATATTTGAGATAAGTTTTTAGACATCGGAAGTAGACTCTTTTCATGATTGGTTTCCTTATTCAGGATTTTTATAGATATTATTTCCTTGGGATATTATTTCATTAGTGACATTTGGTCATATATTATTTATCCCTTTGGGACATTCTTTAGGATATTCTTTGCGACGTTATTTATGGATTTTATGGTTGTTATGCTACTAGGTTTTATCTAGATTATTTGTGATACTTGTGCACATTTTTTAGAACTTAGAAAAACATTTCCTATGCCTCCTATTACTAGAATGGGACATAGAAGATTAGGATCTAATCCTTTTTTCAATGTAAATTTAGACCCCTTGTGTGAAGATGAAACCATGATAGACCATAGTGGCAACGAGGTAGTATCTCCTTGAGACAACTATGACTTTAACGCATCCCGTATAGAAAATTTCCTCTTCCAAAATTGAGACCAAGTTCTTGCATGAGTAGTGGAATTAGGGGATAAACTACCTTAATAATTTGACCATACTATTCTTATGAACATGATCCATGGAGAAGAAGAAGTAGAACATACCATTCCAACTATTGATGAAATAATAAACCCTAGAAATCTTTCTACTTCCGAGAGATGAAAAAACAATGAAGAAGCACCTTCTAAAAGAATAGATATTTATCGATACCCACTATTCTAATTAACTATGATGGTAATGTAGAAAACAAAGATCATGAACAAATTCCCCAACTTGAAACTCGCAAAGAAACCTGAAATAACGAGGTCACTATTCAACAAAAATGCATTCCCTCGATCGTCAATTAACGAGTTTGGCTTCCCATGTCTACAAAGATCTAGGAAAAACACCACATAATGAAAAACCTAAGGTTACATATAATGATATTTACATAGATAAGCTGTGGAAGTGAGACATCAAAATCTTACCATGTGTATATTCTTGCTTCACCTTCATGTGGTCAATTTTTTTACCAAGAGTGGTAATATATGAATAATTCCCTTATAATTTTACAAGAAAGTAATGTAGGACACAACAAAAAGTACCAATTCAAATAAATTTGTCCCTATCTTTTTATCGACAATGCTATATACACCCTTTCCTCATCACTTCAACTTCCTAAATTTGATAAAAATAGGGGTAAAGTTGATCCACACAACCATGTTAAGGAATTTTTCATGGCTTGCCAAGAAGTTGCGTATAACGATAACTATCTCATTTGATTTTTTCCACGGAGTCTTACAAGAAAATATCTTGAGTGGTTTCTTCACATTCCTAAAGGTATTATGTTTACATGCACTTTGAGTTAGAAGAAACATTTGTGTACCAATTTTCATTTAATATGGAAAGTGATACTACCATGATAGATTTGTGTAATTCGAAACAACAAAACAACGTAAACTTTTCTAGTTTCCTCTAATGGTGGCAAGGTTCAGCTAGTCACTTACCTTGCTCTATGCCAGAGAAACAACTAGTTAGTATCTTTGTGCCAAACCTACATCCTGAAATAGATTTCCATTTGCAAATGCATTGTGTGAGTACATTTGAGGAAGTCATAGAAAAAGGAATCCAAATTGAGAAATATTTATTGGCTAAAGGGATTTTGAAGCCCTTTCAAAGAGATCACCATGAATCTAAACCTAAATTATTTAATAAAAAAAAAGAATGTCATGGGTGATGGCATCATGGATTCTAAACGTGTGTAAGCCATCCAAAACAATGTTCCTTTGAAACTTTCTAAAGGGCCAGTTGCACCAAGAATAAAAGGTCAAGTGTTCACTCCCCTTTCAAAATCTTTGTCATTGATCTTAAAATAGTTAGACACAGTGAACATGGTTAGGTTCCCAAGTACTATGCCTTTTTTCAATGATGTAGTAAAGCTGCCCTGGTAAAAATACCACGAGTATTGTGAGTTTCATCATGTTAAGGGCCATATCACTGACAAATGTTTGAAGTTGAAACATTTCATTCAAGACCTCATAGATAGTGGGGAAGTTAAAATGAACTCACGCAGATCTAGTAAAATTTCTAATTTTTTTGGGGGATTTACAAAGAACCATTTCCCAAACATAAATAGGGGGATAAAAATTTGGATCAAGGCCAATCATCTTAGAATAAAAATTCTAATTATGTTATTGGTGAAAAAATAAATCATTTTTATTCTATTATTAGATATGTTCACCCTATTACTGAGCAAGTGAACACTATTAAAATTAAGACACAAGTGTGTGTTGTGGCAACACGATGTGCTCATCTTATTATCCTAGAACCTTCTTTGCCTACTCCTCAGGATAGTCACTATGATCTCCTTGAACAACTAGAGAAGACTACTACTAAGATTTCTATCTTATATCTTCTTAAAATATCCAGCGTTCATAAGGACATCCTTTACAAAACCCTTCAAGGGTCAAGAGTTTCTATGGATATTGATCCTACATGCTTCCAAGCCTTTGTCACACAACTTGCTCTATCCAAACACATTACCTTCAGCTAACATGATATTCCAATGGATGATCATACCCATAACCTCCCCTTGTACATAGAGGTGATCATGACTTGTAAAAATATTAAAAGAGTTCTTGTGGACAATGGATCTGGATTGAATATATGTAGCTTGAAACTAATTAGACAATTGAGATGAACTGATGTAGAACTTGATCCTAATATCATTACCATCAAGGCCTATGATAATGCAGAGCTATAATAAGCTAGTAGGATAAATTTTCCTGTGCGAGTTGGGCATACTATTAATGATACTCTGGTTCCATGTCTTGGAATTGGAATTACCCTACAATATGCTCCTCGGTCGCCCATGGATTCATGTCATGTAGGTTGTGCCTTCCACTTTCCATCAATGTATAAAATTATATCATGAAGGACAAAAACTTACCATTCTTGGCGATCCACAACCATTTGCGCATTTCGGGCATTATTTGGTTATTTCTCATCTATAAATGAGAGTAATTCTATAGAGATAGCTATACAGGCTTATTCACAGGTTCTTACCCTAGTACCCTATTCCCATGGAAAGATGGTGCTTCCACATCTATTTAACCACTTGTTACATGGAACATGAAGGTCCTCCCTACTATCTATAGATAATACAACCTTCAACAAGCCCTCCTTATCTCTAATCTACCCCTATCACCAAAAACATGTGGTAGGCCTAGCTATCAGCCTCAACGGTCTAAGGAACATGCAACATTGACAATTATCTTCTTGGTATCCTTTTGGAAGATGAGAAACTACTTAACACTCCTATATCCCGATATCCTGATAATGAGATGGTTTCTTGCTATCAAACTCCCAAGTATGCCATCTGTTGATTGTAAAATTTGACTTGAAAACAAGCAACAATCAGGGGAAAGCATTCCCTCCTCTTTATGGGAGAGGTTACCTTATTGAACACATAGACAAACAAGAAAACCTAATTATTTACAAATGTACAAACTATCAATATTTTAATGAGGATTTTGATGTTTTAAATGTTTCCATTTCATAAGATTTTCAATACAAAAGAAAAGGATGCAGAAGAATTAATAGTCTAGAAAGTGGATAAGGAAACACTTTTAGATATATAGATCTCAAAATAATATCTTACTTATGCATGCATGAGTAATAAATCTGAATCATACACATTTGAATACATGACATATGTTGGTGCTCATTTCAAACTCGCCCTATTTGTTAAAACAAAATTCAGTCTACGTGGTTTGAAATATTTTTTGTCTCCCTGTGTGGATGATTGAAGTTTTATCTTTATCAAGTTGTTGTCATCAAATCACTTTCTATGGTCATGAAACGTGTTGAGCTCTGTGTTGTTTATAGTTTCTCTTTCCATACGACCAATTTGTTATTTGGGTGTGAATGTTGGGGTTTCCCCTTCCTTTTATTTTTCCATGGTCATGTTTTCCCTATCAAATTTTATCCCAACACCCGTGGATACATGGTCTTCTTTAATTGGACACGACATGGCGGGTCTATTTGGTGAACTTGTCACTTTTGTCACATTTGTAAAAATTCCCAATTGGTCTCATGGCTCTGATGAATTCTAATTGGCTACTCAACGATATGAAGTGGTGGAGAAATTTCTTACTTTGGCCCCAAAAAGTGTACATGTGTCATAAATCAAGCGGTTGGAAGGCAGGTCACCGGAGGTGTTTGAAACTTTTAGCTTTATTATGAAAAAGGAATAAAGTATAAAAGTGAAGCGCGGCCCCACTAATACCCACATCAAAAATAAAAAATGAAGAAGCGATTCGCCGGGGAATTTTGAGATTCTTGGATTTGTTTTGAAAAAGACTGAAACTCATAAAGTAAGCCACTGCCAGCCGACGCCCATGAAAACCACGTGTAAAGCCTATATCAAAAGTGGATGGGTGAGCCAAATGGTCCAAAAATGCACAATTTCTGTAAGTGATACAAAATGTGAAAAGAACCCCTAGGCCTACTTCAACTCAAATCTTTTCCATGTGGAGGCTTCCGCTGGCTCCTCTTTACACTAAGAATTTTTCAACGGCCGAGGCAACTTTCTTATGCTCGGGACACATGGAGGGTCTGTGCCTATTTGGGGACCTTCCCCTATTTTTACATTTGAAAGACTGCTGAAGAGACACATGGAACTTTCCGCTAGATCTTCCCATACTTAGAATTTTCAAGCGTCGATGCAACTTTCTTGGACCCTAGGCACATGGCACATTCTGTTGGTTCTTAAAAATTTTCAATGGCCGATACAAATTTTCCAGCCCCGAGACAAGTGGAGAGCCCGTGCTTGTTTGGGGTCTCTAATTTTGGGCACCATATCAAAAGTGCACCGAAGAGACACGTGGAGGCTTCTGCTGGCTCCTCTTTATACTGAAACTTCTCAACGGCTGAGGAAAATTTCTTGGGCTAAGGGCACATGGAGAGCGTGCGCTCATTTGAGGTCCTAACTCTAGACTTCATCTTTGAAGTTACATCGAATAGACACATGGAATATTCCACTAGACTTTCCCATGTTTCAGTGACCGCTGCAACTCTCTCAGGTTCTGGGCACGTGGAGGTCCCATGCTCATTTGAGAAACCTGCCTCGTGACTTCACCTTTGTAGTTACACCAAGGAGACACGTGGAGGATTCTGCTGGATCCTCTTTACACTTGGTCAACTTAGACTCACAGCGTAGATATGTGTTATAATCCATGCGAGGAAACTCATTTCTGAGAGGAAAAAATATAGGTATCTATTCCTCAAGCTGTATTATCAAAGGTGAAAAGGATTGCTTGTCAGATCAAACCATATGGAGCCACCTGAGAATTATTAAAAGGGGATTTATTGCATGAAAAAATAAAATAATGATTAAAAAGAATGTCAAAATTTATGTCATGGTGCCCCAATCACATCTAATGAAAGTAGGAAATGTGAATGGCTCACAACTTTTCCACTTAACAAAAATAGAGAGGAATATTCTCTTCAATATTTAGACTTTTGGGGGGAAATTTTGGGATGAGTGAGTGAGTTAAATTGTATAAATGTAATGAGAATACTCTTGCATAAGGGGGATTTAATTTTTTTGAGAAAGTTTGAGAAAACCATTTTCCGAGAGACCGTCTGAGAAACCTGTTTATTTTCCTATGTTTGTAGATTTAGTCATGTCAAGATGGTTACAAGTGTACAACCATTGACAAGCTCTGAGATTGTTGAAGAAACTCTCCTTCTTTGATGAATCTAGTGAACCTTGAATGTATTTGTGTTGACCATGAGCATGATTGTGTTTTCTTTTTTTCATTTTTTTCAAATAGTTTTTCATGTTCTTGTTGCAATCTTATGTTAAAATCCCTCTAAATCACACAAGATCTTATCCACATGGTAGTATTGTGGCATTTGAAATTTCATTGTGAGGAGAGCTTTCATCTTGTAATGAAATAAACAATTTAAAACCACTTTACTTTCACTGTGTTGACAAAGATTGTTTGTTAGCCTATGAGTGTATCTTAGGCGTGATTAATAAGGGATTACAATGTTTAATTTAGTCTTTAACACGATCCTTTGTGTTGAATTATTGAAGAGTGTATGAAATCATGCATCTTTGGGCCTCCATTGATACACACCTTCTGGTTGAAGGAATATTTTGGCTATTTTGAAGCATTTTGTCTATGAGTGTTCCAATATTTGTAAAGGCTCTCAAATATCTAGTATAATCAACTTTATCTTGCTTAACTTCCCACAAAAACTTCTCAAATGATAAATCCTACATGAACTACCCTGTTTGTATTGTGTATCCACAAAGATTTAACAAATTTCATTGCCAAAATATGTAGAGACAATCAGGTTTCAATTATTGTCTTTAGTAACCTAAACCTTGTCCAGAAACATCTCCACTCTCTAGTGTGACAACTTGTGAGAGTTAGATTGTGTTGTATTGATCATATTTTCTCAAGGTTTTCATGAAAATTGTGCAAAGAAGGATCTCTTGATATCCTTCACTAACACGGGTTACAGAACGGGTCCTCTCACCCTGGTTAAAGGCACAACCTAAAGTAGTGAGGGTAGATCAAACCCTTAGTAAGGTGATATCCATTTCTCCAACGCTTGAGTGATAAAGAGTTAGTTGAATCCCCTCTCGGCTACAAAATGAATTATATCATGATTTGTTTGTCTCTAAGCATCATGTCAGTTTCGTGATGCTACTCATCCCTCATAGGAGAATCAATTTGGATACCAACACCGAAGTGGCACCATTTCCAATGATTATTTGAACACTGGGACCTATTTGTGTTGAAACAACACCGAAGTGGTTCCGTTTCAGGATTATTTGAATTGCAGAGGATTATTTGAACACCAGACCTATTTGTGTAGAAACAACACCAAAGTGGTGTTGTTTCCGGGGAGTATTTAAACACATGGACCTATTTGTGTGGAAACAACACCCAAGTGGTGTCGTTTATGGAGACTATTTTTATAAATGTGTACACATACCAACCCTAGTAATGTTTCTTACATGGTTTAAGTACAAATAATTTGTTTAAACATCATCCTTTGTTGAGATTTGTAATATTTGTGCAAGATTACAAGTTCATTGTGTAGTATTTCCAATTTCTAGTGGTTATTGCACTAAATTTGCATCAATAATGATAAATGTGGGTAAAGGAAGGTTGGATATATTAAGATTTGTAGAAATTAAGCATTGATAGACACTTAGCAAGTTACTTATAGTGCATCTGCACAACTAAGGTGAAAATCCTTAGTGGCGACTCCGTGTTGAATTGAAATTTTCATGATTACCAGTGTCTTAACCTATGTCAAGTGAAATTTGTCATCGATATTTGCAAAGATGGAGGGAAGAAGGTATTTCTTCACCAGGGATCCTACTAAAAAGTTATTTCCAGAACTAGGAAAAGAAAATTCAAAAGGAAAACAAGTCTGGAAAGTTGTTGGAAATCAAGAATCAAAAAAGGAGATATTAGTTCTGAAAGGTGATCAATCTGTGGTTGAAGATTACCATATGTCTTCAAGTGATTCTGAACCAAGTAATCTTTATATAAATTTGAGTTCTCCAACTAGAGAGGGGCCATCATTTGTGTCTGAAAAGTGTGCTTCTCAAGTTTTTCCTGTTTCCTCCAAGGTTGATAGGGTTTTCCACGAAGCTGAGTCATTAGAGAATATCTATTTTGAAAGCTATACTCCTGTGCTCCAAATACCCCTTGTTCCCTATCATTATGTTTCTCCTGTAAATTCACCTCCTCAAGGAAATATGGCCCAACCTCCACCTAGACCTCCTTTTGTTGTCAACACTTTTGGACCTATAGATTTTAGAGGTATGGATGGATATCCTAATATGGTGCCACAAGATGTTAGAAATAGGTTGCCAAAGTTTCAAGGGAATAATGCCATCATTGGTGACCAACATTTAAGACTCTTTGTCAATATGATGGAATATTTTGAAATTGAGTTTGAAGACATGTATATAAAGCTATTTATTCATACTCTTGAGGAGGATGCACTGACTGGTACAAGGATTTACCAGATAATTCAATAGATTCATGGATCAAGATGAAAAATGATTTTAGATTGCAATATGGGGATAAGATAGATCCCAGGTTCCTTTTATCTGAATTTGAAAATATAAAGAAAAATCCAAATGAATCTATCCATAATTTTAATAATCAGTTCAATAAGACCTTGAATAGGCTACTTATAATCCAAGGTAGTGTGATGTGTCCTGTTTTATAAAATATTCTGACACTTTTGATAAAAAAGCCACTTATTACTTGAGAGATAAGAACCCAGGAACATTGAGGCGGGATTTCACCATGGTATTACAAATAGAAAATAACATCAAAGCAGTTGGAAAGCCTCCTAAGAGAGAAGGTGTTAAGTTAATCAATATTGAAAAGCCTCAATGAAACAAAGTTATGGATCCGGAAGATGTTGTAAAAAAATTGGCTAGAAAGTTGTTATCCAATTTTGCACACGTGGCAAGATTGGATAATGGGGTCCTATCATGTTCAAAATGAAATTATAGTCCTAGGAACCCACCTCTGATTATTATCGAGATACAATAATTAAAAATAATTCCTAAATTACATATGAAGAGATCACCTAGCATTGAAAGGCACCCAGTTGATCTCAACTCAATGAAGAGTTTGGGGTCAAGTTGATAGAGAACCCGGTGTCAAATTGATAGTCATCTCGGAAATCATCTCGGTAGAGTCTCTCAGTTGTAAGAGCTCAATGAGATCTTGTTAATACAAAATATAGCTAGTTGAAAATTGACGAATGAAAGGAACTCTATAAGGATCTCGGTAGAGATCGATGCAAAAAGATATGAAGGCCGAGTCAGGGAAAGCTAAGTTAACATGAGGCTAGGTCTAATCCATTAAGACAGTGCTCAACCAACCACTTGGGAGAATTATCTTGTTTGACCGAGATGATATGAGATTATGCAGATATGGGAGGTTCAACATCATTGAATCTTGGGTTTGTAATTACGTAATGGAAGGACTTCTATTGACCCAGGAAGATAGTATAAGCATCATAGAATACCAATGTAAAATTGAGTCAAATCGACATCTTAAAAGAGTTGTGAATTATAACGGTGTTCAGACCTTCCTCGGCCGAGCATTCGGTGCACAAGGCAGCAGACATGTTGCAGTATAGTAGAAGTTCTTTTGAGTGCTTCCAACAAGAAGGTCCTCCAACTATATTGTTATCTATCAAGATCGAATGCATCCTCAAATTAGGGATTTTCCTTCAAGATATTTTTATCAAAATTGATTAAGTGACAGTGAGAGTGTTAGTGGGAGATCTGATGAAATTTATTACAAATATTCTCTATCGAGATCTTACTTGTTTTATGATGTAACTCATGGAAGTGAATCTCATAGAGGTGGAACTGTTTCATATCAGAATATTCATGAAGCATAATTTTCTTTGCAATTATATGAGCATCTTCAACGAGCCACTAGGTCATCAGGCATAAAGGTTTCTGTCGGAATTATCACACCTTACAAGCTACAGCTGAAATGTTTACACCAAGAGAATGATATTTCCACGCATGGGAAAATTCCATGATGATTTCCAAGTGGGTTTTCATGAATGATGAGGAAAGTTTGTTAACTCAATCCGTAGGAGATTTGGAAAGCATGGTCAATTGGAAATATTGGGATAAAAAGCCAACAAAAGGTTTCCACGTAAAGGGGGCCACGAGTCTCATCTTGCCAAGGATGTGGAAATTTGGGAAAACACCACCAAGCGTGATAAAACCGTGGAAAACCATAATCAGACTTCCGCGAATGGGAGAAATCGGATCAAATTGCCAAGTGGAGATCATACAATGGTGATCCGTCATGAGAATTCCACGGGCTTGGAGTGGTCCGAGTCAACATGCGAGTCATCGGGAGGATTAAAAGATAGTTGTGAATTGGAGTGGGTTATGGGGAAAAAAATGTGACATGATACCAATTTCAGTAGAGGCTACAGGCCAAGATAGAGTTTTGAGTCAATGCATTATGCAGATATTTGTTAAATGATACCTTGAAACATGGCGAGGGGGGTCGGTGCAAACGGTTTGAATGGATGGGAAAAGGAGAACATTTCATAATTTATGAAGAATCACTAAGCAAACCACTACGAGGAAATAAAGTGGCTTCGTATCTTGTCGTAGACCCAACCAAAGCGATGCGTTAATGGCTTAGTCATGCTTCATTTGCAAAGAGTTTGACAAGAAAGTGATGCTGAAAACTCATTTAGATGGAAGTGATAGGTGATAAGCTCCCACGCACCGGCAGCAAAGCAGGCATGTTAAAGTATAGTAGAATTTATTTTGAGCGCTTCCAACAAGCAGATTGTCCAACTATGTCTTTAGCTATTCAGTATCGAATGCATCCTCAAATTCGAGATTCTCAATGCTCTAGCATAATGCAGATGTAGGCTTATCCTTATTCTGAACTCAGATCCATGGTATCTGTAGGAAATAAATATTAACTGCCGTGTACGATGGATTGGAGTCACGCTATTCAAGGCTTCATAAAATTTCCCTGAATTAGGAGATGAAGGTTTATTATGGTGCATAATGAAATGATTCATATTGCTCAACATTTTTTCTCCTAGAAATGAATTGAATGTGAAGGTCAACTTTGAAAATACCTGGTTGGCTATTTTGCATGCTACATCCTTGTTACTTGTAAAGGTCTCTTTGAGAAACTCGAGGGCAATAGGAAATATTTATACCCTTCCATTATGTACGTCCAATCGCATAATAAAAAGTATTCTTTTACCAGTTTAGAGAAAATTGTTTTTACAATGGACGATTATATTGTAGTTTCAAGCTAATTATATCTAGCTTTATTTCTATTAGCTTTGATTCACGACTAAGGAAGAATTCATATGGTTGTTACTCGTACATTTTTCCAAGGTCCTCTTGGCTGCCCCATTGTTGTTCAATGTATTTTTTAAGGGCTTCTTTTATGTGTTGCAAATTGTAACATAAAGGATCTTTTTAGTTCTCGAGAAAATGAGTATATTGTGTAGCTCACAAACTATGCCATACTAAGATCCTAATAGTGGCATAATTGTTGATTGGAGCCGAGATTGTAGAGTGCACCGCCAAAATACCTAAGGCATCTTTGGCCAAGAATCAGTCTTAAGGGTGTCTATCGACATGTTAAGGGCGTGAAGGTCATCATCATGGTGAGATTAGGTCTTTATTGGTAATGGAATTTTCTCATCATTTGGAAGGTACAATTGTGCTTATTATGGCAAAGCCAAAACATTCTTACTACAAGTGTTATATAATAAGGAAGAAATTTTGGGTTAAGCTGAATTCGAGTAAGTTGACAAAAGAATAGAACTCAGGAGTTCGGTTCTTAAAGAAGGTAAGATGACATGAAGCATCGAGAAGAGCTGGTGGAAGATGAGTTGTGGAGAATTGAGTTCATTTTATGCACGCTTCAATCTATTACAAGATAAGGGCCTGGATTATTTTCACAAAGCTCACAAGGTGTTCAAAAAGCCATGATGGTGGGGTAAATTGGCTCTCGGGCCAATCTGCTTATAGAGGATTCAAAACTCACCGAGTTGGGCTATGTGCGAGACTCTATCCACATGGACCCCCTCCTCTTCAAGACAAATGGGTCAACTCTGGGGGTCTCGACATTATGTTAATTAATTTAATATTTTTATTTAAATATTTTAATAATAATATTTATTATTATTATTCAAATATTTTATTTAAATATTCTTTTAATTAATTGAGAAGACTAGGTCAGGTCATCGAGTGCAATTAATGACCCATGATGGAACCTTCTCATGTAGTTCAACTAAAGCGTAATAAATACATCACGGGCCTTCAATTTAGGAATGTAATTATGACATTTCCTCTTCTTTCTCACATATTATTCTATAAATGTAAGTTGGAAGCTCATTTCAAAGGGTTTCAACAGTTCAAACAAGTTAGACAATTAGATATCTCGGGGCGAGTGTATGTTTTTCAAGAGTCCTCTCTCTTTCGCAAGTTGTTATTGTGTGTTGAGAGAACTTTCAAGCCTCCTCTTCAAGAATGTAAAGCAACTCGCCTCTCTTCGAATGTATGATGCATTGTGCATGTTATTGAAAGCAATAAAAGTGTGTGTTTTGTGACTAATCTTGGTCCTTTCATCCTTCTCGTGCTTCTTTGTGCCTTTCTCGTACTTGCTTTGTCCTAGTGCTGAAGTTTAGGTTTCTATTGCGGCGAGTTCTTTGAGTTTTTTTCTTATCGAGTGGTGGAGTATTTCATGCGGTTGAGTTGTGGTGTCTGTTCACCCTTCTTGAGTTCATCCTTCTTCACTTCGGGAAACCGGTATACTTCTCGGCCCGATAAGGTTTAACAAAGGGAACACATGTCTCTTAGTTTGTGGTATCATGTACCCTTCTCTAAGTTGCGCAGTAGGTGAAGTTGACCTGTGGTGCACACACCCTCTTCAAATTAACCCTTCCGAGTCTGAAACATCCTTTATTTGGTGCATCACCATCCCTAGTATATTTCATTTCTCGTAAATATCTTTCCTAAAACCCCATGAAGATGTTAGCATAGGATTAGATAATCATTTTTGTTACACTAGGAGTAGTACAACACTTAGTTTAGGAAAATGAATTTGACCATTTTCTCTGAGGTTCACTTGAGCCAAGTCCCATAGCTTGAGAAGTGATCCCATGTGTCCCAATCACATCGAACGTCCTATTCACGTCTTGGCCATTTGGAGGGTGCAAGTGATTTGGCGACAATAGTTTTTTTTATGCATGCCGGTGGGACAAAGTTGGTACTTCTCTTCTCACTTACACAAGTCAAAGTACCTGGTGACTCTATATCTCTAGATTCTAAATCTCAGCATGCGGTAACTTATGCGAAGAATTGGATAAGAGCTTCTTCAAAGAAAGGAAATTATCAAGCATATCAAAATTTCCTTGTCTCTCCAAAGAGAAGAAGAAGAGGCATTTCCACATCCCCGATTCTGATTTACCTAGTAGGGGTCATTCGACTCCTCCTTACGGAAGGTTTCCTCCACCTAGGAACAATCAACCTTTCTTTTTGCTATGGCGAGGAACCAAGTTTTTCCCCCTTTCAATGTAAGCAGGTCCTCTTATGTTGGCTCAACGTGACCCGATACCTGTATTGGCACTCAAAATTCTACCCTTCTACATAGGGGAAACTCATGTTACTCAAGTGGAGCATATCTTTGATGTAGTTAAAGATCTCAAGCAAAGCACATAATATCACCGAAGACAATGTTGCAGTTAGAATTCTTGCTACCTCTTTCAAGGGAAAAACACTTCAATGGTTTCGTGGGTTAGGTGTTGGCACTATAACCATTTGGGACGAGTTGGGAGAAAATATATGTAAACAATTCGAAGACAAAATTGATCACCTATCACTTTGGGAACAACTCACTACCATAAAGAGAGATTCCCAAGAATACATGAGTGATTTCAACTTCCGATTCCATAGGACTTGGAATAGGTTTCTGGCACTTGTAAAGTGTTATGCACATAATGCATTCTTGTACTATTTATGAGCCTTGAATAGTGATGTAGTAGTTATGATCCAGTCCATGGGAGGGACTACACTTCCTGATGCTTACGAAGTTGCCATAAGTGCAGAGAATTCTTTGATTCAGGCTGGAAAGATAGCTCCACAACCACCAATGCCCTTTTCTCCAAATCTTACGAATCATTAGCCTATCATTGCTCCTATTCCAGTAGACTCCAAGCAATCATCTCAATCTTCCCTTGCCTCTTCAAATGACCTATTTTAAGTCAAGCCACTACTGCAAAATTTTGGAAATGAGCTCGTTGCACTCAAAAGGCAACAGTTTCAATACAATCATCCATATCAGCCACAAAATCAGTAGTATCAGGCTAACCATTCTCCTTTTCAAGGAAAAAATCAGTTTCAGAATAAAACTACAAGTCAAGTTACAAATTTTAGGCCCTTAAACTTTCAGAACCCTCTTGCAACGAGCTCATCTAGAGCTATAGTACTTGTTCAAAATAATCTAGTTGAAAACTACAAATGGTGCTATCCTTGCTTTCAACCTCACAATAAAAATATTTGTCCCAATGGGGTTCTTAGCCAAGCCCTTATGGTTCAAAGTGTATCTACCCTTTCAGAGTCAACAAATAATTCATCTACGCAAGAAGGAAATGATCAACCGCAGTTTGAAGAATCCACTTTGCTAAACTATCAAGCGAGAAGATTTTTGCGGGTTGAATACGTGATTCCTCATCGTGGCAGCAAACACTCATTCCAAAAAGAGAGCAATGGAGTCTAGAAACATCCTTTATTTGGTGCATCACCATCCCTAGTATAGTTTGATTTCTGTAAATATCTTTCCCTAAAACCCCATGAAGATGTTAGCATAGGATTAGATAATCATTTTTGTTACACTAGGAGTAGTACAACACTTAGTTTAGGAAAAATAATTTGACCTTCTCCAGAGGTTCACTTCAAGCCCAAGTCCCACAGCTTGAGAAGTGATCCCATGTGTCCCAATCACAGCGAACGTCCTATTCACATCTTGGCCATTCGGAAGGTACAGTGATTTGGCGACAATATTTTTTGGCATGCCCGGTGGGACAAAGTTGGTACTTCTCTTCTCACTTACACAAGTCAAAGTACCTAGTGACTCTATATCTCTAGATTCTAAATCTCAGTGCGGTAACTTATGTGAAGAATTCAGACAAGAGCTTCTTCAAAGAAAGGAAATTATCAGCATATCAAAATTTCCTTGTCTCCTCCAAAGAGAAGAAGAAGAGGCATTTCCACATCCCCGAAACTGATTTACCTAGTAGGGATCATTTGACTCCTCCTTATGGAAGGTTTCCTCCACCCAGGAACAATCAACCTTTCTTGGGGTTATGGCGAGGAACCAAGTTTTTCCCCCTTTCAATGTAAGAAGTCCTCTTCTGTTGGCTCAACGTGACTCGATACCTATTGGCACTCAAAAGTTTACCCTTCTACATAGGGGAAAGTCATGTTACTCCAGTGGAGCATATCTTTGATGTAGCCAGCATCTGCAAGCAAAGCACATAATATCACCGAAGACAATGTTCAGTTAGAATTCTTGCTACCTCTTTCAAGGGAAAACACTTCAATGGTTTCGTGGGTTAGGTGTTGGCACTATAACCATTTGGGATGAGTTGGGAGAAAAGATATGTAAACATTCGAAGAAAAAGTGATCACCTATCACTTTTGGAACAACTCACTACCATAAAGAGAGCTTCCCAAGAATACATAAGTGATTTCAACTTCCAATTCAATAGGACTTGGAATAGGTTTCGACACACTTGTAAAGTGTTATGCACATAATGCATTCTTGTACTATTTATGAGCCTTGAATAGTGATGTAGTAGTTATGATCCAGTCCATGGGAGGGACTACACTTCCTGATGCTTACGAAGTTACCATAAGTGTAGAGAATTCTTTGATTCATTTGGAAAGATAGCCCCATGACCACCAATGCCCTTTTTCTCCAGGTCTTACGAATCATTAGCCTATCATTGCTCCTATTCCAATAGACTCCAAGCAATCATCTCAATCTTCCCCTGCCTCTTCAAATGACCTATTTTAAGTCAAGCCACTATTGCAAAATTTTGGAAATGAGCTCGTTGCACTCAAAAGGCAACGGTTTCAATACAATCATCCATATCAGCCAAAAATCAGCAAGATAGGCTAACCATTCTCCTTTTCAAGTGAAACAATCAAGTTCAAAATAAAACTACAAGTCAAGTTACAAATGTTAGGCCCTTAAACTTTTGGAACCCTCTTACTGACTAGCTCATCTAGAGCTATAGTACTGTTCAAAATAATCTAGTTTAAAACTACAAATGGTGCTATCCTTGCTTTCAACCTCACAATCAAAATCTTTGTCCCAATGGGGTTCTTAGCCAAGCCCTTATGGTTCAAAGTGTATCTACCCTTTCAGAGTTAACAAATAATTCATCTACGCAAGAAGCAACGAGATCAACCGCAGCACTCGAAGAATCCACTTTGCTAAACTATCAAGCGAAGAAGATTTTTGTGGGTTGAATACGATTCCTCATCATAATGGAAAGCAAACACTCATTCCAAAAAGAGAGCAATGGAGTCTCAACCTCCGAATCTGATCTAGCATCCACTTCTCAACATGGGTTACAAATGGTAGTTGATAAAAATGCGGGAAAGAAATTTCCATAAACACTTTAGCCACGCCACGAGGAAAGATGGTTCTTAGGCATCACGGTACCCAATGCCCAAAAAGTGTCATCAAAGTTGGACCCCAATTACCTTCAGCATAGTAGAACAAATGAAGAAAACCAATCTGAGCATTACCATGTGGGACACTCTCGATCCCTTTCTGAAGAAACTGTTATGAGAAGCTCTAAACAATTTTGCTATAACCAAGCGGATCACCAAGCCATAGAGTGAAAACTCGCTACAATTTTGTGTCAACCTGAGAAGGGAAAATCATTCCTACGGCAAACAAACCACCACCATTCTACATTTCCGATCATGGCGACCACCACGGTACATAATTACATGGTCGATTCTGGTGCCAGTAGCTCTGTCATGCCTAAACAAATTACAGATGTACTAGGCATACAATATGCACCGGTTGTAAGAGGGGTTGTTTAGCTAGATGGAACAACTATTAAGACTGTTGGGGTTATCAAAGGACTTTAACTTATGATCCATGCATGCCCAAGCTTTTCATTCACCCAAGATATATTGGTCATTGATCTCCTCCCTCTTTGCCATCGCTATCACAAGATTTCACTTAAGATGGGTGGTTACCTATCGGCCGATTGGTCACATATGATTCTCAAGACTCGATACGGAACCAAAGTAACTATAAGGGTAGAACCAATCTACCATAATCATGTAGAACCCTACACTGCTAGTCCCATAAATGGAAATTACACCATCGGCGATCCCGAAGAGGAAGATGCTGATCATGAACCAACCACCCTTGTTGAAGAAGTCCCTGATACTTTGCTAGATGAAGTAAGTAGAGATCATCAATATGATCCCTACATTGATGTATTGGTAGAAGAAGAAGTTGGTTTGTTGGTCTTGGAAGAAACAGGATTAGGTACTTACTGTATCCATGAAGAAGATACGATCATACCACAACTTGTCAAAACACCAAGTGATTCTAAAGTATTGTGGCAATTGTTATTCGATGGCTCAAGAAGTAAGAATGGATCTAAGTGCTTTGGTGTTATGTTAATTTCTCTAGAGGAGATAATTACTTCTCATCTTTTCGGTTGTAGTTTAGTTGCACTAACAATGTTGTTGAATACGAGGCTCTTGTGCAAGGAATTCAGCTAGCCCAAAGGAAGGGAATCAAGGCCCTGATTATTTTTGGAGATAGTGAGTTAGTTGTTCATCAAGTTTGGCAAGTAGTGCATCCAAAAATGATCTTTTAAGATCATACAAGAATCAAGTCTGGGACCTGATTGAATATTTTGAAGCTTTTTGGAACCATGCATTCCTAGAGGTCAAAATCAAGATGTGGATAGGCTTGCTACAATTGGTTCACAATACAACATACCAGTTGATATCATGAAAGAAGGGCATAAATTTGTTAAAATGGTGGTTATTTGGTAGTCCCGATAATGTGAGTAGTTGGTAAGTGTTTGATAGTGAAAACCAAATTGTCCTCTTCCTGCAAGAAGAGGGTAGAGTTTGCTACAAAAATCAATACAAGTTGTAGGAGTCATATGGTGAGAAAATTATCTAATTAAAAAGCAACAAGTTACCAAAATGTTTAGTCACTTTGGAATCCATTTTCAATTCAGATGACCAAGCCAAAAGACAAAGCCTTAACATGGTGGTCAAAGAAGAATATTTTAAGGAAGTCGAAGTATCAAATGTAAAGTTTCTCAAGATCGGAAAAGTGTGTACTTTTGAAGAGAAAGAAGCTTTCATCAAACTTTGTCAAGAGTATCATGACATCTTTGCATGGAGCTATAAAGATCTGTGTGGTTTTGATCCAGGTCTAGCACAACATACCATCGAACTGGATCCTAATGCTAAGCCAATTTGTCAGAAATAGAGACCAATTAATCCCAAAATTGAGCCACTAATGAGAAAGGAGTTAACCAAGCTCATCGAGGCCTATATGATTTTTCCCATCAAGCATTCCTCATGGGTAGCCAATTTGGTGCCCGTGAGGAAGAAGAACGGAGAGATCCGATTATGCGTAGATTTCAGGGATTTGAATCATGCGTCATTAAAAGACCATTATCCTCTTCCATCGATGGAGCAGATCCTTCAAATGGTGGCAGAAGCTCAAAGATTTTCTTTGCTTGATGGATATTCAGGTTATAATCAATTCCTAGTCCAAGAATCGACCAATTCAAAATGGCTTTCATTACCAAGTGGGGCACGTATGCCTACAATAAAATGCCATTCGGATTGTCCAATGCCAGGGATACTTTCCAAAGAGCCATGGACATGGCATTTAAGGGACTAATCAACGATATTATTTTGGTTTACCTTGATGATATAATTGTATACTCTAAACATGCAAAAGATCACATCACACATCTAAGGAAAGTTTTCCGAAGGTGTAGGGAATTTGGGGTTTCACTTAACCCCAAGAAATTTATTTTGTAGTGCACGAGGGAAAATTATTGGGGCATGTTGTTTCAGCGAAAGGATTATCAATCGATCTAGCCAGGATTCATTCGATTATGTCCTTATCTCTCCCAAGTCACAAGAAGGGCCTCCGAGTTTTCTGGGAACCATAAATTTCATGTGGAGATTCATCCCTCAATTCATGACATTGGCTAAACCACTAACAACCATGCTGAAGAAAAACATGCCATTCTCATGGAAAAAGGAAGGATGAGAAAGCTTTGAAGCCATCAAAACAGCCATTTCTCAAGCTCCCATTGGTGAACCCCAGGTTTGACAAAGATTTTATCCTTTATGCTTTTGTAGGTCAAGAGAGCATTTCAAGGATCCTCACCCAACAAAACAACAACCTTTGATTGAGCAACCAATTGCTTTCTTGATCAATCCCTCAAAGACTACGAGTTCAATACTCATTCATTGAAAAGAAATTCTGCGTGGTTATTTGAGATTTGAAGAAATTCAAGCACATGTTGTCCAACAACAAGATTCATCTGATGGTGTCTCATCCAGGTGTCAAGGAGTTTTTGTTGAACAAAGAAATGAACGAAAAGCATGTTGGATGGATCATGAAGGTAATGGAGTATGACGTGCACATCAAAGTTAGTAAACTTGTCAGAGGTAAGGGTTTATGTTAGCAACTTGCTACAGACATGGAATCAAAAGGTAATGAGGACGTGACACTCCTAAATACTGTTGAGGATGTTGATCAAGCTGACTAGTTATCCAAAATGAAGAATTTCATCTTCTCAGGAGCATACCCGAAAAAAATGGATAAAAACCAAAGATGAACTTTCCATCTTCAATCTATCCCATATGTTTTGGTAGATAACATTCTCTTTCAAAAAGATTTGAACGGCGTTCTCCTTCGGTGCGTAGGACCGGAACAAGTAAGTAAGATACTATAAGAGTTTCATAATGGCCTATCTGGAGGACATTATTCCGCATGAACAATAACTACCAAGATCATGCGAGCCGGCTACTATTGGCTGGATTTGTTCAAAGATGCCCATCTCTGGGTAAGGAAATGTAAGGAATGTGCCTTTTTCACGTAAAAGAAGTTGGTAGCTCTTCCGCTGCATCCAATTCAAGTGGATCAACCCTTTGTTCAATGGGGTTGGACTTCATCAGAATGATTAATCCTCCATCTAGTGATGGACATAAATGGGTCCTTACTACAATAGACTATTTTACTCGATGGACAGAGGCGGTAGCATTAAAAGAGAGAAATGAAAAGGTAGTTCGGATTTTTAAGAGGGTATAATGATGAGGTTTGGTGTTCCGTTTCTGTTATTTCGAGACAACATGTTGGCTTTTCTTGGTATGAAATTGAGTGAATGGATGCTGTTAAAAATGGGGTATACCTCAAAACTTCATCCAATTACTATCTGCAAGGAAATAGATTGCCGAGTCTAGCAAAAAAACCTCATAAGGATTATTAAGCACACAATGGAGACTAACAAGAGGACTTGGCATACACAGCTTAAGAAGGCTTTATGGGCAAATCGGATCACACCTAAAAGGCCATCAAAAATTATCCTTTTGTTCTTGTATATGGAAGAGAGGAAAATCTCCCTCTCTCATTGGAGTTACTTTCTTTGGAGTTAGCTCATCAACTTGAAGTTATAGAGAGTGATCCTCTGACAGTAAGGTTTGTTGAACTCATGGAGTTAGAGGAAGTACGAGACAAGGCTATGAAAACTTTGGAGTAACATCAGGCTCAAGTTAAGAAATATTTTGACAAGAAGGCATCTGATAGGTGTTTTCAAGAGGGATATTTAGTTCTCAAATGGGATGAATATAGGGCCAAACTAGGTAGGCATGCCAAGTTTGACGCTCTCTGGAGTGGGCCATACATCATCACAAGTTGCAAAGAGGTAAATTCATTTCAGTCTATCTAGGCTCAATGGAGAAGAACTACCCATTCATGTGAATGGGATACATCTCAAAGCTTGTTTTTGAGAAGTGTTCCACCCCTGTATAGTTAAATTAGGTGTTTTCCTCCAAGTGCTTATGCACATTGTTGTGTGTTGTTGTTTTTTGCTTTCCTTGTTCTTTGTGTTTTGTGTTGTTACGCACTTTGTTTCATCATGGAAGGTGTCAAGGAGAAGAAAGGTTCAAGGTTTCCATAAGAGTTTCAAAATCGCTTCATTCAAATTTTTGCAAGTGTTCCATGGATGTCAAGCATTCAATGATTCAATATACTTCATGCTTAGCATTCCGGGGAGGTCAGGATATTAGCAATGCTCAAGGAGATTCCAGGATGTGTCAAAGAAAATAATACTACTTTTAGGATTCCAACATAGACTCCATGCCCAATGGATGACTTAAGGCTACTGGAATCATGCTTAGTAGGCAATCATCCCGAGAGGTCACCAAAAATGTTATCCAATTTTGCACACGTCGCAAGATTGGACAATGGGGTCCTATCACGTTAAAAATGAAATAATAGTCCCAGGAACCCACCTCCGGTTATTATCGAGATACAATAATTAAAAATAATTCCTAAATTGCATATGAAGAGATCACCTAGCATCGAAAGGCACCTAGTTGATCTCAACTCAGTGAAGAGTTTGGGGTCAAGTTGATAGAGAACCCGGTGTCAAATTGATAGTCATCTCGGAAATCATCTCGGTAGAGTCTCTCAGTTGTAAGAGCTCGATGAGATCTTGTTAATACAAAATATAGCTAGTTGAAAATTGATGAATGAAAGGAACTCTATAAGGATCTTGATAGAGATTGATGCAAAAAGATATGAAGGCCGAGTCAGGGAAAGCTAAGTTAACATGAGGCCAGGTCTAATCCATTAAGACAGTGCTTGACCAACCACTTGGGAGAATTATCTTGTTTGACCGAGATGATATGAGATTATGCATATATGGGAGGTTCAACATCATTGAATCTCGGGTTTGTAATTATGTAATGGAAGGACTTCTATCGATCCAGGAAGATAGTATAAGCATCATAGAATACCAATGTAAAATTGAGTCAAATCGACATCTTAAAAGAGCTGTGAATTATAACGGTGTTCGAACCTTCTTCGCCAAGCATTCGGTGCACGACAACATGCATGTTGCAGTATAGTAGAAGTTCTTTTGAGCACTTCCAACAAGCAGGTCATCCAACTATGTTGTTATCTGTTCAATATCGAATGCATCCTCAAATTCAGGATTTTCCTTCAAGATATTTTTATCAAAATTGATTAAGTGATAGTGAGAGTGTTACTGAGAGATCTGATGAAATTTATTACAAAGATTCTCTATCAAGATCTTACTTGTTTTACGATGTAACTCATGGAAGCGAATCTCATAGAGGTGGAATTGTTTCATATCAGAATATTCATGAAGCATAATTTTCTTTGCAATTATATGAGCATCTTCAACGAGCCACTAGGTCATCAGGCATATAGGTTTCTGTCAGAATTATCACACCTTACAAGCTACAACTAAAATGTTTGCACCAAGAGAGTGATATTCCACACTTGGGAAAATTCCTTGATGATTTCCAAGTGGGTTTTCATGAATGGCAGGCCAATCCGTTAA
This sequence comes from Taxus wallichiana var. yunnanensis, assembly GCA_018340775.1. Classification (NCBI taxonomy): domain Eukaryota; kingdom Viridiplantae; phylum Streptophyta; class Pinopsida; order Cupressales; family Taxaceae; genus Taxus; species Taxus wallichiana. The sequence continues at coordinate 166,169,394 of CM031242.1, read as the reverse complement.
CTCTGTGTAGGGGAGATTAAGGCAAGCATGGTCAATTGGAAATATTGGGATGGAAAGCCAACACAAGGTTTCCAGCGTAAAGGGGGCCCCAAGTCTCATCTTGCCAAGGACGTGGAAATTTGGGAAAACACCACCAAGCGTGATAAAACTGCATGGAAAACCATAATCAGACTTCCACGAATGGGAGAAATCAGATCAAATTGCCAAGTGGAGATCATACGATGGCGATCCATCATGAGAATTCCACGTAGCTTGGAGTGGTCCAAGTCATTGTGCGAGTCACTGGAGGATTAATAAGACAGTTGTGAATTGGAGTGGGTCGTGGAGAAAACAACGTGACGTGATACCAATTTCAGTGGAGGCTACAGGCCGAGATAGAGTTTCACTCGCCACATTATGTAGATATTTGTTAAATGATACCGAGTAACATGGCGAGTGGGGGTCAGCGCTTGCAGTTCGAATGCGTGGGAAAAGGAGAACATTTCAGAATTTAGCTTGAAGAATCACTCAAATTTAGGGAAAAGAAAGTGGCTTCGTATCAAGTTGCAGACTCCAACCAAGGTGATGCATTAATGGCTCAGTCGTGCTTCATTTCAAAGAGTTTGATAGGAAAGTGATGAAGAGTTTGACAGGAAAGTGATGCTTAAAACTCATCTAGATGGAAGCGATAGGTGACAAGCTCCCACGCACCAGGCAACAGCCATGTTATAGTATAGTAGAATTTCTTTTGAGCGCTTCCAGCAAGCAGGGTGTCCATTTATGTCATTATCTATTCAGTATCGAATGCATCCTCAAATTTGGGATTCTCAATGCTCTAGCATAATGCTAGCTGTAGGCTTATCCTTATTCTGAACTCAGATCCATGGCAGTTGCAGGAAACAAATATTCACTACCGTGTACGATGGATTGGAGTCACGCTATTCAAGGCTTCATAAAATTTCCCTGAATCAGGAGATGAAGGTTTATTACGGTGCAGAATGAAACGATTCATATTGCTCAGCATTTTTTCTCCTAGAAATGAATTGAATGTGAAGGTCAACTTTGAAAATACCTGGTTGGCCATTTTGTATGCTACATCCTTGTTACTTGTAAATGGTCTCTTTGAGAAACTCTGAGGGCAATAGGAAATATTTATACCCTTCCATTATGTACGTCCAATTAGACAATAAAAGTATTCTTTTACGAGTTCGAGAAAATTGTTTTTACAATGGACAATTATATTGTAGTTTCAAGCTAATTTTATCTAGCTTTATTTCTATTAGCTTTGATCCACGACTAAGGAAGAATTCATATGGTTGTTACCTGTACATTTTTCCAAGGTCCTCTTGGTTGCCCCAGTTGTTCAATGTATTTTTTGAAGGGCTTCTTTTATGTGTTGCAAATTGTAACATAAAGGATCTTTTTAGTTTATGGAAAAATGAGTATATTGTGTAGCTCATAGCTACCTATGCCATACTAAGATCCCAATAGTGGAATAATTGTTGATTGAAGCCAAGATTCTAGAGTGCACTGCTAAAATACCGAAGGGATCTTTTGCCAAGAATCGATCTTAAGAGTGTCTATCGACATGTTATAGGCATGAACACGGGTCATCATCATGGCAGCATTAGGTCTTTATTGGTAATGTCATTTTCTCATCATTTGAAGATACAATTATGCTTATTATGGAAAAGCCAAAACATCCTTACTACAAGTGTTATATAATAAGGAAGAACCATGAGTATTGTGGTAAAACCATTCTTTTTAGAAATGTTGGGTTAAGCTCGATATTCGAGTGAGTTGAGTCGAGAAGAACTCAGGAGTTCGGTTCTGGAAAGAAGGTAAGACGACACAAAGCATTGAGAATAGTTGGTGGAAGATGAGTTGTGGAGAATTGAGTTCATTTTGATTGGCTCACAAGGTGTTCAAAAAGCCATGACGGTGGGGTAAATTGGCTCTGGTCGAGCTTATAGAGGATTCGAAACTCACCGAGTTGGGCTATGTGCAGACTCTATCCACATGGACCCCCTCCTCTTCAAGTCAAATGGGTCAACGAGGGGGTCCTAACATTATGTTAATTAATTTAATATTTTTATTTAAATATTTTAATAATAATATTTATTATTATTATTCAAATATTTTATTTAAATATTCTTTTAATTAATTGAGAAGACTAGGTCATCAAGCAATTAATGACCCATGATGGAACCTTCTTAGGTAGTTCAACTAACTGTAATAAATACATCATGGGCCTTCAATTTAGGAATGTAATTATGACATTTCCTCTTCTTTCTCACATATTCTTCTATAAATGTAAGTTGGAAGCTCATTTCAAAGGGTTCCAACAGTTCAGACAAGTTGGACAGTTAGATATCTTAGGCGAGTGTATGCTTTTCAAGAGTCCTCTCTCTTCTACAAGTTGTTCTTGTGTGTTGAGAGAACTTTCAAGCCTCCTCTTCAAGACTGTAATGGAAACTATTGCCTCTTCTGAATGTATGATGCATTGTGCATGTTATTGAAGCAATAAAAGTGTGTGTTTTGTGACTAATCTTGGTCCTTTCATCCTTCTGTGCTTCTTTGTGCCTTTCTCGTACTTGCAGGTACATTGTGCAAGTTTAGGTTTCTATTGCAGGTTCTTGGAGTTCTGTGCTTATTGAGTGGTGGAGTATTTCATGTAGTTGAGTTGTGGTGCTTGTTCGCCCTTCTTGAGTTCATCCTTCTTCACTTGGGAAATTGGTATACTTCTCGGTCGATAAGGTTTAACAAAGGAACACATGTCTCTTAGTTTGTGGTATCATGTCTACCTCTCTAAGTTGCAGTAGGTGAAGTTGACCTGTGGTGCACACACCCTCTTCAAATTAACCCTTCTGAGTTTGGAAACATCCTTTATTTGGTGCATCACCATCCCTAGTATAGTTTCATTTCTATAAATCTCTTTCCCTAAAACCCCATGAAGATGTTAGCATAGGATTAGATAATCATTTTTGTTACACTAGGAGTAGTACAACACTTAGTTTAGGAAGAGGAAGCCGGCCTTCTCCAGGAGGTTCACTTCGATCCCAAGTCCCATAGCTTGAGAAGTGATCCCATGTGTCCCAATCACACCGAATGTCCTATTCACATCTTGCCCATTCGGAGGGTGCAGTGATTTGGTGACAACAACGAGTTAAAGAGATATCCTATAAACTGGCTAGAAAAGAAAAAGGGATAGGACAAAGTTCCTAGGGTTAGCACAAGCCACATGGTTAGGAGATATTTGGAAATCATCCCAGAGGTGATCACAGACCAGATGACAGAGGGAAAGGGCTCATGGGATCAGGAAATAAACAACCTCAACCTAGGGAGAATAGATTGGTTCTTGATCCTTTGACTGTCAGGGTTGCTACTATGGAGGAGGCCAATGTTATCGAGTGGTGTGATAGGTGTTTATTACCACACTCCCCATGTGATGTAGATCAATAAGTTGAGGAAGCATATGATGATGAGATGTATGATGATGTGTGCATGATGGAATTCCTTGTAAACTCATGGTAGGGGGAAACCTCAACTGAATTGATAAGTGCCAGAACTATTGAAAACTTATGGGATTGTGTTCACCAGGTATTTCCTCTTCCTCCTATTAATAATTTTGAAATGTATATGGTGCAAGAATTTGATCTACCTAATCATGATTTCGAATAGTTAAGGGCCTTGATGATTAAAAAGTATGATGGAGGGATCCCTTCGAAGAGGACATGAAACTGTTGATGAATGCAATAGTTGCTCAGGAGAAAGAATATAACACCAGAAGTAAGGTTGTCAAAGGGGGAGGGCCACAAACCAAGCCAAAAGTTCTAGTTCTTACCAATATCCTAAGGGAAACCCTAAGAAAGATACATCTGGAAAAGGCCTAACTACCCCAAATAAAACCTATGCTCCTACCCATGCCCAAACTCTGAAAACTCCTATACTATCAGAGGAAGTGGTGAATCTCCCTCCTAATACTACCCTACCCAAATATGTTCCTTGTGACATAGCCCAAATATTGAGTTAGATCAAGGTCACTGTTCCCATTTTTGAATTACTCAGGATCCCTAAGCATAGGAAAAGGGCATTCAAATATTTGGGATTTAAGGAAGAAAATATTACTTAGGGAAAAGTGTTAATAATATAGAGGTTCCTCCCATTATTGCAGAATCAGAAATACCACAAGCATTGGAGGAACTGGGTGAATCATCTGAGGTGTATTTGGGAACTTCTTTGGTTGAGTCTCAGTTGGATGTCGATCCATTTTTTACCACTTTGATTATTAAAGATAGGCTGGTACATAACTGCATGTTTGATTCAGGAGCCTCATGTAATGTAATGCCTCTTGAGGTAATGAATGAGTTGAATATCAAGGTAACAACAACTTTTGGGAAATGTACTACTATGGATTCAAGAGAAGTACCAATATTTGGATATGTCAAGGGATTAGTAGTGCAATTGGCAGATTTTCTAGGAAAATTCTTAACCATGATTGTGGTTATTATGGATTGTCCTACCAAATGGGTGATGTTATTATCCAGAAGGTGGACAGCTAGTGTGGGTGGAAGCGTAAAAATGGACATGTCATACACAAACCTACTAAATGAGGGGAACCTTGTGAAGTTTTACGGTGAGAAGAAAATGTTACATCTCATTGAGGACCCTAACAATGCTTCTTATGAAGTATTGTATGCAGACGTCAATGTCGACAACTTTGTGGGTTATGCTGATTTTAAGGAGCATAAAATTGATGAGTGCAAGTATCTCGAGCAGATTGGTTCTCCCTAGAATTTGATGTTTGATGGGGTTTGTTCTAGATTTGGTAAAGGAACAAAAGATAAACCTCAAAAAATATGGCTAGGTAGAAACTTGGATAGAGAAGAAAAACAAGCATATGTCTAGTTGTTAAAAAAGTATCAAGACTTCTTGGATTGGTCGTACTTAGAATGGTAGGCACTTGAAACATTTCCTTGATTGATTTCTCATAATCAAGGTACACATCATTGTACAAAGTGTGTAGTCTTTGGTTTTGTTTTGTTTGTTTTGTTTGTTTTTTTGTTTCGGTTTGTCTTGGTCCTTGGTGACCGGTTTTGTTGGTTTCTCGGTTCATTCTTGGGAGGTTGGTTATTGTTTCTTTATTTTGGAGGTCGGTTATTGAACCCATTTCACAATGGATTTTTGGCACATGGTCTTCTATGTGGTTCTTTCAGCACTTGCTGGGAGTGCCCATCCTTGAGTTGGAGATGATTTTGGTGCTCATTTTAATCTTGCCTTGTTTTTTAAAAAAAAAATTAGTTTGTGTAGTTTGAATTTTTTTTCTCCCTATGCGGATGATTGAAGTTTTATCTTTATTAGGTTGTTGTTGTCAAATCACTTTCTATGGTCATGAAACGTGTTGATATTTGTGTTGTTTATAGTTTCTCTTTCCATGCGGACCAGTTTGTTATTTGGGCATGAATGTTGGGGTTTCCCCTTTTATTTTTCCACGGTCATGTTTTCCTGTCAAATTTTATCCCAATGCCCGCGGATATGTGGTCTTCTTTGATTGGACATGGCATGGCGGGTCTATTTGGTGAACTTGTCACTTTTTTCACAATTGTAAAAAAATGCCCAATTGGTCCCATGGCTCGATGAATTCTAATTGGCTACTCAACGATATGAAGTGGCGAGAGAAATTTCTTACTTTGGCCCCGAAAAGTGTACATGTGTCATAAATCAAGTGGTTACGAGAAGGTGGGTTGTCGGGGTGTTTGGAACTTTTAGCTTTATTATGAAAAAGGAATAATGTATAAAAGTGAAGTGTGGCCCCACTAATGCCCACATCGAAAGTTGAAAGTGGGAAGGCATGCCACCAGGGAATTTTGAGATTCTCAGCTTTGTTTTGAAAAAGAATGAAATTCATAAATTAAGTTGCAGCCCCGTCGATGCCCAAGAAAGCCACGTGTAAAGCCTATATCAAAATTGGATGGGCGGGCCAAATCATCAAAAAATGCACAATTTTTTAAGTGATACAAAATGTGAAAAGCACCCCGAGGCCTCGCTTCAACTCAAATATTTTCCACATGGAGGCTTTCACTAGCTCCTCTTTACACCGATATTTTTCAATGGCTGAGGAAACTTTCTTAGGCCTGGGACACGTGGAGGACCCATGCTTGTTTGAGGACTTGCCCCTGAATTTTACTTTTGAAAGAGCTCCGAAGAGACATATGGAGGTTTCTACTGGATCTTCCCATACATAGACTTTTCAAGCATCGATGTAACTTTCTCGGACCCTAGACATGTGGCACCTTCCGCTAGTTCTTAAAAATTTCTATGGCGGTACAAATTTTCGGGCCTAAGACACGTGGAGATCCCACACTTGTTTGGGGTCTTTGCTTTTGGGAACCATATCAAAAGTGCGCTGAAGAGACACGTGGAGGCTTCCGCTAGATCCTCTTTATACTAAAAATTCTCAACGACCAAGGAAAATTTCTTAGGCCCAAGGCACATGGAGAGCCTACGCTCGTTTGAGGTCCCACCTCTAGACTTCATCTTTGAAGTTACACCGAATAGACACGTGGAAGCTTCCACTAGACTTTCCCATGCTCGAGAATTTTTAGTGATCAGTATAATTATCTTAGGTTCGGGCACGTGCAAGGCCCACGCTCATTTAAGGAACCTACCTCATGACTTCACCTTTGTAGTTGTGGCTTCCATTGGCTCCTCTTTACATTTGGCTGACTCGGACTCACAATGTAGATATGTGGTATAATCCATGCGAGGACACTCATTTTTGAGAGGCACAAATGTAGGTATCTATTCCTCAAGGTGTATTCTCAAAGGTGAAAAGGATTGCTTGTCAGATCAAGCCATATGGATCCACTTGAGAATTATTAAAAATGGGATTTCTTGCATGACAAAATAAAAGAATGATTAAAAAGACTATCAAAAGTTATGACATGGTGCCCCAATCATATTTGATGAAAGTAGGAAATGTGAATGGCTCACAAATTTTCCACCTGGAAAAAATAGAGAGGAATATTCTCTTGAAGATTTAGAATTTTGGGGAAATTTGGGATGAGTGAGCGAGTGAAATTGTATAAATGCAATGAGAATACTCTTGCATAAGGGGGGTTAATTTTTCTGAGAAAGTTTGAGAAAACCATTTTCCCAAGAGACCGTCTGAGAAACTTGTTTATTTCCTTGTGTTTGTAGATCTAGTCATCTCAAGATGGTTGCAAGTGTACAACCACTAACAAGCTCTGAGATTGTTGAAGAAACTCTTGCCTACTGATGAATCTAGTGAACCTTGAATGAATTTGTGTTGATCATGAGAATAATTGTGTTTTCTTTTATTTCAGAATGTTTTCAAATAGTTTTCATGTTCCTGTTACAATCTTATGTTAACATCCCTCTGAATCACACAAGATCTTATCCACATGATAGTATTGTGGCATTTGCAATTTCATTGTGAGGAGAGCTTTCATCTTGTAATGAAATAAACAATTTAAAATCACTTTACTTTCACTATGTTGACAAAGATTGTTTGTTAGCCTATGAGTGTATCTTAGGTGTGACTAATAAGGGATTTCCACGTTTAATTGAGTCTTTAACACGAGGCTTTTTGTTAAATTATTGAAGAGTTTATGAAATCGTGCATCTCTGGGCCTCCATTGATACACACCTTCTAGTTGAAGGAATATTTTGGCTATTTTGAAGCATTTTGTCTATGAGTGTTCCAATATTTGTAAAGGCTCTCAAATATCTGGTATAATCAACTTTATCTTGCTTAACTTCCCACCAAAAACTTCTCAAATGATAAATCCTACATGAACTACCCCTGTTTGTACTATGTATCCACAAAGATTTAACAAATTTTATTGCCAAAATATGCAGAGACAATCAAGTTTCAATTATTGTCTTTAGTAACCCGAACCTTGTCTAGGAAACATCTCCACTCTCTAGTGTGACAACTCATGAGAGTTATATTGTGTTGTATTGATCATATTTTCTCAAGGTTTTCATGAAAATTGTGTAAAGAAGGATCTCTTGATATCCTTCACCAACACAAGTTACAGAATGGGTCCTCTCACCTTGGTTGAAGGCAAACAATAAATTAGCGAGGGTAGATCAAACCCTTAGTATGGTGATATCAATTTATCTAATGCATGAGTGACAAAGAGTTAGCTGAATCCCCTCCCTGGCTACAAAATGAATTATATCATGATTTTTCTGTCTCTAAGCATCCTGCCAGTTTCGTGATGCTACTCATCCCTCCTAGGAGAATCAATTTGGATACGAAATAGACACAAATTTATAGGCATAACATCACTATAAGAACACAAAGTATCCTATTCAAATATATATATAACCCACATGAATAAGATATAAAGTAGAAACAAGCAGAACACAAGAAAGGATGAGAGTAGAACTTCTTCTGTATTACTTGCCAATTCAGTATCTTTACATGAAAACATCAAAATCCAACCCCTCAAATTACATGGAGATTTCCTTAAATATCCCTCGGGTGTTACAACCGAGTCTTTTCAGTTTCCTTTCTTTTAATCAAAGATCTAATCAAATGTTTATATCACTAAGTTGGCCCCACTTAAATATTACATGACTACAACAAAAGGTGGCCAACTTAATAGAATTACATTAATTAAAAGAAAAGCCTAAGAGCTAGTTGTTGGAGCACTTGAAGAGGTTGTCGCCAAAGTATTCACTTTCAGTATTTGATTTCTGAATCTCACTAATGCTCCTACTATCTCCATGCCCCGGGGAATGGTGGTATTGGTAGTTGCATGAGTCCAGCTATCCAGCAACTTCCATGCTTTTCCCAAATTCTGTGTTTTCCAAGAATTCCTTGTTTTCCTCTGTGATTGAAGTTTTGAGTGCACATATTTCTCCCATTTTCTCTTTAGATATAGTATCTTTTTGAACAAATCTTCCTTGAAAAATGTCTTGAATTTGGATTTGACTTCATGAATTGTGAACTTATCTTTGAGTTCTCTTTGAGGAGTTGGTAGTGGAGGTCTTGAAAAGTAGAAATGATGCAGGTCTTATAAGCTTCTCCCTTCTGAAGCATGTTTCTGAGATCATCAATGGCTTCTTCAAATACCTTCACCTTCCAATCAATTTTGAACACCCATTTCTTAGAAAGATTAAATTTTGCATCATCAAACACTTTGTTAGCCAAAAGAACTTGTACATCTATCTCACTCATGAGTCAAATATCTTGGATACATTCAAGCCACAATTTCAATTCCCTTATCAGATTGTTGAGTGTTGTAGTAAAATTCAACCATATACCTATGATTTGATCATAAGCCTTGTAGGCTTCCTCAATAAAGTTGAGCCCAATAATTAACATTTCCTCCACCATAACTTCCATAGCTTTTCCATAGGCAACATGCTTATGGATGTCCTTAATGACTTGAACTTATTCATTGGTGAGGATAGTAGGAGGAGGCATAACATTCAAAGGAGTTGGATCAATTAATTTTTCACTTACTAGCAGAGATTTGATAAAATTAGAGAGATTTTGTATGTGTTCTTCAAGTTTTTCCTGAGACTATTTCCCTTTTCTACTCTCTCAATCACTTTAGACATTGTTTCCTTTAAATTATGCACCTCACTCTCAGGGGTAGACTCTCCCAAAGGATCCTTGTCAATTCCAAATCACTCAACACCAAATATTTCTCATATTTATCCATTTTAGGCTTAGAAATCTCCAAAAATTGCTGGCCTTGAGAATCAGACACCAATCTAGAAGTAGTTTTTTCTTTCTTGGCAGGTGGGGTTGGAGTTGTTCCTAGGAGGGCAGCCAATGCATCAAATTTGGGAGCAAAAATCTTAGATGAAGTTTTCCTTTTCTTGCTATCCACAAATGGTTGAACCCAAGTGAAAGTAGTGCTGGAAGAAGGAGGAATAATGGGCCCCAATGCTAGAGTGCTCATTGACCCTAAGGTCATGCAAGCTGACACTTCCAAAACAAATGTTTCAATGCTAGAGATAGTCATTCCTTTAATAGGAGTTTCTTGAACAGGTGGCTCTTGGATAACTAGTGTCTCAACCTCCAAAGTGTGATCCTTTTTCTTATCACTTTCTTCTTCTTCTTTCTTTGTGTTACCTCCTTCGAGATTAATTTCTTCATGCTCCTATATTTATTTTTCATCATCATCATCACCACAAAGGTCTACAATCTATTCAATCCTAGATGTCATTTCAAATTGTATATGAGATGGAAATTTCTAATTACATCTTCTTTTTTTCATCTTTCTTAGCTTTCCCCTTTTTTATGTATACCAAAGTTGAAGATTCAAGAGGAGAGGGGACAAATTGTGCATGTGCCTTAGGGGTTGCCACAGGAATCTCTTTCTAAGGAGTGGAGGCTTCTTGAGAGGAATACCTTGAATTTTCTAGCCCTGTATACCTTCATTTTTCTATCAAACCAGAGTTTGGTCCTAACCAAGAAAGGGTTTATAAGTTCTTTCAAATCATCTCTTTCCTTACTAAACCAATCAATGGTTTTAATAGGAGTATTCCTGATAGATATTTCAAATTCAAGAGATTACAGTTCTTGATCATCATCTTGTAACTCATATGGTACTTTATACACTTCAAAATCCCTAATTTTTGAAGAGACAACCTGCCATAATATATTTTCTTGGCTTCATAATCATCTAAACAGTCAACCCAATAGTCTTCAAGGTCAACAAGATGATGAAAGCCCATTCTAAAATTATTAGCAATAAAACCCTTAAGGTCAAAACAAGTACTTGGTTTGAAGTAATGGAGAGTGAGAGGAGAAATAATTCTATCAAAATTATGAGTATCTAAGGTAGTCTACATGTGTAATTACCCAAAGTAATTAGAAATTGAATGCCTACAATTTTCTTATTTGTGTAGGTTCTGTGAAGCTTATCAAGTTTCCTACATACCTCAACTAGAGCCATTTTATTGTTACAATACATGGGAAGTTTCAAGGGTTTTCCTTCAAAACCAGCTAACTGGATGTAAAAAATTTTTGAATTGAGTGAAATAACTCCCATAGATAGCAATCAACTACTTAGCTTCATCTGAGAATCTTTGAGCTATGTTGCCTTCTAAAAATATGATAATGTACATGGTGAATGCATCATTCACCCTTCTGAAATGATGATTGCTACTTTTCAAAGTCAGTTGTGGGAAATACTCATATATAGGAGCATACTTTTTGTCCTCATTAGGGGAAATGCCTAACCACTCTTTGTATGCTGCAATAGTATACATCAAATAAGAAGTCATGTAGAAAGTTTTGGTCCTTTGAACATTGGAAAGATGTTCACTGAGACTATCACAAATGATCTCCCCAATTTAATTTCTAGTTGCCTTCATAAATGATGTTCAGATAAGGACACATCCATAATTGAAACTCATTGGTCGAGGGAAGACCCATTATTATGGAAAGAAGGGTAATGATATTTGACAGCTCCTCCTTGAAGTCAATTATGTACATGGTTTTGGGTAGTCTTGAGGCTCCTTTCTTTGGGTTTTTAAACCAATACTTGGCCACCCTGCTCTTGTACTACTCACTATCTTGATCAAAAAGAAGTTAGGACTGGGATTTGGTGAGAGTATTTGAGTCCTCTACCACAAGAATTTTGAAGGAAGCATTGATACAATTAACATCCAACCGAGCAATTAATTTTCCTCTAGGATCCATGATTTATTTTGTGTTGGGGTGAAAGCAAGAGCTATAAGATAAAATGGTGTCATGCATGAAACAAAGATAGAAAACCTCTAGCATACACTATTCCACTTTCCTTGATTAGATGAGCAATGGGAGTAGGAATATCACAATTGAGTCATGCCAAAAAATCATCAAGGTCAAGATGTTATGTGTCACTATCCTTAATATTAGGTAGGGCAGTCTCAGAGAAGAATGATGCTCATTCCCTTTATAGTGAATCTTTATGCTAGTAGTTAAGACGAAGAACCAACACTCAAGAAAGAAGAAACTGAAGCTTTGTACAAATAGACGGGTAATAGGGTAGAGATGAATTCAATGTAAATCTTCATGAATGGATTCCTGCAAATAAATTCTTTATATTGAGTAAGAGTGAAAACCTTCTTAGTAGCATTATGCACTTGGAAATTTGAAAATTTGGGGAATTAAATCTTATTATGACTAGAAACATTACATCGACTCGAGAACAGGAAAAATAACAAACTAAAATAAAAATGGTGAAATAACTGGCATGCCTTACCTATTTATAAATATCCTATTTAAAAGAATCATTGGAGTGCATTGAATGGAGAATTAAAGGCCTTATGAGGAACAGGGAAAGATCGAAACACAAGTGGCCATTTTAATCCTTAGCAATTACTGAATATGGAAGAAAAAATGAGCACAAAAGGTCCATGGAACACTTGGGATAGATAAGTCCGAAATCTCTACAATACAAGGAAGGCTAGCACAATGTAGGGAATGTAGGTTTTGGAGAACAACCGCCGAGACACACTTGGGACAAAAAAAAAGCGGACATGTCCGCAACACATGTAAATTGGGTAAGTCAGAAGAAAAGCGCACTGACGGTCTTTAGGACATTGGGACACAAGTTCCCCACAAATATGAAGCATCCATAATACAAATAAGACTCACTCATTTCATGGAATTTAGAAGATTAGGGAATGAAGAGCTCGAAGGAACATGGGACAAATGGGGCACAAAAACCGAAAACCCCAAGTACAAAGAAATAGTCCCAAACTCAATCTTTTTGGAAAATTATCTAATTTTGAGGGCTCATCTCTTCTCCCAAAATTCATAAGGGTAATCAAATTCTAGGCGAAAAACATGTTACCCAATTTTTTTGAAAAAGTAAACAAAAATACACATATTTTTGGGAAGGTGACAACAACTGGCTCTTTCTAGGGATGGACTGACATGATATAAAAGAAGAACAAGGCATGACAAAGGACCCTAGAATCTCTTGTTTATGACAAGTGCAAGACCATTGGGAAATAGAGTCAAGAATGAGGCAATACTGTAAGAAAAAAACATGCGACAAAAAACACAAACCAAAGACCAAAAACAAGGACTATACAAGACTGTACAAAGGACTTCCTAGTCACCTAGGACTGAAACAACTTCAAATACTTCCCACTATATGGAAATGGAAGAGAGGTTCCATCCATATAGCTCAAATAAAATTAATTTTCACTAGCAAAGTGTCTAATTTTGAAAGGACCCAACTAGAGAGAATCAAACTTACCATGACTTCCTTGAGGTTCTCATCTTTTCTCCCAGAGTAGGACAATATATCCAACCTGAAAGTCCTTAGATCTAGATTTCTTATCAAAAATTGTTTCACCTTTTGCTGATGTGCAAAAATTTTATCCACCACCTACAACCTGTCCTCATCCAACTTCTACAGGTACATGATTCTTTTCTCCAAGGCACTGGTGAAATTTGAATCCTCAATAACTTTCATTAATTGCAAGGTTGGAAATTCCACTATTACTGGTAGCTAATATTTTGTTCCATACACCACCTGGAAAGGAGACATCCCAATTGCTCTTTTAGGTGTGATTCTATCTACCCAAAGAGCATCATAGATCCTTTGTGTCAATTCCTCTGAGATTCATTTACAAGTTTTTGAATGCTAGTCACCAAATTTTTATTTTTGATTCTTCCTTTCCATTCCCTTGAGGATAGTAATTAGAAGAATGTGCAAGAGAAATCCCATACCCATAGCAGAAATCCATCAATTCATATGAAGAGAAATTGGGGGCATTGTCGGTGATAATTTTGTTTGGTACTCCAAACCTGATCAAGATGTTCTCCTTAATAAAATTACATACTACTTCAAAAGTTGTAATTGTTAGGAATTCATATATAGTGCTCACATTATTCATATATATGGATGAATAATATTATGTAATATATTATGAGTTGTAATAAACAAACTCATAATATCAGGTTAGTATATTATATACGTGAGTTGTTTGGGAGTTATAACAACTCACATATATATAGATTTGTGGTTGAGTTGTTTCCTACTTAATAGGAAACTATCTCCCTATATATTTGCAGCTTGTTCATTATGTAATAATCCCGTATGAATTGAATATAGTTGATTATATTCATCTACAAATCTATCTATACCATTTTATTTGGTATCACGAGCGAGCTTATCCTATGAGAGAAATGATTTTATGATAATATCACAAGGGGCGACTCTATAGATTGTACTGTTGCCCAAGCATGTGATTAAGACTTAACTATATGTGACATTGTTCATAGATTCTACTGCGTATACAGTCAAGATCAGTAGTTTTTCTTGACGGTCAAGATTAGATTGAATGATATACAAAAATTCAATCTCTTGTTTGCCACCGAGTTTGCTTTCCATCCGGAGGTTTACATTGCATTTGTAGTGGCAACAAGTCACTTATTCATTATTTCTGCATCATCAATTCATATCTGCATCAGATTCTGTAGATTGGTGGTGTTGTTGCATATACGATGGAGCATATGTAAAGTGGTCTTCTCCAATTCTGCAGCCAACTATTATTATCAGGCGCATGAACAAAGGCTTTGAGGATCTGTTGGTGGTGGCAGGAGCTTCGATTTTCCATAACTGTGGTGAATCATATAGAGACCAAGCTTGTCTGCAGTCCGTCACTTAACAAAACAATTCTGAACCTGAGCGCCCTTGTCTTCTCCATCAAGCATGCATGAGATTATCAATACAAGGCAGATTCGGTGGTCAAAGATCTGCTAACATTCTATATTATTTTCAAAGAATATACCAAAGCCTCCATTTGGTGCAAGTCTGGTCGGGTGAAGAAGAAAAGTGTGGTTTATCTCACCAATGGTAAAATTTCACATTTCAAAACTGATCAGGAGCCTTCGGGAACTCTCTAAACATTTGGTTGTGATGGTCTTCTCTTAAAACGTGGGCTCCCCACACGCATACGCCTCTCACATGTTGCAGTCAATAGTAAGCATGTTGTTTCAAAAGGTGTATTGTTTGTCTTTATTTATTATATAGTCATTTTTCATTTAAAAAGTAATCTCAGTTTATTACTTTTTAAATTTTTTAGTCTAGTTGTCATATTGTCTTCGGACGCATTTTCGGTTGAAATCGCGTCCATTTTTTTAACATGGCTAAGTTGAATCAAATGGAAAAATTCAAAGGCAAATATTTTTACACATGGCGGTGAAAACTCGGTTGTTATTAATCAACAAAGATTTATGGGAGATTGTGGATGGCAAAGCAAAGAAACCAAGAGATGTAGAGGAAGCGCAATAGGGGACATCAAAGATCGAAAAGCCATAGCAATCATTGGATTGGGGTTATCGATGCATATTTGCATCATATAGATTTTGAAAATCCTCAAATATAATTTGGAATACACTAAACAAACTATTTGGATCGCAAGGGAAGCACGGTAGTATCACTAAAACAAAAGTTGTTCGGACTCAAAATGGAGGAAGGTGACAACATGGTGGAACACATAAGTAAGTTTCATTCTGTATTGAATCAATTAGCTGGAATCAAAGTAGATGTTCCCGACGATGATGCAAAAGCAGTTTTACTTAATAGTATGCCTCCTAGCTATTCTAATATGGTCTTAACTTTGAGCAAAATCAATCCAAGTTTGGAAGACTTGATTTATTCTTTGATAGAGGACGAAAATAGAACAAATAAAATTGAAACAGAAGAAAAATCATTATATGGAACACATGGTAAAAAGAGATACAGTCATTCTTTCAAGCAAGGTTCAACCTCCCAGGATCCAAAGAAAAGGCTTATTTGTCACTATTGTAATGTGTCTGGACATGGAATAATGTTTTGTAAACAACGAGCTAGGGATCTGTTGGATGGTAAATTGAATAATAAAGCTTTTATTTCTGAAAATAGAGAAGAAGAAAGTGATTGGGAAGCAGGATCCAACCATTCACATGATAGAGAAGTTGTTGCTCAAGATAGTGAAGAAGACTTTCTCTTCTAAAAAGAATGCATCAACTGGAGGATGGAGGCACAGGAGGCTGGAGGTCATTCAACGACCTCTCATTAGTCACCAATGATGGGGCCACACAAAGCTATGGTGATAGTGTGTGTGTGAGTTTTCTTTCTTTTCAAAGTTGCAGTTGATTCCAGTTGTGTGCAGCGTAATTTTTTCTCAGTGTTCCTGTTATGGCTTGAATAAGTGAAATGTTCACATTGAGGGGGGGAACATGGTCTCAATGTTCCATTTTCTCTTTTCATATTTGTAATCAGTGAGTGATATTTCCTACATAATTCCCTGAAGGAAAAGCATTGTGGACAGATGAAAGCACAAAAGAAAAGCAACATCATGATATTGAGGTTGTTGGTTGTCCTTTAAAACCATTCCTTGTTGAGGTTGTTGGTTGTCCTGTAAAACCATCCATGTTGAGGTTGTTGGTTGTCCTGTAAAACCATCCATGTTGAGGTTGTTGGCTGTCCTGTAAAACCATCCAGATCATGAGCACGCACGGGCGGCACGCTACAGAAGGAAGTGCAATTTTTTTCTCCCATGTTTGCACTAAGGGGGGGAATGTTATGAATTCATATATAGTGCTCACATTATTCATATATATGGATGAATAATATTATGTAATACATTATGAGTTGTAATAAACAAACTCATAATATCAGGTTAGTATATTATATATGTGAGTTGTTTGGGAGTTATAACAACTCACATATATATAGATTTGTGGTTGAGTTATTTCCTACTTAATAGGAAACTATCTCCCTATATATTTGCAGCTTGTTCATTATGTAATAATCCCATATGAATTGAATATAGTTGATTATATTCATCTACAAATTTGTCTATACCATTTTAGTAATTTTAACAGGATGACTTTTACCCACTTTTTGAAGTAGTCGGTGGAACTCGAGAACATGTGTATGTCTAAAAATTGAGTTGAGATTGAGAGTTCCTACAAAATCTAGCCCCCATTACTAAAATTTCTCTTCAATTACTACTCGATTGAGTGGTAAGGTGGCTAGCTTGGGTCTTCCCACAAAATTTTGGCAGTATTCACACTTGCTCACCCATTTAGTTACATCTTGGAACAAAGTTGGCCAATAGTATCCTTCTTGAAGGATTTTGTGAGCTATTACAGTGAATGAAAAATGGCCTCCATAGGCTTGATTATGAAATGGTCTTAGCAATATTTTCTTCTATTCTTTATCCACACATCTGAGAAACCTTCCATCAATCCCTCTTTTAAACAATAAATTATCCCAGAGCACATATTGTGTAGATCTCAATTTAATAGCTCTTTTCTCCTTTGCATTCAAATGGGTTGGACACTCCCCATATGTTATAAAATGAGAAATATCTTCATACCATTCATCAGTTGAACTAAGAAAGAGGATAATGGGGATATCAACATTTTCTTCTTTGGATAGGTTACCTTTAGCATTGTTAGAAATCAATTCACAAAGGCCCTTACTTCAAACTAGCTTAGTTGGCCTGATATCCAAGTCATACTCTTGTACTTTTACCACCCAATTACCTCTCTTAGTCCCAAAATCCTATTGTGTGAGGATTGATTTAATAGTTGAGTCAGGCACAAAGACAAATCGAGTGAGAATAATTTATTAGATTTCAATACATATCTCATAAAATCAATGGGAAGTTCACATCCTTGAGGATTATTTTATACCAAGATTATTGCCAAATTATTCTTAGTGGCGTAGCAATATATTATGAAATCTTTCTCAAAATCGAACATGTAATAATATGTGTTTTGGCAATAAATTTTTGATATTTTCAAAAGCATCTTTCCCTTCATATGTCCAAGTAAAAGGATTTCTTCCCTCTCATAATTTGAGCTATGTTCATAGTCAACTCTGTGAAATTAGGGATAAATCTCCTTAGAAAGTTTATTTTTCCAAAGAAAGAATGCACACCTTTTTTGCTTGTAGGGAGGGGAATCTTCTAAATAGCCTGGAATCTCTCTAGGTCTATCTTGGTCCCTTCTTTGGAAATAATATGTCCAAGCAATTTTCCCTCCGTAACACCAAAGATGGAATTCTTTGGATTTAGGGATATCCCATGCTTCCTACACTTTTGGAGAACAACCTCAAGATGTTGGAAATGATCCTCCCTCTTCTTGGAGAAAATAGTCAAGTCATCAAGATATATTACAATGCACTTTCCCTTTAAATCACCAAAATCTAAGTCCATTTCCCTCTGAAAAGTGGCACCAACATTGATGAGACCAAATGACATCCTTCTATACACAAAATTACCCAGGGAGTTGTGAAATTTGTCTTGTGTTGATTTGGGACATCTACTTCAATCTGATTATACCTTGAGAAACCATCCAACATAGATAACATCTCTCGAGCCAATGACAACTTGCAATATTTGATCCATCATGGGGAGTGGATAGTTATCCTTAAGGAAATCCTGTTTAAGTTTCAAAATCCACACAAATTTGGATCTCTCCACTCTTCTTCCTTACAGGCACAATGTTGGCTATCCAGCCGAATGATGAATAGGGAAAATTATCCTTACGTTTAACAACTTCTGAATCTCCTGGTGAATTGTATTTGCAATCTTGGGATTGTAATGTCTTTGATTTTGTCTTGAAAGGCTTAATTCCTAGCTTTAGAGGAATGTAGTGTTGTATTTCCTTGGTTTGAAAGACTTTAAATCATCATATGAATAAGCCAGCACATCAACATATCTTTTTAACAATTTAATCATTCTATTCTTTTCTTCTCGAGTGCAACATTTACCAATATTAACAAGCTTAGGCTCTTCTTCACTTCCAATGTTAACTTTCTCATGCTTTGTTGATTGATGAGCTCCATGTGATACCTTTGACTTGATATACCTATCATGTTTGTCAAACAAATCCTCCAGATTACCAATCCCTCTAGGTATCTTGTTACCTTTTAGTCTTATATAACTATCCTTATCAGATTATTCTTTAACTCCTTCAAGTACATAAGATGGTACAAACTCATGGGGATTAGCCTCATTTCATTCAAAATACAGTTGGCTGAAGTTTCCCTTAAGCTCAAGAAAAGAGAGCAATTGTTGATCATCATTGAATACCTGCCAATTATTGACATTGTCTGACACACTTGGCCCGTGTGTATCATCTCAATTGTAAACTTCTCTTGGGAAAATTCAAGATGAGGGATCAATAAGGACCTTGATACAACTAAGGCATCAACTCTAGTGTTCTTTTCTCTAGGCATAGCTTCAATGGAGAAGGCATCCAATAATTCAATTGAATCCCATACAGATTTTTGTAATGCTTTAGTCTTTTATTTTTTACCTGAAAAACCCCTCTGACTTGTTTGAAAATGAGTTCTGCATCTCCTCGTGCACAAATATTATTTATTCCCATTTATATTTCCATTTCTAGACCTAAAAGAAGAGCTTCATATTCTGCTATATTATTTGTATTTTCAAACTGAAGCTTATAAGAGAAAGGGTAAGATTTCACTCTGGGAGAAAACAAAACCACACTTGCTCCAGAACCAGTTGAAGAACAACTACCATCAAATTCAAGAATCCAAACACCATTAGGATCATCCATCACACCCTTAGGGGCCTTCATCTCATCCTCTAACATGATCATGTAATTACCATGACCAATGTATTCATAGAGAATTTGTGCTTTAGGGTCATCAATTTTCTACACAATATACTCAATTTGTCTTTCAGGTAACAACTTCTTCATTTTTCCATTAACTAGGATGAGAGCATGTGACCAATCCATTTGAATTTCTCCTCCCACTTCTTTACAAAAATTTCTACTCAGCAACATACCATAGGATGGAGGAATGTATTCTACCAAAATGGTAGCCTTGACCCTCTTCTTTAGGAAAGTAACAAAAAGATACTTGTGCATCCTTGATCCTCCCTACAAGTGGCACCTCCTTTCTTTCCATAGAATAACATGAGCCAAATGTACGTGTCAAAGTCAAGCCTAAAGCATGAGAAAATTTAGCAGGCATCACATTGTCTAATGCTCCTGAGTCAATAACACAATTACTAAGCCTATGGCCAACTATAAGCAATGTGACATAGAAGGGCTCAATATTTTCAATTGTAGAAGGTGTTGCAACCATCAAATTTTTCTGAGGTGAAGAGGTGGGAGTAGGCAATAGGCCTTTGGAAGTGGTAGATGATGAGTTAGGTTTGGATTTGAAAAACTTGACTACTTGGGAAAAGGCATCAGGGTGAGTTTGATAGAACTCAACTTCAAAAATTTGGATCTTGGTTTTCTTGATATGATCAATTATGTCAAAAGATCTAGAGGTAGATGGGGCATCTACACTAGAAGAGGTGGAAGCCTTAGGCTTATAAATTTTGGTAGTTGAGGTTGTTTTTGACATAGAGGTTGAAGCTATATTATCTTTAGGTGCAAAAGATGAAGAGGTAGAAGTGTTACTTACCTTAGTGGTGGGGATAAGATCTCCTCTTTTTACAACAAATGGAATAGTGACCAGAACCTCTTTAGATTTCTTTGTAGGCTAGATCACCTCCTTCTTTTTATTCATCTGTTCTCTGGTCATAACAACATATGATTCACTATTCATATCTACCACTACTTCATCATAATTATCTTCATCATCATCAACCCCTTCGGTGGTAAGGAAATTAACTTGAGAATCACTTACTTCTTCTAGAACCTCATCTACTTCTTCCTTGGGTTCCTCATACTCTTCAGCCTCTACTTCATCTTCAAGCTCCTAAAACTCACACATTTCATTGATGAGACCTTAAGGGGAGGTGATTCAATTGCTAGTTTAGGCTGGGTAGAAGGAAAATGATTTCGAGGTTAAAAATTCCTCCTCGGGATATATTTATAAGGAGTGATTTGAGCCAATTTCTTCTTGATTTCTATAAGATCATTTGCCAATTTTTGTACTAGTTGATCAGAATTGGTTCCTGAAGAAGAAGTTTTAGCTTTAGGAGGTTCTTTTTTAATTTCCCAGACATTATGAGATCATCTTTGACACTTATGGCTAAGCGTTGATCAACATCCAAAGTAACAAGATTATCCCTTCTCCACACGTAGCTCACCTCTGACAATTGTGCATTTAAGAAGAAACATTTCTAAATCTAGTCCACATGACGAATGGCTGCTAGAATTTTATTCACCAATTTATTAAACATTGCCAAAAATTCTCACATGGGTTCATATGGTTCTTTCTTTATCTAGGAAATTTTTTCAAGGAGAGCATGCACATCCTCAGTAGGTTTGAACCTATTTTCAAACCGAGTTTTCATAGCATTCAAATGAATGACACAAATTGAAAGATGATAAAACCAGTCTGCAACATTTTCTTGTAAAGTTTTAACAAAAAATATAACAGAGACATCTACATACTCAACTCTGAGCACTCCACAATCCAAAATGAAAACAACAATGTGTTCATCTAGATGCACCTTCCCATCACCTTTGAATTTGGGAAAATTCTTTTTATTCACTTTTGGGAGATCATGTAATGGTTGAGAAAGAGCCAAAGGCCCAACTCATTGACCCCAAGGTAGAGGTACTACCATTCTAGGGAAAATAGTTTGCAAAGGTACTACAACTCTGGCCAACACCAAAGCTTGGATACTAGGACCTGATTGTGTTTGAATATCAACACTTGCTGCCATCTCTATTATAGGTAGGAGGATTACTTTTGGATTTTTCCTCTATTCCTTATTTTTGGATTCAAGAAAAAACCATGTTGTTCTAGTAACTGAAAATATGGATCTTTAATGCCTCACGTTGTCTAACCTCATGTATATCTTCTATCCGCTAGCATGTTGTTGTTGTTGATTTGAAAATTGTTTCAGTGGGAAACATTGTACATGTCCTACGGTGGGTGCCAAAATTTGTTGGTTGTAAAATTTGACTTGAAAAAAGTAACAATAAGGGGACAATAGTCCCTCCTCTTTATGGGAGAGGTTCCCTTATTGAACATACAGACAAACAAGAAAACCTACTTATTTATAAATGTACAAAATATCAATATTTTAATGAGGATTTTGATGTATTAAATGTTTCCATTTCATAAGATTTCTAATATAGAAGAAAAGGATGCGAGAAGAATTAATGGTCCAGAAGAGGATAAGGCAACTGTACGACACAAAAGTGACATGCGAGAATGATAATCGGCAAGTGACCTTCCCCGTACCTAACCTCTTGAGGTCATGCCGAGATAGCTGGTGGTATGAAATGCGGGTGACTTAGATGAAGCCAAAACCGGTATTATGGCTAGTTTTCAATGATAGAAAAGATACAAGCGAGGATGAGAATAGGAAAATAACTTTCCTATAGCTAACTATAGGAGGATCAGTGACTAAGATCTGGTAGTGTGATCTCCTGGTAGCTAAATTGCAAAAGGGGAGATTTAGAGGCTATGAACGGGTAGCGTAAATTCCCTATGGTTTATCCTCCTAATTAAGATCTAAGTGTTAATCTAAATTGAACTCTCTTAAACTGAAAATAAAAATTTATACTACTATTGAAAGGAAACTAATCTAAACAAAATACATGATTGAAACATTATAATTACAAACAACAATTAAAATACTCTTATACTAAAACTAAACAAGCGAGATAACCTGGTGTGGTTATTCACCTATGCAAATGTGTGAATCTAGATGAAAGACAACTAATTAACTTAATTGAAAACCTTCAATCTTACCTCAGAAGTGAGGAAAAAATCATAGCTTCTTAGAAACTATCATTCCCCACAACTTCCCTGGAAATATTGAAAGTGAGCTTAACTGAAATAAAATGATTCACTACTCTATTTGATAATAACTTTGATGATTTAAACCTGGAGTTTATTGAGCAAAGGAAAATCCAATTGTGTTGTAGCTTGTCCCCTCAGTGTGATCTTATCATTCTTGCATGCTCAGATGAATCCAGAAAGAGTAGGATTTTAGCAGCATCGGTAAGAGAAGGTACTGGGACAATGATAGCTTTGAAGGTAAAATGGCACGAAGCACAAGTAGGAGAAGGATGGTGCAAGTGAACTGAGCTTGGCCTATACGATTCCTAACAAGGTTGTTGCAGTGATGATGAAACAAAATGATAAATAACAGGTAATCAAACAATGAGTAATAGTAGCTTCGGAGAAACACAACGAAGTACAAGTAGGAGAGGGATGGCACAAGTGAACTGAGCTTGGCCTATGTGATTCCTAGCAGGATCATTGTAGGTATACAATGAGGCATAACTAAATGTGCAAGGTTCAAATACAGGCTAGTGGGATTTATTCTATGCAACAAGTAATAATGAAGTGATTCATAAACAAACCTGGGAGAGATAAGAAAATAAATCTTTAGACCAAGGGTCTTTAGATCAAGAAAATGGTGCTCTTAGATAAGAAAAGAGATCTGGTCTTTTCCCTCTTTCATAGTCTTTTTTTTCTTCTTGGTGTCTCCCTTTTACTAAGTGTAAGCATGCTATTTATAGCATTTGCAATGACCAGAAGACAAGTTCAAATTGAACTCCTCTATCATAAATAAAGAGAAATCACTATTTACCAGAGGCCAAAACATAAATGTAAGAAAGAGTGGTTGAGAAATGTAGATGTAAATTGAGTTTTTATGTTTGATGAAATCGTCGGAACATTCTAGAAAACAAGCACATGACCACTACCTGCGCAGGGGCGTGGTTATAGGACCACCACCCTATCCTAGGTGATGGTTACAGGACCACCGCCTGGCAGCGGCAGCAATGGTTACAGGACCACCACCCTGGCAGGGAGGTGGTCCTGTAACTAATGACAAAAATGAAAGGAAAAAGAGAGAAAAGGTTAGGAAAAAACATGTAGAGGCTGGACAAGGCTTTCTAGGATGCAAATGTACACTTGGCAAGATTTTTAGATTCCGAACACCTTACAAAGAGATATGAATCATCATTGGGGTTTCCATAACCTCTTTCCAGTAGTACAGTACCCACATTTTTGGGTATGTACATATTGCCACCTCGGAGAAGCATTTTACCCATGAAGAGGCATAAAATGGTGGGTCCAAGTATGGCGGTCCCAAAATGGGGAGTTAGAAGCTATACTTGACATGCCTGTGTGCCAAAATGTCACCATCCAAATTCCCACTATCTACAAAATGAAAAGAGGACTCAAGTGTAGATAGATAAAATAAATTGAAAAATAAATACTAAATTAACATGAAATGAGGACTTACCATTTGCGTGGGGATGAGAACTTACCTCTTTCAGACACTCCAACTCTACGTAAGAACACTCAAAACAAAATTAGAATACTATATATATAAAATGAGCTCATTTTACTATTTAATTACACATATCGATTTCGTAATTTTTGAGCTTTGTGTCCACGGTGATCACTCTTTCCATTTTTGAGTATGATTGAATTGGAATGAGCTTGGGAATGTTATTTTATGTTAGGCTTAGCTTTTTCTATTTTTGAATGCTTTTGAGAAGAATTCCTAAGAAATTCGTAACTAGAGCGGTCACAATGGGCCTTGAAAGGTCGAGATAGGTAGAGTTCCTTTATTGCTTAGTCTCCATTTTGTGAGGCATGTATGATTTGTTGGTTGTTTTGCTTATTGCAAGCATTTTGACCATGCCTAGTGCATGATGGCATTGTATATAAAACATGATATATATATATATATATATATTTTTGGATCTAGATCTTCTTGTATCTAGAATTTTGTGATTCATTTCCCATGTGTACACTAGATGTTTTTAGAATTTTTGTTTTTATATGCTTTTCAGAATGTATGCAATGGATGACAAGTGATAACAAATGTTGAACATAATGTTTCTCTTTTATTTGTTTTTGTAATGCTGATATGTGATGATGAAAACATAATGTTGTACTAAACTTTTGGCTTCTTTGGGCAATGTTCATTGCTTCTTCTTATTTTGGCAAAATGTGATGAATATCTAGTGATAACAAGATGAACTTGCCCCACTCCCATCTCCATGCAACTAGTAAGATGCAAGGGCTCAACACCAAGAGTTAGGAAGGGCACAAATTATATGAGTTTGAATGAATGGAAATGATGAGAGAAAGACAAGGTTTTGACAGAAATCAAATTTAGACTTGCGTACTTACTCTTACTCGAAACTACTACATAGTTCAGAATGTAACTTATTTTCTAGTTTATCTAGACTTAGATCCATGGATGGCAACTTGGTTGAAAAATATGGTTTTAAGGATTTGATCTCTTTGGAATTTGGATATTTAACTTCTCTTAGTATACTTTGCTTTAAAATATTAATATTCACTAATTTGCGTGAATGGACCCCCTACACCCTGTCTCATGCTATTGGTAGGAAGCATGGGCTCATCATTGAAGGCAAGGCATAGGCGAGTAAGGGAACTTATTTCCTTTCTCAACCTTGTATCACTAGTAAGAGATGTGGGCTCATCACCGAAGGTTGGTGGGGCAAAGAAGTGTGTAAAAATAAAATATTCTATTTGGTTTAGTATTTTTATTTAACTTGACACTTTTGATTTGTGACTTTGGAGTATCCTTGTTTCAAAGAGATGTAAGAAGGATAGATGTGACACCAAGAAGCTTCTAGAATAGACCGTAGGTAAGAACAACTTAACCAAGTAGAATAGAATGAGTATGACCAAGTATGCAAGCCTTGGTATGGTTTTTGTCAAGACTTTGTCTGTCGAATTGATGAAATGATTTTGAAACTATTTGATGATATTATGAAAATTGAAGAGATGTGATTTGAATTCTTTTGCCAATATTTTCAAAAGCTTGTAATAAATTTCTTAAGAATAAGTTCCTTGACCACAACATTACAAAATGAGTGAACAAGATGAACTAACTAAATTACTAATGCAATGCAACTGCAACCATGTACATATGAAAATGTAGGTGGAACTATATGTCATGATGTCTAAGGTGAAGAAAGTTGATGAATATCGAATTCTTCACCCCTAGAAGTACACAATGGAGAACCATTATCCTCAAAAATTTCATTCTCTTGACGAGAGCCTACCATTATGGGTTTGAACTTACAACCCTTGCCCAAAAGTGTATATGTCCAATTATTAAAAACATTTTTTTGAAAGAGGTGTTCACGTGCCTCTTTGTCATGTTTTTGAGAGATGGCATGTGGGTGAGCATGACTATGCTACTCAACCTTTTCTCCCATATGGAGCATTGTGTTTATTTGTAAATTTTTTTCAAATGATGAGGTCTTGCCCCATGGATAGGGAAAACTTAGCTTCAGATGTGCATGGGTTGAAACTAGGCTTTAGAATAGGGCAATACCTAGAGATGGTTTTGATAGGCATCATTTCAATTTTAAATTTCCCTTCTTCGTTTGTTAATTCTATCATGTTCATATCTAGATCTAGGTCATCGGAGGGAAGAGATGCTATACCGAGAAGACTACCCATTCCCTGAGGTTCAAATGGGAGAAAGATCGGCTCGTCATTCTCCAAGAGTTTCATAATTCCTGCTGTGGTTTTAGTGGAGATTGTTTCCACAGAAATTGACTTACCTTTATCTATTTTTACCACCTCAAATGTTTTTGGTTTAACAACTTCAACCTCTGGAATGTCCGGGGTGACTGGGACTAACTCTTTTGTTGGAGGTGGTTTGTTTAATTGATTTGTGGGAAGCTCATACTCTGTATGGACTCCTTTCTTTTTCTTGAGGTTTTCTAAGTGTATATCGAAGGGTTTAGGATCCCCTTGAGCGATGAAGACTTTTCCTAGGTGTAAAAACCTTACTTCTTGGAATAACATGGAAGGGATTTCCTTCATGCGATGTATCCATGGATGACCAAGAATCATATTATAGTTGGTTTCCTGATCTATAATATAAAATTTAGTGAGGATTGTTTTGGGCCCTAGAGTGACTGGTAGCACTATAGTCCCGATTGAAGTTGCCTTGAGACTATCATAGCCCCTTAGCGTGTTTCGTGTTGAAGAACAGTTCGTTTCTCCATATCCTAGATTTTGAAGAAAAGTGAAGGGGACTATGTTAACTGCTGCCCCATTGTCAATCATTACACACTTGACGTAGTTGTTGTAAATCCAAACCTGCAAGTGCAAGGGTGGATCACCTCTATGTGAAATTTCAGTGTTTGTTGGCATCGGTGTTTGTTGGCATCTTGTTTTGTATCCCTATCTGGCTGCCCAGAGGGTAGACATCAAAGTCTACATGGTTTATTTGAGTGCTAGGAGGTGGTGTAATGTGGATTAGATGTCCAAGACCTAATGCTTTGAGTAACGTAAAGTGATGTGCGGGTGAATTCTTCAGTAAATCTAGGAATGAAATGTGGGAAAAGGTCTTGTTCAAATCTGATATTAACTCATAGGATCCTACTAGTTTTGCTATTGTAGGAACTTCATCTCGTGCATAGAAAATATCAGGTAGGGGCTGTGAAACATACTCCTTTGTCCGAGTTGTTGCATTAATTTCACGCTCAACCTCCAACTCAACTAATCCTAAGATTTTTGTATTACCATTTGAACCTAGGTTAGGAGAAATCCGAGAGTTGTCAGGAGTTGAGGCATCTTGATCATTATTTCCCATTATGACACCTTTGTTTGTCCCATTTGGGTCTAACCTATTATTGTTAGAATGATTCTGGGAGAGGATCATTGAAAATCTTGAGAGGTGCATTTTGAGGGGAAACTAATCCCATATAGGTGTTTGGCGTAGGTAGTGTAGGACTTGCCAAAAACATGTCTATAAAGAGTTGTTTTGATCATCTGGTAAACATTGTAAGAATTTGTTGTAGTCATGGCAGGTCCTAGTATCATGACCTCAAATTTTGTGAAAGCCACAATATAGATTGGGATTATAGTCCCATGGTCGTTGGTTTGAACCTTGTTGTGGCCCAAAATTTTGGTTAGGCTGCTGATTGTTATAGTTGTAATTTTGAGGTTGTGGCCTTTGGCTTTGGTTTTGATATCCATCTGGGCCTCGAGCAAGGCCTTGTGATTGGATTTGCTATTTTTTGTGGACGATGTTGTGGAGGACGATTAAAATCCACCGTATTGATCATTGGAGTGAAGTTATTATTGTGTTGATTATTAGCAGGTGCCGGGGTGTTCACAATATTTGGTCCTTTGACTTGATCAGTGACTCCATCTGTTGTAACGCCATGGTTTTGTCAGAGATCTTGGGTCCTTGATTGGTATTTACCATGTTGGGATAAGTCATAGTGTTTTGATTAGGAGTAATTAATCTCCTGTTTGTTCCATAAGTCTTACGACCACTGTCTATCACCACTTGATCTATTTGGAGAGCACTCTCAAGTACTTCATCATAAGCCCTTAGTGGGAACTGGACTTCTTCCTTTATCTCTCTACTGAGAGAATGAAGGAATAAATCACATAGTTCCATCTAATCCATGTTTGGAGCACTTGCTAAAGAGTAAAGAACTGCACGTCATCTTTGAATGAAATGGGCAACAGATTCATTGTGCTCTTGTTTAATGTGTAAGAATTCCCTGATGCCCATTCTTAATAGTTTGTTCATGTCAAAAGCTTTGATGAATTCTGACATGAGTTGTTTGAATGAATGTATCGAGGATTCAGGTATTCTATAATACCAATCAAGGGCAATGCCTTCCAAGGTTTTAGCGAAGAATTTAGCAACAACCGTATCCCAAGGAGCAATTCTCAAATGGTACATGTGGCATAGGCCTTGTCATGTGCATTTGGATCTCCCTCCCCTTTGTATTTGGGAATATTGGGAAGAGGTCTTAGAAGCATGAAACTTCGTATGGTGAAATCTAGAGGCTCTTTTAAATATTCCGAGTAAGTCCTTACCACATAGGTTTCAACCATCGTTGGTGTCTCCATTGAGGGGTGGAAGTGGAATGGGTTGTTGATATGGTATAGCATAAGTATTTTCAAGGAAATAAGGAAATCCCTATGGTTGAGTGAACATCCCAAGAGAAGAGAACATGTCTCCCTGTGGTGATTTTGAATAAATGTTTAAGTAGGGAGGAGCATTGCTCTGGTATGGATTATTTGGTGCTAATCTGGGAGGTATCATATTTTCAACTGGAGCGGTGTTTGAAAATGCATTTCTAGTTGGTGTTTGTTATGGATAGTTATATGAATGTTGAGGAGGCATGCCTAATGTGCATGTTCCTGTAAGGAGGTCAACTTGGCTGGGATGATGTAGAGGGTTGGGGATTCCTGCTTTCCCAAAATATGAATTTTGATTTGCTTGAGCAAGTTCTAATCCTCTAACCTTCTCAACTAAGGCTGAGATGACCTCGATTGGTGAAGACACAATGTTTTTCCTTAATGGTGGTTGTTGTACACCTTGAGGTTGTAAAGGGGTATGATACCCTACTATGAATTGATCATTACCCTGCCAAGCTTCACCGAGAGTATTTCCCATAGGTGGAGGAATGGGGGTGTTTTCTTGGAGTAGGGTATCGGGTTGTGTTTGCAAAATTCCTATAGGTGGGTACATGTTTTGGAAGCGTTGTTCACTTCTAGCATAGCACACTAAATACTCCTCATCCAAAAATGGGAGTGGATCTGACTATCTACTGATTTGTGGTTTGAACAAAACCCGAGGAGATGAAGTGGATTCTCTAGTAAACATCATATTGTTAGAGCCTGAGGGCTCTGGTTGTTGCATTTGTGTGAGTTGATCCAACTCCTCAATTCGAGAATGAAGAACTAGAGCTAGTTCTTTGAGGAGGAGTTTGTGACGACAAGTAATTACTTGAATAGTTGTCAGCCCATGTAGAAAGTGAGGGTGACGGTTGTCTTTTTATTTGACCAGTAATGCACTTTGAGACCTAAGAGAGGTCTTCCATACATGTCATATCCCAACATATTCGGGGTATATAAATACCCACAAAATAATGGGAAAGAGTGAAGATGGATGAAATAAAACGAAAAATAAAAGGGGAACAATTGTTTGTTCATGTCAAGTTCACCAATTTTATACGACACAAAAGTGACATGTGAGGATGATAATTGAAAAGTGACCTTCCCGTGCACCGACCTCTCGAGGTCATGTTGAGACAACCGGTGGTATGAAATGTTGGTGACTTAGATGAAGCCACAACTAGGATTATGGCCAGTTTTCAATGATAGGAAAGCTACAGGTGAGGATGGGAATTGGAAAATAACTTTCCTATACCTAACTATAGGAGGATCAGTGACTAAGATCTGGTAGTGTGATCTCCTAGTAGCTAAAATGAAAAAGGGGAGATTTAGAGGCTATGAACGGGTAGCGTAAATTCCCTATGGTTTATCCTCTTAATTAGGATCTAAGTATTAATCTAAAATGAAGTCTCTTAAACTGAAAATAACAATTTATACTACTGCTGAAAGGGAAACTAATCTAAACAAAATACATGATTGAAACATTATAATTACAAACAACAATTAAAATACTCTTATACTAAAACTAAACAAGCAAGATAACCCAGTGTGGTTATTCACCTATGAAAATGTGTGAATCTAGATAAAAGACAGCTAATTAACTTAATTGAAAACCTTCAATCTTACCTCAGAAGTGAGGAACAAATCATAGCTTCTCAGAAACTATCATTCCCCATAACTTCCTTGGCAATATTGAAAGCAAGCTTAACTGAAATAAAATGATTCACTACTCTATTTAATAATAACTTTGATGATTTAAACATGGAGTTTACTGAGCAGAGGAAAATCCAATTGTGTTGTAGCTTGTCCCCTCAGTGTGATCTTTTCATTCTTGCATGTTCACGTGAATCCAGAAAGAGTAGGAGTATAGCAGCATTGGTAAGAGAAGGCACTGGGAAAATGATAGATTTGAAGGTAAAATGGCATGAAGCACAAGTAGGAGAAGGATGGCGCAAGTGAACTGAGCTTGGCCTATGCAATTCCTAGCAGGGTTATTGCAGCAATGATGAAACAAAATGATAAATAACAGGTACTCAAATAATGAGCAATAGCAGCTTCAGAGAAACACAACGAAGTACAAGTAGGAGAGGGATGGCACAAGTGAACTGAGCTTGGCCTATGTGATTCCTAGCAGGATCGTTGTAGGTATACAGTGAGGCATAACTAAATGTTCAGGGTTCTAATACATGCTAGTGGGATTTATTCTATGCAGTAGGTAATAATGAAGCGATTCATAAACAAACCTGGGAGAGATAAGAAAAGAAATCTTCAGACCAAGGGTCTTTAGATCAAGAAAATGGTGCTCTTAGACAAGAAAAGAGATCTAGTCTTTTTCCTCTTTCATAGTCTTTTTCTTCTTCTTGGTGTCTCTCTTTACTAAGTGCAAGCATGCTATTTATAGCATTTGCAATGATCAGAAGACAAGTTCAAATTGAACTCCTCTATCATAAACAAAGAGAAATCACTATTTACGTGGCCAAAACATAAATGCAAGCAAGAGTGGTTGAGAAATGTAGATGCAAATTGAATTTTTACGTTTTGACGAAATTGTCCAAACGTTCTAGAAAACGCGCACAGGACCGCCACCCTACACAGGGCAGTAGTTACAGGACCGTCGCCCTATCTTGGGTAATGGTTACAGGACCACCGCCCGTCCCCGGGTGTGATTCTGAGACCGGCTGCCCTGACAGGCGACGGTTACAAGACTGCCTCCCTCGTAGGGAGGCGGTCCTATAACTAATGACAAAAATGTAAGGAAAAAGAGAGAAAAGGTTAGGAAAAAACATGTAGAGGCTAGACAAGCCTTTCTAGGATGTAAATGTACACTTGGCAAGCTTTTCTAGATTCTAAACACCATACAAAGAGATCTGAATGATCATTGGGGTTTCTGTAACCTCTTTTCAAGCAGACAATACCTACATTTTTGGGTATCTACAACAACACTTTTAGATATATAGATCTCAAAATAATATCTTACTTATGTATGCATGATTAATAATGCTTTAATCATACACATTTAAATACAAGACATATAACAATATACACAAATTTCTAGGCATAACATCACTAGAAGAACAAAAGTTTCTTATTTAAATATATATATATATATATATATATATATATATGTATATATGTATATATATATGTATATATATATACATATATATACATATATACATACATACATATATATGTATATATATATATATATATATATATATATATATATATATATATATATATATATATATATATATATATATATATATATATATATATATATATACATATATATATATATGTATGTATGTATGTATATATATATATATATATATATATATATATATATACATATATATATATATATATATATATATATATATACATATATATGTATGTATGTATATATGTGTATATATATATATATACATACATACATACATACATATATATATATATATATATATATATATATATATATATATATATATATATATATATATATATATATATATATATATATACATATATATGTATGTATGTATATATGTGTATATATATATATATACATACATACATACATATATATATATATATATATATATATGTATATATATATATATATATACATACATACATACATATATATATATATATATATATATATATATATGTATGTATGTATGTATATATATATATAACCCACATGAATAAGATAGAAAGCAGAAACAAATAAAACACAAGAAAGGATGAAAGTATAACTTCTTTTGTATTACATGCCAATTCAGCATCTTTACATCAAAACATCAAAATTCAAACCCCTCAAATGACATGGAGAGTTCCTTAAATAGCCCTTAGGGAGGTTTCAAATGAATCTTCTTAGTTTCCTTTCCTTTAATCAAAGATATAATTAAATTCTTATATCACTAAGTTGGTGTTATCCATATTTTGCCCCTCGGGAAAATATTAGATCAGTCATGACCCCACATAGAAAGAACCTAAGAAAACTCATTCAGATCTTGTAAATAGGTTGCAGGTAGACTCAACAATGGAATAGTAGGGTCAGAAAAGAAGGGGTAGTGCCATAGAGGAACCAAGAGCAAGAAGGGGAAAAAATGGTGAAGTTTCAAAGTTTTTCGGGCTCGAAACCATTCAGGAAAGAGTCCAAAATTGGCTAAGTATAAAGTGCAAGCAGAGGTCACCAAGTGTCAGCTTGGTGCATCTCCAAGAGTTAGTCCAAAGGTGGAGACCCAAATGAGTGCGAGCTCTCCACATGGCCCAGAGTCCAAAAGGATAAAAGGGACCATTGAAAAGTCCATAGACCTACGGGGCTGCCAAGTGTCAACTCGACGCTCCTTCAAAGGAAAATTTTAAATCAGGCTTTCAAGCAAGTGCGGTGCCTCCACGTGTCCAGTCTCAAAAGGGGTAGAGTCGGTTGAATAGTCAATGCATGGGGCAGACTAGTGGAGAGTGCCAAGTGTCCGAACGACGCTAATTCAAGGATCAAATTGAGAGAGGGTTTCCAAATGAGTGCCAGACTACCACGTGTCCTAGGTCAAGAAATATGACCCCGCCAAGCAAAGGACTTAACCAAAATATAGAAATTAGGCAAGCATCGGAGGAAGTGCCACGTGGCAAGCCTAAACTAACAACGCTAAAGTAGGCCATTAGGGGAAAGTTGGTTTTTGCCCTTGTTATTCCAAAGGTGTAAAAGTTACAAAATGGGCCACAACTCCGCCCAAAGGAAAAAGTCAGCGTTTGAGCCCGAGTCAAGGTCAAAGCGGGGAGTCGAAGGAAAAGGTGAAAATTTTCCTTTTGTCAAAAGACACGAGATAAAAATTGAAGCGCATCTCCCCAACCAACCAAAGGGTGCCACGTGTCCAAGCAGAGTGTTGGGCCGTGGGAGTTTTCTGAGTTTTGCATTTTTTATAGAAAAGGGGAAAAGATAAATCACGAGACCCACAAACCTGATTTTTCCCTAATCTGGCTGCCACGTGCCCCATATTAAAAAGGAGATCCATTTTTCAAACTATTTTCCCACCCATTTGTATAGACCGATACAAACTTTGAAGGGGCATATCTTTCGACTCAGGGCTTGAAATATTACAAATCTTACATCGTTGGAAGTGTCTTGACATCCTCTACACCATGGAAAGATAAAAAATCATTTTTAGACCATGGTAGGTGAAAAATGGAGAAAGGTCTTTGGGAATTTAATGCAAAATCTTCTTGCCTCAACAACCAGATCGGATTCGATCTGCTCCATCGCTTCTTCCTCCTTTGAGGCATCGAATAAGGATTTGATGTAGTCAAGATAGATTTGGAACAAATTTTATGGGAGACATTAAATAGTGGTGGTTGAGCTTGGAGTTTTTTTCCCACTTCTTTCTTTTTCTCCCGTCTGTATCAAATCTATAAATACAGGCTCAAGACTCATTGTAAAGGGTTGGACATTCTTTTGTTTTGCAGGATCCCTTTCCTTCTAGCAAAGGAATTCATGGAGTTCAGGCCTTTTATTAAAATTACAGTATGTTCTTGCCTCTGGATGTTTTGTAATGCATTATATCAATCTACAGAGCAATAAAACACATTTGTGATCGATTCTAGATCCTTTCTATCTCTTCTTCTTGCATCTAGTCTTTCATTATAAATCTAGTTATTTGTGCTTGATTATTGTATGTATTTTGTTGGTTTGTGTCTATCAGAAAAACTAATGTTCATCATTCCTTCGGTGCATCACCTTGTAGTTTAGTCATTTCTTATTTCTTATATCCCTTTTTATCCATGTCTCCTTGGCAAATTTTAGATTAGGTATAGAGATAGATCCTCTGTAAGTTCTCACATATGCACCTAAATAGAGGAATAGGAACCAACCTTTAATCTGGAGAGATTTTCCATTTACAAGGTCCCACACCTTGGGGAAAGTTCAATGTTATGTGGATCACACCAAATGACTCTGCCTTAGAAAAGCAGATCTATAGAACTCATTTGGGGGTGCTGTGATTTTGCACTAATAGTTTTGGCATGCCTAGTGGGACAGAGAAGTCTCCATCTTATTACAAGTAAGATTGATGTGCACTTGTTGTGATTCTAACTTTTAAGAAGTTTTAAAATTATACATCTGGTGACTCCAAAAGAAACAAATCCACTAGTTTCAGTAGTCCAAGCAAGTTCATGAGAAGGATACAAACAAGGTCTAGAACAAGAGAGGAAGGACAATTTGTACACATACACTTGTCTCCAGACAGAAGGAAAAGAAGAAGAGCCCGAGGTCTCCATCTCCCCAAACAAAGCCTTATCAACACCTCCTCCTAGTAGGTTGTTCTTTCAAACAAGAAGGGTACTCAAGCCAATCAGAATGGCTTAGCCAAATCCTTATGTCAACTTCACTGGCAGTAGCCCACTCGCCCTGAATGCACAAAATCCAGTCCCGATTGCAACATTAAAGAGCATCCCATATTTCACTAGGGAAAACCAGACTTCTCCTAGTGACCATGTCCAAGATATTGCAAATGTTTGTATAATCCACATGAGATCCATGAGATGGATATTGCAGTCAAGTTGCTAGCCTCTTCACTCAAAGGTAAAGCTTCACAATGGTTCAGAGCCTTGAAGCAGGCTCTATTCAAAACTGGAACCAGTTGTGCACAACTCTTCACAACTAGTTTGGAGAAAAAGGTGATAACTTGTCTTTGTTGGAGCAACTGACAACAATCAAGAGAGCCCCAACTGATGGATTTCAACCTCATATTTCAATGGACCTAGGATAGATTCCAACAACAAGTAAAGCCCACTAATGAAGGTGCCTTCTTATACTTTCTTAGGGATTTAAATTCTAATATTTCTTTGATGATTCAGTCAATGGGGGCACAACCTTACCTGCAGCCTATAGCCTTTCCATAGGAGCTGAGAACCATTTGATTCAGGCTAGAAAACTTACCCCTAGGCCATCCATGCCCCTTTACCCCGAGTTAGGAAACCTAGGTACTAGCCAAACACCCACATTAGCTCCTATACCCACCCCCAAGAGTCAAAGTTCAGCTGAAGCCTCCACTTCATCATCTAACACCTCAAAGGAGCTTCAGGAAGTGATGAAACAACTACAAAACCTAGGAAATGAGCTAGTAACCATCAAAAGATAGCAGGCTCAAAGTTCTAGGCCATATCAGCCCCAGGCTCAGTATCAGGCCAGACCCCATATCAACAAAATAGACCACCAGCCCAGGCTGTAAATCAAAGTCAACACCAAGGGAAACCTCAAGCTGCTAGACCTTTTAGGTCATATGACCCAAACATAGTTTCAACATCAAGGGGATTGGTTCCAACACAAAATAACATGGCACAAGAGTATGAATGGTGTTTCCCATGTAATCAGCCACATAATCAGTCGATGTGCTTCAATGGTGCATTAAATCAGGCTCTGATGGTGTAAACCATTGGTGTGTCACAAGAACCTAGCCACAAAGAAATTTAGTAGCAAGGAGCTCAGCAAGAGGGACCCCAAACAAAACTATGCTTGTCAATTGGTAGGCTGAAGACTTATGTGGAATGAATCAGACTCCTTCTCAAAGTATAGCTGCCAATACATGGTCTAAGAGGAGAAATATTGGAGAAGGACATTCACCAAGCTCAGGTGATCCTCAACCCTCCGTCGCTCAACAAGGTATTGGCATTCAAAATACAACTCCCAATGTGCAAAGTCAATCCAAGCCACCTTCCAGACCTACTCAGGCACCGGTTGTAATAGCCCAGGTGCAAGAGAAAAATGTGCCTGGGAAGGGGCAGCAAAAGGATAGCTCATTCAACATCATTGAGCAAATGAAGAGGAAAAGTGTGAACATTTCACTATGGGAGTCACTAGCCATTCTAGGGCAGAGGGATCTATTGCAGACTACTATACAAAATTGGTCAAGCTCAAATCACACCCCTAACCAACAAGAGAAAGTGCTTACCAATACAACTCAACCTAGGGAAAACCATCGAGAACAACAAGGTAAAAACTTGAGACCTCCTCCATTCTATGTTTCATTGATTATTGGAGACAAATTGGTGCACAATTGTATGATTGATTCTAGGGCAAGTAGTTCTATAATGCCCAAGAAAATAGTTGATCAACTGGGTCTCCAATATGAAGTCATCTCTAGAGGGGTAGTGCAATTAGATGGGACAGTAGTGAAAATTGTTGGAATCATCAAGGATCTGAGCCTCACTGCATGCCTGCCCCAATGTGACTATTTTGCAGAACGTATCAATCATAGATTTTCCACCACATTTTGCTTTGTGTTTGTCCAGGACTTCACTGCCAAAATTGGAGGCTATATGTTTGTTGATTGGTCACATATGCTCTTTAGAACAAGGTATGGGGCAAAGGCCACAATCAGATCTGAGCCCATTGTTGATTATCATATTGAATCTTATGTGCCTAGCCCAATCAATGCCAACTACTCAGACTTTTGATCAAGAAGACCTCCTAAGCACTTGTGAAGAAGATACCAAGGTGGGATGTATCCCAGACTTGAATCTCGATGAGTGGGCCAAAAAAGACATGCTTTTGACCCCTATAAGGAGATGGAAGAATTTGAGTTAGGTGTCTACTATCTATATGAAGAGAATCATCCTCTTCTTGACCTAATTAAGCTAGAATATAAAGATGACAATGAGGTATGACAATTGTTCTTTGATGGCTCAAGGAGTAGACAAGGAGTAGGAGGAGGAGCTATGATTGTGTCCCCAAAGGTATGAAATATTATTCAGCCTTTAGATTCCAATTTTCTGCTAAAATAACACTGTTGAATATGAGGCTTTGGTCCATGGTCTTCATTGGGCAAGGAAGCTAGGAATCAAGAACTTGCAAGTGTTTGGTGATAATGAATTGGTTGTTCCAATCAAGTCAGAGGACTTAATGCTATCAAGAATGACCTGCTCAAGAACTACAAGAGTAGGGTATGGGATCTCATGGAGGATTTTGAGGCCTTCAACATTGTGTCCATACCTAGGAAGGAGAATGAAGCTGTTGATAGGCTTGCAGCATAGTTAGAGCAACATTTGATGTGGTTGACAACATCAAAAGAGATAAAGAATAGCCACATATCCATATAGTTGTGAGGTCAAGTAGTGCCGATAACAACACATGTTGGCAGTGTTCGAGAATGATTAATAGATCATTAATTTTTTACAAGAAGAAGCTGAATTCTTAGCTAGAAATCAAAATAGATTAGAGTAGCAATATAGGAATCAAATAGTACAGCTACATACAAACAAGCTTCCCAAAGGCTTAGTGACATTGGATTCTATCTTCAATCCTAATGATCAGTTTAGAAAAGAGAAGGCTAACATACAAATCAAAGGAGAAGATTTAGAGTCAATCCTAGTTGGAGAAGGCAAAACACTTCAAATTGGAAAAGTGGCCACCAAGCAAGAAAGGTATGAATTCATACAACTTTTCCAAGAATTTCCATATGTATTTTCTTGGAGCTATGAAGACCTAAGAGGGTTCAATCCAAAGCTAGCACAACACACAATCGAACTAGATCTAGTTGCTCAGCCCATTAGGAAAAAATAGAGACCAGTCAATCCACACATTGAGCCTCTGATGAAGAAAGAGCTAAACAAGATGATAGAGGTAAGTATCATATTTCTAATCAAACACTCAAGCTGGGTTACAAACCTGGTCCCAGTCAGGAAGAAAAATGGAGAGATTAGGTTATGTGTAGATTTTCAAGACTTGAACAGAGCTTCCTCAAAGATCACTACCCACTCCCTTTAATGGAGCAGATCTTGCAAGTGGTGTCTAGATCAGAGAGATTATCCCTCCTAGATGGCTACTCAGGGTACAACCAGATCATGGTGAAAGAATATGATCAGTTCAAAATAGCTTTCACCACCAAATGGGGCACCTATGCCTATAGAAAAATGCCATTTGGATTGTCTAATGTTGGAGCCACTTTTCAAAGGGAAATGGATATGGAATTCAAAGGACTGATCAAAAAAATAGTACTGATCTATTTGGATGACATTACGGTGTTTTCTAAAAAACCAAGAGACCACCTTTTCCACCTAAGGCAGGTGTTTTGAAGATGCAGGAGTTTTGGGGTATCATTAAACCCTAAAAAATGTGTATTCTTGGCCCATGAGGGCAGGATTCTAGGCCATATTATATCAAAGGAAGGATTGGCAATTGACTTGGAGAGAGTTGAAGAAATAAGAGCATTTCCATTTCCAAGCCATAAGAAAGATCTTCAAAGCTTCCTGGGAAAAATCAATTTTGTCCGCAGGTTTGTACCAAACTTTGTTGCCCTTGTTAAGCCAATAACGTTGATGTTAAAGAAGAGCTTAGCATTTAGGTGGATAAGCTGAAGGAAAGGAAATATTTGAGGCCATCAAAGAATCTATATCACAAGCCCCAACTCTCATGAATCCAGATTTATCTAAAGACTTCATATTGTATGCCTTTGGTGGCAGTGACACAATTTCTGCAATCTTAGTTCAACAAAACAAAGAAGGTACAAAAAACCAATTGCTTTCTTTAGTCAAGGTCTGGAAGATTATGAAGTGAGATAATCCTTCATCAAAAAGCAAGTCCTGATAGTAATTAGAGGATTAAAGAAGTTTAAGCATCTGGTTTCAAATAATAAAATCCAATTGTTGGTCTCCCATGTAGGAGTTAAAGAATTCCTTCTCAGCAAGGATCTAAATGAAAAACATGCAGGATGGATCACTCATGTCATGGAATATGACATTGAGATCAAAGTCACTAAGCTGGTATGTGGGAAGGGGTTGTGTGAACAACTAGCCTCAGGTCAACAAGACGAAGAAAATAGTGAAAAAGAGGTTGTTTTTGTTCTACAGGATAATCAAGAGGAAGGAAATAATGATGTACCTACTCCTTATTGGACTCAAGACATGGTGCACTTCCTTCAAACAAGATTGTGTCCTCATGGGATGATTAAAGAAAAAAGGAGACATTTTAGACTATAGGTCATCCCATATGTTCTTATTGATGGTGTCTTATTAAAAAGAGACATAAATGGCATTTTGTTGAGATGCATTGAGATAGATCAGGTTGAGAGAGATTGTTACAATAATTCCATGTTGAAGCAGCTGGAGGCCATTTTACTCCAAGGGTGACATCACTCAAGATCATGAAGGTGGGTTATTATTGGCCCAGAGTGTTTAGTGACTACTATGCATGGATCAAAAATTGTAAGAATTGTGCATTATTCAAAGGCAAAGAAAATTTAGCAACACTTCCATGCACCCAATTTCAGTCGACCAACCTTTCACGCAATGGGAATTGGAATTCATTGGAGTCATCAATCCAAATTCAAGCCAAGGCCATAAATATATTCTGATAACAACAGACTATTTCACCAAGTGGACCGAGGTAGTGACACTCAAGGAAGCTAATGAATCTAGTATACTAGATTTCTATGAAGGGATAGTGACCAGATTTGGAGTGCCACCACCATTATATTAGACAATGCATTGGCATTCATAGGTTCCAAGATCATAGGATGGGCTGTTAAGAAATGGGACTTACTTGAGCACTTCATCAAACTATTACCCTCAAGGTAATGGCCAAGATGAGTCCACAAACAAGAACCTGCTAAAGATCATCAAAAGAACTCTTGATGAAAATCAGAGAACTTGGCACACAAAGCTCAAATCATCCTTATGGGATGATAGGATAACACCCAAGAGATCTACAAGAAACTCTCCATTCAAACTTGTCTATGGGAAAGAGGTAGTGTTTCCTATATCACTTGAGTTTCCAAAGCATTGGAGCTTGTGAAGTAGCTAGAGATGTTTGAATTTGAACCGATGGAGGCCAGGTATGCGGAGCTGATAGAATTGGAAGAAACTAGAGAGCATGCACTCTAAGAAATAGAGAAGGATCAAGCCTCAATCAAGAGATGCTTTGACAAGAAGGCAAAAACAAGGACCTTCTAGGAAGGAGACCTAGTTTTGAAATGGGATGCAGATTAGGAAAACTAGGAAGGCATTCCAAGTTTGATGCCATTTGGAGTGGCCCCTACATAGTCACAAGATGTAAAATTAGAAATGATTTCCAATTGTATATGTTAAATGGTGAGGAATTGTAGATTCCAGTAAATGGAATCTAGCTTAAACACTGCTACTAGAAGGAAGGTTATCACCTTGTACATATTAGTGAATTTATTTTCCTCTAAGTTCTTGTGCACATTTTCTTGTTGTAGTTTAGGTTACTTTTATCATAAGTGCTTTGCATGCTCTATATGTTCTATTTGGAGTATGTATGATTTCAAATTTTGTATATATTTGTGGTTTTGTTTTGTTTTGTTTTTGTTATGCAGTCCATTCAAAGAGATAGCTGAAGCCCCAGGTCAAAACAATTTTATACTCTCAGAAACCTTCGTTTTGAGATTTGTTGTGAAAATAGAGAGTGAAAATAGCCGGGATTGTGAATCAAAGGTAGAATTAGTATCAGACAGTTGTTTTTGATTTTGTGCCCAATGATTATGACAAGGTAATTGGTCTTTTCATCTAGTAGGTAGATACCCCTGTGAGTCACCAAATTGTTATCCATATTTTCCCCCAAGAAAATATTGGATCAGCCATGACCCCGCATAGAAAAAACTTGAGAAAAATCATTTAGATCTTGTAAATAGGTCATAGGTAGACTCAACAATGGAATAATAGGGTCAGAAAAGAAGGGGCAGTGCCACAGAGGAACTAGGAGCAAGAAGGGGAAAAAATGGTGAAGTTTCAAATTTTTTTATGCTCGAAACAATTCAAGAAATATTCCAAAATTGGATAAGTATAAAGTGCAAGTAGAGGTTGCCAAGTGTCAACTTGGTGCATCTCCAAGAGTTAGTCCAAAGGCAGAGACCCAAATGAGTGCAAGCTCTCCACGTGGCCCAGAGTCCAAAAAGATAAAAGGGACCATTGAAAAGTCCACAGACCTGCGGGGCTGCCAAGTGTCAACTCGACGCTCCTTCAAAGGAAAATTTTGAATTAGGCTTTTAAGCGAGTACGGTGCCTCCATGTGTCCAGTCTCAAAAAGGGGTAGAGTCGGTTGAATAGTCAATGCATGGGGTAGACAAGTAGAGAGTGCCAAGTGTCTAAATGGTACTAATTCAAGGATCGAATTGAGAGAGGGTTTCCAAATGAGCGCCAAAATGCTACGTGTCTAGGTCATGAAATATGACCTTCTTTGAGAAAAGGAATTAACCAAAATATAGAAATTAGGTAGGTAGCGGAGGAAGCGCCATGTGGCAAGCCTAAACTAGCAGTGCTAAAGTGGGCCATCGGGGGGAAAGTTGGTTTTTGCCCTTGTTATTCCAAAGGTGTAAAAGTTACAAAATGGGCCACAACTCGCCCAAAGGAAAAATTAAGCGTTTGAGCTTGAGTCAAGGTCAAAGTGGGGAGTCGGAGGAAAAGGTGAAAATTTTCCTTTATCAAAAGACACAAAGATAAAAATTGAAGCGCATCTCCCCAACCAACCAAAGGGTGCCACGTGTCCAAGCGGAGCATTGGGGCCATGGGGGTTTTTTGAGTTTTACACTTTTTTTTTGCATAAAAGGGGGGAAAGATAAATCATGAACCCAAAAACCTGATTTTTCCCTAATCTAGCTGCCACGTGCCCCATATTAAAAAGGAGATCTATTTTTCAAACTGTTTTCCTGTGCATTAGTACAGACCTGATAAAAACTTTGAAGGGGCATATCTTTCGACTCAGGGCTCAAAATATTAAAAATCTTACACCGTTGGAAGCATCTCGATGTCCTCTACACCATGGAAATATAAAAATCATTTTTAGGCCCTGGTAGGTGAAAAATGGAGAAATGTCTTTGGTACTTTAATGCAGGATCTTCTTGCCAAATAAGGATTTGTTATAGTCAAGAAAGATTTGGAACAGATTTTATGGGAGACATTAAAAAGTGGTGGTTGAGCTTGGATTTATTTTCCCACTTCTTTATTTTTCTCCTATCTGTATTGAATCTATAAATATAGGCTCGAGACTTGTTGTACAAGGTTGGACATTCTTTTGTTTTACAGGATCCCCTTTCCTTCTAGCAAAGGAATTCATGGAGTTAAGGCCTTCCATTAAAATTGTAGTATGTTGTTGCCTCCTGTCTATTTTGGAATGCATTATATCAATCTACAGAGCAATAAAACACATTTGTGATCGATTCTAGATCCTTTCTATC
Organism: Taxus wallichiana var. yunnanensis; assembly: GCA_018340775.1. Lineage (NCBI taxonomy): Eukaryota > Viridiplantae > Streptophyta > Pinopsida > Cupressales > Taxaceae > Taxus > Taxus wallichiana. Next base: position 166,126,358 of record CM031242.1, on the reverse strand, counting down.
TCTTCTACTTGCATCTGGTCTTTCATTAAAAATCTGGTTATCTATGCTTGATTATTGTATGTATTTTGTTGGTTTGTGTCTATCAACAAAACTAATGTTCCTCATTCCTTCAGTGCATCACTTTGTATTTTAGTCATTTCTTATTTCTTATATCCCTTTTTATCCATGTCTCCTTGGCAAATTTTAGATTAGGTATAGAGATAGATCCTCTGCAAGTTCTCACATATGCACCTAAACAGAGGAAAGACCTAATATAATCAAATTAACATAAAAGCATGCAATACAACACACCATACGTATAAACAAATAATCCAAAAACACAAATTTGTTTTTTTGGAATACTTTGAGATGTTTTGTGCTATTTTGGTTTTTTTGGAAAAATGTTATATTGTTTTTGGGTTTATTTTGTTCATTCCTATTTAAATGGTTGTGCTTGATTCTTTTGTATGTATTTTGTTGGTTTGTGTCTATCGGAAAAACTAATGTTCCTCATTCCTTGATGCATCACTTTGTAGTTTAGTCATTTCTTATTTATTATATCCCTTTTTATCCATGTCTCCTTGGCAAATTTTAGATTAGGTATTGTTATCCAAAATGTGCCCCATGTTCATTTTGTGGCTAACTCCCTTTCATCTTTCCTTCTCTTGTACCTCCTCAGACATAATATTTTGCTTTTCAGGAACTCAAAACCTTCTGGAAATGACACCATTGGATAGAGCTCTTTCTCAGCTTTCCAGAAAGGTAAATTTTTCCTCCTAACTCCATGTATTTTTGAAGTTATGGCTCGGCGGAGTTTTTGGGAAAATTTTCCCCTGAAAGGCCCATGGCCAATGAGATGCCGCCACATGGCACTTAGAGTGGTGGAGTATGGGGAAATTTTGGAAAATTTTCCAAATGACCAAAAAGGTGCAAAAATTTGAATTTTTGCCCGCCAACCCAATTTGGCCCTGTTTTTCCCTAAAACTTAAAATGGCCATATCTTTCGATCTAGAGCTCAGTTTTTCACGTCATTTTATAAATGGAAAGCTGGTGAAATTCTCTACAAGATTCTGGGGTCAATTTTGCATTTTGGTGGAGTTTGGAGAGAGAAAATTGAAAAACATCTCTGGCATGTGGTGATGAGCAGAAATGACGTTTCAACTACCGTTTTTAATGAAGAATGGCTCGCATTCTCTCCCAGCATGGTTAAAAATGTCAGGGAATGGGTCTGTAAGGATGCCCATGCTATTTTGAATGCATTTTGGTCAATGATTGAACCTCTCCCATGTTTTCTCATGTTTCTCTCTCCTGGGCTCGTCCCTTGCACTGTAAAAGCCAAATTTGGCTCATTTTCGAAGGGTTGAACATTTTTTATGTATTGTAGGTCCCTTTTCTCACCTTGGAAGTGATTTTGGTGGAATATTAGACCCTTTATAAGAGCTAAAACTTTTATTTTTCCTCTCAGGTGTTGTAATGCAAGTGATTTTGATGATTAAAATAACAATACATCCTCTGTGATTAGTTTTCATCCTCTGCCTGTGTTGTTTGGTTAATTTATGATCCTTCATTACAATTATCAGTTTGTGCATGAGGTTCTTTGTTGCATTTTTATGGACTGTGTCAATCTGCAAAAGTAAAAAATGCTCACCACTCCTTTGGTGCATCACCTATTAGCATTAGTTTTAGCTTTTTTGCATTCTCTATCTCTGTCTCCTTTGGAATTTAGGGTAGGGTTAGGAATATATACCTCTGCAACTTGTAAGTGATAAATCTGATTAGAGGAGTTGAGGAACCAACCTCTCAACTAGAGATTTCTCTTCCATTTGACAAGTCCCACACTTGGGAAGAGGATTCAATGTTGTATAATCACACTGGATGCTAGTATGATCAAACTAGAAATCTGATCAACATCTAGGGGGTGCTGCTGATTTGCCACAACAGTTTTGGCATTCCCAGTGGGGCCTTAGAGGTCTTCATCTTCATTGCAACAAAATTGATGTGCATTTGTTACAAGTTTCTTACTTTAAAAGAGCTATAAATTGCACATCTGGCAACTCCAAGGAAGAAGAATCAGCTGGTTTTAGCAGTGCAGACCTGAAAACTCATGAGAAGAATCAACACAAGGTCAAGAGCTAGAGAGGAAGAGGTCTTTGTTTGAATATCTACAGTTATCTCCAAGAATAAGGCAAAGTGGGAGGAGAATCCAAAGGTCTCCATCTCCACCAAACAGAACTCTCTCAACTCCTCCACCTAGTAGGCCTTTCATTCAATCAACAAGGGTTCTAAGGCCAATCAAAATGGCACAAAACAACCCCTATGTCAATTTCACTGGCAGCAGCCCACTTGCTCTCAATGCACAAAATCCAATCCCAATTGCAGCATTGAAGAACATTCCATACTTCACTGGAGAAAATCAGACCACTCCTGGTGATCATGTTAAGGATATTGCTAACATTTGTGTAATCCATGAGATCAATGAGATGTAAGTTCTTTGTCAAGCCTTGACATCTTCATTCAAAGGAAAGCTTTGCAATGGTTCAGGAGTCTTGCCTCAGGTTCTATTCAAAATTGGAATCAACTATGTATAGCCCTCCATGAGTAGTTTGGGGAAAAGGGAGACAACTTGTCCCTTTTGGAGCAGCTAACGACTATCAAAAGATCTCCCAATGAGCAGGTGACTGATTTTAATTTCAGATTTCAAAGGACTTGGGAGAGAATTCCAGTGGCAGTCAGGCCAACAACTGAAGGTACTTTTCTTTATTACCTTAAAGCTTTAAATTCTGATATTTCTATGTTAATTTAGTCCATGGGAGGCACAACTATCCCCATTGCTTATAGCATTGCCATTAGAGATGAAAATTGTTTGATTCAAGCTGGAAAGCTAGCTCCTAGGCCTCCAATGCCATTATTTCCAAGTTTAGAGAGCCCAAGTACTAGCCAAGTGCCTAATTTAGCTTCTATTCCCACTCCTAGAAATCAGAATTCAAGTGAAGCTTCCACTTCATCTTCTAGTGCCTCAAATGAACTTCAAGAAGTCATGAATCAATTGCAAAATCTAGGTAATGAGCTGGTTACACTCAAAAGGAATCAAGCTCAAGGTTTTAGACCTTCCTTCCAGCCTCAAGCTTAGCCTAACAGGCAGCCATATCAACCCCAAAGACCACCCAATCTAGCTGCAAACCTAAATCAAGCAAGGCCTCCTGCCAATAGACCATTTCAGCCCTATAATCCCAATGCTACATCTGCCTCTAAAGCATTAGTGCCAGTACAAAACAATATGGCTCAAGAGTATGATTGGTGTTTCCCATGAAATGAACCTCATAACCATTCCATGTGCTTTAACGGTGCCTTGAATCTTAATGGTGACAACAACTGGTTTGGAGGGTGAAGAAAGTCAAAGAAATGACCAGCAACAAGAAACATTCCAGCAGCAATCAGCTCCAAATGATACCACACTTGTAAACTGGCAGGCAGAAGATTTTTGTGGCATGAACCAGATAGTTTCCCAAAGTGTTGCAGCCAACACAAGGTCAAAGAGGAGAAATTTGGGTGAAGAACAGCCATTGGCCCCAAGTAATTCATGACCTTCTGTCACTCCACAAACTATTGGCAAGCAAAATGCAATCCCAAGCACACAAGGACTACCTAAAACAGTTCCTAGGCCAACTCAAATGCTAGTTGTTGCTGCCCATATACAAGGGATGAATGTGCAGGCCAAGGGACAGCAAAAGGATACTTCATCCCCATTCAATATCATTGATCAGATGAAGAAGACAAATGTAAACATATCAATGTGGGAATCACTATCTATCCCAGGCCAAAGAGATTTGCTACAAGCTGCCATGAAGGACTGGTCAACTTCAAATCAACAAGTCCAAATGCAAGAGAAGGTGCTCACAAATGCTTCCTGCCTGAGGGGAATCATGGAGGACAGCAAGGTAAGATGTTGAAGCCCCCTCCATTCTATGTTTCATTGATCATTGGGAACCAATTAATACACAATTGCATGATTGATTAGGGACAAGTAGTTCAGTAATGCCCAAGAAAATAGCTGATCAGTTGGGAATTCAGTATGAAACCATATCCAAAGGGGTGGTATAATTGGATGGGATAGTAGTAACAACAGTTGGAGTGATTAAAAACTTGAGTCTTACTTTGCATGCCTGTCCCAACGTGGTTGTTTTGCAAGATGTCTCAGTAATAGACCTTCCACCACTCTTTTCCCTATGTTTGTCAAGGGATTTCACAGCTAAGATTAGAGGTTACTTGTATCTTTGGTTGGTCACACATGCTGTTTAGAACAAGATATGGAACCAAAGCCACAATCAGGTCTGAACCTATTGCAAACTTTCACATTGAGCCTTACACTCCAAGTCAGATCAATACCAATTGTTCAACATTTGATCAAGAAGATTATCCAAGCACTGATGAAGCTGACACCAAGGTAGGAAGCATCCCAAATTTGACTCTTGATGAATGGGCAAGTAAGGTGCATGCTTTTGATCCTTATCAAGAAATAGAAGAATCTGAGTTAGGCCTCTATTGCATGCATGCATGAAGAAAATCAGCCTATTCCTAGCATCACCAAGCTAGACCAAAAGGATGAAAATGAGGTATGGTAGTTGTTTTTTGATGGATCAAGGAGTAGACAAGGTGCAGGAGGGGGAGCCATGCTAGTTTCACCTCAAGGAGTTAAGTATTATTCAGCTTTTAGATTTCAGTTTGCATGCTCTAACAACACTGCTGAATATGAAGCCTTGGTGCAAGGACTGCATTGGGCAATCAAGAGAGGGATAAAGAACTTGCAAGTCTTTGGTGACAGTGAGTTGATTGTCAACCAAGTTAAGGGGTAGCATGCTGTCAAGAATAATCTGCTCAAGTGCTACAAGAACAGGGTGTGGGACCTCATTGAATATTTTGAGGGCTTTAGCATAAAATCCATTCCTAGAAAAGAGAACCAAGCTGCTGACAGGCTTGCAGCAGTTGGGGCAGCCTTTGACGTTGTGGAGAGCATTCAAAAGGACAAGGTATAGCCAAACATCCATGTGATTGTGAGGCCTTCAGTGCCGGACAACAATGTAAGTTGGCAAGTATTTGAAAATGATCAGCAAATCATCCATTTCTTGCAAGAAGAGGCTGAGTTCTTAGCCAAAAATCAAGAAAAGTTGGAGCAGCAGTATGGTGACCAGGTGGTGTAGTTGAGAACCAACAAACTACCAAAGGGGCTTATTACTTTGGAGTCCATTTTCAATCCTAATGATCAGTTTAGGAAGGAGAAAGAAAACATCCAAGTGAAGGAAGAAGATTCAGTGTCCATCTCGGTAGGAGAAGGCAAATCACTCCAAGTTGGCAAGATGACAACTGAGCAAGAAAGGTATGAGTTTATACAACTTTGTCAAGAATTCCCTGATGTGTTTTCTTGGAGCTATGAAGATTTGAAAGGTTTCAATCCCGAGTTAGCTCAACACACCATTGAATTGGATCCAAATACTAAGCCCATCAGGTAGAAACAAAGGCCAGTCAACCCCCACATGGAGCCTCTCATGAGAAAAGAATTGAATAAGTTGATAGAATCAAGAATCATATTCCCTATCAAGCATTCTAGTTGGGTTGCCAACTTGGTTCCAGTCAGAAAGAAGAGTGGGGAAATCAGATTGTGTGTTGACTTCAGAGATTTGAATAGAGCATCTCTCAAGGATCATTATCCACTTCCTTCCATGGAGCATATTTTACAAGTTGTTGCTGGCTCCGAGAGGTTTTCACTACTTGATGGCTATTCAGGGTATAATCAGATTATGGTGAAGGAAGAAGATCAGTTCAAGATAGCCTTTACAACTAAATGGGGAACTTATGCATACAGGAAAATGCCATTTGGGTTGTCCAACACCGAGCTACCTTCCAAAGAGAAATGGACATGGCATTCAAAGGTTTGATTAACAACATAGTGCTGATATATCTTGATGATATCACTTTTTTTTCAAAAAATACAGCAGACCACCTCTCTCATTTGAGACAAGTGTTCCAAAGGTGCAGAAGATTTGGAGTCTCCTTGAATCCTAAAAAATGTATTTTCTTAGCTCATGAAGGAAAGCTCCTTGGTCACATTGTCTCCAAAGAAGGATTAGCAATTGATCCAGAAAGAGTTGAAGCCATAAGAGCACTACCATTGCCAAGCCACAAGAAGGCCCTCCAGAGTTTCTTGGGGAGAATAAATTTTGTTCGGAGGTTTGTCCCAGATTTTGCAGCCCTTTTCAAGCCCATCACCAAGATGTTAAAGAAAATCATGGCTTTCAAATGGATAGCAGAAGGCAAGGAGAGTTTTTAAGCAACCAAAGAATCCATCTCTCAAGCCCCAGCTCTCATCAACCTAGATTTCTCCAAGGATTTCATCCTCTATGCATTTGGGGGTGATGATACTATCTCTGTAATTTTGGTACAACAGAACAAGGAAAATGATGAGCAGCCAATTGCTTTCTTCAGCCAAATCTTGGAGGACTATGAGGTGAGATATTCTTTCATTGAGAAGCATGTTCTTGCAGTAATCAGGAGCTTGAAGAAATTCAAGCATCTAGTTTCAAACAATAAGGTCCAATTGCTGGTTTCTCATGCGGGAGTTAAAGACTTCCTCCTCAACAAAGACTTGAATGAAAAGAGAGCAGGTTGGATTACTCGTGTCATGGAGTATGACATAGAGATCAAGGTCACCAAGTTGGTCAGAGGAAAAGGACTGTGTGAGCAGCTGATTTTGAGCAAGCAAAAGGAAGCATGCAATGAGAAAGAGACTGTTTTGAAGTTGCAAGATAGCCATGAGCAAGGAAGCACTCAAGAGGAAAATAATGGTGTCCCCACTCCTTGCTGGACCCAAAGTATAATGCACTTCCTAAGCATAGGCCTATGCCCTCTAGAGATGAACAAGACCCAAAGAAGACACTTCAGATTGCAGGCTGTCCCATATGCCCTTGTTGATGGTGTCTTGTTCAAAAGAGATGTGAATGGAGTACTGCTGAGATGCATTGGTACAAATCAGATTCATAGGATGTTGGAAGAGTTCCATGGTGGACCAGCTGGTGGTCATTTTGCACCAAGAGTGACAGCTCTAAAGATCATGAGGGCTAGCTATTATTGGCCCAAGATTTTCAATGATTGTTATGCATGGATCAAGAGGTGCAAGAATTGTGCATTCTTCACAGGTAAAGAGAGGCTAGTTGCCCTTCCATTGCATCCAATTTCAGTTGACCAGCCATTCATGTAATGGGGTTTAGACTTCATTAGAGTGAGTAATCCCAATTCAAGCCAAGGGCACAAGTGGATTTTAACAGCCATAGATTACTTCACTAAGTGGACTGAAGCAATAGCACTCAAGGAAACAAATGAATCTAGCATCCTAGACTTCTATGAGGGAATAGCAACCAGATTTGGTGTACCTGCTACAATAATATCAGATAATGCATTGGCATTCATCAGTCCAAGGTGACTGAATGGGCTGTCAAGAATGGGATCTACCTAAGTACTTCATCAAACTATTACCCCCAGGGTAATGGCTAGGCTGAATCTACAAACAAGAACTTGTTGAGGATCATTAAGAGGACTCTTGATGAAAATCAGAGGTCTTGGCATACTAAATTGAAATCAGCTTTATGGGCTGATAGGATAACTCCTAAAAGATCTACAGGTAACTCTCCATTCAGGATTGTTTATGGGAGAGAGGCAATTTTGCCCATATCACTTGAGTTGCCAACATTGGAACTCATGAAACAGTTGGAGTTGTTGGAGTTTGAGCCCATGGAAGTTAGATATGTAGAATTGATGGAGCTCCAAGAAATCAGGAATCAGGCATCCCAAGCAATGGAGAAGGATCAGGCTTTGATAAAGAAGACCTTTGATAGAAAGGCCAAGAATAGATCCTTCCAAGTTGGAGATCTAGTGTTAAAATGGGATGCAGACAGAGAAAAACTAGGAAGGCATTCAAAATTTGATGCCATTTGGAGTGGCCCATACATGGTCACAAAGTGTAAGGACAACAATGCCTTCCAATTGTCTTCATTAGATGGTGAAGAACTGCATATTCCATCAATGGGATCCATCTAAAGCATTGCTCTTTCAAGGAAATGCTTCCTCTGTACATATTTATGGGAGAGAGGCAATTTTTCCCATATCACTTGAGTTTCCAACATTGGAACTCATGAAATAGTTGGAGTTGTTGGAGTTTGAGACCATGGAAGTTAGATATGTAGAATTGATGGAGCTCAAGAAATCGGGAATCGAGGCATCCCAAACAATGGAGAAGGATCATGCTTTGATAAAGAAGACCTTTGATAGAAAGGCCAAGAATGGATCCTTCCAAGTTGGAGATCTAGTGTTAAAATGGGATGCAGATAGAGAAAAACCAGGAAGACATTCAAAATTTGATGCCATTTGGAGTGGCCCATACATGGTCACAAAGTGTAAGGACAACAATGCTTTCCAATTGTCTTCATTAGATGGTGAAGAACTGCATATTCCAGTCAATGGGATCCATCTAAAGCATTTCTCTTGAAGGAAATGCTTCCTCCTATACATATTAGTTTAGGTTTTTCATTCCTCTAAGTGCTTGTGCACATTGTTTCTTGTAGGTTAGTTTTTCTTTCCCTAAGTGCTTTGGCACAGGCTTGCTGTTCCTGGGAATGTGTTTGTAGGCCTTGCTCCATCAGGTGATATTCCATGTTCCTCCTTGCAATGTTCTAGTCAGTTGGGGTACCAAACAGAGAATTTAATGACTCCATGCCTAATGGATTGTTTTTGCATTCGGTAATTTCATCCAGTGAGCAGAGATGACCCCTCTGAGTCGCCAAAATTGTTATCCAAAATGTGCCCCCTGCTCATTTTGTGGCTAACTCCCTTTCATATTTCCTTCTCTTGTGCCTTAGACATAATATTTTGCTTTTCAGGCACTCAAAACCTTCTGGAAATGACACCATTGGATAGAGCTCTTTCTCAGCTTTCCAGAAAGGTAAAGTTTTCCTCCTAACTCCATGTATTTTTGAAGTTATGGCTTGGCGGAGTTTTTTGGGAAAATTTTCCCTGAAAGGCCCGCGGCCAATGAGATGCCACCACGTGGCACCTAGAGTGGTGGAGCGTGGGGAAATTTTGGAAAATTTTCCAAATGACCAAAAAGGTGCAAAAATTCAAATTTTTGCCCGCCAACCCTATTTGGTCCTGTTTTTCCCTAAAATTTCAAATGGCCATATCTTTCGATCCAGAGCTCAATTTTTCACGTTCTTTATATAAATGGAAATCTGGTGAAATTCTCTACAATATTCTGGGGTCAATTTTTCATTTTGGTGGATTTTTGAGAGAGAAAATCAAAAAATGTCTCTGGCACGTGGTGATGAGCAGAAATGACGTTTCAACCACTGTTTTTAATGAAGAATGGCTCGTATTCTCTCCCAGCATGGTTAAAAATGTTAGGGAATGGGTCTGTAAGGATGCCCATGCTATTTTGAATGCATTTTGGTTAATGATTGAACCTCTCCCATGTTTTCTCATGTTTCTCTCTCCTAGGCTCGTCCCTTGCACTGTAAAAGCCAAATTTGGCTCATTTTCAAAGGGTTGAACATTTTTTATGTATTGCAGGTCCCTTTTCTCACCTTGGAAGTGATTTTGGTGGAATATTAGACCTTTTCTAAGAGCTGAAACTTTTATTTTTCCTCTCAGGTGTTGTAATGCAAGTGATTTTGATGATTAAAATAATAATACAGCCTCTGTGATTAGTTTTCATCCTCTGCCTATGTTGTTTGGTTAATTTATGATCCTTCATTATAATTATCAGTTTGTGCATGAGGTTATTTGTTGCATTTTTATGGACTGTGTCAATCTATAGAAGTAAAAAATGCTCACCACTCCTTTGGTGCATCACCTATTAGCATTAGTTTTAGCTTTTTTGCATTCTCTATCTCTATCTCCTTTGGAATTTAGGGTAGGGTTAGGAATATAGACCTCTGCAACTTGTAAGTGATAAATCTGATTAGAGGAGTTAAGGAACCAGCCTCTCAACTGGAGATTTCTCTTCCATTTGACAAGTCCCACACTTGGGAAGAGGATTCAATGTTGTGCAATCACACTGGATGCTAGTATGATCAAACTAGAAATCTGATCAACATCCAGGGGGTGCTGCTGATTTGCAACAACAGTATAGAGATATATCCTCTGCAAGTTCTCACATATGCACCTAAACAAAGGAATATGAAGTAGCCTTTAATCTAGAGATATTTTCCATTTGCAAGGTCCCACATCTTGGGAAAGTTCAATGTTATGCGGATCACACCAAATGACTCGCCTTAGAAAATCGATCTATAGAAATCATTTGGGGGTGTTGTGATTTTGCACTACATGATTGGCCCCACTTAAATATTACATGAATATAAAAATGTGGCCAATTTAATATAATTACATTAATTAAAAGAAAAACTAGGATCTATCTATTGGAGAACTTGAAGAGTTTTTTTCCAAAATTCTTCACTTTCAAAGTATTTGATTTACGAATCTCACTAATGCTCTGTTATCTCCATGGCTTGATGAATGATGGTATTAGTAGTTGTATGAGTCCAGGTATCCAGACACTTCTCCATGCTTTTCCCAAATTTAGAGTTTTCTAAGAATTCCTTGTTTGCCTCTGTTATTACAGTTGAGTGCACATATTTCTTCCTTTTTCTCTTTAGATATAGTATCTTGTTTGAAAAAATATTCCTTGACAAATGTCTTGAATTTGGATTTGAATTCATGAACTGTGAACTTCTCTTCTGAGCTCTCTTTGAGGAGCTAGTAGTGGAGGTATTGAAAATTAGAAATGATGTAGGTCTTGTAAGCTTCTCCCTTCTAAAGCATGTTTCGAGCTAATCAGTAGATTCTTAAAGGACCTTCACCTTCCAATCAATGTTGAACACCAATTTCTTAGATAGATTAAATTTTTCATCATTAAACACTTTGCTAGCCAAAATAACTTGTACATCTATCTAACTCATGAGTCAAAGATCTTGGATACATTCAAGACACAATTTCAAATCCCTTGTCAGTATTTTGAGTGTTGTAGTAAAATGCAACTGTATACCTATGATTCAATCATAAGCCCTGTAGGCTTCCTTAATAAAGTTGATCCCAAAGTGATTAACATTTCTTTCACCATAAATTCCATAGCTTTTCCATAGGAAACATACTTATGGATGTCCTTAATGACTTGAACTTCTTTATTGGTGAGGATAGGAGGAGGAGGCATATCATTTAAAGGATTTGGATTAATTACTTTGTCACTTACTAGATGAGATATGATAACATTAGAGAGAGTTTATGTGTTATTTAATTTGTTCGATATTGTTTCCCCTTTTCCACTCTTTCAATGAATTTAGACACTATTTCCTTAAATTATGAACCTCACTCTGTGGGATAGACTCTCCCAAAGAGGTCCTTGTCGATTCAAAATAACTCAAAGACAAAATATTTCTCATCTTTATCCTTTTTAGGCTTAACAATCTCAAAAATTGCCGGCTTTGAGAATCGAGACACCAATCTACAAGAATTTTTGCTTTCATGGTAGGTGTGGCTAGATTTTTCCTAGGAGGGAAGCCACCTGCATAAAATTTGGGAGCAACAATCTTAGATGAAGTCTTCCTTTTCTTTCTACCCACAAATGGTTAAACCCAAGTGAAATAAGTTGTAGAAGAAGAAGGAATAATGGGCCCCAATGCTAGAGTGCTCATTGACCCTAAGGTCTATGTGGTTGAAACTTCCAAAATAGACGTTTCAATGCTAGAGATAGTCATTACTTTAATAGGAGTTTCTTGAACATGTGGCTCCTAAAAACTAGTGTCTTAGCCTCCAAAGTGTGATATTTTTGCTTATCACTTTCGTCCTCTTATTTTTATGTGCTACCTCCTTCAATATTACTTTCTTCATGCTCCTTTGTTTCTTTTTCATCATCATCATCACCATATAGGTCTACAATATTTTCACTCCCAGATGTTATTTCCAATTTTTTAGGAGAGGCTAATTTCCTAATTACTTCTTCTTTTTAATCTTTCTTAGATTTCCCCTTTTTTATGTATACCAATGTTGAAGATTAAAGAGGATATGGGACAAATTGTGCATGTGCCTTAGGGGTTTCCACAAGAATCTCTTTATTTGGAGTGGAGGCTTCTTGAGAGGAAGATCTTGACTTTTCTACCTTGTATATCTTCATTTTTCTATCAAACCAGAGTTTGGTCCTAACCAAGATACGGTTTATAAATTATTTCAAATAATCTCTTTCCTTACTGAACCAATCAATGGTTTCAATAGGAGTATGTCTGATAGATATTTCAAATTCAAGAGATTGTAGTTCTTGATCATCATCTTGTAACTCATCTGGTACTTTATAAACTTCAAAATCCTTGATTTGTTAAAGAGATAGCTTGCCATAATATATTTTCCTAGCTTCATAGTCATTTTAACAATCAGCCCAATAGTCTTCAAGGTCATCAAGATGATGAAAGCCCATTATGAAATTATTAGCAATAAACCCCTTAAGGTAAAAACAAGACCTTGGTTTGAAGTAATGGAGAGTGAGAGGAGAAATAGTTTTATCAACATTCTGGGCATCTAAGGCAGTCCTATAGGTGTAATTACCCAAAGTAATTGGGAATTGAATTCTGTAATTTTATTATCTCTGAAGGTTATGCGAAGCTTATTAAGTTGCCTACATACTTCAACTAGATACATTTTATAGTTACAATACATGCAAACTTTCAAGTGTGTTCCTTCAAAACCAAAGCTAACCAGATGTAAGATTTTTTTTTGAATTGAGTGAAATAATTCCCATAGATAGAAATCAACTACATTGCTTCATATGAGAATCTACGAGATGTGATTCCTTCTAACAATATGACAATGTAAATGGTGAAGGTATCATTCACCCTCCCGAAATGATGATTTCTACTTTTCAAAGTCAGCTATGGGCAATACTTATATATAGAAGCATCCTTTTTGTCCTCATTAGGGGAAATTTCCAACCACTCTCTGTATCTTTGTAATAGTATACATCAAATAAGAAGTCATATAGAAAGTTTTGGTCCTGTGAATATTGGAATTTTTTTCACTTTGAGACTATCACAAATGATCTCTCCCCAATTTAAGTTCTGCTTCCCTTCACAAATGATGTTCAGATAAGGACACATCCAGAATTGAAATTCATTGGTTGAGGGAAGACCCATTATTCTGGAAAGAAGGGTAATGATATCTAACAACTCCTCCTTGAAGTCAATTATGTACATGGTTTTGGGTAGTCTTGAGGCTCATCTCTTTAGGTTTTTAAACCAAGACTTGGCCACTCTGCTCTTATGCTGCTCACTATCTTGATCAAACAAAAATTGGTCCTAATCTTTGGTGAGAGTATTTAAGTCCTCTACCATAGGGATTTTGAAAGAAAAATTGATATAAGTAGCATCCAACTAAGCAATTACCCGTCCTCCGAATATATGGTTTATTTTGTGTTGGGATCAAAGAAAGATCCAAAAGCTAAAACAATGTTAGTGCACTAAATAAAGACATGAAAAACTCAAAGCATACTTTATTCAAATTTCCTTGATTAATCGAGCAATGGGAGTAGGAATGTCATAATTTATTCGTTCCCAAAAATCATCAAGGTCAAGATGTTTTGCATCACTATCCCTAATATTAGGTAGGGAAGTCTCCAAAGAAGAAAGATGTTTGTGCTCTTTGTAGTGAATCTTCATGCTATGATTAAGATGAAAAACTCGAAACTCAAGCAAGAATAAGACTCGAAGCTTCTTGTAAATAGATAGACATAAGGGTAGAGATGAATTCCACCATAAATATTTGGGAAGGGATTCTTGTAGATTTATTATTTACTGTGAGAAGAGTGGTGACCTTCTTAGTAGTAGTATGCACCTGGAAATTTGAAAAATGGTTGAGGAAAACATTGTTATGGATAGAAAAAACTCAAAAAATGTGAGAAAGGAAAACACATTAAACTATAATATAAATGGTGAAATAATTGGTCTGCCTTACCTATTTATAAATATCTCATTCAAAATTTTTGGTGGAATGCATTGAATGGAGAATTAAATGCCTTGTGGGGAATGAGAAATATTGAAACACAAGTTCACATTTTAACCTTGTATCAATTGTGGATATGGCGGAAAAAACGAGCATTAAAGGTCTATGGAACACTTGGGACAGATGAGGCAAAAATATCTTCAATACAAGGAAGGCTAGCACAATGTGGGGAATATAGATTTGTAGAGAACAACTCGGCCAGGATACACTTGGGAAACTTGGGACAAAAAAATTTGATGTCTATAGCACATGTAAATTGGCTAAGTTGGAAGAAATGTGCACTAATGGTCTTCGGGACATTAGGATATGAGTTCCCTGTAAAGCCGAAACATCAACAATACAAAGAATAATGACTCATTTTGGGGAAGTTGGAAGATCGGGAATGAAGAGCCCAAAGCAACACGGGACAAATGGAACACGAAAATCCGAAACACTCGTAGTATAGAGAAATAATCCCAAACTCAATTTTTTGGAAAACTATCTAACAATTGAGGGCTCGTCTCTTCTCCCAAAAATTCATAAGGGCACTCAAAGGCTAGGTGAAAAGAAACTTACCTAATTTTTTTGAAAAGTTAACAAAAATTACACATATTTTTGGGAAGGTGACAACACCATCTCTAATAAGATGATGTATGCTATGGGCTATCAATGATATGGATGTGGTGTCGATGAGAAAGGTGTGATGGAACCTATTCCAACACCACATCAAAATATGGAATCAAAATTTGACCGTATGGGTTCTAATCTCCAGAAGTTGAAGATACTTATTCTGAGCATGATGATAGTTCTTTTGATTGTGACAATGAAACAAATTCCCATTGTATTCTCTACGAATATCATGCATCTACTAACATGTTTCCTAACACATATATCTTCACCATATCCCCTACTATTCCCACATTAGACCTCATTCACCCATCCCTTGTGAATTAGGACCAACAACAACACGTACCAATTGAATTCTTCTAGAATGATGAAGTAATTGGAAAATTTATGGGTCTTTGAGATGATATTCCTATTGGTGATCACAAGAAAGGATTCTCTATTGATCTTGACACATACATGTACTTTGGGGAGGAGGATAAGTTATGTGGTTAGAAAAATCAGAAAGAGAATGAGGGAAAGATAACTTCCAAAAAGCCTCATCAAAAGAAAAAATCCAAGTCTCATAGTGAGCACCTCTTTGAGGCACTATCTTACATACAAATTTAAAAATTTAAAATGGATACAAAAATTTACCACTCTAAGGGTCGAAATGTCATTGATACACCCTTAGAAAAGTATCTTAACCTCCCCTTTGATCCTACGCATATGGAATATGGATCCAAATTGCTAGTGGAGGAAACTATTGATGTAAATATTGACACCGAAGATGAGCCCAAACTGGTTAAGTTGGGAGCTTCCCTCTCAACACAAGAACAAAAGAATTTTTCATGCTCCTTCATGAATTCTCAGATGTCTTTGCTTGGTCATATGTTAACATGCCTAGATTGGATCCTTCGCTAGTAGTGCATAACTTGGTTGTGCATGAATATACTAAACCAATCAAGAAAAATTATGGAAAATACATCCTTGCATGGCCCTTTTGGTCAAGGAGGAGCTAGAAAAATTGTTAGTAGTAGGGTTCATTAGACCTATTGACTACTCAGAGTGGATATCCAACATAGTACATGTGAAAAAGAAACCCATTGGTATCAAAATTTGTACAAATTTTAGAGACATTAAAAAAACGTGACAAAAAAAGATGATTTTCCTCTTCCCAACATCAACATCATTGTTGATTCAATTACAGATTTACGAAATGCTATCTCTTATGGATGGATTTTCAGGTTATAATCAAATCAAGATTATAGAAGAGGATCAACATAAGACTACTTTTACTACCCCGTAGGTACACTATATTATCAAGTCACACTCTTTGTCCTTAAGAATGTCGACACAACTTATCAAAGGGCCATGAATGTCATCTTCCATGACATGTTGAATGATATAATAGATGACTATTTTGATGACATCTTGGGAAAGTCTAGGACTAGAGAAGAACATTTGAAGATCCTATGGCATATATTTCATTATATAAGAGATTACAAGGTCAAAATCAACCCAAAGAAGTGTGTCTTTTGGGTTATATCAAGAAATTACTAGGATTCATTATTTCAAGAAGGGGATTTGAAGTAGATCTAGCAAAGGTCACAACTATCACAGATATGTCTCCTCCCAAGAACCTCAAGTAGTTGTGCAGCTTGCAAGGTAATATCCAAGCTATACATAGATTTATATCCCAACTTGCTAATAAGTGTCATTCCTTCACACATATTCTCAAGAAATATGTTGATTTCCATTAGGGTCCTAAACAACAACAAGTGTTCACCTTACTCAAGGAGTATTTGGCCAACCCTCCTATTTCTATGCCTCCTACCCCAAGTAAACCCTTGTTGCTATATATTTAAGCCACTCAATTTGAAATAGGTGCAATTTTAGCTTAGTATGATCTGATTCAAAAAGAAAAATCCATCTATTACCTTAGTCACACGTTGATCACTTACGATCTCAACTATCCACAAATTGAAAATTATTTCTTAGCTTTTGTTTTTTCTTTCCAAAAACCTCTTCATTACCTGCTAAAGAATAGAAAAAATATCATATGTAAAGTTGACTTGCTTAAATATCTCTTATCCAAACCCATGTTTATTGGGAGGACAACCAATTAGATCATCTTATTAAGTGATTTTGATATAGAGTATGTCAATTAGAAATTAGTCAAAAGGGAAAGTTCTTATGGATCAACTAGTTGAATCACCTTTTTCAGAGGCTGAGCCACTAATTCTGAAACTTCTTGACACTTCTATGATGTATATTGAGGAATACATAACATGTAAAATGTACTTTGATGGATCATTTACCTTTCATGGTTCAGGAAAAAGAGTGGTTCATATCACTCCTATAGGTGATTTAATTACTCGGGTTTCAAACTTGGCTTACCATGCACTAACAATAGAGTCAAGTATGAAGCTCTAATTGCATGGCTGAAAATTTATATATGGTGGGATATATGATAGGGTAATGTTATCGGTGATTCTCAATTGATAATCAAGAAATTAAATGATGAGTAGAAAGTTAAGGATGAGAAGTTCATCCCTTATAAGAAGTGGTTGATACTTTGAAGGAATTATTTGTGTAAATCACCTTTTAACAGATACCCGAGGAAAAAATCACTCAATGGATACCATGGCCATAATTGGATCTTTGTTACACATTCCACTAGGTAACAATGACATGTTGTTCTTTGTGGAACATTTGACGATACCTGCATATGACATGCTGAAATATTGCTTGGTATGTGAAGTTGTTGGTCCCTTATCCCCTTAGTACCTTGATATCTATAATTACCTACATGATGGAACCTTTCCTCCTAACATTACCCATTATGAAAAACGTAACCTTATCCAACATATATCCTGTTATACCCTACTTGGGGGAACTCTCTATCATCGAGGCTATGATGGGAATCTATTATGTTGTCTTAACTTGGAAGAATCTATCTTAGCGGTCAAAGAGGTGCACGAAGGCATCTGCAGGGCACATATGAGTAGAATGAATCTTTTGAAGAAAATTTTATGAGTCAAATATTATTGGCCTACTATGGGAACTGATTGTTATAAATATGTGTGAAACTATTTATTGTGTAAAAACATAGCAATCTAATACACGCTCTAACAAAATCTTTGTAGCTAATTATGACACCATGGCCATTCTCTAAATGGGGACTGGATCTCATAGGGAAGCTTACTCTAACTTCCTCAGATGGCCAAAACCACATCATAACCACCACTAAGTATTTTAATAAATGGGTAGAGGATGTTCCTCTCACTTATGTTACTCGTGCACAAATTTCCAAGTTTTTAATGAATCACATCATTTTTGCTATAGTATCCCATACGCAATTGTATATGAAAACAAAAAATATTTCAACAATATGGAAGTGAAGGAACTATTCCAACACTTCCAAATCTTCCAAAAATGGTCAAACCCCTATTACCCTCAAGGTAATGGATAAGAAGAATCCTCGAACAAGACTCTTGTTCATATCATGGAGAAAATGGTCAAGTAAAACCAGTCATAATTGACATCTTTAGATCCATCCTACCCTATAGGATTATAGGACACCTATCCACATACCAAAATGTGTGAAACTATATTCTCTTATCTTTTTCGTTGAAGCCATTTTACCCTTGGAGATTGAGATTCCTTCATTGTGGATATCCTTGAGAGACTATTTAGATAAAGATGAAGACTATAGAGTGGCTAGGCTAGTTGAGCTAGAGTTACTTGATGAAAGATGCCTCCATGCACTAGATCACCTCAAAGTGTATTAGAATTGAGTGTGCCAGGGATACAATAAATGTATCATACCTCACTAGTTTGAGGTAGGATATCTAGTTCTTAAGGAAAATTAGTTCAACACCATGAAAGATCATGAGAAGAAAGGTAAGTTTGAACCTAATTGGTTATGACCATATGTTGTGGTGGCTAAGTTTGGTTCATGATTATATAAAATTTCCTATCTTGATGGTGATGAAATTTGGGAACCCATGAATGCCATGCATATCAAGTGTTTCTACGCCTAAACATGGGGGTCCTTAAAAATAAATAAGTATAAAATTCAAAAAAGTATAAAATTAGAAAAAGAAACAGAAAAGTAAAGAGAAATAAATTCATCCAAGAGTGAAAACCATACAATGGTGGCACTTTGGACAGGTCCTTTGGTGAAAATAGGTTTTCGGCACCGTAGGAGGATTCATTATTCACAAGCATCTCACACGGGGTCATGATTTGTTCTTTCCTCGGCTAGTGCTTTGTCTATATCTAAGATCCTTTTAAGCCTATCCTTTGTGGCCTTGATCCTGGCTGATCCTATTCTTGTATATATGTGTGGAGTTTTCCTTTATACATTCCCATCTATCACTAGGGGCATCCATACATCTTCATTTTATTGTCCAAAGTTTTGGAATTTTTATAGAAAAAATCAAAACCATTTAAATAGGAATGACCAAAATAAACCCAAAAACAATATAACATTTTTCCACAAAAATACCAAAATAGCACAAAACATCTTACAAGTATTCCAAAAAAACAAAGTTGTGTTTTTGGATTATTTGTTTATACGTATGGTGTGTTGTATTGAATGATTTTTATATTAATAAGTTCTTTACTTGATTAGATTAGGTCTTTCTTTGGATTTGTGTGTTGATTTATTTTGTTAACTATAATTTTGTGCTTGTGTTCTTTACTTGTGCATTGTGTTTTTTTCATTACATCATTCAAATTCATATCATCACATCTATAAATTCATCACATATCAATAAAATGCTAAGCTACATAATCATAAAAATGAAAATAAAAATGTATGCTAAGCTAACATTACATCATATTATATCATCAATGGGACAATAGGGTTAATGTTTATCCCCCTCACCAAGATCAAAAATGAAAACATGGAATAAAATGTTATCTCATAAATCAAAGTGAAATATCATTAAAAGTCCATCATCCTCATAAAAATGTCAAAATATCAATGTCCATATATAAATGTGTCTCAATATACATCGAGTTACAAAATATGCCATCACGGGCATGGATATAAAATGTGCCTTTATCTCAAGGCATATTAAAAAATATACATATACATCCGATAAAAAATATGCCTTCATCATGAGGCATATACAAAAATAGATGCATAAAGGAGTCATCCCCGACTCTCACCGACATAAAGACTACCCGGCTTGTGGCCCGGTGGAGGCATGTGGAAAGGTGGAAGCATATGCATTGATCTATGCAGACAGGATGGTCTATGTGATCTAGACCTTGACCAAATGCCTATAATCTGACTATATGGTATGGAATTATGTGCCTCTAAAACTGACGTATAATAGAGAGATCTATAATACCTAACGTCACTTGTAGGTGATGAAAAATAATATACTAAATCAGTGGATCCTACTAATACTGCTGCATAATGAAGAACATCACACTCTACTGTAATCGTAGCTACATCTACCTATAGCCGAGTCCTCTCGCCTACCCACCAAAGTTATCTCTATCATGAACTAATCTCACACAACTATCATGTGATCTCTATCTCTCAAGGATTGTTGTAACTTCTTCCTAAGGGAAGTTTGATGCATGGAGCCTTGCTCTACCTATTCATGTAGGGTTTGAATTGTGATAAAAGCCACAATGCCCCACATCATAGCCATATCTCGCGGTAACTACAAAGTGGCCATCGATGTCCCACCTACTTATAGAATCAATCTATAACCTAGGACTGATATTTGTATCTACATTAGCCCATGTGCAACCTCCACTCTATCACTATCTCCATTACCCCCACCGCTACAATATATGGAATCCATACTGCGGGGGTGACAATTGAACTTGTATCACACGACACATGTTGTGGGCCGACACTTGTTGTAATAATGGCCCCAAAGCCACCGCTATTGTACCAATACACGGGGCTACACATGTGGAGCCTCGCTAAACCGGCCCTTGGTAGTGTGCATGTCCCTATCCCTGGGATGCCTATAACTCAACCTCATCCTTTAGATGGCCTAATATGGCCCTATCCCATAGTTCTCAGTCCTATAGTCCTGTTGATGCTGCAGCTATACCAAATTTTATCATTTACATCTTTGGAATAGTGATCCATCAAGCCACCACTAACGCATACCACACTCCATAATCTATAGTGGTCCGTGGGACCATTGTTTGTGCTCTTCCATCCCAATAACTATCTAGTGCTCTCCATGAATTGATGTGGGGCCCAAAGTCAAATGTCTCACACACTATGTAAGCATACCATATCTCATCCCCTGGGATACCTTGGATGACACCAAGTTTTCATTGTACTCTATCTACTCGGTATCACTCTAGAATGTGCCTACAACTACCTATCAAAAAGTGATCAACCTCAATAATGCTCATCTCGTAGAAACATCCTCGCGCCATTGGTATAAATGATATGGTCACTAGGTCACCATCCGTAGCTGTAATTCATTAAAGGCTCACCTATAGTAAGTAGTATCTCTCATATGAGATCTAATTTCCTCTTCCATTGGTTCCCATCCTATGAAATATGGATCATATGGTGTTTTAACTCATAACACTCCAAGTGGGTGTCTAATATTTGGTAGAGTCATAGGGCTCAAGCTCCTTATACCTTTGTAAGCTATCAAATGTAAATATCTATATAAATAGGCCAAGTATGCACCGACCCAAGGTGAAAAGCTCCCATCCATTAGTTGGTGCATAAATCCTAACAATCTAAGTGGAAAAAGTGTCCCAGTCTTATTAGGAAACAAGTAGTCGTTGATAAGAGCCATGACGTATCTTTGGAATCCTGCAAGACCTCTACTCTTAAAAAATATGTATAGGTGCATTACCATACCCTGTTAGGGTATATCCTCTTGCTAAAAATATCCCATATGTTTCCTAAAATCTGGTCATGGTTTCCTTCATACGTAACCAAGCTACCCTAGATAGGTACTGAGAATCTAGTACACATCCCGAAGAGTCACTTTGTCATCTCTCTAGTGGGTAGCCGTAATGTATGAATCTCACTATACCACCTCTCGCTAAGGTAGTCGGGAGGATATGATCCAACATAATGTGTGGAATCTTTTTAATATATGATAAACCTATAGCCTCCATCATGACAATCATACATTTCTCTAATTACTTCTCAAAATCTCTAAAATTATTCTAAGTCCTTCTAAAAATCTAGTTCTACACTAATGCACTTCCTTTTGGACTAGTGCACCTCTTGCACACTTCGACACATGGATTTTCACGCCAGGCATGGCTTTATATTCTAGTGAATTTCATGTTAGTGCATGGGTATTAACGCTCATGTTCTCCTTTTGATGCTAGCACATCTCCACTAGCACTCATGCTCCTATTTTCATGATAGCACGTGAACTAACCTAATTCAAACATATTTTAATGCACATGATCCTATTTTAACTCTAGCACATAGGAGTTCACACTAGTGCATCTCGATGATACGCTAGCGCACCTAAACGCATGCACTAGTTTTAACCCGCTAACTTCTAGCTACAAAGAGAAATAAATGGACTAAAAATTCAAATTTTTGTGTTATTTACTAGGACACTAAACTCTTGAACTCGATTAAAAAGATGTTTGTGGTTTGATATTTGTGTCATATATCTCTCAAAAGTAGTAGAGTGTGATAACAAAAATGGGTCGTGATGGATTTTACCCCTCCTACCCTGCTATTTACACCTTCCCAACCATAATTTCTTCATTTTTCTTGCCTCCCTGGGGCTAGATTACTAACATGTTCTTCTATATTCCTCTTGCCACATGCTAGTACTTTGTTACGATGATTTATTGCCATAAATTATCATTTTTGCTAGTGTTTTCACCTTGTTGGGGCATATTTTTGTTTTCTGATGACCTTTTCTTCTCCCTGGGGCATATTTTTGCTTCCCAGTGATTTTTGATAGTATACCACACATACCATCATTTTTATACATCACTTACTTCCCAAAATTTTAAAAATTCCAAAAAAATGGTAAAATTTAAAAAATCCAAAAAAATTGGTAAAATATCAAAATCCAAAAATTGGTAAAATTTCAAAAATCCAAAAAATTGGTAAAAATTCAAAAATCCAAAAAATTGGTAAAATTTTAAAAATCCAAAAAATTGGTAAAAAGCATTCACACATCTAAATCATTCACAGGACACAATTTCGTCAAAAATCAAAATTTATGTTACAAAACATCTTTCTTTGGTCCTCGCTTGTTCTCATGCACGAATTGCGGATTGTTTTGATCTACCTTCATTAACAAAGCTAGTTTGTTTACTATGTTTGTCTTCCCTCGCATAAAGATTTTTTTGGGGAAGTTTAGCAGAGCACAATCGTTGATGGGTTCTTCATTGAATTTTTGATAAGCGCAAGCATAAGAACGAAGCCGCGAAGCTAGTAAGTAGGCGCGAAGGATAGAGGAAATATGCAAGATAAAAAAGCCGCATGAAAAGGGAGAAGTTGCGGTAAAACGAGAAAAATCTGCGATACACTAGAGGAAGTTGTGAAAGACTATAAATATGTGATATAATAGAAAAATCCATGTTACATAGGAGAAAACCACAAAATTTGATATCAAGATATATATTGAAGACATATTGAGCCTATACGAGACATAAGATGATAGAGGCATGAGTCAAAGAAGTGTCTTTTGAATTCAATTGCATTTTGTGTATTTATTATAGCTAATATATTCTATATGGGCACATCACAATAAATGTATGCGTGAGTGCCATTTTGAGATATTTTTACGAGAGTTGAGATAGATAAGATAGAATGAGAAGAATATACATGTACTTGAGAATGATGTAATCATTATTGATAAATAAATAAAGACTAGAGTTTGGGATGAAATCTGTTGTATGCTTTCCTTTATGTTTATGTTCTTAAAGTAGATGTGGTGTATTTCCTGTGTACATCCTTAACTAAGGTCAAATTTCCTAAGCCTCACAATCTTGTTAGGGTTTTAGGTCAACATTTGGTGTCTAAGCCTAGGTTCCTTATGTTTAGAGGAGGTCGGGAAAGAGTTCACCACTAGGGTATTGGAGGCCTATATTGAAAGAAATTGAAGAGTGGTGGGAGAAAAAACAACATATTCATAAAAGGAGAATAAAAAAGGTAGAAGATAACTTTTAAGGCAAGTAGAAGAAGTATTTTGAGAGTACGAGAGAAGAATTTTGGGCCCAATTTCCACATCATTTGTGGCCCTATTTATTAGCACATGCAAAGAGGATAGAATGGTCGTGGATGTATTTAAGACAAAATTTTGAGTGGATTGTAGAAAAATTAACCATAATAAAATATATTGATGAATTGTGGACTAGAGAAATTGATTACTAGTATGAAACTACTCTAGATTCCTACATAATCACGTGGGCAATTCAAGGTTGGACCAATTTTGATAACAAGAAACAAGAAGTTCTAAGTAGATCCCATGGTCGATTTCTTCAGTCAGTTCCATTCTTAATTAAAGTGTTAATGATAGAAAAGGGATTAATTAGGGACGTGATGAATTTATTTTAGGGGACATACACTGCGGGATGGCATATGTGAAGGGGGAAATATAAGATTCATGACTTATTAAAATTAATGGGGTGTTGGTTGGGGTGGTAGAAATAGGACAACATGGGGAAAAAAAAAGACAAAATTAGATAGTTGGAAAAGAGGAGATTAAAAAAATTAAGGGAAGTTAAATTAAAAGAGTAACTAAAATGAGGATGGAAGAAAGAGCAAGGATAGCCATGGAAAAGAAAGAAGAAGAGAAAAAGTTGAAAAAAAAGGATAGCACGAGAAGAAAGAGCTAAGAAAATGAATGAGAGGAAGGAAAAATTGAATAAAGTTAAGAAAGTAGAGAAGAAAATAGAGAAAGAAGATTCACCCACATCAAGTGGAGGCCAACAATTGGCTCACCCAAAATGGAGGTAGACGCATCAAGTCTAGCTATAATACTCATGTCTTGTGGAGACCAACAAGGTTTTGTTACCCCACATGGAATCTTGTGGTTCAATACACTATAGAAATTCTAGTTAAACTAGAAATAATGAGACAAGAAATCCTAATGAGGGATATAAAATAGTTAGTAGAAGGTTTAGAGACACCATTTAAAAAGGTATTAGAAAAATAAGGGTGGAAACAAGAGGAGTTAAGAAACCCATTAATGATTAAGGAAATTAAATTAATTGAGGAATTCAAAGAGAAGATAAAAATAGTAGATGAGGAGGATAAAGAAGAAGAAGATCTAGATTAAAAAAAAGAAGAAAACATAGAGCCCATAGAAGATAAAATAAAAGTAAAAAGAGATGGAGTGATGAGAGGGTTAAAAGAAAGATATAGATTAAGAAATAATAAAGATAGGAAGGTAGTTACGTAAAATATTAGCTATGAAAAGTCACAAAATAAAGATGTGTCCTCAACCAACACATAATCCCAAAGGAGATAACCCCTAGAGCGGACACCATTCCATGTTCCTCTTAATACGCCATTTGAGAATATAGAAAAAGGGAAAAATTTGGAGGAAAGGTATCAAATATTGAAAGAAGAGAGTCGAAAAGACAAGAGATAGTGAGATAATTTTGAGAACTACTAGGAAAACTTTACTTTGATATTGAATTAAGTAGAGATAAGGGAAGAAAAAGAATAAAATAGAATAGTTCATAACTAGACAAAGAAGGAGAATACCTAATCAACTAGACCAATGGCTCAGAAAATCAAATTGCCAATTTTTGACAAGGACTCCAGTGATGCCCTAGAATTTTTTTTTCTATGGGAAGCTTACTAAAAACAAATACCATAGATGAATCTACTAAGCTACAAGATTTCATATACATATTAAGAGATGATGCACTACATTGGTACATGAAGATAACTGCTTAAGGAGAAAAACCATGGGCTGACATTGAAAGAGAGTTTAAAACAAACTTCCATTTTCTAGAAGCATTGACAAAAGGAGTAAGAAAGATGAGAGATATTGTACAAAAAGAGGGGGAATCGGTGAAATAATTTAGTCAGAGATTCAAGAATGTTACTAGAAAATTGGAAGAGCCCTTGACAGATAAGCAGAGGATTGAGTGGTTCACCTTAGGGCTACTTCCCTACCTTAGAGAAACATTAGATTCACATAAATTTAAAGCATTATCAGATGTAATTGAGATGGAAATAAAATGGAAGCCCAACCATGGAGAAGAGAGGGTGAAACTTCATTGAAGATTGAGCTAGAAAGGGTGCAATTAGAACTAGCAAAGTTAAAATTACAGTAGGAGATTCAGAGGATTGAAGGAATAAGAAATAGTTCACCACCAAAGAGCAATATGAGGCCAAAGATATGGTGCATAGTCTTTTGTAATGAAGGTCATAGTAGAATCAAATGCCCATATTTTTAAAATTTAAAAAAGAGCAAGTAGTAAGAGTACATTCATCACAAAAACATCCTCTAACCATGTAACCCCATCTAAAAGGACATAATAAGCTATTTACAAGCTTTGGGACCAACACACAAGACACATATATTTTACTATAAGTAGCACCTCCTACAAATCAATTGATGTATTGTATTACATGTGGGTTGTATAATCATTATCATCATACTTTCCCTTAGTTGATGCACTGGATGACTTAAAAGACTATGCTACCAAGAGAAAATGAGTGCTAGACATAATGCAACACTAACTCCCCTACTCAATCACATATGCTTACAGTAAAAACATGACACCTTCACAACCAGCAATAAATATACCATAATATTCAAATAAACAAGGTGGCCAACCTCATTTTGGAGAAAAATATTAGGGAGGTAACTATAACCAGATTACCAAACATATAATGAAAGAGGATACTACGGAGGGTATCAAGGTGGATATAGAGGAGATTTCAGAGGTGGATACAAAGGTGGTTATGATAACTACCATGGCGGTAGAGGATATCAAGGTTACAATGATGGTGGTTACCATGGGGTTATAGAGATAACCAAGGAGGCGGATATAAGGATAGAAGACCCATGAATTTTTATAAATGTGGACAAGATGGGAACCTTGCAAAAAAATGTATAGAACCTGATCCCTGTGGATTTTTCCATGAGAAAGGAAATGATGCATTTAATTTTCCTAAATCTGCATAGTTCTACATAAGCGGAGCAACAAAATTAGAAGCTTTGGGAGCAGATGCTCAGAGAAAAGTGTAGCACATCACTAAAATCCCTTGGGATGAAGAGACCATAGAAAAGATAAAGCCACGAGGGCCTCTACTTCAGAAGGTAGACCTACAAAATAAGATAATAAAGAAGAGGCAAAATAAATTTATATGAGAAGGAAAGTAGAAAAATTAGAAAAAGTACTGAAGAACCTCAATATAGAGTTTATTACAACCATAAGTACTACTAAGAATGAGGTGGAAACCTAAAAAAAAGAAAAATATAATAAGGCTACCACAATAAAAACATTCTTCTGATGAAGAGGATTGGAATAATAAAGAAATTATGTCAGTATTACACTTAAAAGAAGATGAAAAGAGTAGGGCACTTGTAAAGGAAGCACAAGCCATGGAAGAAAGAGAGAAAAACTATTTTTAGAAGAAGAGATCCTTGCCTTAAAAGAACTAGCTAAATTAACAATCAATCATGGGTTTGTAGACAAGTTGAAATAATTTAGCAAGTATTGGAATAAAGAAGAAATGAATTTTCACATCCACAAAATTGAAGGAGGACATAGTAAGAAGAAAAGAAACATATTTCGTACTCAACGAACATGGCACAAGTCCACCATTTACTTAGAGGTGGATGCCTTTACTACCACCATTATGAAATTACTACTTGATCTCTCGGACACAGACATCAATATGATGTCTAAAACTACATGGGAGAAGCTTTGGAAACCTACATTGAAACCCGTGAGATACTTTATCGGGTTAGCGAGATGGATCATCAAGACAACCGCTAGGAGTACTAAAGAATGTAGTGGTAAATTTCATGGGAATATAAGAAGATGGTAAAATTTTAAGTAGTGGAAAATGTGGCCAAGAATCCTTCATAAAACACCATTCTAGCCCTGGAATGGTTTGTAGAAGGCAATGGAACACTAAATTCTGAAGAAGAATAACTAACCTTAAGTGCATATGGTATATGTGTTCATGTACCCTTACATGTAGGAATGAGTGCCGCATGGGAACAGAGGAAGTATGGCACGATATAAAAGGGGAATATTTTGATGAAATATAAGGGGTGTATGCATTAAATAAATTCTCTAACATTGAATAAGTGTACCAATTTTTTTAGATAATGTGGTAGAAGCTTGGATACATGGGTTTCCAAAGTCAAGAACTCAAAAATTACACTACGCGAGAAGAATACCACCTAGAGTTATCACACTAGAAGATAGCTATAATACCATGGGTGACATTTTTGTGCCCGCCCAAGACACATTTGAAGAAGAGGATGGATATTATTCCACACAAGAAGAAGAAGAACATGATATCTTTATGCCAGCTCAAGATAGATTTTCCATGGAGGAAGAAGAGGTAAAAGATATTCCAATCAAAATAGTGTACAGGTTGAGCCATGGGGCATCCCACCAAACCCTGCCAAAGTATTCAAGATTTGGGGATCTAGAAGGGTATATTAAAATAATGGAAAGGATATTTCCCAATGAGAACGCAAGAATGGAGGCATTGGATGATACCTTGACTATAAATTTCGTGGGTTGGTGGGTGATGCATAAGCCTAATGTATCTCACTGGAACTCAGTAACAACATTGCTAAAATCCAAATATATGAAAAGTGAAGGCTACTATGCTGCAATTCCCAAATACACCAGTAAAATAGATCCGCATAAGCATATTCAAATTTTTGAACAACATTGGTGACTATGCGGGGAGACTTCTCCCTTACTATGGATTCAATTATTCATATGGACCCTAGGGCCCATACCACGATCTGGTATACACATCAAGAAATTATATGGGAGACCAGAGATTGGGATCAGATAGTTAAAGAATTTTTCCATACCTTTAATTTTTGGGACACAGATTTGAATGTCTTGAGGGCATTACAAAATATTTGAACTTTCTTATTTTTAACACCAGATGAAGCAAAAAAATAATATTATAAAGAAAAGGAGGAAACAAAACCTAAGATTTTTAAGCCGTAAGAAAGTTCAAATAAGATTCTAGAAATGGCACGATGTTTTACTATCGAAAAACAAGAAAGAGAGGAGAAACTAGAGAATTTGAGATATAAGGTCATAGAGGATGAAAGAAAAGTAGTGGAGAAAAAATATAAAGGGGAAAAATATTATTATCAGCCCTTAAAAATTAGAAATGAGAATATTGGGATGAATGGAGATGAGAAATTTTCCAAGATTGGAGACTATTGGTCGGAGGAAGAAGTGGCCAAGGTAGTAGAATTACTACAAGAATTTCAGGATATTTTTCCTAAGGACTTCAAAGAGCTAAAGGGAATAAAAGAGGAGGTAGGAATGATGAAAATTCAAATTAAGGATGGATTCAAGCCAATGAAGAAAAGACCATATAGATTGAATCCTAACTTGAAGGTGAAGGTGAAGTCAGAAATTGACAAAATGTTAAATGTTGGGATTATTAAACCCATTGATGATTCAAAATGGATCAGTCCCATGGTAATTCAAAACAAGAAGACTGGAGAGATCCACGTATGTGTAGATTATAGGGAGTTAAATAAAGCATGTGTGCATGATCCCTTCCCAACCCCTTTTATAGAAGAAGTATTGGAAAATGTGGTTGACAGAGAGGTATATTCATTTATAGATGGTTTCTCCAGATTACTACTAGGTAAAAATTACCCTAGAGGACCAGCCCAAAACCACTTTTTCCATAGAATGGGGGTCATTTATGTATACGGTTATGTCATTTGGGCTTAAGAATGCACCAATAATATTTAGTAGAATCATGATCAATGTGTTCAAAGATTTCATTCATGATTTCCTAGAGGTCTATCTTGATGATTGGACAATTTATGGACTCTTTGGAAAACCATATACAAGTATTAAGGCTGATGTTTCAAAGATGTAGAGCATTACAAATATCATTGAATTTGAAGAAATGTATCTTCTTGACTCCCTTTGGCACATTACTAGGGCACATAATTTGTAAGGAAGGCTTATTGATTGATCCCTTAAAAACTTCTTGTGATTGTTAATTTACCACCACCAAAAACACGAAAGAGGTGCGGACAATTCTTGGTTACACTAGTTATCATAGAAAATTCATCGAAACTATGTAGAAATAAGTGCCCCACTAGAAGAATTATTGAAGAAAAGAACAAAAAAATAAATCCCTTGGTCTAAAGAATGTGTGGATGTATTTGAAATCTTAAAAGATAAAATTTTACATGCACCCATCTTAAATTTCCATGATTAGAACATACCCTTCCTTGTTCATGTGGATGCATCCGAGATATCAATTAGAGTTGTATTGACACAACCTAGAGATAAGATGGATCATCCTATAGCATTTTCTAGTAGGAAATTGGCTAAGGTAGAAATAAATTATACAACAACAAAAAGGGAAGTGTTAAGTATGGTTTATGCTTTGATGAAATATAGACAATACTTATTAGCCACCTCCTTTGTATTTTATATTAATCATGAACCTTTAAAGTATCTATTGAATAGACCAATCTTGCAAGGGAGAATATGTAGATGGCTCATGTTTTTCTAAGAATTTGATTTCATTGTTGTAGTAAAACTTGGGAAACTAAACAATGGTCTGGATTATTTATCAAGAATTGAAATAGGAGAAGATGAGGGGCCCATAGATGATGATTTTCCTAGTGCTCATTTATTCAGATTGAAGCCATACCCAAAGAATTTGATGAAATTACACAATTGTTGCATACAGGATAATTTCCAAGTAACTATACTCAGCAACAGAAAATAAATTTTTTAAGTAGGGAATTCCCATTTACATTGATTCAAGGGTAGTTATACAAAAAGGACAAGATGATGTCCTTAGAAGAAGCTCTGGAGCATGAGAGGAAGAATATCTTGATCAAATCACATGAAGGTATAATGGGCAATCATAATGGAGGAGAGAAAATAGTAAAATAGGTAATGATGGATGGTCTATGGTGGCATATGCTTTTAAATATGCACATAAACTTGCTAGTTCCTATGACATATGTTATCAATTAGGAAAACCTAATGCAAGGGATGAGATGTCACTAAGACCTATTTTGGCTTAAACTCCATTCAAAAAAGGGCCATTGATTTCATTGGACCTATCAAACCAGCCACCAAACATTCTCAAGCAAGGTTTATCATAACTGGAACAAAATATTTAACAAGATGGGAAGAAGTGGTTCCCACAAAATATTGTACTACAAAAAGATGTTAGATTTCTATATGAGAACATCATTACAAGGTTTGGATGTCCTTTGAGCATTACCAGTGACCAAGGTAAACATTTTGTGAATAAAACTATTCAAGAACTATTGAGCGGGTTTATGATCAACCATAATAGAAGCACTCCATACCATCCCCAAGCGAATGGAATAGTAGAGGCATTCAATAAAGTATTGGAGAAGGTATTAACCAAAATTTGTTCACTACAAATTGTAAAATGTGATTTGAAGATACCCTCCGCTCTATGTGCATACTGCACAACTTATAAAAGGCTCAAAAATACTCCCCATTCAGATTAGTTTATGGACTAGAAGTCATGGTCCCCATAGAGTTTGTGCTTTCAAGTTTGTGGATTACATTGGCATTTAGAATGACTGAAGATGATTCACTCCATGAGAGGTTAATAGAACTAGAAAAACTATATGAAAAGAGGTTCATAGTCGCATATAACCAGACTCATGAGAAAAGAAGACAGAAGGCGTGGCATGACCACCACATTAAAAAATAAGTTCAATGTTGGAGATCAAGTACTCCTGTATGATAACAAGTATAAGCACCTAGGAAAATTGAAGGTAAGATGGTTAGGACCATACATCATTAAGGAGATATTTCCTTCTGGAGAAAAAAAGTTACAAATTTTTTAATTGAAATAACTCCTTGGATATGTGAATGGGGAAAGACTCAAAATATAAGTGACTTAGTCAAAAATTAGAATATATATATATATATAATAATCGACCTATCGAAAACCGGTAATGTGGTGGGTAGGATGAAAACTTGCAAGGGCATATCTACCCTTAGAAAAAGAAAATGAAGGAGAAAGAAGAAACCATGGAGGAGAAATACCCATGGAATAGAAAGAACACCAGCCTATTTGAAAACTAGAAATTTGACGGATAGGATGAGAACCCACAAGGGCATCTCTACCCTTAAAAAGAATATAGCGAACAAAAATAATAAGCCGCGGAGGAAGAATACCCACGTAATAAGGAATAATAAAATCTGTAAAATCAAGAAGGAAAGGAAGATTCCGTAGAGAGGGCATACCTGCACAACGAGAGAAACATAACAACCACAAAAAGGAAAAAAACGTGAAGAAAAAAAAAAACCACATTATAAAGGAAGGACTAAAAATTCACGTAGAAAAAAAAAAAAACATGCAAAACAAAGAACATAAAGCGAGAACCATGAAAAAATGAATGGGAAAACCATAGAAGGAAGAAATGGGGTAAGTTGCAGAAACAAAGGAGGGAAAATCCACGTACAAACCATGTAATAGGAATGAAACCCATGAAATAAAGAAAAATTTGACCCATCAAGAAGACAATAAATGTGGTAGGTGAAATAAAAACTATCTAAAGGATCAATTGCGAAAAAATAAAACACAAAAAGTTGAATAAGATATGGAAGAAAAACATCAAGTGCAAAAAAGAGAGCTAGGGAAAAACTAGGGAAAATTGAGAAGAGAACATGGATACTCCAATCAAAGTCACACACAAGCAGAGCTTCCTAGGCCAAAATTCTGAAGCACTCAATGAAATATAAACATGCACGACCAGAGAGAGAATTTTGGATATTCCTTTCAAATTCACATGCACATGCGACCTTCAAAGGTATATCCATTCCTCCATTGCTGAATACGATCACACCAGACTCGAAGTAGACATGGCATTACTGATAGTTACAAATTCAGATACCCACCAAGAGGAGTATAAAAAAATGTAAAAGTAATCAGGGAATCAAAACTTGATGCATGGAGAAGAATTTTCTACTTCCTAGGGAAAACAGGGCAATTAAATTTCTCCTCGTCCATTTACACAATCAGATGCTCTATTTGGATCAACCATATCAAATCAATACGAAGTGATGGCTAGGGTTACCAAACTATGGGCAGCAGGATGGTCCGTACTAACAAAGAAGAAGGTCCCAATGAAGGATACAATGAGGGTGATGGGCATCAAGACATGTAAACGAGACATCGAATCTCTGATATTTCAAACCCTACTTTGAGGTATGCTACCAAAGCCATTTTTTTGAAAATTTATCATACTAATAGGGAGGATGACGCCCATGGTGTGAGTGCCCAAATTGTATTAGATATGGTCACAACCCACTAGGAATATAATTTTGCAGAATTATTAGAAAGAAATTTCACGAAAACATAAGGAGAATAAAATAAGGAAAACACACATTTTTCTATGGGTCAATACTACTATGTTTGGCAATGTATTTCACAAGAACACTCCCTCATAAACTAGAACTAGTCAATTGGAAGACAAATACCCCTGTAACTAAGAAAATATGGGAACATATGAAAACAATGGATGCAGACACCCAAATAACCTCTCTCATTGGAAGGAAAAATAGAATCAGGGAGGTAGTTGCAAATAAATCAAGAATATCAAAAACAATTATGGCAAGGTATGAAAAGGAGGTGTATTTTATTGCCGACATAGATTATACTTCCATTTTTCTGAAAAATCCACGAGCATAATACATTCCTCCATTACCCTATGAAGCTTCAGATGAATGAGTTACCACATCAGTTGAAGCAATTAGAAATCTCCCTATGGATTCCAGAAAGGCCAAATTACCTAATTTTGATAAAGTTGTTGAGGAAACATTTGAAGAATACAGGTAAAAGTACTTAGTACAATCTGGAAAACTAGAATCCAGTGGAAGAATTCCTAAGACATACAAAATAAATAAAAGACTTACTATTGCATGACCCATTACTAAATGCCATAAATCCTTAGAAGAAAAAGGGAAGTTAAAAAAATCCACGAAAAACCATAGAAAAAGAAGAAGAAGAGGAATCTGAGGAAGTAAAAGAGTTTTCAAGGTCAGAATAAAAAGAATAAGATACTCCATCACCCATACACCCACATGAACAATAAGTACCACAAATTTCCGAGGAGGAAGAGCCATGGGTAGAAACACATATAACATAAATAACATATAGGTATGATAAAAATGCTTATCTCCAGGAGGCATTTCTTAGCTAGCACAAGAATATGAGGCCAACACAAGAAGAGAACAAATGGAAATAGCTGAAGCAATAGTCTACTATTTAGAAAAATTTGGATTTGTACTTGAAGACATCATGAGGTTACTCCTAGATGAATTAATAAAGGAGATACAAGAACAAATAGAAGCAGAGGAGACAATCCACCTGAAGGATCTTCAACAAGAAAGATCATAATTAAAGAGTAAGAAGAAAAATACTTCTACAGAACAACACAGGTTCAAAGAGGTCAAAGAACTCATTGGGTTATTGATTAAAACAAGAAAGGAAAGGGAGAATAAAACATCAAAACCCACAGAGAAAACATTAGAAGAAGAAAATAAGAGGAAACATATAAAAGAGGAAAAATAGAAAGTTGTGGAAGTGGCTAAACAAAAGAAAATACAATTACAAGAAGAAAAAGCAATAGAAGAAAATTAGAAAGAAATAGAAGAAACTAAGAATATAGCTAAGAAAGAAAAACAAAAATAGAATTGGAAGCTGTAGAAAGACAAAAGAAAGAGGAAATAGAAAAGAAAAGGAACAAGAGGAAAGAGAGAAGAAGGAAAGAGAAGAGGCAGAAATAAAGCAAAATGAAGAGAGGGATAAAGAGGAATAAGGAAAAGAAAAAAAAGGAAGCAAGAAAAAGAAGAAAAGGAGAAGGAAGAAAAAGTAGAGAGAGAAAGAAAACAAAAATTAAAACTAGAAAAATAAGAAATAGAGAAAAAGAAGATAGAAGAAATAGCTAAAAAGCTAAAGGAAAAGAGGGAAAAGGAAGGGAAGGCAAATAAGGAGAAAGAAGAAAGAGAAAAGAAATAAAAAGAAAAAGAACAACGGAAAAGAGAAGAGGAAAAGGAAAGACAAGAAAAATAGATGTTATAATCAACCTCTTCTATAGATTCATCTACACATATGGTAATGATATAAGGACCTAGAGATTCATTGGAAAAAATCAAGCAAGTTTTATTAAAAAAATAGAGCAGTCAATCCGATATACAACAATGAGTTGTTGAACAAACCATGAGAGGGCTTCAAGGTCCAATTAGAAAAACTATTTCCATTACAAAATTCAACTTGCATCCAAGTATTATAACAAAGTACTATGCATGATTGGATGCAAAGGTGCATTGAGCTTGAAGAAGCAATGCAAAAGATTCTCTATGCCATCAAAATAGATAAGACAAAAATCAAAATCAATCCTAATATATCAATAGAGGCAACCACAATGAATGTGGTAAGTGAAATCTTTAGGGAGCACCACATAGATCTAGAAGAAGAAAATGAAATAATCCACAAGAATGTAGTAGAAGATCACAAGCTAGAAGTTTTTAAACATCATAAAGCTGAGGATCAAAATAGAAGGAGTGAATTGCAAGCCATAATAAATAAACAATAAAAATATTTTAACAATGCCGCCATATATTATACATACCCCATTGGATTACTAAGTATGATCACGTAAGGTAAGGTAGAAATGGATAAATTAGAGCAATAAATACATAAGGCTTCCACAGAGTATGATATTTCTAAAGATATAGATGGAACTCAAAGGAGGAAGTTGGGGAACTCACAAAAAAACCAAAACTAACAGACGGTCGAGATATAGAAAATTTATGATATGCAAGAATGTAGTGGTACCTTGGACAAATCCTTGATAAGAATGCAATAAGAAACTATACTAGTTTGGACTCCATGGAATAAGGTATATACACAGTGTGCCCCATCAAACATAGTTCCATTAATTTAAGAAAATACAAAACTCCAAGAATGGACTGATCAGGTGAACAATCATTTGGCTTATTGGTATATTTATGAAAATAATTTTACTCCTCGGATCACTAAGTACATACCAAAAAGTACGCCATAAAGGCTTAGAGGCGAGGACTCCCACAAATCTAGTCGAGGCGAGTCCAGTGAAGGAACTCTTCCTTACACCAAAATTATAAGTCTTTGGGAGGTTGATGCCTCTATAAGTTGGCGTCCCATAAATCTAGTTGGGTGAGTCGAGCGAGGGAATCCTTCCTTACACTAGAATTCTAAGTTCTACTAGTTGATTTATACTTAATATGTTTTTGAAGAAACATTTTGGAGGAAAGAACATGGTTCTTCATTAGTTTTTGTCTTAAGGATGAGAAAAAAATTTAGCAGGGGGATGATGTTGACATGGTTATTCATCAAAATTTGGATAATTTGTGAGCATAATAATGAAGCTGACAAAGTGAGTAAGTAGCCGCGAAGGATAGAGGAAAGCCATGAGATAAAGAACAAATCCACATGAAAATGGACAAGCCGTAGTAAATGACAAAAATCCATGATACACTAGAGGAATCCATGAAAGACTAGAAATCCATGATATAAGAGAAACAAGCCACATTACATAGGATAAATCCACGAAGCCAATATCAAGCCATAGATTGAAGACAGATCGAGCCTGTATGAGATAGAAGTCGATAGAGGCATGAGTCAAAAGAAGTGTCTTTTGAAGTCAATTATATTTTGTATATTTATTGTAACTAATGTATTGTATATGGGCACATCACAAGAAATGTATGTGTGAGTGCCATTTTGAGAGATTTTTACGAGAGTTGAGATAGATAAGATAGAATGAGAAGAATATACATGTACTTGAGAATGATGTAATTATTATTAATAAATAAATAAAGACTGGAGTTTGGGATGAAATCTATTGGATGCTTTCCTTTATGTTTCTGTTCTTAGAGTAAATGTGGTATATTTCCCGCATACATCCTTAACTAAGGTCAAATTTCCTAAGCCTCATAATCCTTTTAGGGTTTTAGGTCAACAAGCACAATTACTTTTTCATAGGACTTTTATGTCCTATGTTTTTACAAAAATAAAAACATTGGTGCAACTCTCTTGAATGTTTTTTTCTCTCTTGAATTGCTTCATGGATCTTTCTTTGAGTCGAGTCTTTTGGGTAATGAACAAATATTAAAATTATGGATTTTCGAGTCATTTTACTTTTTTTTCATGCATGTATTGAATAATTTTTTTCTCCCGAGCTATATGGGTTCATTGATTACATTAATAAATGATGATAACAAGTGACTCTTGAGCCAGCTGGGTTGAAAGATATTTCCATTTTCTTCATCACCATTTTCTTAAAACATCACTTGGGGCAATAGGGATTATATTTATCCCCTCCCCCTTATTTATTCTATCTTTTGAAATGTGGGACTTCTTTTCCCATCACTCCATTTGAAAAATGACCAATCGAGCCATGCTTAACTCTCCATTCGCTACAATATACTTCGCTTTGATCCTTTTCATACTTCTTTTCGATCATTGATCGACCTCTTCTATCACCCCATCAACACTCGAGGGGGAATCCTTCATTCTACTCATTTTTCTTCAAAATTAAATTTTCTATCTTTATACTATCTTTGAAGTGGTGTCACTTGCGCTACACCACCCCAAAGAGGGGAAAATGTAGACACCTAAATTTGACTACACAATTTTACTACTAAAATTGCATCGTTTATCATCTTTCCTGTCAATTTCGTTATAATTAGTGATTTCCTACTAATTATATAACATTCCCCTTCATCTTAGTCAATTAACAATACTTCGTTAATTAATTAGAATTTCCCTTCATTCTAGAAGCCAATTAATGACACTTCGTTTTCTATAATCCTCTTTTAATTAACTATCATTAGTTAATTAAATTTAATCCTTCATTTAATCAATAAACCCTCTTATTGGTTAAATCCATCTTACAAATACTCCAAATTCTATCAAATTCCTATTGAATCACCTCCAAATTACTTTCTAAGTTTATTTTGTTCTATTAATTAATCCTAGTCAATTAATTAAATAATCTCCAACACCTATGAGTTTTTAATTCTAATTAATTATTTCTAATCATGCTTATCCCTTCTAATTCTACTTTATCTTTTGTCCCACACTCACTAGGATTGTAGCTTCTTCCAAATAAGAAAGATGTATATAGAACCTAGTCTCCCCACTTCCAAGCTTACACCTTTTACTATCCTTGAAATACATTAGCATATGATAAGAAATTTTTGCACCATTGAAGAAGATTATTGATCTTACACCCATTTATCCTCTCTTTGTAAATAGTAGTATTGGAAGATCCATACATTGCCATTAATCCATATTGGTGAGATCATTTCCTCTTCTTAGAGGTAGCTATCATATGATCTTATTGTAATCATAGGAGAAACTATTATTTATAAAACATATCCAACTTAGCAAGGAATGAATTAGTGTTTTCAAGTTTAATTTGGATGCATTAATTAGATTTTGTTTCTTGCATATCTTTATCATGGTGTTTTTGTTAGATTAAATATGTTAGGATTATACTTGGTGTTAGTTTCCTTTCATTAACTTAGTTTTATTTATTCACATGCACACAAAGTGCTTAATGCCATTGGTGGGTTTGTTTGACATGGGTCTATTTTTCCCATTCAACTTTTATTTTTCTATTAAATAGATGGAGAAACAAATAGTAGATATGATACTTTTGAAGCTATACAATTCATATCATATCTTTTAAAGCAAAATCTTATCAATCTAAGGAATATCTATATCGAATTCCCTTAAAAACAAATTAAAAATGTGTCCTACCTTTGTAAACCCTAAATTTCCTACATTAAACTTGTCCTATTAAGAAAAAATTGATAATGGCGTTCAGGATGCGGATAAATCTAAAATATCTATAACCTACAAACCCTAAAATTTCATTGTTATAATTGTCATATTAAGGAAATATTTATAAAAATGCATACAAGGTATGGGTAACGTTTAATTGTTGTGAAAGCTCCCAACACCAATACAATGTGTGCAAGCAACTTGCCTTACTTACTAGTGATAATACACTAATTTTATTTCTATTATTGGAAAATGATAGAGTGCTCTATTTGTATATATGCTTGATAGGTGGATGGGAGATTCAGACGTGTTTTAATATGTAGTCACCAAGAGGTGTAGATACATAAATATTTTACTATAAAATGATATGTACGTAAAATACAAGTAGATTGAAGATTGGCAAAAGAGGACACACATTTAATATGTAGTGTAAGAGTGTTTATTAAGCAATATTCCTAGCTACTATTGAAGGAATAGAATTTGAAACACATGGCTTATTATTAAAGGAATAACACTTGGAATATCATTACTTGCATTATTACTTTTGATTGTATTCATGATTCTAACCACACTCGTTTATTGAAATCACATCCCTCGTCATGCCCACCTATCAACATTTCCACTACAAAATTATGGTGAAATTTCTAGTTAATAAATTATCCTTGTTATGTTGGTTTTAAGTGGTCTTGGATAAATCACTCTCCTTGTATATGTGTCATGATTATTTTGGGCACCTTTAGTTGTTTCTTTCTTGACCCATTTATGGTATCAATTTATGTAAATCTTGTTTATAGTCATTTTAGGGTCCTAATAGTTCCTCATTGTGTTAATTATGTTTTAATTGTTAATCTTATCTTTAGAGGTGTGGGGCCACTTAAACATTAGTTGGGTGGGCCCCACGACCTCTCTTTGTTGGCCACTTTTCACAATCTCTAATTTGGGATAAAAGAGGAAATTGGAAGGTTTTTTTTTCACTTTGGGGGTCTCATTTACATGAAAATAGACCCCTTGAACCCTACCTATGGGAAGGGGAAATATATTCTAGGTTTGAATGGTTTTTTTCCTTCCACTTGAGCATTACTTGTCCCCATCCCTTAGCTAATTTTTTTTGTGAGACTTCTGAGGAATATGGAATGGATTTTTATTTATGATTTTGTTAAATATTTATGATTATCCTCATTAAGGCCATTGTCTTATGATTGATGGAGACTTGGGTGGGGGGTGGAGGGGATATTTGACTTGAGAGGAAGAGGGGGACACATGTCACCATCTCATTGATGAGGATCATAGGGATTCCTCTTCTTATTCTTCCACTTTGGGGGTAAATACAATTTGGATTCATTTTACACTTGGGAGTTTGGAGGAGAGCTTGTGGGAAGCATTAGATCTTGGAGAGATTGGGATTTGGATTTCTTGGCCGAGAGGTATGCCTCTCATGATCTTGCTTTATGTTTTTTTATGTAAAAATGAATGGAATGGATTTCTTGTTTTTTTGTGTAATTGTGTTAAGTGTATAATGTATTGTATTTAGCTTCTTTTACTTGGTTTCCATACATGTCACTTGAGCTAGAATTTGAATGTTAGGAAGATACATAAAATCCATCTTACACCCACATGGATTGATGGGAAATCCATAATGGAATTCATTCATATTAATTTAATTAATTAAAATTTGAATTAATGTTCATCCTCACATTATTAATTAACTTAATTACTTTAATTAAGTTAATTTACACCTCACCTAGCCACATCACCTAGACACCTCACCATGGACTTATTCCTAGCCTATTAATTAACTAAGATTGAGTCTCTACTTATCTTAACCAATTGGGACTCTTTCAAACCCTAAAATTAAAGTCCTATTCCTTCTCAACAACACTCCCACTTATCTAAGTGCCAACCCTCACTTGAGACCTAGATTAGCAATCAAGATCACACCAAAACATAGTAAAGATCAAGGCTATTTTTGGTAACTTTGACTAATTCACCCTAACCGACGCTAGTTTATCCTTGGCTAAGACGTCGGTCACCTAAACCACCATCGGTTCCTTTATATATAATTTTACAACTCTTTACATGGGTTGGTCATTTATTTTTGGGAATTATATTGCAATCAAGTGTGAGTCTCAAAGCCATTCCTACATCCAAATGATGATGACACACCACCAGAGTGCAACACAAGAAACAAGTTCTCTTCTAGAGCATTGGAGTATCCATGGGAACACACAGGTTGCATTGTCCATGCACTATGAACCAACCATCACCTCGCCTATCAACCACCAACCACCTTCATTCATGAGATCTTCATGGAAATAAGTAAGTAACGTGGTTTTCATCATTTATGCTTACTTTACTGTAGATCTTTTACTTCTTTTAGTATTTCCATTTCTGTTATTACCCGGATATCTCCATCTTCCCACCAATCCACCTACCCAACCATTTCAAGTCTTTCCACCTTTCTTAACCTCTTCCTCTACATTCCTGAGTCTTCTTAGCCATATTATGAGCCTAACCACACCTTCCTCTCTCTCTCTGTGTAATCACAGAGGCTAAAAATCCATTTTTATTAATTTATCACCCATTGCCCCTACCGACGTTGGTTTACCTTACCATCGGTTTCATCCCTATACCGACATCGGTCACCCGACCGATACCGGTCTCTGTGTTATTTTACACCCTCAGACCAGCAAGCCTTCTATTCAACCAAAACCAACCCAGACCTCACCTAATCAGTCCCAGACCTTTGAAAAACCTTCCCATCCCAAAAAAACCTTTGGTTTCATTAGATTTAGTGATACATTTCATATTTAACATTAAATCTAGCATATTGTTTTGTATTGAGAAACCTAAATCATTACATTATAATAGGACTTTTTTATTTTAGTTTCCTATTTATGTTAAATTAAATAGTGGATTGACAACCTCTCTAGGAAGCATCACACTTTCGGATCTAGCATACACTAGGTAGTCCACTCATATGCTATTTAATGCTCTTTTGTGGTCTTGTTTTGTATTTATAGGTAGTCCTTCCTAGACAAAAAGGATTTCTCTATGATCAACTTGGATAACGTCAACAACACGCACATTCTACCTTCCACCTTTGCTTTACATTAGTATTCCTCCTAACCTTCTTACCTTATTTTTGTTTCATCCTAGAAAGCTTTCAACTTATTGGTGAAACATTTTGGCACACC
Organism: Taxus wallichiana var. yunnanensis; assembly: GCA_018340775.1. NCBI lineage: Eukaryota > Viridiplantae > Streptophyta > Pinopsida > Cupressales > Taxaceae > Taxus > Taxus wallichiana. The sequence goes on along the minus strand of CM031242.1, from coordinate 166,084,493 downwards.
CGGTGGGACCCATTTGGGTTCTTTGCATTGTTCATTCTTAGGGAATCATTGTGTGTTTATTTATTTTTGAAAGAGAGTTCACATTAAATCTTCTCCCTTGGAAACATTCTTCTTCTCCTACTTGTCTCAGTGAAACTTGTAGTTTGGATTAAAAAGAACACTTTTTTATTTTTTATGTATTGCATTAGTGAAAGACATACTCTTGCCTATTCATTATTGCTCTCATCAAATTTCATTGTGGATTTGGGTTTAAAATATTTGCATCTCATTTTTGTATGTTGCATTGTAGCTCATTTAAATTGTGGGAAACCTATATGTTGGAAGTCATGACCAAGTTGATGGTTGAAAAATTGAACCGTAGCTCACATTTTGCACACACTCTCTCTCTATACCAAACCACTAAAAACAAACTACACATTTCTTAAACAACATCTTTCCCGAAAAGAAGTTGTCAATGATCACATGATCAGAGGATTGACAATGGGCTCAGCTGGTTTTCTAGCCAGTCATCATATCAAAGTAGGGCCTCATGTACTGAAAAGTATATATTGGGGACACCACGCCAAAATTTACCTAAAACCAACCATAGTTTTCAATTTCATAGGGCACCTTTGGTAACCAAAACTCTATTCTATTCACAATTCATTCTAAATGGCATAAGCCACAACATAAAATCTACAACATAGGATTTTGTGTTTGCTAGATTTTGCTTGATTTGTGTTTTGAGGTGTGAGTTCATTTTCTCCATTTTTCTCTCCCTACATACTCCACAATCATAGTTGGTGTATTTCGACTATTTTTGAGTGTGTTGGGATTAATCATTTCCATACTCAGCTTCTGAGTTGGTCCTTTTATTTGATCTAAATCACCAAAATTCACTTTTTCCATCTTTTCATAGATTTCATAAGAATCTAAAGTATCGGTCCATGACGACCGCCATGGTTATATCATCATCTCACCATTCATATTCATCTACACCGTTTTTTGTTATTTTTGTCATTTTCCCAAATAATGTTTCATTCACACCTATCACCTTTTGTGACTTCCTCTCATCACTTCAATATAATTCTGAGTCTTTGATATCACCTTTAGAATCTAGTTTCACTTCATTTTCATCATTTATTACCAGATTTGTAAACCTTTCATTTCTCCCTAAAAAATCGAATCGATTGATATCTTCGTAATATAGATGGATTGGTTACCCTTTCATACCAACATCGGTTACCCAACCAATCAATCTCTGTGTTTTAATTTTTCAAATCAAAAAAGTGATCAAATCCCACCTTCTAGATCCATTTTTCTCCATTTTTCTATGTTTCTACATCATCAATAGAGCTAGATCACCAGTTCTATTATCAGTCACATGGTTTTGACTCATAGACAAGCCAACGCTCTCATGTTTCATGCTAGCCACCAACCTCTTCCACCTAGCCCATCACCCCCTTCCATCTCATCACCTATGGACCCCAATCAATCTCTTACCATACCCACTGGTGATGAGGAGTTTGAGACTCCTTGATCAAACCCCACGCCACTATGCAATATTACCTTTCTCATTCATCTACCCATGATTCATCAGGGAAGCTTGTATATGGCATGCTTGTGTCCATTCCTCCTACTCTCACACCCACTTTTGCATCAACTACTACTAGTGTAGCCTTAGCCTCTTCCACCTTACCACATGTGGTTTCCCATCTTGACCCTACATCATCGATATCTATTACACCTATGACATCTATCATGCCTTCGATGTTTATAGCCCCTACGACATCCACCATGCCTTCATCAACCACCCTTAGTATAGGTCTATCTGCACGTCCTCCACTTCTCATATACCTATTGCATCTCAGCCACCATTAGTGTCGAAACCCATACTCCCTTCCAAAACCTTGTCCTCTCCATCCCGCAGTCTCTTCCTCCGATTTCTATGAGAGTCTTTACGTCCACCCCACCTACCTACACCTATCACCAACAACCCCCTATTTCATCTACCACTTACCAGGTACTTTCCCTCCACATCTATTCCATCCTATGTTCCTTCATCACAATTTTTGTATACTGACACCACCACATACTAGAGTTCCATCCACATCATACCCATCTTATCTCCCTCCTTATACTACAGGGGGTGCTCCATCATCACAACCCATAAATGATCTTATCAAAATGATGATGGACAAGATAGACATTAGAATCATATCTCTCGGCTCACGTAACTCTCTGACATATGATGAGATTTGCAATGAGCCCATTCACCCATCCATTTTGATTCATCCATACCATGTGCATTGGGAAATTCCTAAATTCAACCGATTCAACAACAAAGAAGACCCACAACAACACTTGTGGTCTTTTAAACATGTGTGTTATCTCATCACTCATGATGATGACTTTGCTCTTGTGGACATTCCCAATGTCCTTGACAATGGGACTGACTTTAGATTGGTATAGCTCTACCTAGGCACTCCATATTTTCATTTAATCAGGTAGCTCAAGATTTTCTAGACCACTTTTCTATCAACATTGTCAAGAAGGTCACCATGACCGACTTGTACATGACACACCAATATGAAGATGAATCTATCACAGATTTTTTCACTCATTGGTGGAGCTGATCAACCAAACTCACATTCCAATTACCTCAGATGGAGTTGATAGAGTTGTTCACCAGAGCTTGTGCTAGACACATCTCACCAACTCTCCAAGTTCAAACCTTCCACATGTTTGATGAGGCATTCACCATGGCCCAAAAACTTGAAATCCATGCCATTGAAGAGAAGAAGATACAATTGTGTAACAAGAACATTGTGTTTAAATCAAATGATACCTCTTCTTCTTCCAAACCACAAAATAATTATTCTAAAGAAAAAGGATCTACCAATGTAGTAGTTTTGAAATCTGGCCCATCTCATCCATCCAACCAATCAAAACCTTCTTCCAACCTTTCTCTTGTTAGGATTTTCAGTTCAAGTGGGAGAAAATGAAAATATACTCCCATAAGAGAACCCTACTCTTCAGTTTTAGAAAAACTTCTAAAATCTGGAGCAATCACTCTTCCACCCATCAAACCACATACTGGTTTTGACCCTTCTCATCTTGTGCCTGCATGGTACAAAGAAAATGATTACTACAACTATCATCACGTTAGAGGTCATAATGATGGTAATTGTATAACTTTCAAAAACATCATCCAAGAAATGTTAGATAATGGAGATCTCATCTTGGATAACCCTAACACATCAGCTAATCAGAACCTTCACATCTTCAAGAATTCCATTCCCAAATCACACCCCATCATCTAACCAAACTAAGTGAAAACCTTGACCAATGATGAGTAATGTTTGTGAGGTTCATGCCATTTTTGACATCATACCAGCTCCTTCTACTCAATTTCCTCCCATTCCATCTATCGAGGAGATTCTTGCATGAGCTCCTTCATCCATGGAGGACCTTTTCATCATCTCTCCTCTACCCATGGAGGAGTCCCTTATTCTCCTCCACCCATGGAGGAGTCACCATATCTTCCGATGTAGTTTCCCCACTCACCTCTCAACCTGATGAACAACCCAATACTTACTCTTCTACCCATGGGAGAGTCATGCTTACCTTCTTCTTCACCAAAAGAAGAACCTACCTCATCCAACTTTCCTTCTCCCCTACCCACAGGGGATCCATTAGTAGCATCCCTTCCTATTGGTGACAATTCTCCACTTGGCTTTCAAGGATCTGTTGATTGATCTTCTCTCATCTCTTCTACCCAGAGTATAAAGCCAACCATTTCCCTGTCTCACAGACATTATTTATAGGGATTACTACCAAATCAACATCATCCTCCCTACATCGGTGTCATTCTCATGTTTTTGACCACTTGGATTATGTTGACAATTCCATGCTTTGGGGATGCCTTTGACTTCTGTCTCAACTCAAATGCAGATGTTGTCCACGACACTTCCATGATCTATCCAAAGGTGTTTCAGACAACCAAACCCACCATGCCCATGCCAGTTGTAGCTACCCTTCTTCATCACCCTCACCCACACCTAAACCTTTACCATCAAATTTTTTTTCCTATGCCTAAAACCCTACCTGCACCTATATCTTCCTCCGCATCTAGACCCATTACCACATTGGGAGTCATGCCGACATCAAGCCTAGTCCATCCTCTGTCAAACTGGATTTAGCCACATCCTCAAGCCATCATCAAAGACTATTCCCCACCTAAGAGGAAGACCCAACCTCTTAGGCCACATACACCAGCTTTTCCCACTACCCCTCTATCACCTTCACCACTTCCATCTATCCTAGGTCCCCACCCATCAACCTTGGTCAAGAAACCTCCTACCCAAGGTAAACCAAAAAAACAACAGCCCACCTCCTCATCATGATCCTCTGTTCCACCCAAATTACCTACACAACCTATGCCTTCACCATTACCTACATCCTTTCTACCTCCTATACCTACACCACTTCTTGTATCCTCATCATTACCCATGCCATTCCCTTCTCCTCAACCAGTCCCTTCCACATTGCCTCTTACCACCACCTTCACCACACCTCCATTATCACCTTGGCTAACCCATCCCCTTCGCCATCTACCTTCCCTTCTACATCACACACTCCTTCTTCACCTTTACCCAAGAAGGTGCAACCCAAGCCCAAAACCCCACTACCTTCCAAAGAGGTAGTTAAACCTACACCACCTCCAACAACTAGTTCACCTGCTACACCTTTACCCAAGAAGGTGCAACCCAAACCCAAAACCATACTATCTACCAAACAAGTAGTCAAACTTACTCAACCTCCGATTCCACCTCCAGTGATGCCTCTCCCACCAAAGTCACCCACACTTCCATCCAGACCCACACTTACTTCACATTGTGATCCATTGGTAGGGTCTTATGCCAACATCTTAGCTAACCTTTTGGAAACCTCTATCATCACATTACCACCACTTAGACCTTATGACCCACTCAAACCTAAACTAGAAGGGTTTGATGATACCAAAATTTTGCTTACCATCATGTGTTAGGGCATGATGTGGAAAATGTAAGGCTCTTAAGACTATTCTTCTCCAACTATGTCCTCTCAAAGAAAACTTTGATGATGATGATATTTTAGATGAGGACCCTATTCCACCTACACCTATCACCACACAACCTCATCCCATACCTATTCAATGACCTCCATCTCCACCTCCACAACCCTTTTATCCTCCTCCAACATTTGAGATCAATATGGTCCACATCAGAGAGCTAGCCAAACCTCCACCAAAATGCCAATGCACCGCATTGCTTTTCTTTCAAAACCATTATATTCCCTCACCATATTTTTTTTTCCCATCTATCACTACACCTTTCATGACTCACCTTCTCCTTCACCATAGATCAATATGGTTCAAGTTGCCACTGAGCCCAGGAAGGAAAAGGAAAGGAGAAAACAACCAACTCATCCACTACTCCTTTACCCAACATTCCATCTACACCTGCACCCAAAATCACCATCCATGGACCCACATACCCTATTTCTGATGGGGTTTCCCATCATACAATGCTTAAACAATTACACCAAGTCTCCTCTCAAAATGTCTTTGTATGACCTCATCCAAACCTGAGTCTCATCATCAGGCCCTCATTGAGGTCCTACAATCTATTGAGGTTCTACCTAATGACCCTACACCTGTTGCATCCATTATCACTCCTCACCATGTTGCCTCTCTCACCACTTCACCCCCTTCCTCTACTCCCACTACCACTCATCAAGTATCCTCTCTTAGTTTTCTCTGATGATGAGATTGTACCTCTCCAATAGATGATCTGACCCCACCCTATTCATTTCATCTACATTGATAATATATGTGTTTGACACGTTATGATGATCGATGGAGGTGCTAGTATCAACATCATTTCCTCCCCCATGTATCAACAAATGTGCATCCCTTCCAATTACATGCATAATAACCCAGTTATGTTGCATTCATTTAATGATGCCATAACTTCCACCCTCAAGCACTATCATTCTCCACATCCACTGGGCCCCCATACTATTCTTGAATTATTCTATGTCTTAGAGGGGGAATTCTAGTATAACTATGCTACTTTGGTTGACCTGGATTCATGCCATGGGTTGTGTTCCTTCAACCTTACACCGTTGTTTAAAATTTGAACATGAAGGACACAACTACACCATCCCGACTTGATCCTTCACCATTTAAAACCTGTAACATGCTCTACCGACCTAATGATGTCCTTATACCTAGTTAAGTCATCTACCACCATTACCACTTCTTCTTCTTTCTCATCCCATCTACCACACCATGACCTCTTCTTCAACCACTACCTCTTCCACACTTCTACTACTACATCTTCCACAACCAACTCCTCTATTCCCACTATTTCCATAACTTTTACAACTGACCCATCAGCCAACCCATCTACTTCTCAAACATCCAATGCTTCTTCTTCCTAGCATCATCTAGTGATTCATCCATTCCCACTACCCACATACCAACTATTGATCCCTTAGAAGGTGTTTTTCAATGCCTCACTGGGGAGTACCACCTTTATAACATTGACACATTCCTTACTCCTCAAGAGTATGGTAACCTTCACCAACATCCCCCACTATGATCACCATGTAGGAAATTTTTCCCCTATGGTCCTCCCCACCTTCACACCAACTTAATGTATGGGGACTTGATGCTTCTACCTACTCACCCGAGCCACCTTCCCAAACTCGACCATTTTCCTCCGACCTTCAATCTCTCACCAACCACCACTTCACCCACACCTTCCTCCATCATTGTGCTTGGAAGGGATTTTGGCTTTGGTTTCTATGAACAAGGCCTCCATATTATCATTCCTTACACCACTTATAAGCATAAAGACCACAAGTGGTATTGGATTTTCCAAACCACCTTCCAAGAAGGCCCGAGTCAAACTCATTGAGGATGATAAACCTTCCCCACCCCATTCACCTACCTCACCACCTTCACCTACAAGAGTCTATGGATCCAAAATCCATTCCTCCTAACTTTTTTTTTTCATGTGAACACCATTTCCTGGGACCTCTGACTTATCAACATGATGGTGAGGCTCCCTCTTCTCTTCCCTTCATATATCCTGACATGATCGATGATGATACACCTTCTATTAACATCATTCAATGTTAGGATGATGAGTCTATTCTCACCTACCTTGGTGTGGAAGATTCTTATATTCACGGTCATTACCTTCTGAGACACAAACCATGTTGAATGAATCAACCATTGAAATCAACATTCACACTCAAGATGACCCACACATTCTAAAAATAGGCCAATCTTTAGATGTTACTTTGAACAAGAAGCTTTCACTTCTTTCCTCTAGGGATCATAACAACAGTTTTTTCTTGGTCCTATGCCGATATGCCCTAGTATTGACCCAAACATTGTGGTCCACAATATCATAACCATTCCTGATGCCAACCCATGAAAAAAAGTTGCAAAAAATGCATCCTCGCATTTCCCTTCTTGTCAAAGAAGAACTCCAAATGCCTCCTTTTTATTTCCTTCATTCTACCCATTGATTATCCCCAATGGATCTCTAACATTGTTCCTATCACAAAAGTGATAGGGGGACTCTGCATTTGCATGGATTTCCATGACCTTAACTGGCTTTCCCCAAAGATGAACTTTCCTCTACCTAGTATTGACCAACTAGTTGATCTCACCACCGGCCATGAGATGTTATCACTCATGGATGGTTTCTCGGGTTATAACCAAATATTACTCACCCTAGAAGATCAACACAAAACCACCTTCATCACTCCTTGGGGACCTTCTGCTATCATGTCATGCCCTTTGGCCTTAAAAATGTTGGTGCTACATATCAATGGGCTATGACTTATATCTTTCATGACATCATGCATAACATATTGGAAGATTACATCGATGATATTCTTGCCAAATCCAAACATCGGGTGAACACCTTACAAGTCCTTAAGGTTTTCTTTGACCATCTCATCAAATACTGTGTTCACCTTCAACCTAAGAAGTGTGTCTTCATGTTCTCTCTTGGGAAAGCTCCTTGGTTTTATCATTTTTTGTGCATGGCATTGAAGTTGATCCCACTAAAATCAAGGCTATTCTCAAGATGCCTCCACCTACTAACCTTCATCAACTTTGTAGTTTGCAAGGAAAGTTGTAATCTATTCATCACTTTATTTCTCATCTTTTCGACCATTTGCCATCCATTTCATCATCTTCTCAAAAAGGATGTCTCCTTCAAATGGGATGATGAATGCCACAAAGCCTTTGATGCCTTAAAACAATACCTCCTCCAACCACATGTGCTCATTCCACCTAAGGATGACCAACCATTTTACCTTTACATTTTTGCCACTGATCATTCCTGGGTGCCATGCTCACTCATCATGATGAAAACATAGGAGCAAGTGGTTTATTATATAAGTCGTATACACTTTTAGACTATGAGACTAGATATACTCATGCCAAAAAAAAATTTTTTTCCTAGCCTTAGTATTTTTCACCACTAAACTTCACCATTACCTACTCAACCAAAAACCTTCTTTGTTGTCACCAATATTGACCCCTTACATTACATGTGCTAAGCCTTACCAACATCAACGTGTTGCATGTTGGCTCATGCTTCTTATAGACCTAGATCTCAAATTCATCCATCAAAATTTTGTCAAAGGAAAACCATTTTTGACCAACTTGCAGACATGCACCTCTCTCTAAAACCAATCTTCTAACTTTGACTTCCTGATGAATCCATTGCTACCCTCTCCTGGATGATACCATTTACTAGATGACCTTATTCTTTGATGGTTCCAAATGTCAGTGTGGGGGTGGTGTAGGAGTTATCCTCATTCCTCTTGATGGTGAGCCTATGCCATTATCTTTCAAACTAGATTTTGATTGTACTAACAACATCACCAAATATGAAGCACTCGTGTTAGGTCTTCAAACCACCATAGCCTTAGATGTTAAATCAATTAATATTTTGGTGACTCTCAACTAGGTTGTGAACCAAGTCAATGGTATATACCAAGTGTCATAATGAGATACTTCAAAAGTATAAACATCATGTTGACATGCTTTTGACTACCTTTGACCATTATGAACTTCAAACCACCCCGCATTCCACTAAAAAATTTGGACACCATGGCTCTGTCTCACTTCTCAAATACCCACTTTTCCCTCGACTCAAAAATATTTGTCATAGTACAAAAGGTTGCAATCACCTTCTTATCTATTCTGAGATGTTAACTTTGTAGGAAACATTGAAACTGACCCACGTGACCTTTGGTATAAGTAGTTTGTTGACTACCTTTCCCTTTCAATTCTGCCTCAGATCTTACTCACAATGGACAATGAGCCTTCCTCAAAAGTGTCTCTCACTATGTCATCATGGGTGGTCTTCTCTATAAATGTGGCTTTGATGGTATCCTCTTACGATGCCTTACAAGTTTTGAAATCCCATACACCATCAAGGAAGTTCACGATGGGATTTGTGAGGTCATTTTAGTGGGGTAGTGCTTTCTTTATTCTACTAAGTGCATCCTTCATCATCTGCTATCCAACATGGCTATAATTTCACAACCCTAAACCAAGAGCCTTTTTGTTTGTGACTATGTAAAATGTTGTGTGAAATGTCAACAACAACATGCTAATCTTCATCACACCCCTAGCTCATCACCACACCTAGTCGCCTTAAGGACTTTGAGACCTTTGGCCTTTCTCTCAATGGGGTTTGGATCTTTTGGAGAGATTAACCTCATTCTTCCCAACATCATCAATGGATTATTACCACTACCAAATATTACACTAAATGGGTGGAATTCATACCTCTCATTTCTACAAAATATGAGAAAATATGTGAATTCATCAACCATCACATCATTTTTCACTTTGGTGTTCCTCACCACCTCATCATTGATAATGGAAAACAATTCAAAAACAAAACCCTATGGAAACTCTTGTGATGCCTTCGACATTCAACTCATTTTTCTTCACCTTATTATCCTCAAACAAATGGCCAAGCTGAATCAACTAACAAAACCCTAAACAAAATTCTTATGAAAGTGGTTGATGATATTGGTAAGGATTGACACACACACATTCCTTTTTCCTTATGGGCTTATCACACTAGTATTCACACCTCAACTACTGCCACACCTTTCTCTTTGGTCTATGTATAGAGGTTGTCTTGCCTCTCAAAGTCCAAATTCCATCTCTTCATATCTCACTCAAAGATATGCTCAATGATGATGATTTTTTCCAAGACCATTTTGGCACAACTTGAGTTATTAGATGAACATCATCTAAATTCTCTCGATCACCTTCAAATACCAAAAAAAAATGTATCAAATGTGCCTATGATAAATGTGTCCAAGAATGAACCTTCAAGGTGGTGATCTTGTCCTAAAGGAAAATCAACATGTAAAAAAAGTGAGAGAAAAGTAAATGGGGAAAGTTTTCTCCTAATTGGCTTGGACCCTATATCATTACTCATGCCTATGGATCAAGTGCTTATCATTTATCTTCCCTCGAAGGTAAACCAAAACTGAGCCCCTCAATGCCTTGCATCTTTGACCATTCTATTATTGAATCAAGTCCTATATCACCTTTTTTCTATTAACACTCATCCCTTGAGAAACCTTCACCTTCCACTTACCTATTTTAAGGATCAATGACTAAACAAGAATCATGTGATTATCCATCACCTTTCAACCTTATCTTCAATATGAGTACCATGACTCTACTCATGGCATGATTCTCATGGATACTTTTCATCCTTTTAGGATGGAATCCCATGGTCATTCATCACTTAAAACTTTCTTTTTTATAGCTAACCTGCGTGTTATGGTTTTCCTTCATAAAAGAAGCCTATACTCCTTTATAGTCTTGTTCATGACCTAAAAGTCCAAAAAAAAGTTCAAAAGTAATATATGGGATTTTCAAATTCAACTCCTTGAGTCAAACTTTTGGAAAATAGATGACTCCCTCAAAAAGGACATCTATCTTTCTATCTTGCTTGCTATAAATAGACTACTCCCTCAAAGGACAACTATAAAAGCTAGCCATATTGTACATAGTCTATCAAAAAAGAAGACTATTTCTGTAAAATAAAAATAAAATATTTTGAAGCTTCCCGCATCGATCAACTTCATGAAGACCTCAAGGAGTCATTCTATTTATCCCACATAGACTTCCCACATCGATCATCTATCAAACAAAAAAAAAAAAAAAAAAAAAAAAAATCAAGAAAAGTACAACTTTTTTCATCATGGACTTGCCTATTTTGGTTTTGGGTATCTTGTAGAAGAGGCATGTTGTCTCACAACAAGGTTATGCTAAACAACCCATTTCACCTCATCTTCCTTTCTTTCTTATCTTCTACCTACTCAAGGGACATGCCACAAATGTGACATTTCGTGATCATGTAACTTCCTTCACCCTTAGAACAAGTCAATCATGCACTACCTTTAGGGGTTTAAGTTCATCAACCCATCCTTGGTATGCTCATTATGGTCCTTGCCACTTCTGGAGCATTCCACCTCTTTTACCATTTTCATCTCTTTTCTTACTTATTGATTTCTACTATGCAGGACTAGACCTTGACACCTACATTCTGGGATTTCTTCTCCTTCAACCATGCCTATTCAACCTAAACTCAACCATGCCTGCCTAAAACAACCTACACTCAACCATGCCTCAAAGACCTAGACTCAATCATGCCTAAAACCTACCGACCCATTCATCTACCCCATCATATTCTTCCCTAGCTTATGGGAGAACTACATGGCCTGAGGCCCCTTTTTTCTAAGGGGCTATGTAGGCAAGCACTCAGGGCATGGGGCCCTTGGAGGTTAGCTCGACCACTTTTACCCCTAACCATTTTTCACCCTTTACATTCACATTCTAACCTAGTTAGTTTCCATTTACACAATAACTTGGAGATTAATATATCACAAAATCATACATTGTTTCATCATACCTACCATTTTATAACCTCAACCATATCATACATCAATCATTTAACATTTCCATGATATCAATTACTTGGAAATTTAAACACAACATACATACAACACATCATTTCCATAAAATCAAGTAACTTGGAAATTTTCAAACTCCATCATGCCTACACCTAGACTCAACCATGCCTACACTGACTCTACCACCTGACTCCACCATGCCTATACCTGACTCAACCATACCTACACCTAACTTAATCATGCCTACACCTGAACTCCACCATGCCTATACTGACTCAACCATGCCTACACCTAACTCAACCATGCCTAAATGACCTAGACTCAACCATGCCTAACTCACCTAGTTTCCATAATATAACAATAACAATGGAAATGAAAACCAGTACATCATCAGTCCAATAATCATCATCAACTATATAAAAGGGAGTGTCTGTGTATCAATACATATATACATAGGGATAAATAATCAAAGTATCTCAAAAAATATCATCTACAATCTCAATATTCAACACGCATATATATATATATATATCAAAATCAAAATACAATGCCACATCTCATAAATATCTCATCCCCATCTGAGGCCCTCCTCTCCACTCTCACATGTCTCCTCCTCTCTCCTATCAACCACCCACCCAACTCATCATCTCTCACCCCCTCACTGTACCCTCATTGGTCTCTATCTTCCCACCATCTCCTCCTCCTTTCCCTCATCTGGGCCTGGCCTATGAGAGCTGGTAACCTCACCTTGACCTATGTCTCTGGGGCCGATGACCCCCTGTGCTACCTAAGTTATGAGTCTGGACCTGGTCCTCTCTCTCTTGCTTCTATTGGGCCCTATGCTGCATACATATGATGGGACATCAATACTAGTTCATGGTCAGATGATCCTGGATAAATAATAATGAGCCTCATTTAGGGCATCCCTAAACCTAGCCATAGATATAGTCTGGGGTGGGCCATCATGGCCTAGCTCCAACTGTGAACCCTGTCCCCAACAATAGTGGCCCATGTCCTCCTGCCTATACTAAGGGACCCTATCTTGGTGTTGGTGCCTATAAAATGGGACCCTATCCCTGCCTACCTGTGTCACTGTAGTACCTGTGTGTGGCTACCTATGGGCCTATAAGGCCACAACCTGTGCTAAGCTATATGCTGTCAACTGACCCTATAAACTAGTGACATGTTCTTAGTAGCTAGAGCTACCTCCTCCATCCCCTCGGGCATGTGTGTGAACTATGTGCATGTGCATGTGCTGAGTGGCTGCCTAGCTAGCTAGATGACCCTATAAAGTAGTCACTTGCCCTGTCAAGGTGGCCACCACCTGTGTGCTACTATCAATTATACACCTAGAGAAGTCACATGTCCCTATAGTGCATCTCTCTACACCATCACCATGGCTAAATGACTAACCTAGCCATGGCGGTGTTTCCTGTAACTCTTCTACCCACCACTGTCTATATGCCATAGTGGTCCCTACATCATCATACTGATATATCAATTGGTACCTCCTCCTGTCTTGGGATGGATGTAGGATGGGGTGGAGATAATGGTCTCTCCACATCATCTCTGTGGTACTATGGGAATGGTGGTGGCACATCCTGATGTAGTCCAAACTGGCATAGACTCTATCCACTAGAATCATCTCATCTTCACTCTCATGCATGCCTTCCTATATCCACCTCAATAGTTGTCCCCTGTAACTCCCGGGCCATCCCTCTATATGTAGGAAAACCAACATAGGGTCTCCAAACTATGTCCATGGCATACAAACCCTCCAGCTATTGATCATATTTAGTAATCCATGTCATGTGCTTCCTCCTCCACTCATGGATGACCACCTACTACCACCCATCTCCTATATCCAGCCCTCTAACCACCATGATGCCAATATACTATCGGTAGTCTGGGCACACAATCACTATGTGCTCATATGCCCAATAGTGCAGTAGGAATGTACACACATGATGTCATATCATCACATCCTCTGATAGCCCCACAGCTCCCTGTATAACTATGCTAGATATGTAGGTGCCCACACAAAATAACATGATCCTCAATCATATCTCATAGAACTCCCATCAATCCCCTAGGAAATCAGCCACCCTCTAAGTTGGGGAGTGCATAACATCCCACTACTACCATCATCACATTTATTAACCGAGTCTCTCCATGGGGCACAACATACAAAGCCCCATATACAAGATTAGCATTGTGCTCAGTCAGGTCACTCACCATCTCCCAAATATTGTAATCATCACCTCAAAAGCCTCATCTACTAACACTAAATAAATGGGCTCCCAACAATTGGTAACCACAAAATCTAGTATACATCCTCTAAGCGTGATCATCATCTCACTGGTGGGTAGATGGAATGTGTTGGTCACTACATCCCATCTATCGATGAGAGTGACCATAAGACTGTGATCCCATTAGATCCACCTATACCACCTGATCCCAACCAATCCAACCTCTCGCATATGAGTCCACTCATCCTCATGATGTTGGGTCACATCTCCCCCAATAATGGTGGGACCTTATCCCACATCATCAACTGATGTCATGCCTGCATCCATGAAACTCAACAATGTCAAGTACTTACCTACTTTACTCATTTCTTCACCCCTACCTACCTACCCCCACCCCACACCCACATTACTCTACCTACCTATCTATTTCCTAACTATTTCACTAACCTATCATCCATTTTATCTAGCCTACACAAGTCCCCATGTTCTATTTCATCACTTTCTCTCCTTTGATATTTGACCTAACCCATACCCACCCTATTTCTAGCTATATATATCTTCAACCCACCTACTTCAATTCTACTCTACCTCCCATTTCTCTAACAATACTTACCTCTCTATCTTATAAGTTCATCTTTCCCCATAACTTAACCTTTTATAAACTAGGTCACTTTTCACAGTGATGGTGTCGGTCACCGTAAATCGACACCGGTCACTCTAACTAGTACTAGTCACCTATCTCAACCACCACGATACCGTATGCCAAACCGATGTCGATTCGATGCCTAACTGGTGTTGGTCTCTGGTTTGGCCCTAAGGCCAAACCCCATGCCCCAAATTTTGAAAAATTGAAAAAAAAAACAACCTAAAATCTACCCCAATCCCACCTAAACCCCACCCCAATTCATTTACTCACCTAATTAATCTACATTGCACCCTCCCTACCCAATTTCATTCATTTTTAACCTCATTTCAAATTTTCAATTTCCCACCCCATTTGTTCATTTTACCACAAATTTCAATTGAAAATACACAATATGGATTGATTCCTACCTCAACACACTCCTCCTCTTGCTGGCACCTCCGGTCTCTAAACTGGTGGACCTCAGTGCCTCTCTCTGTTGTGCCCATGCCTCAATCAAAACTCTCGATCCTCCGGCCAATCAAATCACTCTGAATGATCTCGTGGACCCATCTACCTAGCTCCTCCAGCCACTCAAGATACCTCTAACTCAGCCAGTACAACACCTCATCCTTTTCTCCATGGAAAATGCTAAAAACTCTTTGCTCTGTCATTTTCTATAAGTGAAAAGGTTAAAATGAATCCGTAATATATGGATTTTTACTTTTTTTACCCTACCCCCGACCTGACGATGACATCATTTTTTATCTTTGACCTGGTATCGGTCATGTGCCCCTATTGTACCATAGTTCGATTACTCTTGATGACATTAGTTTTCCTAACCAATATATGGTTATCTTGTTTGAGTCCCTACACCTATTTATCTCCACATTCAATTTCCCGAAACCCTTTTTTTTCACCTTACCCAAGTTTGAACCCACCTTACCACTAAACCTAATGACCTTATTACCTACAACCCAACCTCACAATTAGTTGGGGCATGTTTTTTCCCCTAATGTGGCCTTACCTAACCTTTCCTAAATCACCCAACCCAACCTCACCCATTGTGACACTCAAATTTTCACTTACTAGTTATACCTTGTGATGATGTTACTCATGTTGTTTAACCTAATGACCTTACCTTGCCTAATGTCATGTTGTTTATCCCGACCTAACCTTTGGTGCCCTAGAACAAACCTATTTCCCATTCCTACACCTTTCCTAGTTGTGTTTTAGGACCATATCCTATACCTTGGATACCTGAACCACTTCAACCTTGTTTGGATAAACCTATCGACCTTTGATGAAGTAGAGTTTTGCAAGCTCTTCACCTTGGTACCATATCACATTCTATACGTGTGTGTGTGTTATAATTCCACTACCTATTACCGAACAAAATCACCCTTACCTAAAACCCACCTACCCTTGTTTTCATCACTTACACATTTATCAAACCACTCACTGACTCCATCTATTACCTCATCAGATCCTAGTTTGAGGGGGATCACCTCCACCCATACTTGGGAACCTAATCTTCACTCATACCTGAGACAATGACTTCCTATTTTTGTCAGCATCACTTATCAATACAAGCTACATGAAAAAAGGGGAAAATGTAGACACCAAATTTGGGTCACACTCCCTTAGTCCCCTTTAATTAATTAATTAATGTAATGTATTCACCTAACCATGACCCCTTACCCCGCATTCATATTAATTTAATTACTTACAATTGAATTAATGTTCATCCTCACATTATTAATTAATTTAATTACTTTAATTAAGTTAATTTACACCTCACCTAGCCACATCACCTAGACACCTCACCATGGACTTATTCCTAGCCTATTAATTAACTAAGATTGAGTCTCTACTTATCTTAAACAATTGGGACTCTTTCAAACCCTAAAATTAAAGTCTTATTCCTTCTCCAACAACACTCCCACTTATCTAAGTGCCAACCCTCACTTGAGACCGGATTAGCAATCAAGATCACACCAAACATAGTAAAGATCGGGCTATTTTTGGTAACTTTGACTAATTCACCCTAACCGATGCTGGTTTATCCTCTCGACGTCATTCGGTCACCTAAACCACCATCGTTCCTTTATATACAATTTTACAACTCTTTACATGGGTTGGTCATTCAGTTTTGGGAATTCTATTGCAATCAAGCATGAGTCTCAAAGCCATTCCTGCATCCAAATGATGACAACAACACACCACTAGAGTGCAACACAAGCAACAAGTTCTCTTCAGAGTGTTGGAGTATCCATGAGAACACACAAGTTGCACTTCCATGGCACTAAACCAGCCATCACCTCACCTATCAACCACCAACCACCTTCATTCATGAGATCTTCATAGCAATAAGTAAGTAATGTGGTTTTCATCATTTGTGCTTACTTTACTATAGATATTTTACTTCTTTCAGTATTTCCATTTCTGTTATTACCTAGATATCTCCATCTTCCCACCAATCCACCTACCTACCCAACCATTTCAAGTCTTTCCACCTTTCTTAACCTCTTCCTCTACATTCTTGAGTCTTCTTAGCCATATTACGAGCCTAACCACACCTTCCTCACTCTTGTGTAATCAAAGAGGGCTAAAAATCCATTTTTATTAATTTATCACCCATTTCCCCCTACGATGTTGGTTTACCTTACCATCATTGGTTTCATCCCTATACCGACATCGGTCACCCGACCGATACCGGTCTCTATGTTATTTTACACCCTCAAACCAACAAGCCTTCTATTCAACCAAAACCAACCCAGACCTCACCTAATCAGTCCTAGACCTTTACCAGACCTCTGAAAAACCTACCCAACCCAAAAAACCTTTGGTTTCATTAGATTTAGTGATACATTTTGTATTTAACATTAAATCTAGCATATTGTTTTGTATTGAGACCACCTTTGCTTCATAGGTATTCATCCTTAACCACTTACCTTATATTTGTTTCTTCCTAGAAAGATTTAACTTATTGGTGAAACAGAGGGAGCATTTTTCTTGGGGTATCTTAGATTAAACTTGGCTTGTTAAAGAAATGAAAGGAAAAGCTCAAATTTTTGGCATGTTTTCCCTATTTAGGTAATCTTGTCCTCTTGCATATTAATATTTTTATGGTTTCTAAGTAAGTTATAAGAGGGGGTGAAGTGTATATTGGAGTTGTAATGTATTGAAGACCCTTTTTATCAATATTACATTTTAAGTTATTATACCCATGTTAAAATAAAAGATATAATCTTAGTTTGGATTCATTTTTATTGGATAATTGTATTGATATATGTTTGGATGATGTAATTTTAAAATGAAAAAATGGGTATATTATTGTGTTATGGGAGCTCTCTTTGTATAAATATTGTATTTTGGAGATATGAGAATATATGGAGTGTTGGTTCATTTTGGGTTGAGTATCATTGGTAACAATGGGTAAACTTTGTATCACTTAAAGTCTATTTATAAACTTGTAGAAAATGTCTATCTCGTCATTCATTTGATTATAAGGATTGAATTTTTGTATTACTCATGCCATTATGATTATAAGGATATGAGAATATTTTGGAGGTTATATTTTTCCAATGACACTTCAACCCAAATGAACACAAGTTCCTAATAATCAAAATGATCATAATGGAACCAATAATTTCATTTTGGGGTATAGGATCAAAATTGGGTGACAATCAAGATTATTTCTAGTCTAGATGATTAAATTAAAACTACTCTCTTATTTGACTATAATAAGTTATTAGTGGGGAAAATTTACTAAACCCAACATAATCGAGCTTATGTCATACATATAGAAAATACTTAGCATTAAATTATTACCCATTTGAACAAGTAAGGTCTCACTCTTATATAAACAACCTGCCATAAAAGAAAATTTCGATTAACATTTATGATCAACTTGATAATGCGTTTAAATGATCACATAGGGTGAATTTAGATGAAACTAATCCTTTGTTTCCACGAGGTATAATTCTAGTATCGGGATGTAAATAAATTTTAACTTCTTTATAAGTGATTAATCAATGAATCTTGTTACCCACACTTTTAAACTTAAAAAAATTCCAAAAAATTTTACCGTTAGAGAAATTTAAATCTAATGGATTAAAGTATTGGGTCAAAATTATGGGAACTACATATGGTATCGAGCTCGGGTTCAACACCAAACACTGGGGAAAATTTTGGAAATTAAACTTAAACTAAATAACTAATCGTGCACCACAAACTTTCCACTAAAATTAATTTGGTTCATTTCACACACATCAGATGTTGATGCATGTAATTGAATGTCATGCGATGAGGAACCGAGGGTAGGTCAACCTAATTTTGAACCACATGATAATGACCTTTGGCCTCATATTTTAGAGATGTTATAGTAGGTTATGAGTGTTATAAAGGACCACTTTCTAGAGTAGAAAAATCTAGTTGACACAATTCATAAGGAGGATGCTCTTGTTGAGGAGAAGTCATAATATATACCTCAAAAAAATGGTTCACATTGATGTGAGAGATCTCATAACCCATCATTACAGGAAGAGAGGGTCACTTCACAAAAACATAACCATTCTCTCGAGAATTATGGGGATTCCACCACTAGAGAGACTGTCATCACCTCATGAAGAGGGAAATTTGAATCCACATCCACAAGGTCGGGGTGCAAGGATCTTCTTCGACCATAACCAGATACTTATGGAGGTATGAGAGATGGGTTTGGAGTTGAGTCATGGCTCCTTAGTCTTGATAGTTACTTTTGGTTACACCCATATGAGAGAAATTTTAAAGACCGAATGACCATCCACCTTCTCTAAGATGCAACAAGTGTTTGGTGGAGGAATTAGGATCAAAATCTCCATTTGACATGAGACACAATTACATGGGAGTTGTTTGAGGAGTGATTCTAGAATCGTTATATGTTGGAGCACTTTATTTAGTGATGGATAGATGATTTTCATGATCTCCAATAGTTTTTAGACTCAATGACACATTACGAGAGCCATTTTATGGATTTATTTTCATATGTTGACTATTTGTAGGACAAGAAGTCAAAAATTCTATTTAGGGCATGAATGTAGACTTAGCAGGAGAAGTTGGGATTTTATCCTCCAACTTTGGAAAATTTTGTGGAAAAGGATTATTTGGATGAAGAGAATAAGGAAATTCCCAAGAGTTATGAGATAGGAAAAAACATGTTCCATGAATGAATTCACTTGTTATAAGATATGATATCATGGGGCACTGCACCACCCATGCGAGGAACTTTTAGGTGCAGTATCGAAACTTGAAGCCTCCACTACATCCACAACAACACACACAACACCATTCCCATAAAAATAGAGATCTCAAACAACTTAGGATATGTAGAGAGGTATATGCCAAGGTTTTGGTATGGATAAGAGGTAGGGTGGAAAATGGGCTCATTCACCTCTCACACAACAATCAACAAGAGTTTGTCCTACGGTTTAGTACAACATAGTACAAGTTGGACATCCACATAGATGAAGACAACATGATGTTTTATTTATGGATATTCATACCATTATATCCACCTATGCCATCAGAGACCCTCTTTTACTAATAAGTAAATTGAACATGTTTTGAGTAGATAGTTAACAATGTAGGATGCGCTCATCACCGCCATGGTAGAGAATCGGCAGGGATAAGCACTAGGCCATAATTATTGATACTACATGTATCATCAAGGGTATTTATGTATCAATATTGTTTAATTATGTTCATTTTGATTCATTTATTTCATTGTCTATAGTTGACTGGTGTGGGATGGTGGTTTCTAGGTAATCAGATTGATGATAGGTAGAGTTGGCTACTAGAGCAAAAATCACCATGGACACCTATGTGGAGAGTTGTACTTAACCTTGGTGTGTTTTCCACCACTTAATGCTTCCACATCTTACCATTGGGATCTTATGAGGTAGTTTTGGGTATGGATGGGCTTGATTCTCATCAGGGTAATGTAGATTGTAAAAACAATATCATTGAGTGCTAGGATGATTTGGGTAGTTTAAAAATGATCACCTAGATCACCAAAGTTTAGAGAATAGTTTCTTTGTGTATGATTTCCATAATGCAACTCAAGGGGAGTATGCATAAAGGATGTTAGATGTATGTAATCACTATCAAAAATAGATTCAAGGATGTTCCAATTATTTCACCACTTAATGAGAATCTTATTTTGAGAGAGTTCCTAGATGTATTTCGTAATGATTTTCATGGGTTGCCATCATGTAGGGAGGTAGATTTCATGATTGACTTGGTGTTAGGTGTAGCTCTAATTTCTTGAGAACCATATAGGATGGTGACTCTATAGATTCATGAGATGAAGATTCAGTTAGAAGAGTTATTGGAGAAGGGTCTTGTCCGCCCTAGTATGTCCTTTTGGGGTGCACATGTGATTTTGGTAAAGAAGAAGGATGGTTCCATTCACTTGTGTGTGGATTTTAGGTAGCTAAATAAGGTGATGGTGAAGAACCATTAACCTCTTTTGAGGATATTTTATTTATTTTATTAGATGCATAGAGCTAGAGTATTTTCCAAGATTGACCTTAAGTCGGGATGCCATCATCTATGAATTACATAGGTAAACATCCATAAGACAAAATTCTAGTATCATTATGGACACTACAAGTTCACTGTGGTCCCCTTCAAATTGATCAAATCACCTATAATTTTCATGAGCCTCATGAATGGGTTTTCATGACATTTTTAGATCGATTCGTCTTAGTGTTTCTTAATGATATTATAATATATCATCACTCAGAGGAAGATCAAGAGGAGTATTTGAGGCAGGTTTTATAGGTTCTAAGGGAGAAAAATATTTTTCAAAATTTGGACAAGTGTTATTTCTTCCAATATAAGATTTAATATTTGGGTCACATAGTTTCTAGTGAAGGTATCTCAGTAGATCCCTAAAAGATTCATGTTATCTTATATTTTTAGTACCCCACATAATGTCAAAGGTTTAGATCTTCATGTTGTTGGTTTCACATCCCACATTTTCATTTCATGATTTTCACAAGATGGGTTATTAACATAAAGTGATTCACAAAGGTTTGGGGTGATAAACGTTACCCGAATAGTATCTCATTTAGGCATACACATGTTTAACCTAAAAGATAAACATGCTTACGCATAGTTACAAAGTTGGCTGTGTAACATTTATTTCCACTAAGCACTTGTGAGCTATGTTACCTTAATATCCTATTTTGTTTCTTGTGTCTTGAGTTGTTTATCTTGATTATTTTAATGATTCCATGTTTTGATTCTTTGTTGTTGTTATACTTGTTATTGATCTTGAAGCTTCATTGTCATGTTGGAAGTAATTAAATTCAAGTTATGGTAGAATTTTTAAAGGGTTATTATATTTATTTAATAATTATATTATGTGGAAATAATGATGATAATTAAACATACTAACTCTTTTGAATCATTAATGAACATTGATCACACAATAATAAGAGATCCTTCAAATGGAAGAGGTAAAACATTAGTTTCATAAAGGTGCGAGGTTTGAGTATCTTTATAACAAAAAAATAACTTGATACTGATTGTTCAATTATGATTATTACTAATATGTCTTATTCCACAATCATGAATTATTTAACATGATCAAATTTCATTTAAAATAAACACTTTAGTTTCATAAATGATCTTGGACAAATCAATAGTCATTGTTTGATGAATAAACAATTATATCAATGATTATACTAACCTTCGAGGATAGATTAAAATTGATTTACTTGGTGAGCAAAGATAAGTGTAAATGAGAAAGGTAATTTCGATGGTTTAAACAAAAGGTCATAAAATGATCTTAGACCATTTGTATTGACATGGATTAGATTTAATATTGCATTCATCATATATGCTTTGGCATTATTAAAATGGTCTTAACCACTAATCTTATTCTTTGTGCATGATTTGTTTGATTTAGATAGAAATTCAAATATAGTCGAATGGGAATTGGTTGATTTATTGACATGTATATAGGTTCGATTAACAACCAAAGTGAGTTACCTGCTTTATATTAATCTTTGACCGTTCAAACCACCTCGGCCAAGTTAGCGGGAAACTTGGGAATGATAGTGGCTAGTCAAATTTTGGAGCGATACATGGCACTATAAGACCTTAATGAGAATTTAATGTATTTTATAAACTCAAATATTCTTTTGGAATATTTCCTTGTATGTATCTAACGAATTTTTTTATTGTTTATGGTTCGAATATGGGGGTTTCCTTCTATTTGGGTTGTTGCGTGAGTTTTATGAAGTTTTATTCTAGTGAGATTATTTTGGAAGCCATAATGGCCAACCCAAGCTTACTTAAATATTAGATGCATGATTCTTTGGGTATTTTTGACTTCATTCATGTTTTTATTTTAGATTTCAGAAGGAAGAATTGGAGGATCTTGCTTTGATAGTTTTAAGTTTTTCGTAGAGTTTAACATGAATGGATATATTTCCCTCTATTTGGATATTTTGTTATGAAATAATAGGATGCATATTGAATGTTAAATGCTTGATATTCAAACCGTGTGATTCGTTTCTTATTGAATCTAGTCCTTACTTTGTAGCTGGGTTGATACATTTTTCTGGGTGATCGATTTTATGCTTGGAAATATCATTGTGGAAGTTATGGTATAGACCTTTGGTCTATGTGTTGAGATCTTCTTATCTTTTTGTATATTATTTGGGTTGTTTATTGGTTACCCGTATACCTAGTTACTAAGTCATTAAAGGCTGGTATGAATCTTACATTAGCTAGGGTTTTAGCTAAATATGTAGGTTTCTTGATATTAAATTCTACATAGCTTACTAAGCTTGAATCACCATGGTGTTGGTGAAAATATGAGACATCCTATGGACGATTTGATAAGAAACTCGGATCGATTAAATTGAGTTAATACAACTATGTTATTGTTATGGGTCTCCATTATTTTGAAGCTAGACCCTTGTTTGGATATTTGGATTTTTGGTGATAACTTCTTAGTTTGAACCTCGCATGGGTACATAATGTATCATTGATGTTGTGTTCTAGGTATGCATGTTTCAAAGGGGATTTTAGGCAAACAAAAGTGACTTGGAAGTCACTTTGTGATTGAAGGTATAGTTAGGTTTGACTCAAACCTAGCCACTAGTGATTTTACGTTATGTTGAAAACACAACCATGAGTAAAGGAAGGTCCGAGTGGGGTGGGAATTTTTTTGGGAAGCTGTGACACTTTGAGTCATTGTATATAAACATTGAGGTGGGTTTAATCTCAAACCCATTCACTAAGAGGATGAATGTTGTATGTTAATGTTTGAACTTGGGTGGTTGGTCTCAATTATCTTTATTGAGAAGATATGTTAAAAAACTTGGTTGTTTGGGTATGTTGTATCTATTTTTATTAGGTCGATTTGTGTATGAGAATGTCTATGGCATATTATATTAAGTTCTAGTTGTGTTCTCAATCTATAGAATATATAATCTTTGTTAAACATAACTCTGTCAAAATTGTGATATAGATCTGGTTGAAGTTAACTCTTTACATGTTTTAGTAGATGTGAATAATTATATTAAGTCTTCTCGAATAAAATATGAACTCTCTCTTACCTTTATAGCGACTTAAGAGGGTTATTTCTAAGAAAGAGTTAACCATTCTTAGATCTGGTGTTATGAATTTATTTTTAAATAATTGAGGTGTTAGAACATAATATTAAGTGTGTATAATGTTTAGTTTATAATTAAATAATTTAGAATATATTTTATATTCTTAATTATTTAATATAAACTTTATATTATGTTTATTAGTTATTTAATAACTAATTATTTATAAACCAAGGTGCACACCCTGTCACTTAATGTGTTCATAACCCTTGGGGTTATTTAAATATGGTCGTGGGCCATATTTGGTTTAATTCACTTCAGGTGAATTTGTTGGAGAGAAGTGAGGAGTTTGGAGTTTTTACTGGACTATGTATATATGTTTCTCACATAATGGAAATTCTTACTTTCTGTGGTTTTCCCCCTCGGGGTTTTCCACGTTAAACGTGTTCTACGTTTTTTAAATGTTTGATATATTTATTTAATGTTTTGGTAAATGTTAAATTTATTCCAATGTGTTTAATATTATTAATTCACACCTAGGAATTTACATTGTGCTAGAACATGTGTATTTAATTAGCCAATGGTTGTGTCTATCTGGGTGGTTGGTCGTCGGGTGGTTAGTTTGGTAAGAAATTCAATTTATATCCCCCTTCCCTTGGGACATAAGTTCATGAATTTTTGTGTGTGTACAGGTGAAAGGGCTCCAAAATAATCTTTTACTTGCGCGTGAAATCATCTATGAGAACACGTAAGAGTTAATTATTACATGAAATATTTCCAATTTTTCTATAGTTTCATGTGTGCAGGTTAAAATTTATTCAAATTTAAATTCAAAGTAAATGAAGAGAGGAGACAAGATCCATCAAAATAGGATTTCCAATTTTTCTCATTGGAAGGGTTAAAATGTTTTCCCGATGAGTTGTATAAATTGCTTTCATATCAACTCATATTTTGTATTTTGATAAGATTATTGTAGCTATGTCCATGTATTTCTAAAGAACATTGTTGAACATCACCATCACAACCATGAACTTTTGGCATAATGACTAATTAATATAGTTATATATAATTGTATTTATTTTTTGATGTTATGTGTGAATTTATTCTTGTTATTTCAATAAATTGTTTGGATGATTTAATATGTTTTGATTCCACTCTTGGTTGTAAGTAATTTACCATATGCAAGTGAAGGAACCTATCTGCGAGAAAATCTTTCGCAACCAAGGTACTTATCTGTAATAACTCATCTCGTAGACAAAGAAAATCATTCACAACAAGTTGTAACACATTTATGAAGATATTTTGAAACATGAATTCATGACACTCAAGTCCTTACGTGCCATTAGATAAGCATTTAGAACAAGAACGTTCAAATATGGGAAACAAATCAATATTTTCTTTGATCATTGATAAATAATTGATTATTGTATTAACACTTATTATGTGTTTCGTGAAGAACTAAATGTAATTCAAACACTTGATGTGTATTTCGAACATGTGTCAAATATATCACTTTTTCGATTGAAAAATCCTTTTTTATTCTTCTTCTAACGTGCAAATGATAAGGTATAAAGGAAAGGATTGTGCACTGGTAATAGAGGTAGTAGGTAGTCAAGAATTAGCTAGTGAATAATTTTCTCCTAAATGTAATTCTTTCTAAAAATCAATAAAGATATGAGTTCTTTCATTTAGTTTTTAGCTATAGAGTTAGGAAGAGATTAACACCCAAGTCAGGGCCCACTTGAGGTCTATTACATCCCCTCCATTATTTTTTTATGCATGTTTACTTAAGAACAATATAATTCATGAATGTAACTTTGTGTTAGCAATATCATTTAGCAGTAGTTTGTTTTATAGTTTAAGTTCTATTATACTTTTAGCATTGTTTCATGAAAGATATTTCATTTCGACCTCTTAAATTAGTATAACTTGTGCATACAACAATGACAATATTTCAAGTCTACACTCCCTAGTTTGATAATTAAATGAATGTGATTCAATGTACAACATATTAATTACTGCAAGTTGATTTACACCACCATTTTTGGCATCATTGTTAGGGATATTGCCAAGTTATAGGAGTTTGTGAGGTTTTGCATTTCTAAATTTCTTAGAATAGACTAGGTTGTAGAAATTCCACCTCCAAAACCTCCTACTAATGAATGTTGATTGAGTTGAGTCATTTGATGTATGAACCATTGTAGAGATGCCCATGGTAGATTCCTACCCAATCCTCAAATAGCAGAAATCACTTCGACTCAAGAAGAAATATCCTTCTCAGTATAGGGTTTTATGATAGAACAATCCCTCCTAAGAAATAATTATGAGGCAATTCCTACATAACCAAACATGACATAGGATGTGAATCAAAATATGTAAGAAGAATAACCAAACACATTTGATTTTCCTATCTCCAATAATAATCAAAGCTTCTCAAATGAAGAACTTCTCTCCATCAACTCTTCTTAATTTTCATGGATCTATGAATAAAGACCAGAAACTTTTTGTTTGAGTTTTATGTCTTATGTAGAAGTTATGACTATAAAATTGATGCACAAAAGTTAAATTTTTTCCCTGATACACTCAAAGATGCATCCTTGATATGGTTTATGGAACTAGGAAGAGATTTTGTTACTACCGACAACGAGATGAAAGATAAGTTTATGCTCAAGTAAAAATACTATTGCAAGCCAAGTAGTAGAGGAGGAGATGAACTCTTCAAGATGGCACAAAAGGAAGATGATCCACTAGAAGATTACCTAGAGACATCCCTATTTTGTTCTCAATAGTCAAGACACACAAGGTTATGTCTTGAGTATCTCAAGTTACTTTTCTTATAAGGACTCGATTAGCAAGATATGTATGTTTTAAAATTAATAAGAACTCGAGACATCTACAAAGCCACTTTTGAAGAAATTTTTGAATCCTACGGGAACTATTCTAGAGAAACCATGAAAATAATAAAAATTTTAGATCAAAGAATGGAGTAAATGCTAAAGGAATTGGGGAAATATCAAAATTAGATAATGTAAACATGTTTAAGAATGTGAAATAAGAAATAGTTAATGACATGGCCACCCAGTTTGATGTTATTCATTAAAAAGGACAAGCAAGAGGATACAAAGGCAACACTTACAAAGTTTTTCTATTCTTATAAAAGAAAGAAAGCTGATTGCACATGCATGGGACTGGATAACATTACAGAAGGAAAGGAAGCTGCACAAGAGTTGAAAATGATAGAAATGGAGGATGGAAAATTTTTCTATGTTTCCCAAAGTAACCCATAGATTCCAAGATAGGGAGGTATGTCACAAGATCCTATGCCATATTTATAAAATTGGTCTAGTAGTTCATATAACAATATGTAACCTCACCTTGGGTTAATACTCAACAAGGTTGGGCCCGTTACCCTAGCTAATACCATCATCCATGGAAACCTCAGTTCACAGTCAACAGTTACACCACCCCCCTTATTCATGGTAAAAGCCTTAGAGAGGAGGGAAAAAATGGGGCAATAAATGTCCTAAATACCAACAACCCTACTAGAAACCTCCCTACCCATAGTAAAAATATTTGATGTCAAACCCCCAATCTAGATCTCAACCAAAAGATAATCAATTATGATCTCAACCAACAACTAACCCCAATAATAAATATGCTTAGCTAGCCTATAGTTCGAATCAACCCAATACTCTTCTTATTCATTTGATGTCAACAATATCCATCTCCTCTCAAGAAGAGCACTTGAGCCACCAAGTAAACCTATAATCATAGAGATAACAGATGAACCATAGTTGCAGAAAGATAATATGTAACAAATCCAAAAATGTTGCAAGTTGATCCGTAACAACGCGAATAAAATAATAGTAAAAGTAAAATGAAACTCAATGGAACCCCATTTCTATAAATATTGTAAGAGAGAAAGTTTGACCCTAAATTAAATCCCGACTCTGATGTTTTCAATCAGTTGAAGGAAATTTGTGTAAAAATTCCACTCATTTAAGCCATCAAGGATGTGCCTATTTACAACAAGATTATCAAATATCTATGTATAAATAAGCCAAGTAAAAAAAGAAAAGATCCATCTATTGTATAAGTCATTAGAAAATTGGCTGACATCATACTTGGAAAGTTTGTGCTACCTAAGTACATAGATCCAGGTAGTCCTTTGGTGAATGTTACTATCAATGAAACTACAATTAAAAATACTTTGACTAAATTAGGGGAAAAAATCAATGCATGACCAAGAAAATCATGGATGACCTGAAGTTGAAAGGACTAAGGCCAACAACTACAGTATTGAAACTAGCAGATAGATCAATAGTAAATCCTAAAGGAGTCCTTGAGGACATTGTTATGGTGGTAGAATCTTGGGAATACCTTTATGATTTTATTGTCCTACAACCAAAGGAAAGTCTAGGAGGTTACCGTATTATACTAAGAAGGCCATGGATGGACACTGCTGATGCATTTATAGGGTGTAGAAACATGATCATCTCAAATGGAAATGGTAATAATAATATTATACTCTATCATCCTACTCAACCATTGAATGATGAGGATCAAACAATTTGGATTAAAAAACTAGAATTTTATCAATGCTCTGTCTAATAGTTGATGATGTCATAAAAGTCTTGCACTATTGACAATCAAGAGGAAGATGTTGTTCTCTCTAATATTATGTAGAATAATTATGGAATAAATGAAGAAGTTGATGAAAAATTAAGGTGCTTGAGCTGTCCTTTGAACAAATTCTTAACAAAACAGAGCACCATGAGTATTATATGTAAGAATTATATTTTCACCAACTTCTTCCTCATGACTACATATTAAATTTTTTTTGTAGTAACATGTGGTCAATGTTGGACCTCACCAAGAAAGTAGAAATAACACATGCAAGGCCACTAAATGTGAGAAATATGTTGAGTGTACAACAAGAGAAATTGTTGATTTATCTTCTTCAAGAACATAAAACAAATTTTACTTGGGATTATGGTGATATGCATGGGATTTATCAAGATTTGTTCTCATAGAATCTATATCAAGAAATAATGTCAACTAATCAAATAACCACAAAGGTGGATGAATCCAATAGTAAGAGAAATTATGAAGGGTGAACTACAAAATTTGCTAGATGTTGGATTTATATATCCCATATCAGATAGCTAGTGGGTATCACCTCTTATAATTGTACCAAAGAAGAATGGGAAATGGAGAATCTGTGTGGATTATAGAGAGATGAAATTAGTGACAAAAAAACCACTTTCCATTTCCCTTCATTGATCAAGTGCTTAATACCCTAGCTGGTAAAAATTACTTCTCATTTCTTGATGGATACAATGGCTACAATCAAATCCAGATTGTACCAGAGGAACAAGATAAGACTACATTCACATGTCCATGGGGAACATTTTTCTATTCATTTCTCTCATTTAGACTGTGTCATGCACTTGCCACATTCAAGAGGGAAGTTTGAGTATCTTCTCTAATTTAAAAATGACTTTATGGAAGTAAACATGAATGAATTCATAGTTCATGGTAGTACTTTTGAGGAGGCTATGTAAAATATGGATAAAGTATTACAAAGATGCAAGGATCAAAATTTTAACTATATGTTGATATCAGAAGGTATAGTTCTTGGGAACTACCTTTCCTCAGAAGGAATTCAAGTAGATCTAGCCAAAGTGTCTGTCTTATTCAACCTTCCCACTCCAAGAAAACAAAAAGATGTTAGAATATTTTTAGGTCATGTTGGATATTACGTAGAAGGTTCATATAAGAATTAAACAAAATTTAAGTGCCACTTTTTTGTTGTTAGGAAAGGATGATGATTTTTTCTAGGTGAAAGATGTGAAAGTGTTTTTCAAACTTTAGAACAGATGCTAACTACTACTCCTGTGTTGAGAGGAGCTAACTAGAACCTACCTTTTCAAATTCACACATATATATAATATCATGCTATTGGAGATATATTAGGTCTAAAATATGGTAGCCTAAATTATGTAATATACAATAATTGAACTATAGACTAATTTAAAAAAGTTCTTGGTAGTAGTATATTCTATAAAAAATCATACATTATATCACAAGATATCTAATGTTTATTCACACTTATCATGCTACAATCAAGTATGTGGTAAAAAAAAAATAGTAAGTAGCATAATCATAAGGTGGTTGCTCCTCTTGCAAGAATTTAATGTCACCATAGTGGACAAGCCTATCAAATATAATGTGGTGGAATATTTCCTCTCAAGGATGGAGACCAACAGTGAAGAGAAAGTAATTGATGATTCATTTCTAAATGAGAACTTGTTTTCTATTTATTAAAGAACACCTTGGTACGTAAACATAGCCAACTACTTGGTTTCAGGTAAAACACCTCCACATTTTTCCTCATTTGAGAAAAGGTAATTAATTGAAAATATTTTACCTTTTCTTGGATATATGGATTTCTCTTTCATACATGTCAAGATCAAGTAATGAGAAGGTCTATAGATGATGAGGAGATATTTGATGTCCTCAGAACTTGCCACAATGAACCTTATGGAGGGAATTTTTATGGATAGAGAACATTACGAGAGGGTGTTGAATACTAGCTACTATTGGCCAAAATTACACAAGGATGCAACACTATACACTAAAAGATGTGACATATGCTAGAGAATGGGCAACCCATTAAGTACGATGAGATGCCATTGTAAACTCAATTGGTATTGGAACCTTTTGATAAGTGGGGATATATTTTGGTTGCCCTATAAATCCTCCATATCAACAAAAAGAGTATATCGGTATATACATATTACCTAACCAAAGTAGATAGAGGTAAAATCATTTCCAAAAATTAAAGTGATATGGTAGCTAAATTCCTGTATGAGATCATATTTACCAGATATGGAGTCCTAAGGGAGATTGTAACAAACCAATGTACATATTTTATTGCTAATGTGATTACTGATTTGGTTAGTGAATATGAAATCAGGCATAAGAAGTCTACACCATACCATCCCTAGTATAATGTTTAAGTAGAGGTCACAAAAATAGATACACAATACATATTGACAAAAATATAACAATCCATAGAAAATACTAGGAAGATATGATTCTAGAAGCAGTCTAGGAATTCAATACAACGTCAAAGACCATAACTAGCTTCACCCCATTTGAATTATTATATGGAAAGACTGTTGTGTTACCAATAGAATTTGAGCATAAAACGTTGAGGACTACACTTGAGATGGGAATAGATATATCAAAATCTCAAAGATAGATAATTATCCAACTCAATGATTTGGATGAATTTTGGAAACAAGGAGTTGATAAAACAGAGGTAGTACAAAAATAAATAGTCAAATGGCATGGTGGTATATCAAAATAAGATAGTTCTAGGAAGGTGACTAGGCACTTCTGTTTGACTCAAAATACAAGGATCATATAGGAAATCTCATAACAAGGTGGCTAGGCCCCTATGAAATTGAGAAGATCTTACCTAATGGAGATTTGAAGCTTACTACTATTTATTATATGAGATTTAAGTTTTTGGTTAATGGCCACAGATTAATATTGTATAAGAATCCTATTGATAAAGCCTCATTCATGAAATTGTTTAGAGGAGATTAGAAAATAATGGAGAAAAAAATCGGGCATATCCTCGGAGGTTGAGCCTCTTGGCTCATATTCTAATATTGTAGAGGATTATTGAGATTTTAATAGCCTTGGAGCATTCATCTTGCTGAATATTTCAAGGCAAAATAAAATTGTTGTGATCTACCTTTTTAGGTGATCATCAACACTCTGCTAACCCATTTATTTTATGTAAGTTTTTGTTTTACAGGGTTTAATGAAAAGTGATTACAGAAGGGCATGATCTCCATCACAATGAGAGAATGCAATGACCAAAATTTCCATTTGCAGCAACAAGAAATGAACCCCTATTTTTGTAGCGTCGGAATTACTTATGGTTGCATAAAAAAATCAAGGAAGCATGCACAACATGGATGATAAACAAAGAATGATTGACACCCCAACCAAATAGAGTCCCTCTTTGGGAAACATATGTTGCAGTAAGGAGAAACCAACATAAGTTTAAACATGTCTCGTATCATCACATGCCACTTACATGCAGCTAATACTCTAGTTAATAAAGCATGTACATCCATTATTACAAGAAGGCCTTTGATGAAATTAAACAATATATTTTATCACCACATGTGCTTACACCACCTCATGAATGGGATCCATGATCACTCATTTAGATAATTTAGGTCGAGAATAGGTTGTATATTATATCAGCCGCACACTCCATGAATATGAAACCCATTACAATGAAGTTGAAAATCTATGTTGTGCTTTATACTTCGCCATGTTTAAGTTGTGTCATTATGTTCTTAATAAAAAAATGTATGTTGTCACTAGCTTTAATATCCTCAAAACTATACACTCTAAATGATATCATAGCGATCATATCACCCAATGGATCATGTTTATGACTGAATTTGACCTGGAATTCATATCACAAAAATCTATTAAGGGCCAAGCCATTGCATACCAGCTCGATGATACTCCCTTACAAGATAATCAAATTCCTCATGAATATTTCCCTGATGAATCCATCAATAATGTTGACAAATATGAATTCATCCCCGTGAAGATGACTTTCTTCTTTGATGTTTCTAAATGCTAGGAAGGGGGAGGAGTTAGTGTTGTTATCATACCTCCTTGGGGCATTCCTATTCCATTATCATTCAAACTTAATTTTGAATGCACTAATAATATGGCAGAATATGAAGCTTTAATCATGGGCCTTACGACCACAATTATCCTAGGTGTTCACATTTTAGACATCTATGGAGATTCACAACTTGTTATCATTTAAGTTAAAGGAGAATATCAGTGTAAAATTAAAATATTACAAAAATATAAAGCCAACATTGACTTTCTCCTCGTACATTTTGATCACTACACCATCCAAACCATCCTACAATATTTTAATAGGTTTGCAGATACAATGGATTCTTTGGGATCCCTCATCCCATTAGAAATAGAAGAGTCAAATGACCAAACTAAATTATCTGTCATTTTTCAGTGATTGGATGATCCTTCACATAAAAATGAACTTCCTCCTATCAACGTCATTGACAATAACCCAACTGATTTATGATACACTCAAAAATATGATTATCTTGTTGAATCAAAAATTCCATATGATTTATAACTTAACGCTAAAATATCATTTCTTCAATACACTACTCACATTGTTATAATAGGTGGTAGGTATCCTTTACATACATAGTTTCGATGGTATCCTATTAAGGTGCCTCAAATCACATGAGTCAGCTAAAGAAATTAAATAAGTCCATGATGGAGTTTATGGAGGAAATTTAGGTGGAAAATTTGTTGCTAAATGTGTCATATGGTTAGGGTATTATTGGCCTACTATCACCAAGGATTTTTGTGAATATTTCAATAAATGTTTTGAATATCAACTTCATTCAGACCTCATCTATGTACCTAGTAAAAAATTACAACCCGCTCAAGACTTATGATCATTCTCTTAGTGGGAATTAGACCTTATTGGTGTTATTAATCCTAAATCATCTCAACATAATCATTCCATTATCATATCCACTGATTATTTCACTAAATGGGTTGAAGATATAATTTTAACATCAACTAAGTCAAGACCCATTATCAATTTCATATATCAAAACATTATATGTTGTTTCAGCATCCCATATAAGATTATCACAGATAATGGAAAATCCTTTTAAAAAAGAATTAAAAAGCTTTGTGACACCTTCAACATCAAACTCAGTTTTTCATCACCATATTATCCTCAAGAAAATGGACAGGATGAAGCCTCAAATAAAACACTCAATAAAATCCTTATGAAAACAATAAATGATGTAGGAAGAAATTGGCATCTACAAATCCCATTTTCTCTTTGGGCTTATCGAACTAGCATTCATACTCCTACGGGAGTAACACCCTAATCACTCGTCCATGGATTTGAAGCCATCGTACCTCTTGAAATTAAAATCCCATCACTTCGTGTATCACTTAAGGACTTCATCCCTAATGAAGAATATCGAAAATACCTTCTAACACAACTTACAATGTTAAATGAAAAATGTCTAATGGCCCTAGTAAACCATCAGGTTTATCAAGAACGTATTAAATGAACATATAACAAACATATCAAATAACTTAATTTTAAAATTGGTGATCTAGTACTTTAATAAAATCAAAATTTCACTCAATTAGAAAAACGTAATGTGGAAAGTTTTCACCTAATTGGATTGGTCCACATGTTATCAACCAAAAATATGGGTCGGGAGCTTATCATCTCACTTCCCTTGATGGTGAACCTGAAAAGGAACCTTAGAAAGCCTTGCACTTGTGGCCATTTTACTATTACATGATTGATCATCATGACAGTAGTTATATTCCAAACTTTTTCATTCCATCATATCATCCATCTTGTCATAGTAATGATTTATAAGCATGTGGTTATCCATCATTACACTCACCTATCAATTAAAAATACATTACATGGGGTACAAATGTGTAGATCATATATGCATCTTTTCTCCTCCTTGGAAAAAATTATTAGGTTTTTTTCCCTTGGCTCAAAATATACGCATTAAAATAATTTGGATGCATTTCTCAAAAAGTCAAAAATAAATGATAGATTGATCCCTTGAAGGAGAGATATCCATGAAAATTCTAAATTGATCCCTTGAAGGATGGCTATCTATAAAATCAAAAGTAAAAAGTAGGATTGAAAGATAGCTACGGTCAAAAGTGTAGACCATACCCTCAAAGGATGGATACCCATAAAAATGGGATTCCCCATTGATCAAACTTAAAAATAAATATATCAATATCAAAAGCATCCAGAAAGCTTCCCGCATTGATTAGCTTTCCCCACATAGAAAACTTTCGCATCAATCAGTTTCCTTTAAAATAAAAAAATATAAAGTTGGGGCATGTTTTCAAATGATTCTATGAAAAAGGAGAACCTTATTCCCATCTTGACCTACACATATTCAAACTCCTTTTCATGTCCTAAAAATAAACATTCATTTAATCTAACATTTTATTAAGTGTGGTGTATCTACCCATTGATGATCTTATTTAACATTCAATAAGGATGCTTGTGTAATGTTTTCAAGATTTCAAAACCCATCGAATATGTATCAAATCCATCATGGGGAAATAATTTTATTTTAAAAATCAATGTTGTATCAAAAATATTAAAAAAATATCACAAATAATACGTTCATCAAAATATGTTAGACATGTATTAACACATAAAAGTCATCAAACCTCATTATCATCATCATATAAATCAATTCCATAAACACCGTAATCAACATCATATCAATGTCATAAAAAAATGGGCTTATAAGAGCTATATATCAATAAATACATCATATCAATGTCATACCAAAAAGGGGCTTCAATGAGTCATATATCAAATATATCAAAAGTATTATCAACTAGTAAACTAAAAACCAAGGGACTGGCTAGGAGGTGTACCACCACCTTCTCCTCCCTGGTCACCAACACCACCAACATCACTAGCATCTCCACACACTCCTCTCTCGCTATCACCTAATCTCTCTTGTCTCGAGGTGGGTAAACCACACTTGTAACACTAGTATTAGGGTCGCCACCTTAGCAGAAAGTGATCAACATACAAAGTGACATTAGAAGAATCATGTGTAATCAAATTAATATAGTAGTCACACTATGCATGTATTGCCTCACGGTGAGCCATAGAAACCATCCTAGATCCCGCTAGTGTCCTATGTCCACTATCCCCTAGTCTCTGTCCACTACCCTACCCACTAGCATGAGCTCTCTGTCTACCACCCCTGTGTCATCTCCACTAACTTTGCAGCATATATAGAAGGTATAGTAATCCCCAATTCCTTCCTCATACCATCCCTCTATCCCTTATATCAATATTTTTCTGCAATGTCCGAGCCAAATATTCTCTCGAGATCCTCTTGCTCCACTATCACACCATCCGTCTCGTAATCAAACCATCTCTCTTCGTAATCAAAGTATGCCAAACACCCAAGAGGTCATCTCACTTTCCTAAATCCACATCCATCTCTCCCTCTACTATGTCCTTATCAATCATCACTACTAAAATAGTTCTTGTAGTGTCCACTTCCCTTTGACACTCTTAGATCGATCTTGATATTGTTAATCTTATTATGAACACTATTATGTTTTGTTTTAGTAAGATGGTTAGATGTTAGATCATGGATTATTATTGTTTTGGATTCAGGTTATTATGTTATGAGGAGGTATTTCATTTTCATTTTGACATATGAAGAGATCACCTAGCATCGAAAGGCACCCAGTTGATCTCAACTCAGTGGAGAGTTCAGGGTCGAGTTGATAAAGAACCCGGTGTCAAATTGATAATCATCTCAGAAATCATCTCAGTAGAGACTCTCAGTTGTAAGAGCTAGACGATGGTCTTGTTAATGCAAAATATAGCTCATTGAAAATTGATGAATGAAAGGAACTCTATAAGGATCTCGGTAGAGATCGATGCAAAAAAGTGAAGTGAAGGTCGGAGAGTCGTGGAAGTCAAAGGGGAGAGTCAAAGTTGAGCTATCAATAAAGTCTCAATGAATTGGAAAGGTTCAAGCCACAGGCGGAAGCGAAGGCAGAGATAAGGAGTTGACTCATCTTCGTGACTCGTTCATTTTGGAGATCATGTGGTGAGCTTCTTTTAGGACACATTCTGCAGAGCTAGGGTGATTCAAACGCAAGCCAAGGCATCAAGAGTGCCATAAAATGAATGGAGATCGTTGCGTAAATAGAGATACGTGATGGAGCCCTATCGATGGGACTCATCGAGCATGATGGATAATTCAAGGCAACTCGTTTCGTGTGGATGCATTAAAGATGGTTTCTAGGATACAATTCCAGGGCTCATTGATTAATGCAAAACTGGGAGGCCTACTCGAAATAATTTTACAATGGTAAGCTCGCAGAGGTAGCAAGAATGTCGGGCCAGGGTATTAGTGAATACAGTATATATATATTTTATTTGCGTTGTTCAGACCTTCCTCGGCCGAGCATTTGGTGCACAGGTAGTTGACATGTTGCAGTATAGTAGAAGTTCTTTTGAGCACTTCCAGCAAGCAGGTCATCCAACTATGTTTTTATCTGTTCAGCATCGAATGCATCCTCAAATTTAGGATTTTCCTTCAAGATATTTTTATGAAAATCGATTAAGTGACAGTGAGAGTGTTACCGGGAGACCTGATGAAATTTATTACAAAGATTCTCTATCGAGACCTTACTTGTTTTACGATGTAACTCATGGAAGAGAATCTCATAGAGGTGGAACTATTTCATATCGAGAATATTCATGAGAGCATAATTTGCTTTGCAATTATATGAGCATCTTGACGAGTCACTAAGTTGGAAGGCATAAAGGTTTTTGTTGAAATTATCACACCTTAAGCTACTGACTGAAATGTTTTTTGAGAGAAAATGATGTCTCCTCAAATTTGGTGGAAAAGTGGAAATCGGTGGCCATCTGTCCAAAATGAAATATGGCCAAATGATAATGAAACCCCGCACTCCAATCCCAGGATGTGGGAAATAAGGTGAGCATTGCAAGAGGGAAATTTCGTGGATGGCAAGCCAAAAGAAATTCCACGCGGGGAGATTTGGGGTGGTATGCCAAGTCAAGAAAAAAATTGGGAACCGACTGTGCAAGGCAATGTATGGAAAATTGGATTCATAAGCGAGATCCCCACACATATCATTGCGGACTTCCTTGATACAAACGCCATGCCAATTTGATGGGAAAAAGGAGGATTTGGCATGGAGCATGGGGATATTCAAGTCGGTTGAACCAAGGCAATTCAAACTACTTTTTCCATGCAGTAGAAAATCAATTGGCTATGTGGTGAGCCATGATTACGTGGGGATTTGGAGCTAGTATGCCGAGGTGGAGATTTGGATGGTAGTCCAAGTGTTGAGCGACTCGCGTAGGGGAGATTCAGGAAAATTTTTGCCAAGCGTGGAAATATTGGGATGGAAAACCATAATGAGATACCTTCCGTATGGGCCATGTAAATGGGATCGAGTCTTTGTGCGAGTCATGAGTCACTCGGAAGGTAAGTCGGGGAACGTGGGAATGAGGCAGGTTGAAGTGTTAATGGAGTTGGACGTGGTGGTCTAGCTTTAGCCAAAATCGAGTATGACACGGAGATAGGTGAAGGAGGCTCTACACATTCTGCTTACCACACATAACACCCCTGTAAACCCATCTACATATCTTCAACTATTGCAGACCTGCATTTCAAGGAATATGCTTTCACAAGAAAGAGACGCCTTCTCATGGAATACCATAATTGCAGCTTACAGAAGACACGGGTTTCCTCACAAAGCGTTGATATTGTTTCACCGAATGCAAGCAAATAGATGATGTCCGACTGATCAGTTCACCTTTGCCAAGCATACTTCTCCCAACTCCGTTCGGGACTCTGAGAGCATTCGGTGGTCGAGAGCAAACTCCCACGCATACAGGCGAGTTGCATGTTGCGGTATGGTAGAAGCCTTTCTTTTGAGCATGCTTTCGGCAAGCAGGTTGTCAATGTGAAGTCATTTTTCGAAGCATGCTTATCCTTATTTCGAACTCAGAGATCAGCAAGCTGCAGGAAACAAATATTCACTGCTGTGTATACGATGGATTGAGTCACGCTATTTATTGAGGCTTCATAAAATTTTCTGAATCAGGAGATGAAGGTTTATTACGGTGCAGAATGAAATGATTCATATTGCTCAGCATTTCTTCTCCTAGAAATGAATTGAATGTGAAGGTCAACTCTGAAATACCTGGTCGGCCGTTTTGTATGCCACATCCTTGTCACTTGTAAATGGTCTCTTTGAGAAACTCTGTGGGTAGTAGGCAATATTTATACCCTTCCATTATGTACGTCCAATCAGACAATAAAAAGTATTCTTTTACCAGGTTCAGAGAAGCTTGTTTTTTACAATGGACGATTATACTGTAGTTTCAAGCTAATTTTATCTAGCTTTATTTCTATTAGCTTTGATCCACGACTAAGGAAGAATTCATATGGTTGTTACTATACATTTTCCAAGGTCCTCTTGGTTGCCCAGATTGTTCAATGTATTTTTTGAAGGGCTTATTTTATGTGTTGCAAATTGTAACATAAAGGATCTTTTTAGTTTATGGAAAATGAGTATATTGTGTAGCTCATACTACCTATGCCATCTTAAGATCCCAATAGTGGCATAATTGTTGATTGAGCCGAGATTGCGAGTGCACTTTGCCAAAATACCGAAGGGTTCTTTGGCCAAAAAATCAGTCTTAGGGTGTCTATCGACATGTTATGGGCATGAGCATAGGTCATCATCATGGCAGCATTAGGTCTTTATTGATAATGGCATTTTCTCATCGTTTGGAAGGTACAAATTGTGCTTATTATGGCAAAGCCAAAACATTCTTACTACAAGTGTTATATGATGAGGAAGAATCCTGAGCATTGTGGTAAAACCATTCTTTTTAGAAATATTGGGTTAAGCTCGGTATTCAAGTGAGTTTGAGCCCAGGAAAGGTAAGATCGTTTGCTGGATGAAGAGCTCGGTGACTTCGCAGGGAGCTCGTGGTGATGTTTCATGAAGTTTGAACGTGGAATGCATAAATGGCCTCGAGTTAACAGAGGAAAATGATAAGAATCGAGTTTGATAGCTCACCATTCGAAGGACTCAATGCAAAAGAGCCCGATTACCAAAGCAAGGAAAGAGTTAGTGTGGGGTTCAAAATCGATTGCAACACCGAGTTAGAGGATTCGAAACTCACCGAGTTGAGATTTGTGCAGACTCTATCCACATGGACCCCCTCCTCTTCAAGTCAAACGGGTCAACGGGGGGGTCCCGACATTATGTTAATTAAATTAATATTTTTATTTAAATATTTTAATAATAATATTTATTATTATTATTTAAATATTTTATTTAAATATTCTTTTAATTAATTAAGAAGACTAGGTCATCAGGCAATTAATGACCCATGATGGAACCTTCTCAAGTGGTTCAACTAACTGTAATAAATACATCATGGGCCTTCATTTTAGGAATGTAATTATGACCATTTCCTCTTCTTTCTCACATATTCTTCTATAAATGTAAGTTGGAAGCTCATTTCAAAGGGTTCCAATAGTTCAGACAAGTTGGACAGTTAGATATCTCAGGCGAGTGTATACTTTTCAAGAATCCTCTCTCTTCTGCAAGTTGTTCTTGTGTGTTGAGAGAACTTTCAAGCCTCCTCTTCAAGACTGTAATGGCAACTATTGCCTCTTCTGAATGTATGATGCATTGTGCATGTTATTGAAGCAATAAAAGTGTGTGTTTTGTGACTAATCTCGGTCCTTTCATCCTTTTGTGCTTCTTTGTGCCTTTCTCATACTTGCAGGTACATTGTGCAAGTTTAAGTTCTATTGCAGGTTCTTGGAGTTTTGTGCTTATCGAGTGGTGGAGTATTGCATGCAGTTGAGTTGTGGTGTCTGTTCACCCTTCTTGAGTTCATCCTTCTTCATTGGGAAACTGGTATATTTCTCGGTCTGATAAAGTTTAACAAAGGGAACGCGTGTCTCTTAGTTTGTGGTATCTTGTACCCTCTCTAAGTTGCAGTAGGTGAAGTTGACCTGTGGTGCACACACCCTCTTCAAATTAACCCTTCCTGAGTCTGGAAACACCCTTTATTTGGTGCATCACCATCCCTAGTATAGTTTCATTTCTGTAAATCTCTTTCCCTAAAACCCCATGAAAATGTTAGCATAGGATTAGATAATCATTTTTGTTACACTAGGAGTAGTACTGACACTTAGTTTAGGAAGAGGAAGCCGGCCTTCTCGGAGGTTCACCTCGAGCCCAAGTCCCATAGCTTGAGAGGTGATCCCATGTGTCCCAATCACACCGAACGTCCTATTCACATCTGGCCATTCGGAGGGTGCAGTGATTTGGCGACAACAATTTTTGGCATGCCCGGTGGGACAGAGAGTTGGTACTTCTCTTCTCACTTACACAAGTCAAAGTACCTGGCGACTCTATATCTCTGGATTCCAAATCTCAGTGCGGTAACTTATGCGAAGAATTTAGACAAGAGCTTCTTTCAAAGAAAGGAAAGTATCGGCATATCGAACTTTCCTTGTCTCCTCAAAAAGAGAAGAAGAAGAGGCATTTCCACATCCCGATTGCAGATTTACCTAGTAGGGGTCATTGACTCCTCCTTACGGAAGATTTCCTCCACCCAGGAACAATCAACCTTTCGTTGCTATGGCGAGGAACCAAGTTTTTCCCCCTTTCAATGCAAGCAGTCCTCTTATGTTGGCTCAACGTGACCCGATACCTGTTGCGGCACTCAAAAGTTTACCCTTCTACATGGGGAAACTCACGTTACTCCAGTGGAGCATATCTTTGATGTAGCAGCATCA
Source organism: Taxus wallichiana var. yunnanensis (assembly GCA_018340775.1). Taxonomy (NCBI): domain Eukaryota; kingdom Viridiplantae; phylum Streptophyta; class Pinopsida; order Cupressales; family Taxaceae; genus Taxus; species Taxus wallichiana. Next base: position 166,042,513 of record CM031242.1, on the reverse strand, counting down.
TGCGCAGTACATAATATCACAGAAGACAACGTTGCGGTTAGTTAGACTTCTTGCTACCTCTTTCAAGGAAAAGCACTTGATGGTTTCGCGGGTTAGGTGTTGGCACTATAACCACTTGGGACGAGTTGGGAGAAAAGCTATGTAAACAATTTGAAGACAAAAGTGATCACCTATCACTTTTGGAACAACTTACTACCATAAAGAGAGCTTCCCAAGAATACATGAGTGATTTCAACTTCCGATTCCATAGGACTTGGAATAGGATTCCAGTGCTCGTAAAGCCTTCCGCACATAATGCATTCTTGTACTATTTGTGAGCCTTGAATAGTGATGTAGCAGTTATGATCCAGTCCATGGGAGGGACTACACTTCACGATGCTTTGAAGTTGCCATAAGTGCGAGAGAATTCTTTGATTGAAATTTGGAAAGATAGCTCCACGACCACCAATGCCCTTTTCTCGAGATCTTACGAATCTTGACCTATCATTGCTCCTATTCCAGTAGACTCCAAGCAACCATCTCAATCTCCCCTGCCTCTTCAAATGACCTATTTGAAGTCAAGTCCTCTCTGCAAAATTTTGGAAATGAGCTCGTTGCACTCAAGAGGCAACAATTTCAATACAATCGTCCGTATCAGCCACAAAATCAGCAATATCAAGCTAACCGTTCTCCTTTTCAAGGAACAATCAGCCTCGAAATCAAACTACAAGTCAAGTTGCAAATGTCGAGGCCCTTGAACTTTGAGAACCCTCTTTTGCAGCTAGCTCATCTAGAGCTATAGTACCTGTTCAAAATAATCTAGTTCAAGACTACGAATGGTGTTATCCTTGCTCTCAACCTCACAATCAAAATCTTTGTCCCAATGGGGTTCTTAGCCAGGCCCTTATGGTTCAAAGTGTATCTGCCCCTTGAGAGTAACACAACAATTCATCTACGAAAGCGAAGTAGAGATCACGCGAGGCACTGAAGAATCCGCTTTGCTAAAGCTGGCAAAGAAGATTTTGTGGATTGAATATAGATTCTTCATCGGTGGCGTGCAAACACTCGTTCCAAAAAAGAGCAATGGAGCCTCAACCTCTGAAGCTGATCTAGCATCCACTTCTCAACTGGGTTTCAAATGGCGAGTTGATAAAAATGTGGGAAAGAAATCACTAGAAACACCGGCTAGCCAGCCACCGAGGAAAGATGGTTCTCCGGGCATCACGGTACCTAACAAACATTTTCCAAAGGAGGACCCCAATGCCCAAAAGTGTCATCAAAGTTGGAGCAATTCCCTTGAGCATAGTAGAACAAATGAAGAAAACCAATCGAGCGTTACCATGTGGGACGCACTCTCGATCCCTTCCCAAAAAGCACATTGTTGAGAAGCTCACGAACAGTTTTAGTACAACCAGCGGATCACCAAGCCATGGAGTGAAAATGCTACAAATTTGTGTCAACCGGAAGAAGGAAAATCATTCCTACGGCAAACAAACCACCACCATTCTACATTTCCACGATCATTGGCGACCACAGTACATAATTGCATGATCGATTACGGTGCGGTAGCTCTGTCATGCGAAACAAATGAGATGTACTAGGCATACAATATGTGCCGATTCAAGAGGGTTGTTAATTTGGATGGCACTATTGTTAAAGGCTATTGGGGTTATCAAAGGACTTCAACTTACCATTCATGCATGCCCAAGTTTGTCATTCACCCAAGACATATCGGTCATCGATCTCCCTCCCCTCTTTGCCATCTGCCTATCACGGGATTTCACTGCCAAGATGGGTGGTTACCTATCAGCCGATTGGTCACATATGATTCTCAGGACTCGATACGGAACCAAAGTAACTATAAGGGCAGAACCAATCTGCCATAATCATGTAGAACCCTACACTGCTAGTCCCATAAATGGAAATTACACCATCGGTGATCCAGAAGAGGAAGATGCCGATCATGAACCAACCACCCTTGTTGAAGAAGTTCCTGATACTTTGCTAGATGAAGTAAGTAGAGATCATCAATACGATCCCTACGCTGATGTATTGGTAGAAGAAGAAGAAGTTGGTTTCTTTGGTCTTGGAAGAAAGCAGGATTAGGTACTTCTTTGTATCCATGAAGAAGATACGATCATACCACAACTTGTCAAAACACCAAGTGATTCTAAAGGATTGTGGCAATTGTTCTTGATGGCTCAAGAAGTAAGAATGGATCCGGTCTTTGGTGTTATGTTAATTTCTCGAGAGGAGATAAGTACTTCTCATCTTTCGGTTGCGGTTCGAGTTGCACTAACATATGTTCTTGAATACGAGGCTCTTGTGCGAGAATTCAGCTAGCCCAAAGGAAGGAATCAAGGCCACTGACTATTTTTGGAGATAGTGAGTTAGTTGTTCATCAAGTTTTTGCACGTAGTGCATCAAAAATGATCTTTTAAGATCATATAAGAATCGAGTCTGGGACACGATTGAAGATTTGAAGCTTTTGGAATCCATGCAATCCCTAGAGATCAAAATCAAGATGCGAGATAGGCTTGCTACAATTGGTTCACAATACAACATACCGAGTTGATATCATGAAAGAAGGGCAGAAATTTGTTAAAATGGTGGTTGACCAGCGAGTCCACGATAATGTGAGTAGTTGGCAAGTGTTTGATAGTGACAAACAAATTGTCCTCTTCCTACAAGAAGAGGCGGAGTTTGCTGCAAAGAATCAAGATAAGTTGCAGGAGTCATATGGTGAGAAAATTATCAATTGAAAAGCAACAAGTTACCAAAGGTTTAGTCACTTTGGAATCCATTTTCAATTCGGATGACCAAGCCCAAGACAAAGCCCTAACATGGTGGTGAGAGAAGAATATTTTGAGGAAGTTGAAGTATCAAATGAAAAATTTCTTAAGATCGGAAAAGTGTGTACTTATGAAGAGAAAGAAGCTTTCATCAAACTTTGTCAAGAGTATCATGACATCTTTGCATGGAGCTATAAAGATCTGCGTGGTTTTGATCAGGTCTAGCACAACATACCATCGAACTGGATCCTAATGCTAAGCGGTTAGTTCGAGAAAGCAGAGACCAATTAATCCCAAAATTGAGCCACTAATGAGAAAGGAGCTAACCAAGCTCATCGAGGCTGTATAATTTTTCCCATCAAGCATTCCTCATGGGTAGCCAATTTGGTGCCCGTGAGGAAGAAGAAAACGGAGAGATCGGTTATGCGTAGATTTGGGATTTGAAATCGTGCATCATTAAAAGACCATTATCCTCTTCCATCGATGGAGCAGATCCTTCAAGCGGTGGTAGGAGCTCAAAGATTTTCTTTGCTCGATGGATATTGAGTTACAATCAAATCCTAGTCAAGAATCGACCAATTCAAAGCGGCTTTCACTACAAGTGGGGCACGTATGCCTACTGATAAAATGCCATTCGGATTGTCCAATGCCGGGGCTACTTTCCAAAGAGCCATGGACATGGCATTTAAGGGACTAATCAACGATATTATTTTAGTTTACCTTGATGATATAATTGTATACTCTAAGCATGCAGAAGATCACATCACGCATCTAAGGAAAGTTTTCCAAAGGTGTAGGGAATTTGGGGTTTCACTTAACCCCAAGAAATGTATTTTCATAGTGCACGAGGGAAAATTGTTGGGGCATGTGGTTTCAGCAGAAGGATTATCAATCGATCCAGCTAGGATTCATTCAATTATGTCCTTATCTCTCCCAAGTCACAAGAAGGGCCTCCAGAGTTTTCTGGGAACCATAAATTTCGTCGGAGATTCATCCCTCAATTGCGACATTGGCTAAACCCAATGACCATGCTAAAGAAAAACATGCCATTCTCATGGACAAAGGAAGGATGAGAAAGCTTTGAAGCCATCAAAACAGCCATTTCTCAAGCTCCCACGCTTGTGAACCTAGAGTTTGACAAAGATTTTATCCTTTATGCTTTTGCGAGTCAAGAGAGCATTTGAGGATCCTCACCCAACAAAACAACAACTTTGATGGAGCAACCAATCACTTTCTTGATCAATCCCTCAAAGACTACGAGTTCAAATACTCATTCATTGAAAAGCAAGTCTTTGCGGTTATTGAGCTTTGAAGAAATTCAAGCACATGTTGTCCAACAACAAGATTCATCGATGGTGTCTCATCCAGGTGTCGAGAGTTTTCTTTGAACAAAGAAATGAATGAAAAGCGTCTTTGGATGGATCACGAAGGTAATGGAGTATGGCGTGCACATCAAAGTCACTAAACTTGTCGAGAGGTAAGGGGGTTTATGTGTCAACAACTTGCTGAGACATGGAATCAAAAAGTAATGAGGACGTGACACTCCTAAATGCTGATGAGAATGTTGATCAAGCTGATTGGTTATCCAAAATGAAGAATTTCCTCTTCTCGGGAGCATACCCGGAAAACATGGATAAAAACCAAAGGTGAACTTTCCATCTTCAATCTATCCCATATGTTTTGGTAGATAGCGTTCTCTTTCGAAAAGATTTGAACGGCGTCCTCCTTCGGTGCATAGGACCAGAACAGGTCAGTAAGATACTAGAAGAGTTTCATAATGGCCTATCTGGAGGACATTATTCCACATGAACAACAGCTACCAAGATCATGCGAGCTGGCTACTATTGGCCGGATTTATTCAAGGATGCCCATCTTTGGGTAAGGAAATGTAAGGAATGTGCCTTTTTCACAGGTAAGCAGAAGCTGGCAGCTCTTCCATTGCATCCAATTCAAGTGGATCAACCCTTTGTTCAATGGGGGTTGGACTTCATCGGAATGATTAATCCTCCATCAGTGATGGACATAAGTGGGTCCTTACCACAACAGACTATTTTACTCGATGGACAGAGGCGGTAGCATTAAAAGAGAGCAATGAAAAGGTAGTTCTAGATTTTTTGGAGGGTATAATGACGAGGTTCGGTGTTCCGTTTACAGTCATTTCAGACAATGCGTTGGCTTTTCTTGGTATGAAATTGAGTGAATGGGCTGTTAAAAATGGGGTATACCTCAAAACTTCATCCAATTACTATCCTCAAGGAAATGGATTGGTGAGTCTAGCAACAAAAACCTCATAAGGATTATTAAGCGCACAATGGAGACTAACAAGAGGACTTGGCATACACAGCTTAAGACTGCCTTATGGGCAGATCGGATCACACCTAAAAGGGCCATCGGAAATTCTCCTTTCGTTCTTGTATATGGAAGAGAGGAAAAACTCCCACTCTCATTGGAGTTACCTTCTTTGGAGTTAGCTCATCAACTTGAAGTTATAGAGAGTGATCCTCTGACAGTAAGGTTTGTTGAACTCATGGAGTTAGAGGAAGTACGAGACAAGGCTATGAAAACTTTGGAGCAGCATCAGGCTCAAGTTAAGAAATATTTTGATAAGAAGGCATCCAACAGGTGTTTTCAAGAGGGAGATTTAGTTCTCAAATGGGATGAAGACAGGGCCAAACCAGGCAGGCATGCCAAGTTTGACGCTCTCTGGAGTGGGCCATACATCATCACAAGTTGCAAAGAGGCAAATTCATTTCATCTATCTAGGCTCAATGGAGAAGAACTGCCCATTCATGTGAATGGGATACATCTCAAAGCTTGTTTTTGAGAAGCGTTCCACCCCTTGTACAGTTAAATTAGGTGTTTTCCTCCAAGTGCTTATGCACATTGTTGTGTGTTGTTGTTTTGCTTTCCTTGTTGTTGTGTTTTGTGTTGTTCTGCACATTGTTTCATCATTGGAAGGTGTCAAGGAGAAGAAAGGTTCAAGGTTTCCATAAGAGTTCAAAATCTGCTTCATTCAAATTTTTGCAGTGTTCCATGGATGTCAAGCATTCAACAGATTCAGTATACTTCATGCTTAGCATTCTAGGGAGGTCAGGATATCGGCAATGCTCAAGGAGATTCTGGGATGTGTCAAAGAAAATCATACTACTTTAGGATTCCAACATAGACTCCATGCCCAATGGATGACTTAAGGCTACTGGAATCATGCTTAGTAGGAAATCATCCCCGAGAGGTCGCCAAAAATGTTATCCAATTTTGCACACATGGCAAGATTGGACAATGGGGTCCTATCACGTTCAAAATGAAATAATAGTCCCAGGAACCCACCTTTGGTTATTAACGAGATGCAATAATTAAAAATAATTCCTAAATTGCATATGAAGAGATCACCTAGCATCGAAAGGCACCCAGTTGATCTCAACTCAGTGAAGAGTTCAGGGTCGAGTTGATAAAGAACCCGGTGTCAAATTGATAATCATCTCAGAAATCATCTCAGTAGAGACTCTCAGTTGTAAGAGAGCTACGATGAGGTCTTGTTAATGCAAAATATAGCTCATTGAAAATTGATGAATGAAAGGAACTCTATAAGGATCTCGGTAGAGATCGATGCATGTGGAAGTGAAAGGCCGAGTCAGGGAGAGTCAAAGTTTGAGCTATCAATAAAGTCTCAATGAATTGGAAAGGTTCAAGCCACAGGCGGAAGCGAAGGCAGAGATAAGGAGTTTGACTCATCTTAGTGACTCGTTCATTTTGGAGATCATGTGGTGAGCTTCTTTTAGGACACATTCTGCAGAGCTAGGGTGATTCAAATGCAAGCCAAGGCATCAAGAGTGCCATAAAATGAATGGAGATCGTTGCGTAAATAGAGATACGTGATGGAGCCCTATCAATGGGACTCATCGAGCATGATGGATAATTTAAGGCAACTCGTTTCGTGTGGATGCATTAAAGATGGTTTCTAGGATACAATTCCAGGGCTCATTGATTAATGCAAAACTGGGAGGCCTACTCGAAATAATTTTACAATGGTAAGCTCGCAGAGGTAGCAAGAATGCCGGGCTAGGGTATTAGTGAATACAGTATATATATTTTCGTTGGCGTTGTTCAGACCTTCCTCGGCCGAGCATTTGGTGCACAGGCAGTTGACATGTTGCAGTATAGTAGAAGTTCTTTTGAGCACTTCCAGCAAGCAGGTCATCCAACTATGTTTTTATCTATTCACATCGAATGCATCCTCAAATTTAGGATTTTCCTTCAAGATATTTTTATGAAAATCGATTAAGTGACAGTGAGAGTGTTCGGGGACTTGATGAAATTTATTACAAAGATTCTCTATCGAGACCTTACTTGTTTTATGATGTAACTCATGGAAGTGAATCTCATAGAGGTGGGGCCATTTCATATCGAGAATATTCATGAGGGCATAATTTGCTTTGCAATTATATGAGCATCTTGACGAGTCACTAAGTTGGCGGGCATAAAGGATTGTTGAAATTATCACACCTTACAAGCTACGGCTGAAATTTTTGCTTTGAGAGAAAATGTGTCTCCTCACGCTGAGTGGAAAAGTGGAAATCGGTGGCCATCTGTCCAAAACGAAATATGGCCAAATGATAATGAAACCCCGCACTCCAATCCCAGGAGACGTGGGAAATAAGAGCAATGCCAAGTGGGTTTCAAATGTGTGGATGGAAAGCCAAAGAATAAATTCCATCATGGGGAGATTTGGGGCGGTATGACCAAAGTCAAAGAAGGAAATTGGGAACCGACCTGCCAAGGCAATGTATGGAAAATTGGATTCATAAGTCGAGATCCCCACACATATCATGTGAACTTCCTTGGCAAAATGCCATGGAAATTTGACTTGGCAAAGGATTTCAAATTCCATTTGGAGGGGGGGGAATTCAGATTCGGTTGAACAAGGCAATTGGAATTATTTTTTCATCCATCATGAATTCAATTCCATCGGCAGCCATCGGAATTTACGTGTGGTGTGAGATGTGGGATGATGGAGCTTAGATGTAGATTGAGGTGAGATTTCAATTGCAATGTAAATGATCAAGAATTCACTTTCCGCATTAGGGAGATTCGAGAAAAATTGCCAAGCGTGGAAATATTGGGATGGAAAACCATAATCAGGACTTTTGCACGTGGGCCGTGTAAGCGAGGATCCGAGTCTTTGTGCGAGTCACTGGAAGGTAAGTCGGGAACATGGGAATGAGACAGTTGAAGTGTTTAATAGGATTGGACGTGGTGGTCTAGCCTAGCCAAAATCGAGTATGACATGACAGGAGATAGGTGAAGGAGGCTCCACACATTCTACTTACCACACACAACACCCCTGTAAACCCATCTACATATCTTCAACTATTGCAGACCTGCATTTCCAGGAATACGCTTTCACATGAAAAGAGCCTTCTCATGGAATAGCATAATTGCAACTTACAGAAGACACGGGTTTCCTCACTGAAGTGTTGATACTATTTCATGAATAACAAATAGATGTCCGACCTGATCAGTTCACCTTTGCCAGCATACTTCTCCCAACTCCCGTTCGGGCTCTGAGCATTCGGTGGTCGCGAGGCAAACTCCACGCACCATGAGTTGATATGTTGTATATGACATGTTGTCAAGCGGGTTGTATAGTAGATTATCATTCGATTTTAGCGCTTATCGAAAGATCAGCATTGCGTAGGAAACAAATATTCACTGCCGTGTACGATGGATTGGAGTCACGCTATTCAAGGCTTCATAAAATTTTCCCTGAATCAGGAGATGAAGGTTTATTACGGTGCAGAATGAAACGATTCATATTGCTCAAGCATTTCTTCTCCTAGAAATGAATTGAATGTGAAGGTCAACTCTGAAATACCTGGTTGGCCGTTTTGTATGCCACATCCTTGTCACTTGTAAATGGTCTCTTTGAGAAACTCTGTGGGTAGTAGGCAATATTTATACCCTTCCATTATATACGTCAATCGGACAATAAAGTATTCTTTTACGAGTTCGAGAGAAGCTTGTTTTTTTACAATGGACGATTATTATTGTAGTTTCAAGCTAATTTTATCTAGCTTTATTTCTATTAGCTTTGATCCACGACTAAGGAAGAATTCATATGGTTGTTACTGTACATTTTTCCAAGGTCCTCTTGGTTGCCCAGTTGTTCAATGTATTTTTTGAAGGGCTTATTTTATGTGTTGCAAATTGTAACATAAAGGATCTTTTTAGTTTATGGAAAAATGAGTATATTGTGTAGCTCATAGCTACCTATGCCATACTAAGATCCCAATAGTGGCATAATTGTTGATTGGAGCCGAGATTGCGAGTGCACTGCCAAAATACCGAAGGGTTCTTTGGCCAAAAATCAGTCTCAAGGGTGTCTATCGACATGTTATGGGCATGAGCCTAGGTCATCATCATGGCAGCATTAGGTCTTTATTGATAATGGCATTTTCTCATCGTTTGGAAGGTACAAATTGTGCTTATTATGGCAAAGCCAAAACATTCTTACTACAAGTGTTATATGATGAGGAAGAATCCTGAGCATTGTGGTAAAACCATTCTTTTTAGAAATATTGGGTTAAGCTCGGTATTCAAGTGAGTTTGAGCCCAGGAAAGGTAAGATCGTTTGCTGGATGAAGAGCTCGGTGACTTCGCAGGGAGCTCGTGGTGATGTTTCATGAAGTTTGAACGTGGAATGCATAAATGGCCTCGAGTTAACCAGAGGAAAATGATAAGAATCGAGTTTGATAGCTCACCATTCGAAGGACTCAATGCAAAAAGAGCCGATTGCAAAGCGAGGAAAGAGTTAGTGTGGGGTTCAAAATCGATTGCAACACCGAGTTAGAGGATTCGAAACTCACCGAGTTGAGATTTGTGCAGACTCTATCCACATGGACCCCCCTCCTCTTCAAGTCAAACGGGTCAATGGGGGGGTCCCGACATTATGTTAATTAAATTAATATTTTTATTTAAATATTTTAATAATAATATTTATTATTATTATTTAAATATTTTATTTAAATATTCTTTTAATTAATTAAGAAGACTAGGTCATCGAGGCAATTAATGACCCATGATGGAACCTTCTCAAGTGGTGGTTGACTAAGCTGTAATAAATACATCATGGGCCTTCATTTTAGGAATGTAATTATGACCATTTCCTCTTCTTTCTCACATATTCTTCTATAAATGTAAGTTGGAAGCTCATTTCAAAGGGTTCCAACAGTTCAGACAAGTTGGACGAGTTAGATATCTCAGGCGAGTGTATACTTTTCAAGAATCCTCTCTCTTATGCAAGTTGTTCTTGTGTGTTGAGAGAACTTTCAAGCCTCCTCTTCAAGACTGTAATGGCAACTATTGCCTCTTATGAATGTATGATGCATTGTGCATGTTATTGAAGCAATAAAAGTGTGTGTTTTGTGACTAATCTCGGTCCTTTCATCCTTTGTGCTTCTTTGTGCCTTTCTCGTACTTGGTACTTTGTGCAAGTTTAAGTATTGCGGGTTCTTGGAGTTTGTGCTTATCGAGTGGTGAAGTATTGCATGCGGTTGAGTTGTGGTGTCTGTTCACCCTTCTTGAGTTCATCCTTCTTCTTTGGGAAAGCTGGTATATTTCTCGGTCGATAAAGTTTAACAAAGGGAACGCGTGTCTCTTAGTTTGTGGTATCTGTACCCTCTCTAAGTTGCGGTAGGTGAAGTTGACTGTGGTGCACACACCCTCTTCAAATTAACCCTTCTGAGTGGAAACACCCTTTATTTGGTGCATCACCATCCCTAGTATAGTTTCATTTCTGTAAATCTCTTTCCCTAAAACCCCATGAAAATGTTAGCATAGGATTAGATAATCAGCCATTCGGAGGGTGCACGGTTATTTGGTGACAATAGTTACCTTTTTCTTTAGTATTATATGTTGTGTTAATGTTGTGGATAATCATGTGTAAAATAAATAAATCAATATGTCATAAGAATGTAATAAATGAAGTTGTTGATTTTAAATGTTAATGTTGTAAGAGTGTGTAAGAAATGTGTAAGAAGGTGTTAGAGATATGTAAGATAATGTAAGATATATTTTGGAATGTTAAACACTTCATCCTCTTAGGAATTCGAATTTGTCCTTGGAGGCTAAATTTGGAGGCTTATGGGACAAGTTAAGCTTGTCCCACACCTCTTAAAATGATTCACCAACCATACCTATGGTTTGGAGGTTAAATTTAGGCCTTTTTATTGCATTTTGAAATGACTAATTGTAATTTTTAATTGCACTTCTCTTACATGTTTTAATTCAGTCCTTTTGGAGTATGGGTTATTTTGGAGTGTGTAAGTTAATTTGTCATTTTTATTTATTATGTTTAGGTGCATGATGTTGACTTTCCTCTTGGGGTTGAGGAAGAATGATGTGGCATCCCACATGGATCCACATCATCCTCTTCTCTTCCCTCTCCTTTAAATTCAAAACTCCTTGCTTGTTTGTGGTTGTTGAAACTTTGTTTATTCCTCTTGGGGGTGCATTTTTGCTTGCTGTTTTGGGAGCTTGTTGTGGAAGGAGTTGGAGCCTTTTTTTGCATGCTTGAACATTGTTGGTTTTGGACTGCACTTTGACATTTGGAAAGCTTGTGGATCTTGGAACAAACTCCATTATGGAGAGGTAGGAACTTGAGCCTTTTAAAATGTTTTATTCACTTACATGCTTGTATGAAATGGTGAATGTGTTATGTGTTCTTGGCTGGTTGGGTAGACTGCTTAGGACATGGTGTAGGAGAAGGCTATGGGGATTTCAAATGGGGGCATAAGGGAATGCCAAGGGCATCAATTTTATTATGGAGGGAGTTTGGATTGGGATCCACCTTGGAAAAGAAATAGCTTGCATTTCTTACTCTTGGGGGCATAAGGGAGAAACTTTGGGGGGGCATAAGGAGGGTTGGGAGGCATAAGGTTTATGGGTTTGATATGTGATATTGGCATATGATTTTAGGTGGATGCCCAATTCCAAATAGGGAGGCATAAGTAGTTTCCCCATAGTTCCTTGCTCTTGTTGGCTTGCTTGATCAAGCCTAAGTTTTGTGTGAATTGTATCAAATGCAAGTTGTGAACTGTTGTTTTTGCTTGAACTATGTTTCTTATTGAATTATGCATGTGAAAGAATGTTGCTTGTTTGTTGTGGAAGCCATTGTTGCCATGTGTTGATTTTCATCTCTTATTTCAATATGGTTGGGGCTCGGGGGCCAATGAGGAAGGATGGCTTCTCCCTTCTCATTGGATGTCTTGGTTGGGTGGAGAGTGTTGCCTTTCCCCCTTCTTTGTTGTGATCAAATGAAAAGATGAAGAAACTAGCATGCTACTATTTTGGAGCAAGAAGAATATATAGTTTGATAGTCCCTCCCTTTGAGCAAGTTCTTTTGTAATTCTTTCCCACTTTGAAGTGGATGATTTGTATAATTATTGTAATTGGAAGTTGCTTGTATTGATAAGGAAAGATTGAAAGTGTAATGTGAAATGTAAAGAGTTATATTCCCTTCTCTGTTTTGAAAAGGAATGTGAAGCATATATATGTATTGCATATTGTATTTTAAAGTTAAAAGAAGGAGTTAAGTTGTAAAGATGTTCTCTGTTTAAATTCAATAAAGGAATTGCAAGCTCATTTTTATTCACATGGTTGTAATTGAAGTGGAATACCCAATGATGATTTGAAGCTCTGTATATTTGTAAAAGCAAGAAATACGTAGGAAGGAAGTATGTTGTTTGCATCCTTGGAAGTATATTAAAATTAAAATTAGGACTGCAATTTAACTTAGAAATGAATGGTTGAATTAGTCAAGCAAATGTATTGGACTAGTTAGGAACTATATACACTTTTGAATGATAAAATTGATATACCGATTTAAAGGAAATAGTTCACTGTTATAAATTTCATTATGGCAATTCATTTTCATAAAAATGTATAGTTCAGACCTGCACTTAGTAATCAACCTAAAAATGTTATAAGTTAACATGCTAAGACATTAAAGAACTCAAATTGACCCTAACATTTAAGAATGAACCTTCAAAACTTTATAGAATCCAACTTGAAACTTGCACAATCATTTTTTTGTCTATTGTCGGAGAAATAAAATTTGAAATCAATTGGATAAATCAACTCTCCGAAAACACTCTAAACCCTCCCTAGACTAATCCTCCATGTCTGTTTGACATGTTGAGTGAAGGAGGAGATCTAATTTAACCAAATTGAGAAGTTGAAAACTGTCAGTTCACTAATTAAAACCCTGTAGATTGTTTTCTTAAAATTTACCTCTCAAACTTCATCAATTTCCTAGGGCATCGAGAGCTTTTCGAAAAGTCCTTGTTTTCCCAAAACCAAGCTTTCTAGCTCAAGTTATGGCCATTTGAAGTTTTACTTCAATTTGACATTCAAAAGGTAATAAAATTTAATCTAACTGTTAAAAATTTAAATTTTAAACTTTGGAAAAATTTCCCTAAAAAGTCCGCAGCCCCTACCATCCCACAACCAATCGGGACCTACCACATGGCACCTTGGTGGGGTGGGTGAACTAAAACTTATCTGTTTTAAAAAATTTGCCTTGGAAATTTTTTTCTTTTTCCTCTCTGCTAGTCCATAGCCAATTAAAGGGCGCCATGTGTCCTCTAGGGGGTTGAGGCAGAGGCATGGTTTATTTTTAACTCTTATCCCTTTTGAAAAAATTGGAAAATTTTTACTTTTTCCTCCGCCGGCCCGTAGCCAATCAGAGGGCGCCACGTGTCCTCTAGGGGCTATGGCATAGGCATGGTTCCTTTTTGAAACTTAACCTCCTTGAAGTTGGGGAAAAATTTCCATTTTGACCCCATGACTGCAGCCAATGAAAAGGTGCCGCGTGGCACCTTGTGTGGGGGCAAGCGGCGGTAGGGTGGAACCCCTTATTATTTTGGTTTTAGCCTTTGGGAAAATTTGAAGATTCTCCCGTAGCCCACAACTCGATTTCCCCTCATCCTTCTCCTTCTCCCACAAGCACGCAAACTCGCACATCCCCTTTTTCCTTGTTGTCTCCTAGCGGCGTAACTCACCAAGGATCCCCACCACTCTGCCAACCCCTCACCCCTTCTCCACTTTGCGCCAGTGTCTTGACACGTGTTCTCCAAGGACTCGCGGAGGTTCAAGTATGTTTTGAGACTTTGAGCCCAAGCACAATGGGAAAATTTCCTAAGCTACCCCACGACCCACCAACCCATTCAAGGCACTTTCTCCTCCTCTTGAAATGTGTCCCCTAAGGTAAAATTTTCCTAGGAACTCCACCCACTCATATCTTGAGTACAAGGAATTAGGATGACTTCTTTATATCACCAGAAATGTGAGAAAATTTCCTATCCATTGGGAATGGTTTAGGGAAATTTTGGAATCGTTAAGTAGGAGAAAAATCTAGTTAAATATCTGAGCCTGTTAGAGAGCAGGGATGGGGGTAAATTACTCCCTGAACCTAGCTAAAACATATAACCCTAATTCTTGAACCTTGTGAACTTAAAAAAATTTAATGAAGGGAAACATAGGTTGTAGTAGTTTGGTCTTGTTCTAGGACCTGTTAGTGAAAACTAATGTCTTACAACCTGGTTGTAGACACTTCATAGCAAAAAAAAATTATCCCCTAATTTTTCCAACTAACCCTAGGTTGTTTCTTGAGTCTCAAGTGGTTGTTTAAATGGGCACTACGGTTGTAGCCAAATAATCATCACCCTCCTCCTTTTTATCACCCTTAGTACCCTCCACTACCTCTTATATTGGTTCTCTTCCCACCGCTTGAGAACGTACCCGCCTAACTCTTTGTCCTACTCTCTGTGTAACTTTGAGCCCTATCAAAAATTCTCAATACTTGGTTCCACTAGGATATATACTCTAGGGTAACCCCCACACCATCAATCAGAATAATCTAGCACTCATTATTGGGATCCATGGCCCCCTGCTGATCAATGATAATCTTGGGCTCTATTACAACTACCCTCGGTGTCTATGTGTCTCCATCCTCTTGTATATACCGTACGTGATCATCTAGAACTCCCTGTACAAATAAAAATTATATCCTAACATGATAAAATAAGAGTAAGCTGATTCTCACCAAGTCGGTGAGAATGAACCCATATAGCCTACTATAAATTGACCAATTCACCAAGAAACTCAAACCAAACAGGTAAATCTAGGTATGGCCTCCATACCACATCTCCCACCGAAATCTAGCTATCAACCTGTCTATAATATCCTATCCTCCTCCTTTTCATCCCATGACCTGCATCCTCCCTCCATCTCAAAAATACGGGATGTTTATCATCAATCCCCTAAGGTATCCCCAATGGTCGAGAAACAACAATATACTCGAAGTCCCAAGCCTATAATAAGAATCCAATATCAATATCATATCACTTCCGAACCTTCCAAGACCACAAATCTCTAAATGTCTCGTGAAAGTAGGGTAGGACCCCACTAAAAAATAGTACGACGCTACATCATCGAGCAGCCACAAACCCTATCATCATCCATGGAAATTGACCTCCTCTAGAATCCGGCAAAGCATGACAAATAATAGTCATCATCATCATGGTCATCCTAGTATGACCCTCTATATCAGCTAAATATAGTTTGCTATAAGAAAGTGATTTTGGCTCATATTTGACATCCCATGCATCCTCTCCATATAATTTGGTCATGGTATTGTCTCTCTCTACCTCAATAATAATAAATACTCCCTCTCCCTAGATAGGCAACCTCGGGATGAAATGAACATCCTCCAAAATGACTTTGATCTCTCTAGTAGGTAACAAGGAAGTATTGGTGACAAGATTCCACTTCTCCAACAAAGCCAACATAAATCTCATACATATGTGTAACTATACGCACCCAAAATTACATGTGCTATATTATTGAAAAAATGGTTACAAAAGTCCCCAATGATGATTCATGTCCTTTTAGAAGATGTTCAAGCTCCTAAACCCATTCACAATGTATATTTTTAGCCTAGACGTCCTTACTTAGCTTTTCTATGCTTTTTCCAGCTTCCCACTTCATTATGTGCATGTTTTGGCCTTTAGTGCTAGGACCACTAACTAGGCAGGCGGTGATCTGAGTGATTTTTCCAGATTCCATCATGCATGTTTTTAACATGCGATGATTCACTTAAATTCACTTTTAGGATGCGTTTGTGAACCGATTTGTCTAAAAATAGTTTTGATTGTTTGGTTCTCCTTCTCTCTTCTATTTTTACATGTGCTTTAGTTAGTTGGAACTTCCTCTTCTTGCCTTATGCATGAAGGCACATCCCAACCCCAATTCTTATATATTACATGCTTTTGTTCAAGAAACACCCGAGAATTTCATATATTTTGCATAGTATTACTATCATAATCCTGCTAGTAATTGCATATCCAAGCTTAGATCTCTTGCGTTATCTCTCTTCTACTTGCATTGCAACTAGAATGCCTTTAAGATACCATTGCTCAAGCATCTTCTTCTATTTTTATTCTTGCATTCCCAATTCCTTGGACTCATATGAACACACAAAGAAAGAAAGGAACAAAATGAGGGGACAGACACAAATACAACTAGATTTTCTAAAGCTCTTGTTTATCTAGGTTGGAATTACTTATTTGTTTACTTCATTTTCCAAATTGTCAATTTTGAATCATTAGTTTCAATTACATATCAAATAGAGTAGTAAAAATATTCATTTTAATTGATTAGGCAATTACAAGTAGATCAAATCATTAGAAAGTTTGCTCTTTGACATTACTAGGGAAGTTATGGGGAACAATAGCTCTTTTAGGGTCATGATTTGTTCTTCACCTCTAAGGTAGGGTTTGAAGGGTTTTGATTAAATTAGGTTATTTGTTTTATATTTAGATTCACATATTCACATAAGTAACCAGCTACATTTTCTGATTACTTGTCTTTAGTTTGTTTATTAGATTAGAACGCATTGTTTAAAAACTAGAAAAGATCAAAACATTTAATTTTATTAGATTAGTTTTCTTTCATTGTTTTTCTCTGATATATTGTGAAAACACCAAAAACATAGATTATATTTCCTTTGATAGTTAGTTTGTTTTATCAAGATCATTTCAATTCATTCTGCATGACCATCAATGGCCCACAACAAGAAAATATGTATGGTTGTGATCCTTTGGTCCCACAACCCAATGGTTCGAGTTGATAATGACATTGATACAAGTTTACGTTTGACATTATTACACACACTTACTACATTCTATGAGAAAATAGAACAACTAAACATGCTAAACATCTCCGCTAATCGAACATTTGATTATTGGAATGCTCCTGCAATAAGGTTTGATTACGCGCATGACCATAATCGGGCCATAGTGCCAACGAGTTTTTAGTTGTGATCCTTAGGTCCCATAACCCAACGGTCATGTTAACCAATTAGATATTGACATTGGTTTGTGTGCATAAATATTTATATCATCACCACTACCACCTGATATCATTGCACAACTTTCATTATTGAACATACCATAGTCGATCAGGCTAAGACTTTTGGACTAGATCAAGAAAATCATCCATAGTCCATGTGGCTTCATTACACCTCTCGTTCTTACTTCCATGACCTTGTCTAGAAATATATATGAGGTGCCCACATGTCACTCTTCGTGTGTTCAAAAACCAGTGAATAAAATCTCGATAGATCTTGATATTGACTGGAATTTCTGAGCGGCTATCATATCAGATCAATCCATCACACTACTTTAGGTTAGGAGAGCATTTTTTTCCTTAGATTCATATATCCCATTATTGGGTGTCAAAGATATAAGACTAACTAATTAGATTATCCATCATCACCACACACACACATCCATTTCTATTCTACACCAGATGTCTCAGCATGACCTTGAGAAGTCAGGTGTGAAGAAGGTCAATTGTTGATTTTTTTTGTACAAATTGGTGAATCCAATGTGAAGAGCTAGTCTCTAAGCATTGTTATCACCGAATCACAAGCACTTTGTGCATATACTAGTGCATAGACTTGAACTCACGGTATGATTGGATAACATGGGTACTATCTCCAAGTTGTGGGACTTATGATTACTTGAGATAGACCTCAAAGAAAGTGGTTCTTGCTCTAAACTACCCTGCCATAATCTACTCTAATGCGGGATAAGCTAACCTGTTCTAATCTAAATTTCAAGGGACCAGGGGAGAGAGAATACATAAAATGAAAGCCTACACTAAAGCGGTGATACACCGAGAAAAGGAGGGTGGGAGAGTAGTCTCCAAATGTGTGAAATACAGAGGCGAGTGCACACTAGAAGAGGTGATGACAGTTCACCATAATCTAGCAAAATGCATTCAAGACAATATTCCAAGCATACAAAATGATAATGAATCCCTGCAAGAACATAATAAATAGACACAATATTCTTATAGAAAGATTAAAGGGGTAAGAAGAATGCAAGAAAAACACGGTGAGGGAAGATACATCCACAAACCGGTATTTTTTATTGCTTCATGATATGCACAGATTCAATCTATTACAAGATAATGGCTGGATCACCATGCAAGGAGTCCACTACAAGGGCATACAACACATTGGATTCACAAAGCAATTTTGGTAGAGCTTTGCTACCCAAAACTCTCCCTTTACAATGAGCCCAACACTCCAATTTATGGAAAAAGAGAAGGAAAAGAGAAGGGAAAATGGAAATCCCGAAATCTATCCTTCAACCACCTGTAAGAGGCATTAAATTGAGTGAAATGGTCATACATTACTTGCAAAGGCTCCCCATACTATCCCATGTGCTGCAGAGAGAAAGAATGATGACCATGCCTCTTAATTGTACTCCTAGCTACCAAATAAAACAACATTACGAACCCGGCCACGTTTTCTAAAAATTCTCAATCAATTTCTGATCAAATATGGAATTTCTTGATCTATATGCATTGGGTTTAGAACCAAAATTCCAACGGTACCAATTTTGTGCGTTTTCGTTGAGAAATGCAAAAGTTATGGCCTTTCGAGTGCGGGCGGCTATTTTGGGCACAGCGGTGTTTTGTTATTTTGGGAATGAGCATTTATTATTTGGAGCCGAATATATTTCTCTTATTTAAATATATATACCCTCATCAAAAATAAGAAATCCAGTTTTTGTGGCGTAGAGGACATCGTGCTCGTTCCAGAAAGTCCAATTTTGTGAAAATCGGAGCTCGGAGTCAAAAGTTATGGCCGTTTGAAGTTTCCGGACCGAATGTTGACTTTTCTTCTTCTCCTTCGGCCGCTTCGGCTTTTCACGTCCCATGCGTCCCTTTGTTCCATTTGTCCCAAGGTCTTTGTGTGGGACAAATTCTTCCAACCGCACTGAAATGGGCTTCCATGTCCCTTTTTCGTTGGTGACACGTGGCACGATCGATTGGCTTTCGGCTCCTTGTACTGTCCACATCCCGCGCGTCCCTTTGTCCCATTTGGCTAAAGTGCTTTGATGTTCCTATTTTTAGCCGAACCGGCCGGTTTGCATACTCGCGACCCAGATGTCCCATTTGCTTTCGGGCCGTTTGGGACAAATTTTCCCGATTCACCCGGTTCGGCCGGTTCACGTACTTTTGTCCCGCGCGTCCCTGACCGAAAGTTCTCATTTCGGCCGATCCGGCCGGTTCACGTACTTCACGTACCTTCGGCCCAACTGTTCTAGGCTGCCTTAAGTCTTTTCGGCCGACTTGCATCCTCCGCGTACTAACTGTCCAGATGTCCCAGACTGCCTGTTTCAACAGTTAGTCAAATTTTTCCATTTTTCGGCCAGTTCGGATTTCCGCGTCCCACGCGTCCCTTTGTTCCAAATGTCCCAAATGCTTTGAACGCATTTGTGAGCCTTTCATACAGTTCGCGCCCTTTTGTCCCAACCTGTCCCGATCATCAGCGAGGACTAGGACTTAGCCATTTTTCATGATTTTTTGGCGCCTGAGACATTTTTTTGCAATTTTTCTTACCTTTCCTCAGAACTTGCTCTCTTCTACTTAGACAGGGGAGTTAGAAAAATATGAGGGGACCCTAGAAACATGAAATTTTTTCCCTGACTCAATCTATTTTCCCAGGGCTAAAGAATTTGATGCATGTTATCAAAATTTACCTTGGGGGTGAATTTTTGATAACAAGCATTTCCACATTCTTCATCCATAATTTATTATGTGGGTATTATTATACCACTCAAATATGTCGGGATATGATGAGTACAATTGACCCATCCCAGGTTTTGACATGTACAACTACCAAATAGGTATACCACAACAATCACCTTCACTCTCAACGTGGGCAGATAACCACTCAACTGCTCAAAATCCTCTTCTTCAGGGAACCAATATTGGTTCCTCTATGTGTATTGAGGAACTTGACCAAATCATACATACATATCCTCATGAATAATCAAGTTCAAACAACATGAATTTCATTGGGGAAGCAAGTTCATCTCCTCGGGTATTGTTTTGACAACCCATTAGCATGCAATCAGACTAGCTCCCACATCTAGATGAGGAGTACTTATCATGATATGCTAGGAGTGAACAATGCTTCTAGAATATGAACCAGGATTTTGATAGGTTACAAGGAAAAAGTGATGTTCTGCTCCAAAAAAATAACACTACCCCTCCACCAACCAAAAATATTGCCAACGAGGGGTGGCAGCATAGTGAAAAATTCATAACAGGATACCACACTCCTCAAAAACCTCCAAAGGTTCAACAACAAGAACTGAAAAAAACACCATCCCATCAAAAAGGGATTTCATTTCAGCATTAGTTGACAAATTCAAATATTTATATCTTTCCCAGAATGCTCATATTTCATACGTAGGGTAAGCAAGAACTTCTCACTCTCTGAAAGAATTTTAGACAAGTACCCACTATGTAGATTCCTCCAGTTTATACGGGTGCTCCAAACCACGGAGATTTACGATAGGGACAGGCACCTTGGGTAGGCCCCCTCACGACACTTATGGATATCTACAATAAGAACCATCCGGAAGTGCATCCTCAAACACCATACTAGCCAGAAATGTAACGTTTCCTAGCTTTGTGCCTTCAACTCCATATCAAAGTAGTCAACCCCCTTATGTACACATGTATTCTAAATCACCACAAGGGGATATGTACACTTACCTAGGTCTGTATGGGAAGCCACAGGGGATACCATATGCCCCAACCAATGTTTATGTTGTGCCATTTTAGTAACTAATGTAACCTCCACCTCTTGAGTAGGGATCTTCAATGGTTGAAATGTATGCAATGGGGACCTATTATGAATATCTTAAGGAGCCTCTAGACTTCTCCATCCAGAAAGTCATGCTCCCAAGACCCTTTCTCGATATTCCAAAGTTAAAAGGGGAGGGAGATCCTAATGCTCACATCAAATCTTATGCAATGGCCATTCGAGAGCTACTCCCATGGGACATAGTCATTGTGAAGATTTTCCCTAAGATACTAGAAGGTATTGCTCTTGATTGTTACTAAAGGATACTAGAGGGATTCAATACACTCCTTTAAGAAAACCGTATAAAAATTTATTAATGCTTTTGATATGAAAAAATGTTTGAGAACAAGAATCAAATAATTCCTTCACATAAAACATGAGCACAATGATTCTGCAGCCTACTTCATTCAAAGGTGGCAACATGTTCTTTACTCCTCTGCAAGTGCTCCAAACATGGATCAGATAGAGATTTTTTATTTGTTCCTCCATTTCCTCAATAGGGAGACAAAGGAATAAGTTCAAAAGTTCTCACTAAGGAGCTATGAAGAGGTGCTAGAGGGTGCTCTTCAAATTGACCAAGCGGTCATTGACAGTGGTCATAAGACTTATAAAGAAAATGGAAGGTTAGTCACTCCTAGCCAAAATAACCTTGATTACTCCAATAGCACAAAAAATAATCAAGGGCCGAAAGTCCTTAGTAAGAACCATGGGGTCATGATCGATGGTGTTCTTGAATAGCCCAAGAAGTGTAATATTGTTATTCCTCCCAATAAAAATACTACCAATAACAACAATAATGGAAATAATCATAGAAACAATAACTTCTCATTCTCACCCTCATTCAACATTGTAGATTTTAATTATCCTTAGTAGCAACAACAACAACAACAACCTTCAAAGCAATCAAGACGGATGTAGACACAAGGCCCTAACCAATACCTAGGTGGGTATCCAAACCAATTCAAAAACATAGGGCAAGGGTTCCCAAATTTTAACTATAACAATCAACAATCGAACAATAATCATAATTTTGGACCACAACAAGGTGCAAATAAAGGCCTCAAGATTATGATCACGATTTCTATTATAGTTTCTATAGGGTTCACAAGCATGATGTAAGAACAACATGTAATTATAATAAGTTTCTACAACATTTGCTAGAATATCAAAGACAGTTATTTGTTGACATGTTTTTGGCAAACCCAACAATGCCAACTCAGAACACTTACATGGGACCAGTGTCCCCATAGAAAACACCACTCGAAATATTTAACGATCCTCTCCCCACGCACCCAAAGGATGGTATAATATATCCCAATGGTTCAAACAAAGGTATTGTAATAGGGACCCATGATCACAAAGCCTCAACTTCATCAAACCCACAAGTGACACCTCCTTTGGATGGTCACCAACAAATAAAAATTGTGGGATTGGTAGAGTTGGATATTGAACCTTAGATTAATGTTGCCACTAGAACCAAAGATTATTCTTCACAACCAATCCTAATCTACCCAAATATGTTAGATGACATTCACGATACATTAGGCAAGCCAAGTAGGATCGTATTCCTTGATCAGTGATTTAACCAAGACCTTCTCTCACATTTCCTTCTTGGATATATTGAAGAATTCCCCTGCTCACAAATCCTCTCTATTAAAAGCACTAGGTCTTGGCCATTTGATTAATGTCACCCCTCCTCTAGAGGTATAGATAAACCATGTGGAATTTGATTTCTATCCTCCAGGGCATCCTAAAAGAGATGTTGGATTCATATTTGACATCAACAAGATGCCCACAGACGCTGAAATAGCTCGTAGAGGTGATCCAACATTATTTTTACAAGTCTAGATTTACAATTACTATTTTAAGCATGCGATGATTTATGATGGGGCAGCGGTTAATATAGTATTCTTATCTTTCCTTAAAAATTTGGGTTATGGAGAGACCAATTTCTCTTTAGTGTGAAATACACTGAGAGGCTATGATAGCCTCAAGGAAACATTGATCGAACTATAGTGTTTCCAGTCATCCTCTAGCCTAAAACACTTCGACCTAGTTTTATATTATAGATTAGGAAACCAACTATAATATGATCCTTGCTCATCCTTAGATTCATTGCATGAAGGCATTTCCCTCCACATTGTTTCAGGAAGTCAGTTTCTACATTTAAGGAATGTATTTGTGGCAAAGGGTGATCCAAAACCCTTCGACATACATCTAGAAAACTTGAAAAAGAAGCCGGGGTCCACTCGAGTTTGAGCTTCCAAAAATAAGCTAAATAAACCGACAAGCTTGGTGCCAAACGAAAATATGGTTCCTACAATAGAATTAGAGGTCATGGGTTTGATCAAAGGCATTCCAGCAATCAAAGATGAAATCGTCATCATAGAGATAGTGTCATTAAGAACCACAACAAATATTATCAAGCTATTGGAGAAGGATTTACCTATTCTCCTTCCTTTTGATTCTATGGGTATGGGACATACCTTAGGACTTAGTTCTCTTCCAGTAGATGAAGTTTGTATGGTTGAGGTAACTGAGGTAAAAGAAGAGGATGCAAAGGATGATCCAACATCCATTTTTCCAAGTAATTATTGGAATCTCCATTTTGATGGAGCCAAGTGTCGTTTTGGTGTCGGGTAGGTGTAATTCTTACCTCCCGAGGGAAGGATTCTACCTTTTTCCTTCAAGTTAAAATTTGAATATACGAATAACATGGCTGAATATGAATCCCTTCTACTTGGTCTCATTGTAGCCAAAAGAATGGGTGATCTTAATATTAGGGTGTTAGGTGATTCGTAACTTGTCGTAAATCAGATATCTGAGGTATATGAGACTAGAGCTGAGCATTTACAACTCTACAAAACAACAAAGTGCTAAATCTAACAAAGGGGTTTGACTTCATATCAATTGAAGCAATTCCACGAGAGAAGAACCTCCTCGTAGACTCAATAGCAACTTCCACTTCTCGCTTTACTCCAAGAAGTGAGTTGGAAGATACAAACTTCATGGTCTCGGTTTGTGCTAAACCTTTGGTTTGTAAAACACCGATAACTCCAATGTTGACATACATAGAAATTGAGAGTGAGTCTGTCATTTCAGATCACATTGACATTGATAAAGAAACTCTAGGATATCTAAACGCTCTTGCATAATTACATCTTACTCATCACAAGGTTGATATTTCCCTAATTCCACACTCTTCTTCCTATTTTGGAAATCCCATGATATAATCTTCCCCTAGGAAGGAACTCAAAATTTAAGAGGTAGGAAAATAGGGGTATTTAGATTTACCTCCATCCCTCTTTCGAGTTTAAGGAGGGAAACACCTCCTTAATTGAGGGAAAATTGATATAAACATCAGGATGGAGGAGGAACCAAACATTTCAAATCTAGAATCATCTCTAACTCCTGAGGAAGTTGAAATACATACCTGTATCATCAAGAAGCATAAAAAATATTTCAAGTTTAGTTACAAGGAAATGATGGGAATTGCACCACACATTGCGGTTCACAACCTTGTCACCACCCACCTTAAGCTAAGCCAATTAATCAAACATCAAGGCCCATGAAGACAAAGGTGGCCCTCATGGTAAAGGAAGAAGTGATGAAACTCCTACAAGTAGGTTTCATCAAGCCACTTGACTAGTCACAGTGGGTCTCATATATCATCCCTGTTTCAAGAAGAATGGAAAGATCCACATTTGCATATAATTTTGGGATATCAACAAGGATTTGCCCAAAAATTATTTCACGTTACCATCCATCGATGTTATTTTCGACGCAACAAATGGTTTTGAGTTTTTGTCTCTCATGGATGAGTTTTTTGGGTATAATTAAATCAAAATCTTTGAGGAGGATCAGGCTAAAACCACGTTCATAACTCCTTGGGAAACCTACTATTATGTTTTCATGTCGTATGGGATTAAGAATGCTTATTCCACATATCAATGGGAGATGACTTATATATTTCATGATCTTATACATAATATTGTGGAATCCTACGTGGATGACCTTCTGGCTAAGGCTAGAAAATGTTGCGATCACCCAGAGGTGCTTTATATCATCCTTTCTCGCTTAATTGATTACAACATCACGTTGAATGTAGAAAAATGTGTGTTTGGTGTAACATGAGGTAAGCTTTTAGGATACATCATATCCTCATGAGGGATTGATGTGGACCTAGCTAAAATTTAAGTTGTACTAGAAATGACTCCACCGTCAGATGATTCTGACATCAGATATTTTCTTGGAAAACTAGGTGTAATTTGGAGGTTTATCCCTAATTCGACCTTTGTTATTCACCCAATCAACAATTTTTGATAAAAAAATTGTTACATTGATTAGAAAAAGAATTCAATGAGGCATTTGAGTTGGTTAAATAGTTCTTGTTGTCTCCTCACACACTCATGCCACCTAGGTCATATCACCCCTTATATTCATGAGCTATGGATGTCTCATTATCCTGCATGTTGGCTCAAGAAGATGATGGTAAAAGAGAATGTGTGGTCTATTTCATTATTCAGATATTTCTTGATTATGAGAAACATTATACACAAGTAGAGAAGGAATGCCTAGTTATAGTATTCACAAAAATGTTCTTAAGACATTACATGATAAACCAAGAAACAAGGGTTATCATTAAATCAGATCACATGCGAGTCATTTCTCACGCAAGGATCCTTATCTAAGAAGGTTGGACACTTTATAACTCTGATGGGAGAGTTTGATTTAACATTTGTTAATCAGAAATCTGTTATAGGAAAATCATTGTAGACTGGTTGGTTGATAACCTGTTGGATGGAGGTGATCTAGTAAATTTAGAATTTCCGACGAGTGTGTGTATTTTGTTGAAACTAAGCCTCCCATTTCTATATGTCCATGGTACACTAACATCATTAATTTCATAGTGGACCATACATATCCAGAAGGGGAAACCTCATAGCAAAGAAGACGGTTGTGTATAATAACCACCAAGTATGTCATCTTGGAGAAAGTGCTCTATCGTAGAGCCTTTGATGGAATGTTGCTAAGATGCGTTGACAAAGAAGAATCTAAAAATATTCTTTATGAATCACATAACGGAGTATGTGGAGGTCACTTTGGTGGCCACACCACTACTCGGAAGATACATCGGATGGGATATTTCTGGCCCACGCTAGAACATGACGTGGTAGATTTTGTGCACAAATGCCATAAATGTCAAGAGTTCTCCCATGAGATCCACATAACGGCACAGAATTTGCAACCAATTGCAACACCATGGCCCTTTTCCACATGGGGCTTGGATTTGATAGGGAAATTATCTCCCTCATCAATAAATGGTCATAACTTCATAATCATGGCCACAAAGTACTTTACTAAGTGGGTAGAATCCATGCCTCTTACCACCGTGCCTAGATCAGTAATCACAAAGTTCATTTTGAACCAAATTATTTGTAGGTATGAGGTCCCACAAGTCATTATCTCGGATAATGGCACATCCTTCAAAAATGATGAAGTACATGAACTGTGTGAAAAATTCAAGATAAATCACCATACGACTTCTCTTTATTATCCTCATGGCTAAGGCTATAAACAATACATTGAAATCCATCCTCCTTAATCTGTCGAGGAGAATCAATGAGATTGGAATTTTAAAAAATCTAGCCTTTGGGCCTATCAGACATCAATAAGAACACCGATGGTGGAAACCCCTTTTCTTTGGTATTTAGTGCATAAGTGATTTTACCACTCAAAGTTGAAATACCTAGTCTCTATATATCATTGGAGAAGAAGGCTATCAAGAGACACGAATCTCTCAGATAGAAAGTATTGATGAGGCTAGACTCAACACTAAACAATGACATAGTGTTTACGTTGACCGGATGGCTCGGAAATACAATAAGAAAGTCTATGAGTATGAAATATATGAGGGAGATTTGGTTTTGAGACTTGACATCCGAATATAAAAAAATATCAGTGAAGGAAGGAAATTTAGACCCAGGTGGTTGGGTCCATATCGAGTAATAGAAGATTAGAAAAATGAGGCATTTTTCCTGTGTACACTACAAGGTGAGGAGTTTAATGAATCTATGAACTCTCTTAACCTAAAGAGGTATTACACATAATCCATTAGCATTTTCATATGTACATTACTGCATCTGCATTGCATTTTTATCTTCCAGTTCATTTTTTAAAATTTATGATCAAGGGACTTATTCTTATAGAAATTCCTAAAAACTTCTAAAAATATTGGCAAAACATTCAAAGCATATCTCTACAAATCTCCACAGTGTCATCAATTATTTCCAAACAATTCATTAGTTGAAACAATATAAGACAAAGCTTTGAAAGTAACCATACCAAGGCCTGCATACTTGGTTCTACTTATAGTTTCTTCTAGGTTAGGTGTCCTTGCCTATAGTTTGTTCTAGAAGCTTCATGGTGTTGCATCTATCCCATAAACATCTATTTGGAAATAAGAACATTCTATCCATTTTTCCTAGATAAATAAGTCAAATTCAAATCCACAGAAATTTTTTATTTTACACATTTCTTTGCCCTACCAACCTTAGGTGTTGAGCTTTCATCTCAATTGGTGATGTAGGGTTGGAAAAGGAGAGAAATTCCCTTACTCACTTATGCCTTGTCCATGGTGATAAGCCCATACTTCCTACTGGTAGCATGGGGCAAGGTGTAGGGGGTATCTTTGAAAAACTTGAAAGTTAGAAACAATTCATTCAAATATTGTGAAATCATAAATAAAAAAAAAGTGAGTTAGATGTCCAAAATTCCAAGAGAGCTTAAAACCTCAAAACCAGATTTTGTCAACCAAGTGGCCATCTACAGATCTAAGTCTAGATAAACTAGAAAGCAATTCACATTCTAAACTATGAAGTGAACTTGAGTAGAGTGAGGTTGTAGTGTCCCAATTTGGTTTTTTCAAAACCTTGTCTTTCTCTCATCATTACCATTCAACAAATTTCATAACTTGTGCCCTTTCTGGATCTTGGTGTTGAGCCCTCACATCTTACTAGTTGTATGGGGTTAGGAGTGGGGAAATTTCATTCACTTATCATATCACTGTATAACAAAGTTTTTCCAAAACAATACAAAGTACCAAAGGTTGTTTAAAGAAACTAAAGTTCAACATTACAATGTGTTTGCATTATCATATATCAGCATTATAAAATACAAAAAGAAATCATTTTGTTATCATTCACATCCACTGCATACATTCTGAAAAGCATAGAAAAGAAAAAGTTCTAAACATCTAGAGTACACATGTGAGATGATCCAAAAGGAAGTCAACTCAGATACAAAGAATTATCGAACCAAAAAGAAGAGTCTGTATATATCATAATGAGTCAAGTTTATATACAATGCCATCACATGCTAGGCATGGTCAAAACACTCTCAATGAGCCCGAAATATACAAAAAAATTGTATAATGCTCAACAAAATCACAACAAAGAAATAAGAGGCCCAGTGTCTTTTCAATCCCTAGGGGATCCCTCGTATGGTGCATGTCCATGTCCGGGACTCTGTTGTGGCTATGGCGATGATGATGAGCGAACCAAATTGTGTGAGTTCTCATGATGACGACCACTAGCCATGGTATTGTTGCAAGAGTGACTTCACCTCATCAATATCTCAGCTACCTCATACCTAGCCACCTGAGTATGAAGGGAGGTCATCACCTTCACTACTCTCTAGATAGGTGCAAACACATCAGTATGTCTGTCAGCCTATTAGCGGCTGCTTTGAATCAATAGTCAACTCATCTCAAGTCTTCCCGGAGGAATCAACAAAGTGTGTCCACACACACCTATCGAATAATCTCTCACCACTCCTAGGAATTCATTGCAAGTAAGAAAATAAGAAGAAATGATGAGTTAGAAAATTACAAAAAAATCAAAAAGAAATACCAACTAACATTTCTAACTAACAAATTCAAGATAAGAGTGTCAACATACTTGGATCTCTAGGCATCCGAGTCGGATCAATGGCTTATGCTACTATTGCTGGTTGTGGGGCATCCCTAAAGCCATAGATAAGACATTTTCCTATCATAGACTCATCATATCCCTCTCCATCTCAAGGAAGTGGTACCTCTAAGACCAAGGTCTCTCTCCGCACTCGCCTCCTCATGTGCCGCTCTCAGTATATCCTAAGTTTCATGCCACTCGGGATCACTCTCCTCCTCCTCCATGTGGGTTTCCCTACCAACCTCACCGCCTAACCCTCTCTCCCCCATCTCCCATCCAACTAACTCCTCCTTGGTCTCATCTCCCATGTACTCCTATGATTCAGAGTCTACATCAATGGGCTCATCCTCCTCTCTGTTGTGAGTGGGAGTGGTCTGTAATCTAGAGTAAAGGTGCTCGAGGAGCACCAGCTACCCGTTGGGTACATACCACACACCTAACTACAATAGGCACACCTAGGGTAACCACTATCCATCCAGGATCTCCTCTAGGGCCCTTTTAGACCTCTTGAATAGTCATGTATACTGGTACCACTGGAGGAAACATGTCAACATAAGGGAGGAAAAATTGTTGAGGAAACCCCTATTGTATATATTTACCCCCCCGGATAAATATAGACACCCAAAGAAAATCGGGTCTCGGAGGTGGAGAAACATGGTGGAAAAACATAAAGAAAATATGTATTCGGGTCTCCAAAACCCGCCAACAAAGAAAAGATGTCGTCGGGTCTCCAAAACCCGACGCAAAAGGAATCGGGTTTCGGTGGCGCAGGAACATGTCGGGGGGTCTCTAAAACCCGACATCAAAGAAATCAGTCTCAGCATCGGGGAAGCACGTCGGGAGAACATGGTAAAGAAGCATGTCGCAAGGGTTGGAAAACCCGACATCAAAGGCAAATCGGGTTTCGGGTTTCGGGAAACACGAAACATGAAACATGCAGATCGCAAAGGATGTCCCGATGCTCGAGGGTTCCGCAAACCCGACAACAAAGAACATGTCGCAAGGGTTGGAAAATCCGACGCAAGGCAAATCGGGTTCGGAGGCAGAGAAACATGGGGTGAAAACATGTCGAGGCATCCTCCAAACCCGATGCAGATGCAAAGGAGAAACCCGAACCCGACTGGCAGAAGACCACGACGGGAAATATTCAGATCGCCATAACTTTTCACAGGGAGCTCGGATTCACGCAAGGTTGGACTTTTCGGAAAGCTCTCGGCATCCTCTACCCAACTATGACTAGATATCTTTAATTGGGTGGGAAAAAGTTCTTAAAAATTTAAAATACACTTCGCCACTGTTGGGTTGTTGAGATTCTCACCTACCGCCATGATTTGTTGAAGTTAGGTGCAGTCTTGGAGGTGGTTGGGGCAGAATTCGAATCATTCTCTTCTCCCTCATTTTTTCCTCATATAAATTGTAAAGGAGGGGCTTTTTCTGATGGTTAGACATTTTTGTTTTGCATCCTCCCTTCTCTCCTGCTTGCAAGAGAATTTGTGGAGTTTTCAAGCCTCCCATATGGATTGTAATGTTGTTTTTTGCCTCTTGGCCATTGCAATGTATTGAATCGATCCTTGAGCAATATATGTATGTCTGTGATTGATTTTAAACCCTCTCATATATTCATTGCTGTTATTTTGATCTCTCATTGCATTTTGGTTGCCTGTGCATGGTGTGGTATTACATCTATGTGGTCTGTGTTTAATCTTGCAAAACGGGTGTCCAACATTCCTCGGTGCATCACCTCCGTAGTTTAGGTTTTATTTTTATGCATTCTCTACCCTGTCTCCTTGGCAAGTTAGATTAGGTTTTTGGTAAATCCTCTACATTTATTCGTGCATCTGAATAGAGGAATAGGATCCGGCCTTCATCCGGAGAGCTTTTTCGATTTCGCAAGGTCCCACACTTGGGAAAAGCTCCATGTTGTGCAATCGCACTGAGAGTCTCGACCGATCACGTTGCAGAGTCCCAGGGGTGCTGCGATTCGACACCAATAACCCCTTAAATGGATGA